>OX422213.1:12701142-13338642 GCA_949130495.1 Sambucus nigra | reverse complement strand
CGGGTCAAGGTATGGGAACCCAGGTAAGTTGGTTTTATATACCGTCTCATATAGAAGAGGTATATTATATAATTTAAAGAATATAATGTGAGGCAGTTATAAGTGAGATTGCAATTTGTTGGATAGAATGTCGTACGAGGCACGCGATAACCCTACGATGTAGGCGAAAATGAGAGTTGGTACACCTAAGATGAGCAATCAGATGACGCGAATAGTTAAGTGTTACAGTGATTTCCTTTTTAAGAAAATTAGATATCCTGATGTAGATGAGCGAATGCTTTGAATCGTGATTCTCCGGTGAGATTTAGACGTTATAACGACGGCTATAGGATCGTTTTCGCTATAGGTGGCACTAGAAATGATGGGTGCGAGGTGACATTATTAGAGTCACCTTGCGGTGACGTAGTAGTGTAGCACATAGGGATTTAGTAAGTTAGTGCGTTATAGTATAAACCTTGCGATAGGTTGGCACCGAATGAGTGTATGGTTGAGGTGTAATTAGTGATCTTAGGTCGGTGGACAAGGTCATATCCGAATTTCGAGGGCGAAATTCCGTTGTAAGGGGGGGAGTATGTAACACCCCGCATTTTTAGAGATAATTAAATTTCATAAATGGGTGTAATTTGGAAATTTGAGGAATTTTTCGGAATAATAATTTTTGGAGTGTATGAGTGTTAGATGATTTCCGATGCATGTTATAACTACTTTTGGGAATAAGTAGACGAGAAGGATTATTTTATTCCAGATTGCAGTTGAGTAAAGCGACAGAGGACAACATTTTAATTGGAAAACCCGCATTTAGATGTATTGGGTTTAATTAGTGGATTGCGGTCAAGTACCTCGGATGGAGATTTCGAGTGTGCAGTTTATTTCGGAAAGACCGAGATAGTAAGAATAGAGTATTCGGTAGTATTGTTTGGATTTCAGGAATTTTTTGATTAATAGAGGCTCGTAATTGAGTAAACGAGTCATTTTTGGGTTTAAAGAGATAAACCCTTATTTATCCCTATATAAGGCACGGGAGAGGGAGAGGGAAAGAAGAAAGGAAAAAGAGATAAAAGAAAGAGGAGAGGAAAGGAGGAGAGAAAAGAGGAAGAAAAGGGAGGTTCCAGCAAAACTCCACAGGTTTTGACTCGGGATCGCCGGATTTTATCCACAAGACAAGTGTTTACTTGCTTATTTCGTTTGAAGCGTAAATCTCATATTGTTGTTTGTAGTGATAAACGACAAAGATTTTCGGGATGGGTTTTGTGAATCAAATGGGTTTTCGAAAGTTAAAACGGGTAAACCCCAAATAATTTTCAATTTGAAAAACTTAGGATTTAATCGAAATTAGTTATTGGTTATGGGCTCTAGGATATTGAGTGTGTGTATATCGTTCATTGAGATTGGAAGAGTATAGGAGAGGAGTAAAAAGCTTGGGAGAAGCTTTAATGGCCGAAACAACTTCTCGGAGAAGAAGCCGTCCGAGTTGATCGATCGATGGTCCAGAATTTTTGGCAATTTTTGCCTAGGGTTAGTTATATGGGATAAATTCCAACATTAATTTATTCTAGTTTATTTAATTAAGAAATTAAAGATTCATAGAGGGAATTAATACCTATCCATTTGAGGAAATTTATAGGGGCTAGGAGGGTGCTAAGATGTGTGGCACAAAAAGTACATTTTCGAGGAAAATAAATAGATTGAGGAATTGAATGTTTAGGGCTCCTAAAATCAAATGGGGACCTCTAAATAAATTTCGGAGCGTGATGTAAATTTTTTATTTATGGAAAATGGGATCCATGACTTAATTATTCGAGGGTGTTTAAGGTGAATAACACTCGAGAAAATATTTCGATGGGTGATTATATATAGATAATGGTACGCGTAGATAATGTGATTATATGCCGACCGTAATTGAGTAAATTCTATGAGGCGACTAGGATGGAATTTGGATATTTGGAGAGTATATATATCCCTAAAAGTGATAAAAGTACGAGTTGTATATGAAGTGAGGGAATACTTATGGACTTAGTATTTTAAGTGTGTAAATATTTATTCTATTACACTGGGAGCATTTGGGTTCGGCTATTGCTATATGAGCTGGCAATTTTAGCCATTTATATATTTGAGAAGTGAAATAGGTTATAAATATATACGATGTGATTATAGTGTATATAATATGTTACGTATACATATATATATATATATATATATATATATATCTATGTGTGATTGGTATATGTGTATCTTAGAGGTTGATTTCCACGGGCTTTCCTTTGGCATAGGGTTGGAACAACCAGATTATATATTTTCTCTAGTGCGATCCAGGGGGGTTGCGCGATGTGGGTGAATCCTCTGGATTGAGGAGCAGGGTGCGTATATCCTTAGGTCATCTCGTCCCGCGTTCGAGTGCGATGTATGTACTCCACTTGCAGAGGGAACATGATCGCCTCCACCATTGTGTGTATTTTACCAAGACCATTGAGTAAGTCTGGCTTGGTACTGTAGTACAGTGAGTAAACTCGGAGTTAGATCGACACTATGATACCACATCCTCGAGTTATAGCTCGTTGGGATGGTTATTGTACTTGTGTGTTTAGTACACTACTTGTGTATGAGAGAAAGAATATATATGTATCTCTGCTAGAGTATAGAGATAAAATGAATAAAGAGTAAATCTCAGTCCGGGAGATTCTATCCGGACGTGTATTATTAAAATGAATATAGAGTAAATCTCAGTCTGGGAGATTTTATCCGGATGTATATTGTAAGATGAATATGAGAGTGAGTATGATATGTATATTATTATATGAGTATGTTCATATATACATTTTGTACTGAGGGCTTAATAGATCTCGACTACTGACACTGCCAAGTAGTAGGGTATCGGGGGGGTTCCTTGTCTAGATTTCTCTTCGAGAGGCACCCCACACACGATCGTAGTGCGGTGTTGAGAATGGGGAGAAGTTTAGCCCTTAGTACTCGGGTTTCGAGGTTACAAGAAGTCAGGTGAGATAGAGTAATTACGCGGGGTAGCTTAACTTGGGGTCTTAATGGATGCGATAGGTGTGCACTATTAGAGGAAGGGTGAGGGGTATCTCATGGGAGTGCGATACCAACTTAAATATAAGTTAGAACATATTTTAAAAAATATAGCATTTATGCACTTGCAAAATATTTTCACAAATCGGGCTCTGACCCGTTTATCTCCTTTTCCCCTCTCTTGCTATATATTATATATATATAGGTGTCCAGACACAGGGACGCCTGAATGATGATTCCTTCGAGTTAGACGCCTGCTGCAGCAGCTGTGGATGCATACAGGTATCTTGTAGACGCTTCCATCCTTGAGATCTAGATAGGAGGTACTAGAGACATTCGAGTTGAAAGTCCAATTGTATTTATTTATTTATTTATTCTTTCACCGCCTTTTTGTGCGGCCTTTGATTTGATTGTATTATATTAAACCGAGTGTTCGGTTATTTTAATTCTTTTCACTTTCATTCATATAAAATGTGTGAATATTTTAATTGTTTTATTTGTTTAAAATATTAGTTAAATAAAATTTTGACGCCAGCCTAATAGGTTATTAGTAATTAATTTGGTTTTCGACAGTGATGCTAAGAATGAACCATGTGCGACTTCTGTTTTAATTTGGTATAGGAGTGATCGCCCGGTATTTTATTAGGCGGGGTATCACAGATGGTATCAGAGCATCAGGTTCTAGTGTTCTTAGAATCTATGCGGACTTACTACGCTTTCAACGTTGCTCTCGATTTGATATAGAGCCTTAGGATTAGAATTATTGATTCCTCTTGTGAGATTTCGTTCTCCCTCTATTATGAAAGATTATAGTAAATCTTTTGCGGGCACATTTGATGTTCGTGTGCTGATCGAGGAAGGGCGACCAAGGAAGGCCGTGATGAGGGCTGCAGGAGGCGGGGATTAGCTGGAGTAGTTAGTGGAAGTCGTAGACTAGGACTGTAGTAGAGGTCACTCTCCTTATGGCATTTGCTAAGAATTATTGCAACGACTACTAAAGCATAGCAGTTATGAGTATCCAAGTACCGCGATAATATGAAGTGGTGCTAAACTTGAATTACCCGGTGAAGCTAAATTGGAAAGAGGTTCGAAAGGTCTTTGATAAGGACCATACCTTGAAGTTAAGTTATGCGGAGTAAGTGTAATGTGACTCAGTGGAAGTAGAAGGCTCGATAGCTTTGGCTTAGAGCAGGTTATGAGATATACCCAGATGTGAAAATTTGAGGAAATCTTTTCACTCGTGGGAGCAATGTTGAAATGGTTAAAATGATTGTCACCACATATGGGGGAGTAGGAGGTTTTGACCCATAGAAGGTTCTTACAGGTGGATATACCCGTTAGTTCCTTTGGTTTGTCAGAAATGGATGGAATGCAGTTTTTGGATTATTCACTTAGGATCGGTTAGAGGCCGACAGTGAATAAAGAGTGATATGGAGAAGTGAACCTTGTACCGAAGTAAGGTAGGTACAATAAAGAGAGAGTCCTTCAGAGGAATGATAGGCTCACTGGTAAGTGTTGTTAACACTTGTGGATAATTCGAGTTTATAGAACACCATCGGTGGACATCCACCCGGGGAGTTCTTTAAGCCGGGCTGTTGAAGCCGGTAGTGGAGTTTCCTTTTAACGAAGAAGTTAATGGGATTATGAATGTTATTGTCAAAATCGAGGCTACAGAATTCGATGGTACTGATAACTTTATCATGGCCAGGAAGGCCAGAGATGGGAAATAGGGTGATGTGGAGTGTTGAGCCCCATGATTAGTCCTTGACCAGTAGGAATTAAAGGACCAAAGTAGGGTACCGAGGTAGGGCATTGATGAGAGTCGTTTTGGTTCGATTAAAACAAGTGTGCTAGGTCAGGGAACCAATCGGAGCAGTCATGAAGACTGGCAAAGTTATTATCATGAGTTTCACCTCGGAAGGAGGGGGTATATTTAGTGTGACTAGATAGAGTCGCGGTATTTTGCTAACCCTAGATTCGTGTGTGTAATTCGAGCTTTGTGGCGGTATCGATAACATTATATGGGGTATGTCTATATATTTTTCCGCGATAGCGGGGTACTATTTTGGATTTGTATCTGGTTTGTACTACTCGTTTTGTATGTTTTATACGAGTATAGTACTATGATAAGCGTTATGTTATTGTATTATCGGAGCGATAACATGCTAATGATTGCAAGACTATCGTGTCCGCGGTTCCAGGGTGGAACAGGGTGTGTTGCGATATCTCATCTGGATACAGATTGAGTTCGCTTTTTATTTTTACGTTTATATGGAACTTCGGTGAGTAGATGTTTCAGTATCATAATTTGAGTGTGTGGCGACCTTATAGATGTGATTTAAGGTATGCTGGGTCTATCATTGAGCTGTGAATTTAAGCTCATTGTGGTTGCGCTAAGGATTTAGTGCTAGTACGAGCGCTTGGTGAGGTGGCTCCTGGAAAGGAATTGGAGTCCATACCACATTTTGTTGAAAGATGGGGATAGGGTTATCCCGGTTGCATATTTGAAGCTAACGGACCTCCACGACTGACAAATTTAAGTAGTAGTGTATTAGAGGGGTTCCTTGTTTGGATTTCGCTTGCGAGACGCTCCACGCATGAACCTTAACAACTTCGGGAGTGGAGAGATGTTATGGGATGTAAGGATATTGGTTTTGTTAATGAGTTACCTAGTGTGGAGAAAACACTATGGACTGAGAGCCGTGTGATGATGGTATGCTTAGAGACGGAAGTGCTATAAAAAAGAACTAAAATTGTTCTCTCACCGCAAGTATGTAGGTGAGGCAAAGTAAAGGAAATTAATTTAAGTCTTGTAGCTAGGCCTTGATGAGAAGGCAAATTCGAAGATAGTATGTTTTGGGTGTGAGGTTCATAACATGTTTGAAGAGAGTAGGCGCCTCAATTAGTTAGATTGTCCATTTCGCCAAGGTGGAAGGATAGAGTGGTAGAAGTTTGTTAGTCGGTTAGAGAGATAGGATTTAGGATGTCCCGTTGGTGTGCCTCAGGCCGCTATATCTTGATGATCGACGATGCGAGGAAGTAGTGTAATGGGAGGGTTCCTTGTTTAGATTTTTCTTTTCGAAACGTCCCACACATGAAACTGAGAAAATGTCGGAAGTTGAGAGAGGCCTTGGGCACTAGGGATATTTAGGATAGTATTAGTTTTACGTGTGTTCTAAACACATCGATCTCAGGACTATTAGAATTTTATGTCCGAAGGATTAGTGGCGCCGATGTAAGGAAATAGTTGTGAGTTAACCACAAGAAGATTGGTGGGTTGACTTTACGAAAGATTTCATTTCCAGTTATAGGAAAGATTGAAGTTTGAGGTATTGGGTTAGGAAAACCCAGGTGTGTAGATGTTGTTTAGAGAGAGTGCTACGTGTTGCATATTCGTAATGGTTGTGCAACCAGGCACGGGTCAAGGTATGGGCACCCAGGTAAGTTCATTTTATATACCGTCTGATATAGAAGATGTATAGTATATAAGTTGAAGAATATACTGTGAGGCAGTTGTAAGTAAGATTTCAATTTGTTGGATGGAATGTCGTATGAGGCACATGACAACCCTATGATGTAGCCGAAAATAAGAGTTGGTACACCTAAGATGAGCAATCAGATGATGCTAATAGTTAACCGTTAGAGTGATTTAATTTTTAAGAAAATTAGATATCCTGATGTAGATGAGCGGACGCTTAGAATCATGATTCTCCGGTGAGATTCAGACGTTAGAACGACGGTTATAGGCTCGTTTTCGCTATAGGTGGCACTAGAAATGATGGGTGTGAGGTGACGTTATTAGAGTCACCTTACGGTGAGGTAGTAGTGTAGCACATAGGGATTTAGTAAGTTAGTGAGTTATAGTATAAACCTCGCGATAGGTTGGTACTGAACGAGTGTATGGTTGAGGTGTAATTAGTGATCCTAGGTTGGTGGAGCAGGTCATATCCGAATTTCGAGGGCGAAACTCCATTGTAGGGGGGGAGTATGTAACACCCCGCATTTTTAGAGATAATTAAATTTCATAAATGGGTGTAATTTGGAAATTTGAGTAATTTCTCGGAATAATATTTTTTGGAGTTTATGAGTGTTAGATGATTTCCGATGCATGTTATAACTACTTTTGGGAATAAGTAGATGAGCAAGATTATTTTATTACAGGTCGCAGTTGAGTAAAGCGATAGAGGACAATATTTTAATTGGAAAACCCGTATTTAGATGTATTGGGTTTAGTTAGTGGATTGCGGTCAAGTACCTCGAATGGAGATTTCGAGTGTGCTGTTGATTTTGAAAAGGCCGAGATAGTCAGAATATAGTATTCGAGTGTATTGTTTGGATTCTGGGAATTTTTGGATTAATAGGGACTCGTAATTGAGTAAACGAGTCATTTTTTGGTTTAAAGAGATAAACCCTTATTTCTCCCTATATAAGGCACGAGAGAGGGAAAGAAGAAAGGAAACGGAGAGAAAATAAAGAGGAGAGGAAAGGAGGAGAAAAAAAGGGGAAGAAAAGGGATGTTCTTCTGGCCAAACTCCGCGGGATTCGACTCGGGATCGCCTTATTTTATCCACGAGGCAAGTGTTTACTTGCTTATTTCGTTTGAAGGATAAATCTCATATTGTAGTTGGTAGTAATAAACCACAAAGATTTCTGGTACAGGTTTTGTGAATCAAACGGGTTTTCAAAAGTTAAAACGAGTAAACCCCGAATAATTTCCAATTTGAAAAACTTAGGATTTAATCGAAATTAGTTGTTGGTTATGGGACCTAGGATGTTTAGAACCCTTATTGAGTGTGTGTATGTCGTTGATTGAGGTTATAAGAGTGTAGGAGAGGAGTAAAAAGCTTGGGATAAGCTTTAATGGACGAAACAGCTTCTCGGAGAAGAAGCTGTCCGGGTTGATCGATCGATCGATGGTACAGCATCGATTGATCGATGGTCCAGAATTTTTGGCAATTTTGCCTAGGGTTAATTGTATGGGATAAATTCCAACATTAATTGATTCTAGTTTATTTAATTAATAAATTAAATATTCATAGAGGGAATTAATACCTAGCCATTTGAGGAAATTTATAGGGGCTAGGAGGGTGCTAAGATGTGTGGCACAAAAAGTACATTTTCGAGGAAAATAAATAGATTGAGAAATTGAATGTTTAGGGCTCCTAAAATTAATTGGGGACCTCTAAATAAATTTTGGAGCGTGATGTAAATTCTGGATTCATGGAAAATAGGATCCATGACTTAATTATTCGAGGGTGTTTAAGGTGAATAACACTCGAGGAAATATTTCGGTGGGTGATTATATATAGATAATGGTACGCGTAGATAATGTGATTATATGTCGATCGTAATTGAGTAAGTCCTATGAGACGACTATGATGGAATTTGGATATTTGGAGAGTATATATATCCCTAAAAGTGATAAAAGTACGAGTTGTATATGAAGTGAGGGAATACTTATGGACTTAATATTTTAAGTGTGTAGATACTTATGCTATTACAGTGGGAGCATTTGGGTTCGACTATTGCTATATGAGTTGGAAATTTTAGCCATTTATATATTTGAGAAGTGAAATGGGTTTTAAGTATATACGATGTGATTATAGTATATAGAATATGTTACGTATACATATATATATATATATATATATATATATATATATATATATATATATATATATATATATATATATATGTGTGTGTGTGTGTGTGTGTGTGTGTGTGTGTGTGTGTGTGTGTGATTGGTATATGTGTATCTTAGATGCTGATTTCCACGGGCTTTCCTTTGGCGTAGGGTTGGAACAGCCAGATTATATATTTTCTCTAGTGTGATCCAGGGAGGTTGCGCGATGTGGGTGAATCCCCTGGCTTGAGGAGCAGGGTGAGTATATCCCCAAGTTATGTCGTCCCGCGTTCGAGTGCGATGTGTGTACTCCACTTGCAGAGGGAACATGACCGCCTCCACCATTGTGTGTATTTTACTAAGACCATTGAGTAAGTCTGGCTTGGTACCGTGGTACAGTGAGTAAACCCGGAGTTGGATCAGCACTATGAGACTGCATCCTCGAGTTAAAGCTCATTGGGATGGTTATTGTACTTTTGTGTTTAGTACACTACTTGTGTATGAGAGCAAGAATAGATATGCATCTCTTCTAGAGTATAGAGATAAAATGAATAAAGAGTAAATCTCAGTTCAGGAGATTCTATCCGGATGTGTATTATTAAAATGAATATAGAGTAGATCTCAGTCCGGGAGATTTTATCCGGATGTTTATTGTAAGATGTATATGAGAGTGAGTATGATATGTATATTATTATATGAGTATGTTTATATATACGTTTTGTACTGAGGGCCTAATGGATCTCGACTATTGACACTGCCAAGTAGTAGTGTATCGGGGGGTTCCTTATCTGGATTTTGCTTCGAGAGACACCCCATGATTGGGCATAAATATTGTATATTTATCCCCCTAATTTCAGTACTTTTGTGAACCCGAATGATGTAACATATATGGATTTGATTCACTTTTATGCTTCTAACCTTCTTGGCGAGTATTGCGTGTTTTTTTTGCTTCTCCTATTGGTTTTACAGGTTAATTATGCAAGCAGTGCAAAGGAGGAAGCAAGACAGTGCAAGAAAAGCTAGGAAGGCAAGTTCAAGGGCATTTTCGTAATTTTTCAGCCTTAGTCCGGAAGTGGGTCCAACTAGAAAGTTTAAGATCTTTCAATTACAAGAACACCATAAAAAACGGCACCTCAATCCGAGCTACGATGAAAGAGTTATGACCCCTTGAAGTTGCGGAAAAATCATAGAAGAAAGGCTAGGAAGGCAAGTTCAAGGGCATTTTCGTAATTTTACAGCCCGATTCTGGAGGTGGGGCCTTCTGGAAAGTTGAAGATCTCGGAACAACGAGCACACTGGAAAAAACGGCACCCAAATCCGAGCTACGGTTGAAAAGTTATGCTCAGTTGAAGTTGAAGAAAAATCCAAGAAAAGAAGAGAAACCAGAAAAAAATCTAAGTGCTGAGAGCAAGACCAGGCTGGTACAGCAAACCGGTTCGCTGTACCTGCGAACCGGTTCGCTGTACCTGACACGCGAATTTTGTCTTTCATTTGGATTGGTCTCCAAGTCTCCTAATAGGTTTAAAAGACTCCAAACTTGTGGGGAACGAAGGCATTAACCTAGGAGCAGCTTTTAGGGTTATTTGGAGAGAGTTTTTGATAGAGAAAAAGGAGAGAAACATCTAGGAACATCAAAGGCACAATTTACTTCAAGAATTCATTGTTTCGGGTTTGTTTTTAGCAGTTTTAATTCAAGATTCTTGTTTCTTATTATTGCTCTTGCATGCTTTGTTTTCCCATTAGATTCAACTTGTTTTCGCATTCATAATACGTATTTACATGTTTAGATTTAGTTTTATCATGAATTCATACACATGCAACATCATTCTTTCATGCATTAGGCAATTTAACATGTCCGGCTAGGTTTTTCAAGGTTGGGATGCATGAACCCAACCTGATGTGTTAGTGCATGTGTATAACGTTGATCCGCTGAATTTAATGATTAATTTAAATCGTATCGCGTAATTTCTTAAGAATTGTAGATCTTTATATCTCGTTTGCCTATGGGTACTCGTGATGATTTAGAGTACAATTTGAGTGTAATTACCGCGATACCGATTTACTCATCCTCAGATTAGGTATGACGCGGGCTTGAACCTCGTATACATAATGCTTGGGAGTACTAAATTCCGGGTTTGAATTAATCGGATAAATTTATGATCAACGTTATCACTACACTACACTAGGGTTGGGGGATTGTATTCCCATCCTATTTTCTCATCATTTAGTTAAAATTTTCAATTCAATCCTTCATTCTTAATCTAGATAATTTAGTTAGTTGCATATTTTATCATAGTTTCATAATTGCATTTAGTTTAATCAATCCCAAAAACCCAAAATCAATTTTTTTCTTTTCTTCTTAGAGTCAACGTTAGGATTCCTCTTTCTTATCCCGTCGTCACAACTCCGTTGTCCTTTTTCCCTGAGGATCGATACCCGACTTGTCGGATTATTACTTGAACGATAGGCTTGCACTTGAGCCTAGAGAGTACACACCTTAGAGACACATTCTGAGTCGTGTCAAGTTTTTGGCGCCGTTGCCGGGGAATTAGGTAGACTTAGGATTAGATCGAGTTAATCCAAAACTTTGACCAAAAATTCTAAAAAATCCAAAAAAATTAAAAAATAAAAAAATAAAACTTCAAAAAGATTCACAATCATCATCTCTCCTGAGCTTAATGCAAAATTCTGAAACCACTCCCACACCCCATAATACTCCAACCAGCATTCACGAAAATCCACTTGTTGAGTATAATCCTGACAGTCCCCACACTCCACAAGCCCCACACTTCTGGATCCCACCTCCCACACCGTCACACTCCATCTCTAGCAACACTCCTTTCTCCTTCGTAGGACACACTTCGTGCACACCCAGTGAGAACGCCGAATCGTCGAGTGAAAGAGAGATGTCGCAGCACAGTAATGCACCTACCGGTGAGGACGAGCCCCCGTACCGCCCGTTGAGAGAATTCTTATATCCCGAGCGCACTGTCACTCCGGGATGCATTATACTCCCGTATAATGCCGGGCAATTTCGTTTAAAAAATGGGATGATCCAGACACTACCACATTATCATGGTATGGATTCTGAAAAGCCATACCTCCACATAAGGGAATTTGAGGACGTGTGTGATACTCTCAACGATCAAACCTGCACACAAGAGGTAATCCGCCTCAAACTCTTCCCCTTCTCGCTTAAAGATAAAGCCAAAGCTTGGCTATGGTCTTTACCTCCAAGCTCGATTCCATCCTGGAATGAGCTACAGTCTAAATTTCTCAAGAAATTCTTCCCAACACATCGAACAATCTCTATAAAGGCTCAAATTCAAGCATTCAGGCAACAAGAAAATGAGCCTTTCCATCGATGTTATGAACGTTTCAACGAGTTAGTGGCTTCGTGCCCCCATCATGGATTTGACCCATCGCAAATCATCTCCTTTATCTATAATGGGTTAAATCTTAATTCTAAACAGCTTGTTGAAACCATGGGAAGTGGTCCATTTGTCGATCTAGATGCCCATGATGCTGATCTTCACATGAGGTATGTCGCCGAGACTACCCAATCTTGGGATACCTCTGACCCGAGCGCTCAAAATCAAAATCGACAACCCACCACTGCTCCATCGGCGTCCGGCCTATTCCACGTAGATAAGCATTCTATGACGGACAGTCGATTGGACACCCTTGAGAAAGGATTTCGAGATTTATGTGAGGTAGTTGGATCTATCAAAAATCCCGTCGAGAAAGTGTGTGCAATTTGTGAGGCGGGACATTCAACTGAGGAATGCCCGACGATACCCGCCTACAAAGGAATGCTTCAAGAGCAAGTTAGTAGTATAGGAGGTTTCAAGGGTAATTTCGCTGCCCCGCATGGGAATTCATACAACCCTTCGTGGAAAAGCCATCCCGGTTTTAGCTACGGGCAACAACACGCCGCAATGAACCCTCCTTCGCATGTTGCCCCTCCTCCTCCGCACCAATTCCAACAAGCTCCACATATGCAAGGACATGTGCAAGCACCACCACCTCACGGAAATTATATCCCGCCACAGCGGAGAACTCTCGAGGATACTGTGAATCAATTCATCGCAAGCCAGGCCGCAACCAATGCCAAGTATGATCGTCTCATTGGCGACCTAAATGCAAATCTGTCTAAGATACAATCCTCGTTGAGTGTTCAGGAGAAGGGAAAGTTTCCTGCCCAGGGCCAAAGACCTCTCCAAGGTCAAACTAGTGTTAGCTCAACACCCCACGACCATCTTGAGTAATGTAGCGCAATCACCACTCTACGTAGTGGGAGGGTAGTTGACTTGTCACCTCCCCCACGAGACGTACTTAAAGACAAGGAGATTTCACCCGGCACGAAAGAGGCCGAAGATGTCCCCTTGAATGAAGGTGATAAAGATGACACTAGTGAGGCCGAGGTAGTAGTGAAACCACCCACCGCGGCACCATTTCCTCAAATGTTGATTCCTTCACAGAAAGGATGCCCACGTGATGAAGTGCTAGAAGTACTTAAGCAAGTGAAGCTAAACTTGCCCTTCCTTGATGCCATCAAGCAAATTCCAGCCTACGGCAAAGTTATCAAAGATTTGTTGACGGTAAAAAGGAAGATGAAGGTTAAAAAGAATGTCTTTCTAGCTCAGAACGTGAGTTCCATTCTACTAAATGATCTCCCGCCTAAATTCAAAGATCCCGGTGCACCCACCATATCATGCATCATTGGAGATAATAAAATTGAGAAAGCCTTACTTGACTTGGGAGCAAGTGTAAACATACTTCCTTACTCCATTTATAGGCAACTTGACTTGGGCGATCTCAAGCCCACAAAGGTCACTCTCCAACTAGCGGATCGAACCGTGAAGATTCCACGAGGCATAATTGAGGACGTGATCGTTCAAGTTGACACCTTCTACTTTCCGGTAGATTTTGTCATTTGGGACACGGAGCCCTCCTTCACCTCAAGCAACCATGTTCCTATCATCCTTGGGCGCCCGTTCTTAGCTACGGCTAACGCAATCATCAACACTAGGAATGGGCGAATGCAACTCACTTTTGGGAACATGACTTTAGAGACCAACATCTTCCATGTCGCCCAACATACGGGAGAAGAAGATGACCTTCATGCAGTGAGCTTCATAGAGGAGATCGTAGAGGAATACAACGAGGAGAATTATTGTGGAGATGCTTCGGGGTCCTGCTTAGTGTCGAGCCATGAGAATGAGAGGTCCCACAAGAGAGAGCCGTTAGGGGTGTGCCCTATTTCATCAGGTAATAGTGGTAGATGTGACGATGAGAGCAAAGAGGGGGAGAGGTGTGTTGTGAACGCAATTGAAAGAGAGAGAGAGGGGGTAGAAGAGAGAAAACTAGTGGAGTTGGAGATCGAGCAAGTAAGAGAGGATGTAGGCACTACTAGAGAGGGAGAACTAGGCGACATGAGCATGGAAGATTTTGAAAGAGAATTCGGGAAGGTGGATGAAAGTATTACTATTGAAGGCCAATCCCTACTGGATTCATGTAGTCACTTAGACGACGGTGAATTAAAAGCAAAAATTGATGAATTCCTTCGTTGTGACAATCCACCCACAACACTAGAGGCCCCGAAGGCGAGTGAGGAGAAAAGTTGTGGTTCATCCGACTTAGAGCCCGACCCATGCGTCTTAAAAATTGAAAGAAACCTAGGTGTCCCCTCCGAGTCAATGCACGTTGACCATGCTTTGAGTCATCATCACGAGGATCCCTTTCCAATTAGTCACGACGAGTCTCCCGGTCTATCCTTTATCTATGGGCGAGGTCCCAACTTGTTTCGATTATTGGAATATGATCCTAGGACGGGAGTGACAAGGAGAGCATCAACCCCCATAAGTGGGGTCGGGTGAGTTTATGGAGAGATGAGAGGTCGTCGCACCCCCGACGCGTATGGGGTGATTTTTGTTGTATTTTTGAGTCATGCATGAGGGTCATATAGTGTCTTGTTGCATTTTTCACATTTGTTTGTTTTATTTTTCCGCACTTTTCATTCGCCTTGAATTAGATTTTAGTCCTTTTTGCTTGAGGACAATGCAAAAGTCTAAGTTAGGGGGGGTCACAAGTGCGTATTTCTAAAACTTCACAAATTTTCAAAAATGCCCAAAATTTCCAAAAAAATCATAAAAAATTGAAAAATCCAAAAATATTTTTCTTCAAAATAAATAAAAATTGGAATTCAAATTTTTTCAAAAATATCATTAAAAGTCGAATTGGAGTCTCAAATTGTAAACATCCAACATACACGAGCCGAAATTGACTAAAGATGGAAATTGAGCGAAAATTGACGACTTAACGAATAAATGTGGAGATTAACAAAACCCGGTGAGATTCGAGCCTATCACGTTTTGCGAGATTTTAAATCAATCCGAGTTAATTGTTAACTCAAAGTTCTTTTTAGCGCTTAATAAGTTGTCAAGGATCTCAAATTTTTTTCATTTGATCGGTTTTGAAAAATGTGTGCAATATTGCCTTGAAAATCGTGCCAAATTAGTCTCTAAACTTAAATTCATCTCGAAACGCATATGGTAACGCAATTGGTATTTTGGACAATGAAGTAGGCCCTCATTTGTCACCCAAAAATATTGGCCAGAAAAAGTAGCGAAAAATTATCCCTTTTGTAACCCAAATTGAGCCAAATAATTTTCCCTTTCGTTTGACAACCCGAAAAACCCAAAATAGCCCGGAATTGCAAAAAATGAAAAAACAAAAAATCAGAATTTAAGTCCGAAAAGTGCAACAAAAAGGGGGCAAAAAAAAAAAAAAAAAAAAATAGAAGAATGCTCAACAAAAATAGCAACAAAGAAAAAAAGAAAAGAAAAAAAAAATAGAAAAAGAAGAAAAAAATGAGCAATAGCCCGGAAAATGCACAAACGGACATCACGAATGACTTTTCCAATTCCAACCCTCCATACCTCCTTTATTTTACCCAATGCAACCTTTAACCCGAAAAAGTCCTAACCGAGTCCAAATTGCGTAAATTGAGTACCGCGTGGAGAGTTAATACACCAAAAGATAATATAAGAGGTTAAATGCGCGAAATAGAGGCGATGTTCCCGTTTTTAAAACCGTAATCCGTTGAAGAGATCCTTTCACCATAAAATTTCCGTCTTTCTAATTGCATGCGTGTATTTGCTTCCACTACATTTACTCCTTATATCACGCATGCCGAGAGAATAGCCATAATCCGAGAGATTCGTTTGTGAGTGCATTCCGTGAGAAATTGAAATCAAAACGAATTTTCGGATAAGTAACGTAATGATCAATCGATGAAAATTGGCGGTTATATTTCCGGCTTCGCACACACACACTACGATTTGAGACTTGTAAATATGACTTGATGATGACTATTTTATGGAAAAGTTTGAATTGTACAATTTTTGCGTATTTTGAATTTTCTTTGAGTCGAATTTTGTGGGTATATTCACTGCAAACCCTCACGAGACACAACTCGTCCTACTAGGGTAACCTAGAGGTTTAAAGGCTTGTTGCATATGCTAAATGCAATCGCTTGCCCGCGAAAGTGGCATTCTATCCCAATAAAGTCCTTGAAGTGTCCTTAACTCTTACTTTCATTCTTTTACATTGCTCGGGACGCGCAAAGTTCTAAGTTAGGGGGGTTTGATTGGGCATAAATATTGTATATTTATCCCCCTAATTTCAGTACTTTTGTGAACCCGAATGATGTAACATATATGGATTTGATTCACTTTTATGCTTCTAACCTTCTTGGCGAGTATTGCGTGTTTTTTTTGCTTCTCCTATTGGTTTTACAGGTTAATTATGCAAGCAGTGCAAAGGAGGAAGCAAGACAGTGCAAGAAAAGCTAGGAAGGCAAGTTCAAGGGCATTTTCGTAATTTTTCAGCCTTAGTCCGGAAGTGGGTCCAACTAGAAAGTTTAAGATCTTTCAATTACAAGAACACCATAAAAAACGGCACCTCAATCCGAGCTACGATGAAAGAGTTATGACCCCTTGAAGTTGCGGAAAAATCATAGAAGAAAGGCTAGGAAGGCAAGTTCAAGGGCATTTTCGTAATTTTACAGCCCGATTCTGGAGGTGGGGCCTTCTGGAAAGTTGAAGATCTCGGAACAACGAGCACACTGGAAAAAACGGCACCCAAATCCGAGCTACGGTTGAAAATTTATGCTCAGTTGAAGTTGAAGAAAAATCCAAGAAAAGAAGAGAAACCAGAAAAAAATCTAAGTGCTGAGAGCAAGACCAGGCTGGTACAGCAAACCGGTTCGCTGTACCTGCGAACCGGTTCGCTGTACCTGACACGCGAATTTTGTCTTTCATTTGGATTGGTCTCCAAGTCTCCTAATAGGTTTAAAAGACTCCAAACTTGTGGGGAACGAAGGCATTAACCTAGGAGCAGCTTTTAGGGTTATTTGGAGAGAGTTTTTGATAGAGAAAAAGGAGAGAAACATCTAGGAACATCAAAGGCACAATTTACTTCAAGAATTCATTGTTTCGGGTTTGTTTTTAGCAGTTTTAATTCAAGATTCTTGTTTCTTATTATTGCTCTTGCATGCTTTGTTTTCCCATTAGATTCAACTTGTTTTCGCATTCATAATACGTATTTACATGTTTAGATTTAGTTTTATCATGAATTCATACACATGCAACATCATTCTTTCATGCATTAGGCAATTTAACATGTCCGGCTAGGTTTTTCAAGGTTGGGATGCATGAACCCAACCTGATGTGTTAGTGCATGTGTATAACGTTGATCCGCTGAATTTAATGATTAATTTAAATCGTATCGCGTAATTTCTTAAGAATTGTAGATCTTTATATCTCGTTTGCCTATGGGTACTCGTGATGATTTAGAGTACAATTTGAGTGTAATTACCGCGATACCGATTTACTCATCCTCAGATTAGGTATGACGCGGGCTTGAACCTCGTATACATAATGCTTGGGAGTACTAAATTCCGGGTTTGAATTAATCGGATAAATTTATGATCAACGTTATCACTACACTACACTAGGGTTGGGGGATTGTATTCCCATCCTATTTTCTCATCATTTAGTTAAAATTTTCAATTCAATCCTTCATTCTTAATCTAGATAATTTAGTTAGTTGCATATTTTATCATAGTTTCATAATTGCATTTAGTTTAATCAATCCCAAAAACCCAAAATCAATTTTTTTCTTTTCTTCTTAGAGTCAACGTTAGGATTCCTCTTTCTTATCCCGTCGTCACAACTCCGTTGTCCTTTTTCCCTGAGGATCGATACCCGACTTGTCGGATTATTACTTGAACGATAGGCTTGCACTTGAGCCTAGAGAGTACACACCTTAGAGACACATTCTGAGTCGTGTCACCCCACGTACAAACGTAGTGCGGTGTTGAGAATGGGGAGAAGTTTAGCCCTTAATACTCGGGTTTCAAGGTTTCTAGAGGTCGGGTGAGATAGAGTAGTTATGCGGGGTAGCTTAACTAGGGGTCTTAATGGATGCGATAGGTGTGCACTATTAGAGGAGGGGTGAGGGGTATCTCATGGGAGTGCGATACGAACTTAAATATGAGGTAAAACATATTTTTAAAAATATAGCATTTATACACTTGCAAAATATTTTCACAAATCGGGATCTGACCCGTTTATCTCTTTTTCCCCTCTCTTGCTATATATATTATATATATATATATATATATAGGTGTCCAGACACAGGGACGCCTGAATGATGATTCCTTCGAGTCAGACGCTTGCTGCAGCAGCTGTGAATGCATGCATGTTTCTTGTATACGCTTCTATCCTTGAGATCTAGATAGGAGGTACTAGAGACATTCGGGCTGAAAACCCACATTGTATTTATTTATTCTTTTACCGCCTTTTTGTGCAGTCTTTGATTTGATTGTATTATGTTAAACCGAGTGTTCAGTTATTTTAATTCTTTTCAGTTTCATTCATATAAACTGTGTGAATGTTTTAATTATTTTATTTGTTTAAAAGACTAGTTAAATAAAATTTTGACGCCAGGCTAATAGGTTATTAGTAATTAATTTGGTTTTCGACAGTGATGCTAAGAATGAACCATATGCGACTCCTGTTTTAATTTGGTACGGAGTAATCGCCCGGTATTTTATTAGGCGAGGTGTCACATCCACATATCACGTGCTCCGTGCACATGACCCTTCCTTTTCACTTATATAAATAGAAGTAACCCCACATTTCGCAGGACATGTTTTAGCAGCGAAGTGCTGCCAAACTCTTAACTGATACTCTCTCTATTCACCCGAGAGGCAAGGTAAGCTTACTCAGGCCACCAGAACCACTGCAGTCCGCGACCCTCTATAACCTTGCTTTATAGGTCGCATCCACAGAACAGAGCCATTATATTCGTGTTTTTAGCTGTCTCTCTCTTGTATAACTCCATAGGCTATCAACCTTTGTAGTCAGGGCCAGAACCTAGAGGGGACTGGGGGGGGGGGGGGGGGGGACCAACCCGCCTAAATAAAAAATAGAGTTATTTTTTTTAAAATTTAAATTCATCCCATCATAAATTAAAATTCAACCTAGCCTTAATAGGACTTTTGGTGATATTCCAAATTACTTTTTGTCTTACATTACTTTTTGAGTATTAACTAATTTGTATTAGTTGTTTAGATTTTTTGGTTTTTGCCTCATCTCCAAAGATTTGTTAGCCTCCACTCTCATATTTTTTTTTAAATTATAATAAGTCCCATAACCATCCAAAACCGCTCATAACTTCTCTGTAACCACCCCTCTTGCTTTTTGCAGAAAATGGCATTTGCCCCCATATTTGTTATAATAGGACAACAACTAAAAAATAAAAAAAATATGGGAGTGGCTACAAGTGAATCTTTACAAATGTGACTGAATGCTTAAGATCCCTTTATTGTTATGTATTTATAAGTTTAAAATATTAATTTTTAGGTATTTATATAATTGTTAATTAGATAATATTTTATTATTTTTAAGTAATTATTTGGTGAAGAGTATTAACTACTTTGTATTAATTGTTTATTTTTTTTTTATTTTTTTATTTTAGTCTCATCCCCAAAGATTTGTTAGCCTCCACTCTAATGTTTTTTTTTTTAAATTTTAATAAGTCCAATAATCATTCAAAATCGCCCATAACTTATCTCTAACACCCCTCTTGCTTTTTGCAGAAAATGACATTTGTCTCATATTTGTTATAATAGGACCAACTCAACTCAACTCAACTCAACAAATCCTTTTCCCAATTATTTGGGGTCGGCTACATGAATTCTATTTTTTCATTTCATTCTGTCCAGTGCAATATCTTCGGTTAAACTACATGACATCATGACCTTTTTTATAATATCCCACCAAGTCAATTTAGGCCTACATCTACGCCTTGTGTTACCATCAATACTAACTAAATCATTCTTCCTTACAGTGCATCCATTGGTCTACGCTTGACGTGTTAAACCATCTAAGTCAATTTTCTCTCAAATTATCTTCTATAGGAGCTACTTTTACCGTTTCACGAATTTGTTCATTTTTAATTTTATCCTTTCGAGTTTTACCACAAATCCATCTTAGCATTCGGATCTCCGCCACACTTATTTTCTGCACATTTTATTTCTTGGCTGTCCAACACTCTGTCCCATATAACATGGCGGGTCTAATGGTCGTCCTATAATATTTACCTTTTAACTTCAAAGGTATACACCTATCACATAAAACGCTGGTAGCACTTCTCCACTTAACCCAACCTGCTCTAATCCTATGAGTAACATCATCACTATAATCTTCACCTTTTTGGATAATCGATCCTAAATAACGAAAATGATCGTTTCTAGGTATCTCTTGACCCTCCAATTTCACCACATCTCCATTTGTCCTCCTATTACTACGAAAATTTCACTCCACATATTGTGTTTTAGTTCTGCTTATTTTAAATCCTCTTGTTTCTAAAGTTTCTCTCCACAATTCCAACCTAGCATTAATCCCTGTCTTAGTCTCATCCACTAAGATAATATCATCTACAAATAGAATACACCATGGCACCTCATCTTGTATTGGTCTAGTCAACTCATCCATAACAAGCACAAAGAGATAAGAACTTAATGCTGAACCTTGGTGTAGACCTACCATAATTGAAAATTCACTACTTTCTCTGGCTGATGTTCTTACTGTAGTCATCGCACCATCATACATATCCTTGATCACATCAATATATCTGCGTGCCACTCCACTTTTATGTAGAACCCACCATATTATATCTCTGGGTATCCTATCATACGCCTTCTCCAAATCTATAAAAATCATATGAAGATCCTTCTTTTTCTCCCTATACCTCTCCATTAATCTCCTTAATAAATAGATTGCTTCCATTGTTGACCTCCTTGGCATAAACCCAAATTAATTCTCAGATACTGTTGTCTTTAATCTCAATCTATATTCAATCACTCTCTCCCAAAGTTTCATTGTATGACTCATTAACTCAATACCACGATAATTTGAACAACTTTGTATGTCCCCTTTATTTTTATAAATAGGTACTAAAACATTTTTTCTCCATTCATCGGGGCATCATATTAGTCATTAAAATTCTATTGAATAATTTTGTAAGCCATGATACTCTATACCCCCCTAAGAACTTCCAAACCTCAATAGGGATACCATCTGGTCCTAAAGCCTTCCCTGTTTCATCATTTTTAGAGAAATCCTAACCTCTGTTGTCCTAATTCTGCGAAAAAATATATTTTCTCGAGTCTCCCTAAGTTCCTTTATATCTAATCTACTCCCATCACCTCCATTTAATAACCTCTCAAAGTAGTTTTTCCATCTTTCCATAATTTCATCATCTTTGACTAGGACTCTCGAATCATCACTTTTGATACACTTAACGTTATTAAAATCTTTTATTTTCCTGTCCCTAAGTTTAGCAAGCTTATAAATACTTTTTTCCCCTTCTTGTGTACCTAATTTTGTATAAAGATCATCATACGCTTTTAACTTAGCATCTCTTACCACTTTCTTAACTTCCTTTTTAGCCTATTTATATTTCTCAAAAAAAAATTCATTTCTATTTGTTTGCCATGTTTTAAAGCCTTCCCGTTTAATTTTTACTATATTTTGTACTTCTTCATTCCACCACCAAGTTTCTTTAGACTGTGGCCCCTTGCCTTTTGATTCTCCAAGAATTTCTTTTGATATTCTCCTAATGCATGTGGCCATCTTATTCCACATTATGTTAGTCTCTTCTTCAGTATTCCACGTTGCTTCATTTAATAATTTATCTTTAAATAGTTCTAATTTCTCTCCTTTTAAGTTCCACCACCTAGTTCGTGGGTTAATCCTCACTTTTCACACACGTGATTGATTTTTAATATTTATATCCAACACTATTATCCTATGTTGTGAGGTTAAGCTCTCTCCCAGGATAACCTTACAATCTTTACACGTAAATCGGTCTCCTTTTCTAGTAATTATAATAGGACCAACAACTAAAAAAAATATGAGAGTGGCTACAAGTGAATCTTTACAAATGTGAAAAAGTACTTAAGATCCCTTGTTTGTTAGGTATTTATAAGTTTTTAATATTAATTGTTAGGTATTTATATAATCGTTAATTAAATAATATATTATTATTTTTATGTAATTATTTGGTGAATACTAAAAAATAATCTCGAAAAAATTCTGCTCGAGGGCTCTTGCCCCCGAACCCTCGAAAATCACCGTTAAGGTAGTCCGCCCAGACGTGAAATCCTAGCTCCGCCCCTGTTTGTAATAATGCAAACATATAATGAGAATGTGACATCAAAAGTGGACGCAAGCTCATTTATAGCGGAACCACTCTATATCTTATGTCCTCTCTCTTTTTTTTTACTTTATTGTGCTTTAACATTTGATATGATTGTTGAGAATGACTTAGACATGATTTCTCGCATCATTATACTATATTTTTTGACCTTTTGTTATTTTCGGTTCTAGGATGGGTAATACGGTATTTAGAAATCTTTTTATAGGGCTTAGAAATTATAATTTTTTCTAAGAGTACCCATGATGTACTCTTCGAAGGGTTTTGTCACAAATATCCAAAAGAGGAAATTGAAACACCCTAAATAATTGATTCATAGGTTTGAATTGGGTACGCACTATTTAGAGTTTCATTTAGTTTGGATATTGTGCAACCCGTTTTATTTTAGTCGAGTTCCACTCTATGGGAGCCAAAGATAATTTTCAAGAATTTTTATTTGTCAGATTATAAAATAAATTTTTATTTGTCCAAAGTAATTTTCAAGAATTCATTTATTTTTTAAAATTAATTTAAAGATTTTCAAAATTAGTTTTTAATACTTTTGATGTGTGCACATTGTTGTGATAAAACACATTTTGTGAGGTGTTGTCTAGTTAGCTAAGTCGGATTTTCGACCACCGAATTTTAAGATGATCCCACGCTTTTTTGTTTTTGATCCCATGCTTAGTTGATTGTCCTCTTTCACGTGGACATGTGTCCTTGATTAAGTCCACACATTAGTGTAGGAACATTAGGCCAGCCATAACGTTTCGTCGGAATCATTTGTTGGATTTTAGTTCATTTGGTAAGTCACTTGCTAGAGCAAGTCAGGATTGTACCACAAATCATTTATCATCCGGTAATTTTAGGCCGATTCACAAATCCGACTAATTTTTTTCGACTCACTGACGTATCGCATTTGTATTAGTTCATTTTGAGGGTCTCTTTGGTGTGGGTCTCTCTAGGGCTAAGAAATGAATCAATACAGAATCATCACGTCAGTGCATGGCATAAAATGAATCGAATTGTAGAAGGACTTTTTGTGAGCTAATAGCTCTTGTAGTAATAATTACCTATCTCCTAGATGCTAATGCAAGTGGGACTGACTTGATCTCAGATCTGTATGTAATCTGTTTTGAGAAATTCTATATGAATCGCCCGGAGACCGCATTGCCTACTTGGCACAATACCAACCCATTCACCCGTTTCACCTTTCCTCAACTTGGACCATTTGAGGATTTGAACATAGCAGCATATCCTTAAGCATTTAACGTCAATACATTTAATGGTAATTAAAATCCATCTTAATTGAACGCAAAATATTAATAATTAAACAAAAAAAAAATATAAATCATGCAACAAACGAAAAATCTTAATTTTATTTTTTATTTTTCATCTAACATATTTTTAAAAATCATATTTAATCTTTAATAACGACATTAGCCTATACATAGCGACATTAATTATGGGTATATTTACTTTTTTGGAAAAAATACATCTTTATTTAAAAATTGTACCCTATTTAATTTTTTTAACTGTTTACTATAAATAAAACTAACCAAAAAATGTTTCAACTATTTTTATAAAAAACAATTAAAACGTTGAAAAAACTCTTTTTTAAAAAAATTACTTAAAAGTGATTTTTTGATAATAAAAATTTAACTATTTGTTACAAAACCGCGTTTAAGTAAAAAAAAATACTTTTTAAATATTAATGTATTTTATTTTAAATAAATCCTTTTTTTTGTAAAAAACAGTTTATATAAAAAAGAGTTTTTATTTTATATAAAATGAAAAAGATAAAATGAAAAACTAAAGACTGATTCACTCATCAAAAGTTTTTAACAATTCTTTAACTTTTTTTTACATGAAATTGTTTTTAAGAGATAAAAAAACTATTTTTCTTGAAAAACAACAGTTTTCAACAATTTTTAAAACACTTAAAAAATTGTTGAAACTTTTTTTCAAAAAATAGTTTTATAAAAAAAATGAAAAACCATTTGTTAAAATAATAAATAAATTATAGTTTTTAAGTAGTATAGTTTTTTTTTTATAAAAAAAATAGTTTAATTATGTATAGTTTTTTTTTGTAATAAAAACAATTTACTTTATATAATAATAGTTTTCTAAGAAAATTATATTTTGCAATAAAATAAACGGTTTTTAGATAGACAAAAACAGAGAAAAGGTATAGGGACACGCAGACTATTTTTTAGTAATAAAAGATTTTTTCTTAGAAAATTATTTTTATATAAAAAATTATTTTTATTATAAATAACTGTACATTATTAGACTATTTTTTTTATTAAAAAACTATGCTACCTAATAAAACTGATATTTATTTATTATTTTAATAAGATTTTTTTTAAAAGTATTTTTTTAGAAATAAAAAAAATATTTTTCTTGAAAGAAAAGGTTTCAATTTTTTTTAACTGTTTAAAAAAATGTTTAACAGTATTTCCTAGTTTTTAAAAAAATGTTTGATAGTTTTTCTGAGTTTTTACTTATAGAAAATAGTTTTAAAATCTATAGATAAAAACAAGGAAAACTGTTAAATATTTTTTGAAACAGTGTAAAAATTGTTGAAAACTTTTTTTCAAGATTTTTTTTTATTTCTTAAAAACAATTTCTTTTAAAAAAATTAAAAAATTGTTAAAAACTTTTGATGATTGAAAAAGTCTTTTTTTTCCTTTAGTATGTGTGTGTCAATTTTTATGTGTCCTTATATCTTTACTCAAATATTTTTAATAATTGTGTAACTTGTTTTTTTTAGTCGAGTCCCATTCTATGGGAGCCAAATGTCACAGATGGGATTTTTGGGTCATCTTGTGGGAGCCTTGATAATGATTGAATTGCATGTTGGCTGGAATTGGGTGGCAACGACTGGGAATGGTTACAGGGAAGGGGCATGCAGGATCATATGTGGGAAGTCTCTTTGGAGTTCATGCAGGTTGACTCGGTTAAGTTCGGGGAACCCTGCACAAACTGGTCGCGAGCTGGAGCCGTTCCCCTGAAGAGGCCAAGGCAGGCCGAAACCAGTCGATATGTATGCTTTGAAGGCAGTTCGTGTTAGGCTGAGCTTTGTGACTGAGTGTCCCTGGCTGTCGCACGGGCATTATGCTGCGCCGAAACTCTAAGCCTGTGAAAAATGGTATCAGATGTCACGTAATGGGCCTTTTCTGCAATTTTCTAGCATAAAGGCTCCATCCTTACACCATTTTTCTCTAGAACATTCTAGAGTTATCTAGTATTATCTAGTGTTGTGTAATATGTTATGGAGTAGTGTAGGACTTTCTAGAGTAATTTAGAGGATACTTGAAATGTATAGAATATTCAAGGATACTTGTAATGTATAGAATATTCTAGAATAGTAAGGAAGAATGTAGGTTTCTATAATATTCCTATAAAGAGGTGGGATGCCTATAAATAAGTGAGGAGGTCATTTGGCCAAACCATCTAAGCCAAACATTTTAATCTCTTATCAAGTAATACAAATACTTTTTATTCCACTCTTCTCTCTTATCTAGCATTTTTATTATAATTTTGCTAGATTGCTAGGCTAGCTTAGTAACTTGACGGTCATTGGAGTGCTAAGGGCCACACGGAGGAGTAGATAAAGTCTAACCCTGTGATAAGTGGTATCAGAGCAGGACGTTCGGTATAAAAGCGCGGGGCGCACTGTTCGTCGATTGTGGGGTATTGGAGAGTTGCTTATGTCAAATTAAGACCCTTTTATCGGAAGTGCTTATGGGGGCATCATGTAGACACTCGGTCGCGCCATTGAAAAACTATGGGTAAGACGGGACTCTATGGAGCCATCCAAAATGACAAAAGTAATTTGGTTGGAAGCTATGATAATTCAAGACCATTATGCTCAGTTGGAGTGCTCAGAACAAGAATTGGAAGGGAGCCTTCAGAAACCCCTCTTGAAAGAAAACAACATGCGTTTGGTGGAGTAGCATGCCAGAGGGTTTAGTTCGATTGCCTAGAGGAAGGCCAGCTACAATGTGGTCAGATTCGCCGAAGAGATAGGCAGGCCATGTCGCGCACCAATTGTCGAAGCCCATTGAGTAAGGGCATGAGGGGACTTCAGTAAAGTGTTTTTCTTAATGTTGTGTTGCTGTTACGGTTGTGATGAGGGCGTCACAGAATTCAGGTATGGGGGAGTGTCACGGATGGGATTTTTGGGTCATCTTGTGGGAGCCTTGATAATGATTGAATTGCATGTTGGCTGGAATTGGGTGGCAATGACTGGGAATGGTTCCAGGGAAGGGGCATGCAGGATCATATGTGGGTAATCTCTTTGGAGTTCAAACAGGTTGACTCGGTTAAGTTCGGGGAACTTGTCGCTATTCTTGGACTTGACTGTGAAGATGGGACTTGGCCATCCCTGTACAAACTGGTCGGGAGTTGGAGCCGTTCCCCTAAAGATGCCAAGGCAGGCCAAAGCCAGTCGATATGTATGCTTTGAAGGAAGTTTGTGTTAGGCTGAGCCTTGTGACTGAGTGTCCCTAGCGACCGCACGGGCATTATGCTGCGCCAAAACTCTAACCCAGTGACACAAAGGTAATTTTCAAGAATTTTTACTTGTCATATTATAAAATAAATCTTTACTTGTCAAAAGAAATTTTCAAAGAATTAATATAATTTTAAAAATTAATTTTAAGAATTCCAAATTGGTTTTTAATACATTTTATGTGTGCACATTGTTGTGAGAAAACACATTTTGTGTGTTGTTGTTGTCTATATAGCTAACAACGCTCTTTTGTTTTTTATCATAGGCTTAGTTGACTGTCCTCTTTCAATTGGACATGTGTCCTTGATTAAGCCCACATATTTGTGTAGGAACATTAGGCCAGCAGTAAGGTTTCGTTGGAATCATTAGTTGGGTTTTAGTTCTTTTGGTTGGTCACTCGTTAGAGCAGGTCAGGATTGGTAGTCCCCTATGTGTGATATTAATTCCTTTGAGATTTCATTTGTCAACTAATAGCTCTTGTAGTAATAATTAGCTATCTTCTAGATGAGAGTGCAAGTGACAATTCATGTTTTTGGGCCATGTTTCGAGCCAACATGAAATGATAAAGATTTTTCGAACACAAACACGACACGACACGATATGAATTCGTGTTTTTTTTAGTTGACACGAACACTACCCAAATAAAAATGACAGAGCACGACATAACACGCTTTCTTAAATTTCACACTAAATTAAACATAAATGGACACAAAAATCTGAATAAAAATACGATCAACACGGCTCATTATTTTGACACGAACACGACACGAATTTGTGTAAAAAAACTCGACACGAACACGACACATATTGTGTTAGTTTCAAGTTACTTTCGTGTCATTCTGTATTATTTTTTCATGTCGTTTTTAAAATTGAGAGCCGCAGATCTTTATTAGGTAATCTACCACCACCTCTCAACACAGGTATAATAACAATTTTGGTAGCGACTTGCGATTCTAGCTGTCTGCCATTATCATTTCAGCCATTCGATTAAAACATTTTCAACCGTAGATTTTATAATGGTGGGAGATACCCTCTTAAATGCGCATATAGAAAAGAAGAACTACACCTATTCTCAAGTAAAGTTGATCAAATGCTTTCTCCCACATGATTTGCCCTTGTCCTCTAATGTCATAAGTGGCAAAATCAAGTAGGTCTTTGAATATTGCTTCACGATGTGAATTATATTCCGAGGAACAAAGAATACGAGCTGTTGAAGGCTCCTGCCAGTGAAATTATACCTGAGTCGGGAGTTTTTACGGATGTCAAGAGTGAGGGTATGTAGGTTTATGCTATGAGCTTTGTTTTTTCAGACTACAAGTAACATAAACAACATTAAGCTAAACCTGATCGATGTTATCTAATTACATGTTTGTCTTTCATTCTAAAGTTGTATATTTATATTCCTATTTTTTTAGTTTAGAAGATATTTTGAGTTTTATCTTAACTTTTTTGATATGTTTTTGCCTCTTGGGCATGTGTTAATGTGTCATTTCCTTTAGTTAAGGTTTCCATTAGGATTTTTTTTTATCAATGAAGCATATTATTAGCAAAAGGTATCACTCATTTTAAAGTTTATTTTGACCATTTCTTTTCGTATTTTTGTATAACAAATCTTAGAAGTTTAAAATTCATGTTGAAATAGTTTTGTTATTGTAGATATGGTGAGCATACCTACGACTATAGTTTTCACTTGATAAATTTTTTCTTTGTGTGGAGTATATATATGAAAACATATGGTTAGAGTGAACATTGGTGTATTGTGTTATGTTTTGTTTTTCTAATTGTAAGCATAGAAAGAGACATCTTTCAAGCTATTTATAATTTAATATATCATATCTTATGCTACATTTATTTTATATCAAATGGTTTAAAAATAAATGCTTTAATGAAATCTGAATTTTTTGTGGTCAACATTTATTTATTTGGGAATTTATTGGGTTTCTAATATTCTTGGTCAATTTGATATATAATATTTTATTCCATTTGAACTTAATGAAATAACTTGTCATTGGTATGAATTTCTTAGGTTGTAATGAATGTGGGTACTTCAGATGCCATTTTTTTGGCTTTGTATAATTAAATTGACTATCCGATTTTGGGCACACTTGCGAAGAATGTAATGTTGGAAGATCACGTTATGCCGTATGAACCAAACTTATAAAAAGTGTAATGTGAAAAAGTAAACAAGACTGGTCACATATGGAAGAGTAATAAAGAGTTCTGGGTTTGAATTGAGCAACAACCATTGAAGAAATAACTCCTTCATAAAGCCAAAATGAATCTGTTAGATTTGTTTTCCCATGTTGCCTCATTAGATTCAACTCTTGTACCAAAGGTTCATTGACTTGCACATATAGTTCTCTCAATAGACCATCAAGTACTCTTTTTTCAAAATTCGTTAACGATACCCATAAATTTAAAGTGTCAAAAAATTGATCCAAGTTGCTAGGCCTCATGTCAACCCATCGGATAAGTCTGAGTACGAGTTACTCATTTCCCAACGAGGTATTTCTTGACCCGTATGCGAAAGTGAGCATTATCGTAATCTGTGTGCATTCCCGTCAAACAGCCTGTATACATTCAGGCCAAAGATGACTTTTAATGTCTTTCCATGAGCGCGTGTGATGACATACGAAACTTCACACCGCAATATCATAATGCTAGGAAACCTGATATTGAAACATGATTGTGCTAGTGTAAATAGCATAGTGAAATTCTTGACTAAAAGTAAGAATTTTGGGGGACTCCAGAGAACTTTAATATGCCAATCATTAGGCACTTTGCTTGGAATAAACTTAGGTAGGGTTGTGCAAGTAACACTCTTGTACCCGTGTCTTAATATAGGGGGTTAACTATATAGCCCTTGATTGGCACGATCACGTTCAGTGAGTTCCTATTTGTGTTGCACATGCTTGATATCTTTTTCACAACATAGACATGGTTATCCACGTCTTCTTTATATGTTTCCTTAGCTATATAATAAATACCTCGACTAATATTTTTTTTTTGCATCGTAGCAGGTAGAAAATTTCCTTTAAAACTCTATAAACATATGTAAATTGATCTTTGACATTTTCTGTAAGGGCCAAATATCCTATACTTCTCTGAACTTTTGCAATTTCATGCGCCAAAAAAAATTATAAGACCCTAGGTTATGAGATGAACTCCGGGGTTTTGCATTCTGCAATTGCATTAAAGTGGGAATACGATTAACAACTTAGTGTGCGTTGAGGGGTACCACTTTGTGAAAATGTACTTCAGTTGGTTCCTCAGCATCCACGAAAGGAACAACTACAAGAGGAACACGAGTGTTAAGGAGGATGACATCGATTGTATATTGTTGTTGAATATTAAATAATATAACATATATTATTATACTGTTATTATATTATTACAATGCACTATAGAATGTAATATTATTATTTCAAATATAATATTATTATTTCAACTGAAGAACATTTTGAAATAATAATATAATACAGTCAAAGTCATCCTCCTTAACACTCATGTTCCTATTGTACCTGTTCCTTTCATGTATGTTGAGGAACCAATTGAAGAACATTTTCACATAGTGATACCACTCAACGGACACTGAGTTGTTAATCGTATTCGCACACTTTAACGGAATTGCAGAATGCGAAACCCTATAGTTCATCTCATTCCTTATGGTCTTATAATTTTTTCGACAGTCAAAATTGCAAAGTTCAAAGAAGAGTAGAATATCTGACCCTTACAGAAAGTGTCAAACCTCAATTAGTGTATCTTAACATAGATTTAAAGGATATTTCCTACCTGGTACGACACATTAAAAAAGATACTATACGAGGTCTTTATTATAGAGCTAAGGAAATATACAAGTACGATGCGTATAATTGTACCTATGTCGTGGAAAAGATATCAAACATGTGCAACACAAATAGGGACTCATTGAATGTGATTATGACAAGAAAAGGCTATATAGTTGGCCCACTAATATTAAAACGCGGGCACGAGAGTGTTACTTGCACATCCATATCTAAGTTGATTCTAGGGAAAGTGCCTAATAATTGGCAAATTAAAGTTGTCCGGAATCCCTTGAGATTCTTACTTTTAGTCGGGAATTTCACTATGTTATTTACAATAGCACAATCACGTTTTAATATCAGGCTTCCTTGCATTATGATATCGCGGTGTGGAGTTACAAATGTCATCACATGCACTCGTGCAGGGACATTAAAAGTCATCTTTGGCCTTAATATATATGGGCTGTTTAACGGGAATCCACACAAATCATGATAGTACTCACTTTCGTATACGGGTCAAGAAATAATTCGTTAAGAAATAAGCAACTCATACTCGAATCTATCCGATGGGTTGGCGTGAGGCCAAGCAACTTGGATCAGTTTTTTGACACTTTAAATTTATGGATGCTGTTAACGGATTTTGAAAAAAGAGTAATTGATGGTCTATTAAGAGAACCATATGTGCTCGTCAATGAACCTTTGGTACAAGAGTTGGATCTAAGTAGGCAACAAGGGAAAACAAATCTAACATATTGAATACCATTCATTTTAGCTTTATGGAGGAGTTAATCGTTCCGTGGTTGTTGTTAAATTCAAACTTTATTACACTTTTGAACATAGTTAAACAGTTGTAGTTTAATACTATTGGTTGTGATTGTACACTTCTAGCACAAAGACTTATAAGTGTGTGGTTAGTTAACTCGTGCATATATGTGTGTGCGCTTGGGGAGGGGGGGGGGGGAGAGAGAGAGAGAGCTTGACATCTATCAACATGTTAATTCTAACAATGGTGTTATGTGGTGGTACTTTTAGTATGCTCGGGTATGCCACGTATTTTCTTTATTGATCACATTTTAGATGCGAAACATTTTCCACTTGCATATACTGTTGTTACTATAGCACTCGTAAAGATTTATAACCATCTCACGACACTTTTTTCTCAAAATATTTTTGGCCTCGATGGATTACGAGTTGCACATTATATGCTTATGTATAATTAATCAACAAGTTGGAGTTAGATTGCATAACATGGCGATGCGCGGGATATTCTTGTATTTCTTAAACCGTAACTTGAAAATTCAAAATCCTCTTTCTTAAGAATGACTACATGTTACTAAGGATAAAGGGAATATTTAAATAACTTAGTTGTTGTCCTATATGTAATACCCCGTACTTTTATAGAGATTTATATTTCATAAGTGGGAGTAATTTGGAAATTTGAGGAAAATCTGTGAACAATAATTTTTGGAGTTTATAAGGGTTTGATGATTTCCGATGGGTGTTACGTTTACTTTTAGGATTACGTAAATTAGTTTGACCATTTTAATCACATGTCGCAGTTAGGAAAAACGACAAAGGATAATAATTTAATTGGAAAACGTGTATTATGATGTGTTGGGTTTAACTAGTGAATTGTAGTTAAGTGACTCAGACGGAGATTTCGAGTGCGCGATTGGTTTCGAAATGACCGAGATAGTGAGAATAGAGTATCTGGGGGTAGTGTTTAGGTTCCGGGGACTTTCGGACTAGTAGGGACTGTCCGGATCGATCGATCGATCGACGGCCAAGGGTCGATCAATCGACCCTTCAGAATTTTTGACAATTTCGGCTTGTTATGTTTAAAAGGGACAAATTCCCAAATTAATGATTACTAGATTATATATTTGACTAAATAAATACCTAACTAAGGGAATTAATATCTAGTCATTCGAGGGAATTTATGGGGACTAGGAGGGTGCAAAAATTGTGTGGCACTAAAATTATATTTTCGAGGAAAATAAATAAATTGAGGAATTAGATATTTCGGGTTCCTAAAATAGCGTGGGGACCTCTAAATTAATTTTTGAGTGGAATGTAAACTTTGGGTTCAGGGAAAATAGGATCCATGACTTATTTAATTGGGGGTGTGTTCGGGATGAGTAACACTCGAGGCAGTATTTCGACGGGCGATTATATATAGATAATTGTGCGCGTAGAAAATGTAATTATTTGCCGACTATATTTGAGTAAATCCTAAGAGGCGACTAGGATGAAACTTGGGTTATAGGCTAAAGATGATTGAGCGGTTATCCGATACGTCTGTGGACGACTATCGTTATAGGTAATGAGAAACCTATAGGACTAAAATAAGTTGAGGGTATACTTATTTAATTATTATGAATTGGTATAGTCGGTGAGTATATAAATCCTTTAAAGTGATTAAGGTACATATATATCAAATGAGAGAATACTTTTGGGTTTAGTATTGTAAGTGTGTGAATAGTTAAATATTATTACGAATGGGAACATTCGGGGTTATTGGCTATCGCTATATGAGATTGGAAATTATATATATATATATACGATGTCATTACACTATATATAATATGATATGAATACATATATCAGTGTGTGATTGGTATATTTGTATCTTAGAGGCTGGTTCCACGGGCTTTCCTTTGGCATAGGGTTGGAACAACCAGATTATATATTTTCTCTAGTACGATCCGGGGAGGTTGCGCGATGTGGGTGAATCCCCAGGCTTGAGGAAAAGGGAGAGTATATCCCCAGGTCATATCGTCCTGCATTCGGGTGCGATGTGTGTACTCCATTGCAGAGGGAATATGACCCCCTCCACCGTTGTGTATTTTTACCATGACCATAAGGGAGTCTGGCTTGGTACCGTGGTATAGTGAGTAAACCCGGATTCGGATAGGCACTACGAGACTTCATGCTCGAGTTATAGCTCGAAGAGATGGTTATTATACTTATGTTTGAGATAGGTATAATTATACTTCTTGCGTATAGTATATTACTTGTATATGAAGATGAGATATCATAGAAAGTAAACATATGTATATAAAGTGAAAAGACTAATAAGGTGTATTTCCCCTTTCGATAGGTTTATATCCGGATGTATATGCATATGAATCATAGGTTCTATTGAGAACTATATATTTATATATTAATATATATATGAGTTATATATATACGTTGTGTGCTGAGGGCCTAATGGATCTCGACGATCAACATTGCCAAGTAGTAGTGTATCCGGAGGGTTCCTTGTTTGGATTTCGCTTCGCGAGACACCCCATGCACGAACGTAACGCAGTGTTGGGAATGGGGAGAACTTTATCCCTTGGTACTCGGGTTTATAGGGAATTTTCAGAGATTGGGTGAAACAGATTAGTTAGGTCGGGTAGCTTAACTAGGTTGTTTAAAAGTTATACGATAGGTGTTCAGTATTAGAAGAGGGGTGAGGGGTATCTCATGGGAGTGCGATACCAATTTAAATATGAGATAAAATCACATTTTAGACATATGGCATTTATGCACTTGCTAAAATATTTTCAAACTCGGGCCCTGGCCCATTTTTCTCTATTTTCCTCTCTTGCTTTATATATGTATATATATAGGTGTCCAGACACAGGGACGCCTGGATGATGATTCCTTCGAGTCTGACGTGGGCTGCAGTAGCTGTGGATGCATGCAGGTTTATTTTTAGATGCTTCTATTATTGTGATCTAGATAGAAAGCATTTTAGTAAGTCTCGGGCTGAAAACCCAATTATATTTATTTATTCTGTTACCGCCTTTAAGTGCGGCATTCGATTTGGTTGTATTATGTTAAATCGAGTGTTCGGTTATTTTATTTCATTTCAGTTTGGTATATATTAACTGTGTGAATGCTTTAATTGAATAGTTTGGTTAAAAAGAGTAGTTAAACAAAATTTTGACGCTAGCCTAATAGGTTATTAGTAATTAAATTAGTTTTTGACAGTGATGCTAAGAATGAACCATATGAGACTCCTGTTTTAATTTGGTATAGGATTGATTACCCGGTATTTTATTTGGCGGGGTGTCACCGATGGTATCATAGCATCAGGTTCTAATGTCCTTAGGAATCTGTGCGGACGTACTACGCTTTCAGCGTTGCTCTCGATTTGATATAGAGCCTTATGATTAGGATTGTTGATTCCTCTTGTGACATTTCATTCTCCCTCCATTATATAAGATTATAGAAAATCTTTTACGAGCTCGTTCGAGATTCGTATGCTGATCGATGAAGGACGACCATAGAAGGCCATTTTAAGGACACCAGGAGATGGGGCTTAGTTGGATCTGTTAGCTGAAGTTGGATACCAGGACTGGAGTAGAGGTCACTCTTCTTGTGGCATTTGTCAAGGATTGTTGCAATGACTACTAAAGTATAGTAGTTATGAGTATCCAAGTACCACTATAGTAGAGAGTGGTGCTAAAATTGAAATACCCCATGAAGTTAAGTTGGGGGGAAAAAGTTTTAAAGGGTCTTTGATAAGGACCATATGTTGAAGTTAAGTCATGCAAAGTAAGTGTAGCATTACTCAGTGGAAGTAGAAGGCTCAAAAGCTTTAGGCTTAGAGCGGGGTATGGAAATATCCATGTGTGAAAATTTGAGGAAATTTTTTCACTCGTGGGAGCAATATTAAAATTGTGGGAACGGTAGTCACCATATTTAAGGGAAAAAATTTTTTTGCTCATAAAGGGATCTTACGAATTGTTTTAACCATTAATTCCTTTGGTTTATCAGGAATGGAGAGAATGCAGTTTTGAATTATTCACATAAGGATCGATCAAAGGCCGATAGTGAATAAAGAGTGATATGGAGAAGTGAACCTTGTACCAAAGTAAGGTAGGCACAATGAAGAGAGAGTCCTTTAGAAGAATGATAGGCTCTCTAGAAAGTGTTCCTAACACTTATAGAGAATTTGTGTTCGTGGAACCCCATTGGTGGACATCCACCCGGGGAGTTCATTGAAACCGGGTTGTTGAGGCCGGTAGTGGAGTTTCCTTTTGACGAAGAAGTTAAGGGGACTATGAAGGCGATTGTCAGAATCGAGACTATAGAGTCTGAGATACGGATAACCTTAACATAGTTAGGGTGGCCAGAGATTGGGAATGTTGCAATGTGGAGCGTAGAACCAAGCGGTTAGTCCTTGCCCGGTAGGAGTGGAAGGACAAGAATGGAGTGCCGAGATGGGGGTATTGATTAAAATAGTTTTTAGGTTCAGTTAGGATATGTGCACTATGTCTGAGAACCATTTGGAGCAGTCAGGGAGATCGACAAAGTTATTGTTATGAGTTTCACCTCGGACGAAGGAGGTATATTCTGTGAGACAAGATTTGGGTCACAATATTTTATTATCCTTAGATTTGTGTGTGATTCGAGTTTACCGGTATCGGAAATATTATATAATGTATATCTATATGTTTTTCCGCAGTAGCGGGGTTCTATTTTGAATTTGTATCTGGTTTGTACTAATCGTTTTGTATGTGTTATACGAGTATGGTACTATTATAAGAGTAATGTTATTGTATTATAGGAGCGATAGCATGCTAATGATTGCAAGACTATCGTATCCGTGATTCTAGGGTGGAACGGGTTATTATTGCGATATCTCACCTAGATACAGGTCGAGCTTGCCTTTATTATATGAGTAGATGGAACTTCGATGAGTAGATGTTTCATTATCATAATTCGAGTGCGTGGTGACCTTATATGTATGATTTAAGGTATGCAAGATTTATTATTAAGCTGTGAGTTTAAGCTCATTGTTGTTTGCACAAAGGACTTAGTGTTAGTACAATCGCTTTGTGGTATGGCTCCTGAAAATAAGTAGGAGTTCAGACCACGTTTTGTTAATAAATGGGATGGGATTATCCCAGTGGCATATTTGAAACTAACAGACCTCCACGACCGACAAATTTAAGCAGTAGTGTGTAGGAGGAGTTCCTTGTTTGGATTTTGCTTACGAGACACTCCATGCATGAACCTTAACGACGTCGGAAGTGGAGAAATGTTACGGGATGCAAGGATGTTAGTTTTTATGATAAGTCACCTAGTGTGGAGAAAACACTATGGACTGAGAGCCATGTGATGATTGCATGCTTATGGAGATGGAAGTGCTATAGAAAAGCACTAAAATATTTCTCTCACCGCAAGTATATGGGTGAGGCGGGAGTTAGACAAGTGATTTGAGGCTTATAGCCAGGACTTGAATAGAAGGAAAATTAAGAGGAAATACGCTTTAGGTATGATATTCATAACACTTTTGCAGAGAGTAGGCGCCTCGATTAGTTAGACTTTCCATTTCGCCAAGATGGAAGGACATAGTGGTAGAAGTACATTAGTAGGTTTGCGAGGTAGGATTTAGAACGTCCCATTGGTGTGCCTTAGGACATTATATCTCGATGACCGATGATGTGAGGAAGTAGTATAACGGGAGGGTTCCTTGTTTGGATTTCCCTTTGCGAGACATCCCACGCATGAAACCGAGCAAATGTCAGAAGTTGAGAGAGGTGTTGGGCACTAGGGATGTAATTAGGATAATATTCATTTTTCTTTCGTGTGTAGGAAACAAAACGATCTTAGGATTATTGGGAAGTAAGTCTAGTAGGACTAGTGGCGCCGATATAAGGAGTGTCTGGTGAGTTAACCACGAGAAGATTCGTGGGTTAACTTTAAGACGGATTGAAATTCCAAGTATAAGAAGAATTGGATTATGAGTTGTAAGGGTTGGGAGTACCCAGGTGTTAGTATCAGGCCAAAAAAGTGAGGCCCATTTTTAGACAGAGTGTTATGTCAGTGATGTTTATTGTGGTTGTGCAAATAGGCACGGGTCAAAAGGTGTATGGGCACTTTGGTAAGTATTATATATTGTCCTAAATAGAAGAGGCATATTATATAAAGTTGAAGATTATTCCACGAGGCGGTATAAGTGGAATTGGAATGGGTTGGATGGAACGTCGTAGGAGGTACGCAATGATCTAATTATATTTGTGCAATAAGAGTTAGCACACCTAAGATAAGTGAGAAGACTGATAGGATTAGTCGAGCGCTAGTGAAGTTTCCTTTTTGAGGGAAAATTAGATGTCCTGATGTAGACGAGTGGACACCTAGCGTAGTGTATCTCCGTGGGATTAATAGTTAGAGCGGCAATTACACGCTCATTTTGTTTATATGCGCTTATAGAAGCACTAGGTGCGATGTGACGTAATTAGAGTCAACCTTACGACTGAGGCAGTGTTGTAGCATATAGAGATTTAGTTAAGCTTGTGGTTAAGCTAATGCGTTAGAGCATACGCCTCGAGATATGTGGGTACCATTAATAGGTAAATGGTAGGGGACCATTGGGTATTATCATTCGACTTCGGTGAACTAGGACGTAGTGTAATTAGCGATCCTAGGTTGGTGGTGCAGGTTATATCTAAATTTCGAGGGTGAAATTCCATTGTGAGGGGGGAAGTATGTAATACCCCGTACTTTTATAGAGATTTATATTGCATAAGTGGGGGTACTTTGGAAATTTGAGGAATTTCTGTGAATAATAATTTTTGGAGTTTATGAGGGTTAGATGATTTTCGATGGGTGTTACATTTACTTTCGGGATTAAGTAAATGAGTTGGACCATTTTAATCACACGTCGTAGTTAGGAAAAGCGACAAAGGATAATATTTTAATTGGAAAACGTGTATTGAGATGTGTTGGGTTTAACTAGTGAATTGTAGTTAAGTGACTCAGATGGAAATTTCGAGTGCGCGGTTGGTTTCGAAATGGCCGAGATAGTCAGAATAGAGTATCCAGGGGGTAGTGTTTAGGTTCCGAGGACTTTCGGACTAGTAGGACTCGTAATTGAGTAAACGAGTCATTTTTTGGTCTATAAGAGATAAACCCTTATTTCTCTCTCTATATAAGACACGAGAGAGAGAAAGAGAAGAAATAAAGATAGAAAATAAATATGATAAGAGAGGAAGGAGGAGAGGAAGAAGAAAAGGAGATTTCCGGCCAAACTCCTCGGGATTCGACTCGAGGTCGTCGAATTTTATCCACGAGGCAAGTGTTTACTTGCTTATTTATTTTAAAGCATAAATCTCATATTATAGTTGGTAGTGAATAACTATAAATATTTTCGGTATGGGTTTTCGTGAATCAAATTGGGTTTTTCGAAAGTTTAACGGATAAACCCCGGATAATATACAATTTGGGAAACTTAGGAATTTATTGAAATCGATTGTTGGTTATGGGTTCTAGGATGTTTAGAACCCTTTTTATGTGAGTATATGTCGTTGATCGAGGTTGGAGGATGTTAGAAGAGGAGATAAAAGCTTGAGGGAAGCTTTAATGGCCAAAACAGCTTCTCAGAGAAGAAGTTGTCCGGATCGATCGATCGATCAACGGCCAAGGGTCGATCGATCGGCCCTTCAGGATTTTTGACAATTTCGGCTTGTTAAGTTTAAATGGGATAAATTCCAAAATTAATGATTCCTAGCCTATTTATTTGAGGAAATAAATACCCAACTAAGGGAATTAATATCTAGTCATTCGAGAGAATTTATGGGGACTAGGAGGGTGAAAAAATTGTGTGCCACTAAAATTATATTTTCGAGAAAAATAAATAAATTGAGGAATTAGATTTTTTGGGTTCCTAAAATAGAGTGGGGACCTCTAAATTAATTTTTGAGGGGAATGTAAACTTTGGGTTCGTGGAAAATAAGATCCAAGACTTATTTAATTGGGGGTGTGTTTGGGATGAGTAACACTCGAGGCAGTATTTCGACAGGCGATTATATATAGATAATTGTGCCCATAGAAAATGTAATTATATGCCGACTATATTTGAGTAAATCCTAATAGGTTGCTAGGATGGAATTTAGGTTATAGGCTAAAGATGATTGAGTGGTTATCCGATACGTCTGTGGACAACTATCGTTATAGGTAATGAGAAACCTATGGGACTAAAATAAGTTGAGGGTATACTTATTTAATTATTATGAATTGGTATATTCGGTGAGTATATAAATCCTTAAAAGTGATTAAGGTACAAGTTATATATCAAGTGAGATAATACTTTTGGGTATAGTATCATAAGTGTGTGAATACTTAAATATTATTACGAATGGGAACATTCGGGGTTATTGGCTATCGCTATACAAGATTGGTATATATATATACTAGTATATGCCCGTGCCTGAAGGCACGGCGAAAATTTCCTAAGTACGTAATCGCAAAACAGCGAAAATTTCGTAAATACGTAATCGCAATACGATAAAAATATTGTTCCCCAACAAATCATCTATATATGTTGTCACTTTTGGGGGGGTTTTATTCCAGATATGTAAAAAAATATTAATTCATATGGTGTTCAAGATTTAAATTCGCTACACAAACATTGTATTTACATACATACAAACATCGTGTGTATGTATATGTATACATACACCGTGGTACGAACCTTTTATGTTAAAATAATAACAAAATAACAATCGACCCGCTTTAATTTCAATACAAATAAGACAAAAAAAAATAAAAAATTGGGTAGAATCTCCTTTATTTATAGGACTATCCACCTGCTTGAGGTATAAAAAAAACACTTCAACCCCCAAAATAGTGACTCATACATCACTGTGCCAACAAAACAATGTAATTTTAAAAAACATGTCATAATATCTGTTGTTCCTTGACAGTTTTCTTCCTTTTTTGCGATAAAACAAATCTTCTATATCTCGAACGCGGGAGATCTTCAATGTGTTGCAAGTCACCTTACATTCCAAACCATTGACCACGCGAACATCTTCCATAGTCACACACATCGCATCACATGCCTGAAGCAATGTAAAAACACATTACAAGTCATCCAATGACATCACTTCTACTAAATAAAATAAGATAAATTCAATAATAACAATTCATAATATAACAATTCATAATAAATATCAGTCAAGATAATTGTTCAAAATATCAACTCTCGTTACATATACCACACATAATATCAAATTTAAGTCAATAAAAGAACTAACAAAATACCTTAAATTTATGTATTTGAAAATTAATATTAGAAATTAAACTAAAGACCTAGAATAGCTCACCCGTTTTGATCCAGATTGTACTGGAAACTGTTTGCACCACTGTAGTTGTTGCGCTATAAATTCATTCTCCTCAAAATAAGCTTGTATCGATGCAATCCATAATTGAAGAATACAGGACGCAGCTAATGCAACTAACTGTAAGGCCTGGTGCTGAGCATACAGGACACAGCTAACGCAACTAACTGTAAGTAACCACTTCTTGATTCCCATAGTCAACGATCCTGCAATCAAACGTGCAAAATTATAACCATTCTTAAGTTGAATAATAATTATAATAATAAAAGAAATGACAACTTTAAGACCCATACATAAGAACATTGGCAATTCAAATAGCAACTGATTTATGTTACATATAATCCCATCATAAAGGAGACATGTGTTGACCCTAAATATTAGTTATAAATATTAGTTAAATTAACTTACAAAACAGAGACATGTGTTGACCCCAATACCTTAGTATAATTAAAGTTGAATAAAAAGAATGATTGAGCTAGATATATATCACGCAAGGCTTGTTATGGCAGGATATAAGCTGGGGTACTATGTGGGGAATGCTCTTCTTGCAATGTATTGTAAGTATGGATGCATAAAGGATGCGTATAACAGTAATTTTTCACCTGCATATAACAGTAAGGCGTATAACAGTACGTTTAAAAGCAATTATAGATAAAAAAGAGAGATTGATATCAGTTATGTCACCTCTCTGACTTATATCTAGGATTCCATGTATTAAAGATGAGGTTTCATCAGCTCAACATAAAAAATGATGGCCACCTACTTATTAAAACAGTGCTAAAAGAACTGTTCTAAAAGAATGACCAAACAGTCCTAAAATAAATGTTCTAAAAGAACATAACATATGTTCAAGAAGCCTAAAAGGTACTCCAGACTTTATCCACTCACATCTACATAATTCAGGTGGAGGGTAGTTATGCAGCCCGTGTTGGGATTTCGATGAAATAACTCGACATGAAAGGGGTAACAGTCATTCCAATTGACACGTGGGCATTGTAAGTTCACCTAAAGCTGTCTCGCTCTCTTTTGTAGAGAAAAGTTAATCCAGTCATCAATATAGGATTTAGATTGTACATGTAAACCAAAATAAACTCGGAATGTGTTAATGGTCACACCCTAATGTGAGATCAAGATTTGGTCACAACATTAGACATCAAAGATTCTATTTTCAATTAGGAAAAAAAATTGAACAGTACTATTTTGTAGAAACATATATATGCCATGTAGATTTTTGTATATGCCATGTAGATTTTTGTAAACAAATCCTTAAATGCGGAGTCATGCTCTCCACTCAATCTGTCATCGTAGAAGTTATCTCCCACGGAGTTATAGGGTTAATAGAACTGAGAAAATTTGGACCTGAAAAATTCATCATTATGATTTTTTAATCTACGTCGTCAATATCAGTGGTGTTATCTACTGCTTGTTTCATGTGATGTAACCACCTCTCTGCAACTCTATGAGTGGCAGGAAATGGGCAGTGTCATCCAATCTGAGTTGGATGGCCTGTTTAAAAAAAATCAAACTTATAAAAATGAATTTGTTGTTATCCTAACTTAATTTTTTCCACGGATTAGATTGATCAATAGGAGGAAGGAGCACGGGACCATAAAATGATCACCCAACATGATCATATTGCCGATTAGTATTTGGTGCACTAACAAAATCAAGCTAAAACCCCTGAATAAAATGAGCTAAATGCATACAACTTACGCGAGAAAGAGAACTTCATACGTTCATGATTTCATACAGCTTAAACGAATGTTGCCAGCTTGTCCATCCCTGGTTTCATACCATTTCTTACCACCACAACGCTATCAGCTTGTCCATCCCGTAGCAGCAGCAGCTTGTCCACGGGGATGAACGTAGCAGCAACAGCTTGTTCATCCTGCAGCAGCAACAACTTGTCAATCGTGTAGCAACAACGTTTCATCTTTACATCACCTACCCAAAACAAACGTAATCATAATATTAGACCGATTCAAGTTTCTATCTTATCGTGTATAAGAAATTCAAGTTTGTACATCAACATTAAAGAAAAATACACAAAAAATAGAAAGATCAATCATGTAAAAAAGAAAAAACTAAGCATGTTCACTATAATATCACCTGTTCACTATCACCTCTTCAATATCTAACACATTACAATATCACCTGTTCACGATATTCCACACCTAAAATCCTAACAATCTCAATCTTAAGTTTTTAAAGAGAAAAAAAAAAGACAGCGAGGAGGTAAAGATAAAACAACTAAACCCTCAGATAAGAGGTAAGCAAAGAGAAAAACCCGAGGTTAAGACAAAACCATCAAACCTTCAAATAAATCTATGATTGAATGTTGTCCCATCCCCATCTAACCAAGTTACGCTCTTATATCATCGATTGTTGATTAAGCATAACCTCCCGAACCTACATCATTAATAGAAAAACACAATGACTTTATATTGGTGACTTGAGTTATAGCTTCGAAATTAATTGTGACTTAGACTTGGCACTAATAATGCAGTTCCAAAAAAATACTCAAAACATGTAAACAAATTATTTCAATTTCTCTAGCACTAATATAAAATCAACTAAACTCGTGAAAAAGGCTATTGGAATGAAATGAAAGAATAAACCAAATACAAAAGAAAAATATCACCAATAAAAAAGCAGAAACTATAATTGGATCCTAGTACCTCATCATAAATGTCTGACAAAATGGATCCTATTATTGGATCCTATAATTGGTGTACCATGTAAGAAAACAAAGTGGTGTACCATTTAATAATGATATTATTTACCATGTTGAGTACAAACCGGCCAAAGAAATTGATGGATGCAACAGATTTTCAATCCAAAATAGTTTCAAACGTGCAGGACATATCTATAAAGTTAAAAACATGCCACAAATTGCAATGCTAACTCAGTACCTTTATGGGGATAGCTATGAAGCTTCAATAATATTATGTGATTAAAGTATGTAATTGTGCGACATTCAAAAGTTTTTAAAATTTAATTAATGCGGTGAACTCAATTAAAAAGGACAAAATTTAACTAAACACTATTTTACACAGATGTATATGAACATAATTTTACACTATTTTACAAATATGTATATGAGCATAATCATAAGTTAGACTCATGAATCCGATGGTAACCAATTATCAATGAGCTAACTGGCATGGTTATGTTGATTCAGATTGTTCCCTCTATATATACCTAGTCCTTTTCAACAACAAAAATGAAAACTACATAGGGAAGGAACCTAACAACTCTAAAAAAATAAACATAACGGTGCTTGAAAACAAAAGATCATATAAACACAAATACACCATGAGAGTTTTATTTTAACCATGAATGCATTTGCTGAGAATCATATAAACCCCTCTTTTCTTGAAAATCATGGTTCCCTGTAAAAAATAATATCCCATAAAAAGTAGTCCAAACCAAAAAGAAAGAGATGAATTAAAATTGACAACAATATAACAATTTGAACATCTTAATCATTGTGGCATTTCATCAAACATGTGATATTCATAGTATATAATATCTCTAAATTAATCATAATGGCATTTCATCAAAGCATTCTTTGCAAGAATAATAAAAATAAACCAACTAAGAAAATAACAAATGTGATGATCAAACCCAATCAGATTCAAGATAAAAACCTAATTTAAATTTTACTAATATTAACTTTAAATGACTCTGTCAATAATTTTCAAAAACACATAAAACATGATTAAAATCATAAAAGAACCTCCAACATATAGAGAGATACCTTGGTCAGAGCATGTGGGGAAAAAGAGAGGTTGGGAGAAAAATGTGTAGAGTTAAGGTATTACAGCTAAGATTCCATATAAGAAAAATAAATTTAGTTGTTACCTCACCTTTTGAGACAATAGGGTAACATTCTCAAGGGTTACTCAACTAAATAAAACTGAAAAAGCGTCAACCACTGTATTTAAATTATGCACAAATAAAAGATGTAATAAGTTGTTGGAAGAAATCAACAAAATTATAAGGAGAAAGCACTATGTCAGATCTAAAATAAAGGGATATAATGGGGTATATGGATTGAAATCTGGAACATACATAAACTATGATTCAGTAAAGATACACCAAATCCAAAAACACCATGATTAACCAAAGACACACCAAATATTTTTAAAACAAATTATGAACCCATTTAAAAACCTAAAAACTTAAGCTGAAATGAAACATACAAAACTGAAGCTGAAGTGAAAAAGGGAAGCGTAGAGAGAGTGCATATTATACCTAGTTTTACAAAGCCAAGTATCTGCAAAAAAATCCATATTAGATACCTGCAAAACTATATCTAAACATGAATACCCAATTATTAAACACAAAAACCCTCTCTCTCTCAAGTTAAAAACATATTTAGACAAAAACCCAAATTAAACCCCAAACACCTTGTTAAAAACGGAGGGTATACCCATGATTCACACCCCTCTTTGAGCCGAGTGGAAGGAGAAGATGAAGAGTGGAGTTTTTGAATTGTGGTGGAGGAATGATTTCTGATTTGTGTGAGACGGTTTCATGATGGTGGGTTTAGAGAAAGAGGGAAATCGTATGATTGAGGGTTTGGCAGAGGAAAGAGAAACTAATGTCTCTAGTTTGGGTGGGATATGAAAATCGTTTGGGCGGGATATGAAAATTGGGGAGTCAATCCCAACCATTGATTTGGTGAAGTGGATATGTGGCAAAATCAAGACCCTTATTGTGCTTTTACATTTTTGCAAATTCAAAAACCATTCCATCTTATTATATGGATATATATATATATATATATATATTTGAGAAGTGATGTAGAATATATATACGATGTGATTACAGTATATAAAATATGATACGAATACATCTATATCTGTGTGTTATTAGTATATTTGTATCTTAGAGACTGGTTCCATGGGCTTTCCTTTGGCATAGGGTTGGAACAACCAGATTATATATTTTCTCTAGTGTGATTCGCGGAGGTTGCGCGATGTGGGTGAATCCCTTGGCTTGAGGAGCAGGGATAGTATATCCCCAGGTCATCACGTCTCGCGTTCGGGTGCGATGTGTGTATTCCACTTGCAGATGGAATATGACCCCCTCCACCGTTGTGTATTTTTACCATGACCACGAGTGAGTCTGGCTTGGTACCGTGGTATAGTGAGTAAACTCAAATTCGGATAGGCACTACGAGACTGCATCCTCGAGTTATAGCTCGGAGGGATGGTTATTATACTTATGTTTGAGATAGGTATAATTATACTTGTTGAGCATAGTATATTACTTGTATATGAAGATGATACATCATATAAAGTAAATACATGTATATAAAGTGAAAAGACTGATAAGGTGTATTTCCCCTTCCGGTAGGTTTACATCCGGATTTATATGCATATGAATCATAGGTTCTATTGAGAACTATATATATATATATATATATATATATATATATATATCTATATATATATATATATATATATATATATCTATATATATATATGAGTTATATATATAAGTTGTGTGCTGAGGGCCTAATGGATCTCGACGATCAACATTGCCATGTAGTAGTGTATCAGGGGGGTTCCTTATTTGGATTTCACTTCGCGAGACACCCCACGCACGAATGTAGCGCAGTGTTGGGAATGGGAAGAAGTTTATCCCTTGGTACTCGGGTTTATAGGGAATTTTTAGAGATTGGGTGAAACAGATTAGTTAGGTCGGGTAGCTTAACTAGGTTGTTTAAAAGGTATGCGATAGGTGTTCACTATTAGAAGAGGGGTGAGGAGTATCTCATGGAAGTGCGATACCAATTTAAATATGAGATAAAATCGTATTTTAAACATATGGCATTTATGCACTTCCTAAAATATTTTCAAACTTGGGATCTGACCCGTTTTTCTCTATTTTCCTCTCTTGCTTGATATCTATATATCTATATATCTATCTATCTATCTATATATATATATATAGGTGTCCAGACACAGGGACGCCTGGATGATGATTCCTTCGAGTCAGACGTGGGCTCAGCAGCTGTGGATGCGTGCATGTTTATTTTTAGATGCTTCTATTCTTGTGATCTAGATAGGAAGCATTATAGTAACTCTCGGGCTGAAAACCCAATTATATTTATTTATTCTTTTACCGCCTTTAAGTGCGGCATTCGATTTGGTTGTATTATGTTAAATCGAATGTTCGGTTATTTTATTTCATTTCAGTTTGGTATATATTAACTGTGTGGATGTTTTAATTGAATGGTTTGGTTAAAAAGACTAGTTAAATAAATTTTTGATGCCAGCCTAATAAGTTATTAGTAATTAAATTGGTTTTCGACAGTGATGCTAAGAATGAACCCTATGAAACTCCTATTTTAATTTGGTATAGGATTGATCACCCGGTATTTTATTAGGCGGGGTGTCACACTATAATACTTCATGAAGTGGGTGAAGATAAGCCCCTGGTTGAAATGCTAACGAAAGAGTTTTTCGATTTATATGGAAGAATATCATATATCAATATGGCATGCCGTATGATTTTATCACAGACCATGGTACTCAGTTTGATAACCAGGAGTTTGAGGATTATTATATTAAATCTGAGATCCAAAAGCTACATTCTGGCCTTGGACATTCTCAATGTAGTGGTCAGACAGAAGTCACCAACAAAACTTTTCTCAATGGTTTGAAAAAGAGCCTTGATGATGCAAAAGGAAACTGGATTAATGAGTTACACAGTGTCTTATGGGCCTAGAGAACCATGCCGAGGACAGTTACCGACGAAACTCCAAACATGCTAAAACTTGGAACAAAAGTAGTGGTTTCAACAGAGGTTTGTCTGCCAAGTCATAGAGTGCTCAACTTTAACTCTCCCCAAAGCGATCTTATGAGGAGGCTAGTTATATGTCTCGAATATTGCATTTATTTTCCATCTTTACTTATGCATTTTTGCCCCCTCGGGTATTTTAATTCATATATTTATGCTTATTAACCAAACTATCTATATTTTATATGTTTACATGATTTGCGAGGTATAATTGAGCTTTTATAGGTATTACGGTGCTTAGTTGCGCTATTCATGAAGTTTTTAATATAGTATGCAACTTCAGGGGCATGTTAGTCATTTATACGTTCGATTTTGAAGCCCAGATCTTCATGGAAGTTATAGCCCTTCAGGTCGGCTTTATGTGGCCTCCTACGGTTCGTTAATCCGATTCCTAACGAGCATGTTATGACCATCTTCCCGGGGAGCCCCTTCTTGGTTCTTGGGATAATTCATTATCATTTTATTTTATTTTATCTTTATTTCTTTTACCACTTATTACGTAAGTGGGTTTTTGTGTATTTGAAGACATAATCTTTCATTATAGAGTTTATACGTAGTTTTTACATCTTATTTTATGAAGCTTTCTAGTTTGGTTAGAGGAAGAAGGGTATTGGAGGGGATTTTGGGTTTTGCTTCTCTCTCTCCTAGGTTTTCACCGAAATGGGTTTGTAAGTCACTATTCATCATTTTCTTCTTTAATCCAAGCTTCCATTGTTCTTTTTCTTGCTTTGTTATTAGCTTTCTTTCTTTGTTAAGAAGGTTTACTTCTTTTATTTAATTAATGCCATTTAACATGCTTTCTAGGTAACTTAATCTAGGTCGAGATTGTTAAACTCACATGGATTAATTAGTTGCTTTGCTATGGTATGATGGATCTAGGGAAGTTTTAATGAGTTAATTGTTCTTTGTGTCACACTTATGAGATTTAACTGGGTATACCACGTATGCACTGTGTTTACGATCTTTCATGTGTAATTCCGGGAATATTCGTTGACACCGAACTCATATTAAGCTTTTATGAGAATTTAGTGGGTGAGAACTCTAGGTTTAATTAATTGTTCAAATGTGATTAATCTTGTTAGTGCTTTTATGTTCATGTAACCATTTATGCTATTTAGCCCGTGTGAGGGAGACGATTATCAACCTATAATTTCACTCATTTTGTTAATCTAAGTTTAAATACATGCCTAGTTTAATGATTGGTCACATATTATCTTTTACACTTTTATTCATGGCGTATTAAAAATAGTATTCAAACAACTAGTCTCTATGGATTCAATACTCGGACTGACCACTCTCCTCCCATAAAGAGTGTAGTCAATAGTCTAGGTTTTTACATAGCAGTGGGAGTCGAGCATAACGACCAACGTATATCTTTATACACATGCACGGCGATTTTCTCTTGTTATTAGCTAGATTTGGACTTAGTAGAGGAAGTAAGAGAGAATGATACACTTTGGGCAATAAATTATCAACAACGTACTACTAGCTTCTACAACAGAAAAGTGACGCCAAGACACTTGAAGAAAGGAGATTATGTCTTAAAGAAGGTGATCCAGAAAGGAAACAAGTTAGAGGCCAATTGGCATAGTTTGTACTGCATCTCTATTGCCGTCTGACTAGGTACTTATCGATTGGAGATTCTTGAAGGTGAGCAAGTCAAGAACCCTTGGATTGCCGAGCATATTAGGAAATACTATCAATGAGTCCGAACTAAAAGCTTTCAATGCATATGTAGTAGCTATGTTCAGTTTAATGAGAATTTATTTTATCATCGATCAACTTCCTTTTTTAAGTTTTTTCTTGAGTGGGAGATGTACCAATCTCACAAGTAAAATTCAAATGATATTAAAAAACATCTGAACAATGGAACTTCTTGAAAAAACAGTCAGGTTTTTGGCAATTAAGCAATAAATTTTGGCACAACTTAATGTATGGCTTCGTCCTTGATAGGTCATGAACAAGAAGTTCTTAACTTTAAAACTTCCTATATGACTTAAAGTCAAGAACAGGGAGTTTTAATAGACCAATTCAAGGAAAAATTCTATAAAACTTAGTTGCCAATGGTAGCTAATTTAAACACATAGTTTAAAATGACAAAAATCCGTTTGGACAACCATAAGTTTGTTAGTAGAACTTAAGGCTGGACAACTCAGGTTCATCCAAAATCGGTAATCAGTCAATTATATTAGTCGGCTTACGTCCGACCACATAATCACAGTGCTTAGTTACTGATAGGCCACACTCATAGTAACAAGTTCTAATTATATATTCTCTTTTATTCATAAGATAGTGAGCTTTTTTACATATTGTTCTTTAACAAATTACAAAGGTTAAAATACAGAAAGGATAAACATCTTTTATTCAATTGGACGCTTTTCTAAAGCTTTTTACATTACTTTTAGGGGAACAACAAGGGAAGAAGGCAAAACAGTAGATCTTAAGTCCCTAAGTCTTCCTTGTCAACTAGAACTAGGCTGATCTATCACGTGGAGAGGCCATCCATACTTATCTTTTTCATCAAGGCCATAATCACTCATGTATTTTTTGACCAGTCTTACTAGTATGGAATCAGTAGGGATTCATCCAACATCAAGCTTGAAGGAAAGATCTGGGTAATCCAGAACACCCAGATCAGTCTAGTGCTATAAGGGGTCTTTTTGGGGAACCTTTAAAACTATCAAATCATTCAACCAACCCCACTTAGAGCCTTTTCTCCTGGCTTGCTCCAGTTCATCTCCCATATGGGCCAAATCTTTATCACACCCATTCATCCTAATAGTCATTGGCTGCTTGTGAAAGTGAAAGGTCAACCTATCAACTTTATCAGTTAACTTCTTGATATTGACAGCTTGGCTCTTGATCAAGGTTTCCTTATCGGTTAGAGCTTTTTTGTTCTACCTTATTCGATAGTAGTAGGAGCAACCATTATAGCTTAGATGACTTGCCAATCTTGGTCTTCTTCAGAATCTCCATCTTTTTCATCAGTTTGGCATTCTACTGCTCCAAGAAATATGCACCTTCATTCTATTCGGTACCTGTTGATTTATTTAAGCTTTCTAACTCATTCATTAATGAGTTATTTTCCCACTCCAAGAAGTTTTCTACTTCTTGGGCATTAGTCAGCTCACTGTTCAATAAAAACTCTCTATTCCTATGTGTTAATGAAATATCCTTCAATTTCTTATCAAAACCCGTGTCACTGCTAAGATGAGTATACTTCGCTTTGTAATCAGAATGCTAACTTGCCAATGATGCTTTATGATCGTCATGCATCTTGAGGATTATCTTATAGTAGGAAGTGTTGGTTGCCACAACTTGATTAAATAACTTGTGCAAGTGAACATATGTTTCTTTAACTTAGTTGGAGGCATCCAGGTCGAGCAATTCCTCCAACTCAATTTCATTCAGGTCTTCATGGCCAGTCCCAAAAAGCCAAATAATCGTCATGTAGGCATCACTCTCTGCTGCTACTATAACATATTTCCTAGATTTAAATTAAAAAACCAAAAATGAGTACAAAATTAAAAAAAGCAAGTTCAGCAAACATCAACAATATGCAAAAAGGGGCAATCTTATTAAATATATGAAGAAATCCACTGAAAGGATAATAGTTCTAGATTATAAGGAAACCAAACCAAACATTAAAAAATAACAAAATGGTAAATGTAAAGAAAACTCCTTGGTTTTTACACCTTTATATTATCCTCAACCATTTATGTTGCTGGTCGAGCAACCACCATTAAAGTTTCAGGCACCATAGAGGATATATCAGTACCTTCTTTATCCTCCATCTCCTCATCAATAATGGGAGGAGTACCAGCGTTGTATTATTGAAAGAGGTCCGAGTTGACAACAGTGCTAACCTATTTCACTGAAGTGTCCTAACCTTCTTTGAACGAGGTCTTCTTCAAGTAATCGATATGTAATGTCACCATAAAAAAAGGCCTTATCCTAACCCTGACTATAGGCATCCTCATTCTCTTTCATCACATTGGCTTTCAAACCCTGGTACTTGACTTCCACCTCAAGGATGGTCTTAGCAGAATTTGTCATAACATTTTTGGCATCCTTCTTTGCCTGCTTGGCGTTATTCAACAAACTTTGCCATTTTTCTTGGACCCTCACATGGGATTTTCTAGTGGTATATAGGGAATCCCGTAGGCCTTTGAAGGCAACCTCCACATTAATTAAGGACTCCCTGAGCTGGTCGTCCCTCATCATAAGTTGATCATAATCAACTAAGAACTGCAAATTTTGAAGATCAAAAGTAACCAGTAAAGAATAAGTGTTAAGAGTGCCGACCAGGAAATAAAAGTGGATTAAGAAATTTACCAAATCCATATGTTAGTTGGCTATTTCCAATAACCTCACCCTGGATAAAAGGGCAGCTGCCGACCTATCAGCGGGGGCAATTCCAAAATTAATTAAACCCCTAGACAAACTCGGGTTCATTGCTACAGAGGCAGCATCAACACATGCCTTGGCAGCCTGGGTCTTTTGTACTAACTCCCGCTGCGTGGAAGGACCTTTCCTCAATCTTTTGAATTGAGGCTCCGTACTCTTCATCTCGTCTATAATCACTATTATCAGGCTCTTGGAACCTCCCTCACCTGGATTTTTCTTCTTCTCAATTAGAGCGGGGACCTGGTTCCAGCAAGGAGGATTGGGATTTTTCTCTTAACCATTATGTCTAGAGAATAAAGGGTCGCTGGAACAGTAGATAAATCCAAGGATTCAAAAGAAGAGGTGGTTCCTCCAAAAGCAGCACCACCTTCTTCTAGCAAGGGGGACTTAGGCACAACCACAGATGGGGATGTGGTAGAATATTCCAAGTTTATGGGGGTTATTAGGATATCTTTTGTAGGCCGAGATACAAAAAAGGTGATATAGTTCTTATATTCTAACAAAATTAAAGCCGACCGTTGATGGGCTTCACAATCCTTTGCTGGATAGACCAAATATACTTCAAATCCATAAAATTAACCTCAGAGTCAGGGGGACAGTCCTTCTTCTTTCTTTCTGCAGCAAACAAAACATGATGATAAGGGTCAACAAACAAGCAGGGAAAAAGAAAATATAAAGAAATCATGTGAAATAATTCAGGTGTCGACATATGCCTCTATTTTCTTGAGGGCATCTCGGCCCAGTATATCTTGCACTATCATAAAGAGGGAAATACTGCCAATTCTTAACTATAATTCCATACTCCGGGTAATTCTTATTGAAGTCAGGTAACTTCACCACCAGGGCTCTGATGGAATGTCTGGTCTTCAGGTAGTAAATGTCATCACCTGTGGTTCCCTAACTATAGAAATACATGAGTTCGATTATTCCAATATAGGTCCCATGCATTTCGTTAAGGCGGTTAGCTCCATTAACTACCCTTCAACACCCTCATTCAGAATACCTAATTGTAAGGACCCGAAGCTATCTCTTTTGTTATCCAATCTGGGATTTTCCTCTTTTATCTAAAGTATTCTAAAGAATTCTCATCTACTATATAACCCATTTTAATAACTTAGAAAAGAAAACAAGACTATAAGAAGAGGATTCTTATCATAGCAGTACAAAGTTAAAATCCTTAAAGCTGCAAAGGAGGAAGCAACAATGGATAAGAGAGTGTTCGAAGTTGTGAAATGAGAAAAATGGATGGGGAAGCAAAACTTATATAGGTACAATGATGACTCTTGAAGTCAAGGATTTGAAACGATTAAGTGTACCATCGTTTGGGATATTGAAGGCGTCCCATGTCCCCAAATGACAAAAGACCAGCGTACCCTCAGTCAGTTCTCTACTTTTAAAGATATTCACTAAATTTCCACCGCCTAAAAGTCCTTGAGGTCGGCAGTCGACCACCATATTTTTATGTTGCCAAACAGTTTTTTAGAAGAATACTCCATTCTTTCGTTAAACCTTAAAGTATGAAGTATTGGAGGCTTTTGTTGTAGCCTAAAATTATTAAGCCAAGTGAACCAATAAAAGAATGACACATGTCAATATTACCATTGAACTCTCCACAATGAGTAAACCCAGTCGGCTCCGGTATCCTTAGGCCGCCTGCCCAGTCGACCACAACTAGGAAAACGAACCATCAGTTATATGAAAAGACACATGTGGGATACCCAACAGTCACCATGCACATACACGTGAATAACGTCCAACTACATATTGCTGTGCAAATGTGTAAATGCTTGAAGTTTTAATGGCATTCCAACTCTTTATTTTCTACTTACTATAAATAGACTACTCCCCTCCAGCTTAGGGGGAGAGATCAGACATAACTGGGTTGCACTAAAAGCTATAATTGTACCCAAGAGATTGAATCCAAACCCTAAATAGTTAGTAATATTACCCCGTGGATGTAGGCTCCATTCTTGAGCTGAACCACATAAAAATCTTTTGTGTCTTTTCTTATTTTCTTTATTTCTTATATCTGTGATTATAAATTTGGAAATTCAGCTAATATAAATAATCCAAATTTAGACGTAAATAGTCACCAATAGAGGAATTTCAAAAAGAGAAATCTCAGAATTCATCATCTCCACGACAAGTATTTACTTGCTTTGATAGTCTTGTGTAGTTTCATTTATTCATGGAACTTTGGCGTAGAATAACATGATTTTTGGATTGGGGAAACTAAGGAAAATCCGGGTTTTGAATTATATAAATGATGGGAGATGAATCTAATGATGTTCTATGATGAATATGATATAAATCTATAATAAAAGATAAGTTCTTGGATGAATTAAGAAGAAAAGAGCAAATCTTGAAACCGAGGTTTAGTATTGCATGAATTCTTGATTTAATTCATTGTTGGGTGAATTAAAGGTTGTTTTAGGATGGTTTTTACGTAGAAAATTTTTGGATTATGTTTAGGGATGATATTGGGTTCATGTATGGGGGTTTGGTAAAGGTTATGACCACCATGGATGAAGGTTGAAAGTGAAATCTCGCCAAAAAGTTCATTCTGACAGCCCAACAAACTGATTAGGTTTGCTTGGGGAGTGTTGTTATATATGGCCCCCAATTTTTAAAAATCGCTTTTCAATTAAATATTAATTTCCTTTAAGTGCGGAATAAGATGGTTCAAAATAAAAACTACACAACCTACAAATTTAATATCTCCACAAATTAAAACTAAACTAAACCAAATTTTAATTTTCACATAAGTAAAATTATACTTAAAACAAATTTGGGAATTTTTTTCTTTAAGCCCAAAATTAATTCAACTCAAGTCCTAAAAAATTGCCTACACAAATTAATTCATTTTTGCAAGTTAGGCCAACCCAAATTTTAACAAATTAAATTATCTTGACTTGAATGAAATTAAACTAAATTTCTCCCAAACTAATTTTAGCAAAAAATTACACTCGTGTGAGATTTAAACCAATTTTATCTTGAATTATCCTAAGCATGCGTTCTAAGTGAGTTAAACAAGATAAAAGAAACAATCTCACTATGTAGCGATGTATGAGGAAATCCCAAATGGGAAAAACCTCAGACGACCCCCAAGCCTTAAGTCCACTAAGTATGGATTTATGATTACAAGACAGATGAATTACTACACATGACTTGACTTTGTCCAAGCCTTGACGCATCTTCTTGTAACTACCTCCGCCTAGCCGATAAATCCGGACTCCACCGGAATCTTGGAATCTACTAATGAGGTTTTTTGGTCTCCGTCAACCCACACCCGAAACCTTTCTTCAAGTCGGAACGCCGCAAAAAACTATTAGTCTCCTTTGTGGGTAGAGAATAAAACCCAAACTTCTCTTATTTGATGGTGTAGAGAAAATCCAGTGCTAAACACTCCAAGCAAAGATATATATATATATATATATATATATATATATATATATATATATATGAAGAAATTGGAATTGAAACTAAAACATATGGGTGTGAAACACTTGGTTTTGTTCTAAGGATTAAATATTTTTAACAAAAACCAAGGAGACCTTTCTTAGAGAATTTTTTCTCTCAAGAGCCCTTAGAAAAGTATGAAAAGTCTTAGAAAAAAGTGTCTTCCCGCACATATTAAAACTAGTACAAAGTAGTGGGGTAGTGGGGGTTAAAAATGAAAACTCGCAAAAACTGACGAAACTGAAATTTTGTTTGAAATCTCATTCGAACGAGGTCATTTGAATGACCTTTCTAATGAGATTTCAGGCCATATTTCTAGAGAATTTCGATGTGAACGCATGACCGCCAGTTTTGTATTTTTCTGATTTTTTTTGGATTTGATATGATTTTTCTACAGAAAGGTGTCTGAGAACAAAATTTTTAGAACTATGAATTAAAAAAAATTTAACAAAAAATACTAACACCCAAATTAAATTTCCAAGCTTCAATATATATATATATATATATATATATATATATATTAATTCATTTATACCGTTAGGATACATTGGAATCCACATGTTGATGACATGAAACTTGGCACGAAAATCGGCAATGATGAAGCTTTTAAATTCTGGGCCGCTACGTCTTGAACTCCTCAAACACATCATAGGCTTGATAGGGAAAACTTCTATCCTATGACTCAAATGGTTTTGTTCGAAATTGAGCTAATGCTACATAAGACTCAATTAGAAATTTGTGTCCTTATAAGGAGCGAAGCAGTTCGCTAAACAAACCACTTCAATTTAGCCAGTGAACCGGTTCAGTTCTGCTGGCTTGCCATCTTTGCCTTGTGGTTATTTTCGTACCAGTTGAGGATTGGGCATGTAATCTTGTGGTCGGGAATGAGTTTAGGGTTCTGAGAATTCAGTTTTAGGGTTAGGAAGTGTTGTAAGCTAATCGATGATGGATTCCATGTAAAGAAAATTCGTAAGTAAGTGAGTGAATGCACACGGGTGGAAATCGAGAAATCGAGTTAGAATTTCGGGATAGTTAGGCTAGTGCTTGGTTATATTAACATGTTGATCGTAAGTATATAATTAGAGAGCTAAACTATAAGTAAGGGGATACTTAGCTACGATCGGGAAGTGGGGTTAAACTTTGGGATTTGCTTTGCTAGGCTAATGCTACGGGAGATATTATGCACATTAACTAAGTTTATATATATGTACATTTCGAGTGTGACCATTATATATATGTCTATGATGAATGACTTAATATGAATATACCTACTCTAATATGCTATCGTTGAAGGCTGTGCATGGTGGGCGGTCCACTCTAGCATTGACTAATAGGTGTTGAATTGTTTCCCCGAGGTCATAGTATTGTTTTAAGGCCACTACCTGTATGTGAGGATATGAATTATGTTTGAGTTCAGTTGAATGTGATGTGGTATGGTTACGACCTTCGAGTGTATGTTTATGATCGCCTTCATTATATGTTTGCGATTTCAGATCGGTGATGAGATTCCGACCTGGTGGCCCATGAGTAGTACATGATGTACATGGTGCTCGTTAGCATACTAGGGATGAATCCGGGAGGTCCATCTCGCGGATGGTATGTATATACGTGTAAAGAGTGATATATGTATATGTGTTTAAATGATTGTGTGGATATCAAATTATAACTAGTGTACGGTTACGTTGCCTATGCAGTGAGACAAATATAAATGAGAAGCCCTAAATTATAGCTTATGGATTAACTACGTAGCACATAGTATGGGGTACCATATGAGCTGTGCGGGTGGGCTAGACGTTTAGCTGATCAAAGTAGGTTAAGGACGGTTATTGGTGTAGCATAACTAGAAGGATAAAATATACGCGTTAGGTGCGCAATGTAGACCCGGGGCGAGGATAATCTCATGTGAGTGTGACACCAGGTAAGCATGGATAGTTATTACTTCTTTTATTATTATTGCATTTAAATACTTGTAACTATTCTTCAAATTTTTGGGCGTTGACCCGTATAAAATTATTTATAAAATCTTTTAGGTCTCAGCTACAGGTTCACCAAGGATAGCCACTCCATTCCAGTTAGACGATGCTGTAATAGTTGTGGATGCCTGTGGGACTCAATTAGACTCTTCCCTCATTTCTATTTAAATAGGACTCAAGTTTAGTATTTCTCTTTGGGCATGTTGCCACAATTTGACATTTTTATTATTAGACATTATTTACATTCTTTCAGTTGAGCATTTGGATTATTGTATTCTAGATACCATGAGTTTATTCAGTTTATTTATTTATTTATTTATGCTATCAATATTCTTTACATTCAGTCACTAGGGATTTTTATATTTATATTGTTGAATGGCATGTATGCATGTTAATAAGATTTAAAATCGACACCGGACTTAATAGGCTATTAGTTTAATTAATTGGTTTACGACAGTCGTGTTAAGAATCCAATTAGATATGATTCCCATTTAATTTAATAAAGGTCTGATAAATTGTTATTAAACTAGGCTTGGTGTCACAGATGGTGTCAGAGCATAGGTTCTAGTGTCCTTAGGATCTGTATGGACTTGCTACTTTTCTAGCATAATATTATTTGATATAACTCCCTATGACTGGGATTGTTGCATTCTTCTGCTATTGTATATGGTGAAAGTGAATATCATACAAATTCGGTTTGGTTTCAGATGCCAAATAATAGGAGAGGAAGACCAGCTCGGCCTGCTAGTAGGACCATTTTAGGGGAGGCTCAGTCGGAGTCGCAGGTCGCTCGTTGGATGGTGATATCTGGCGAGGTTTCCACCATTGTTGCATAAGAGGTTGATGACACAATGACTACTATGGCACATCAGTTCCCCCAAGAACAACCACATCAACTGGTGGCACCAGTTATCCAGACCCACCTAGTGCCGTTAATGTGGGAGATAGGCCTTTCGGAAGGGCAATCCGATGGTGTTCCAAGGGAGCGCGGATTTTGTTGTCGTCAGCCAATAAAAGAAAGACATCAAGAGGCATCTACACATGATTGGGTTCAACGACACTCAAAAGCAGATAATGTCTACTTTTGAAATTGTGGGATCAGCTTTATAGTGGTGGGAGTCTGTCACCACTTATGAGGAGAGAGGCACCATGTTCATTCAAGAGTTTTAAGTGTGATTTAATCGTAAGTTCTTTCCATCGGAGGTTCAGACGGAGATGAGGAGGATATTCCTAGATCTTTCAAAGTAGGTCTGGACTATGGGTGAATATAAGGAAGAGTTCACGCGCCTGGGGAACTTTGTGCCAGACGAAGTGAACACCGAGGAAAAGAGGGTCTTTAAGTTTATTGATGGACTCACTTGGAGGATTTGCCATCATTTATCAGGGAAATCTGGCATTGAGGCCATATGTTGATGTTGTCAATGTCACACTTTTACACTGCCAAGATCATCGCTACCACCTGAAGGAAGCATAGAGAGTTGGCGAGTCTAACCAATAGGGTAACATCGGAAGTAGCTGTGTTACTAAGCATAAATTCTTTTGAATTTATCCTCCTAAGTTGGTAGTTTTAGTACATCGAACAACGTAATTAATTTATTTTTATCCCATATTATTGCTAATGACTTCTTCTAACAAGTACCCCGAGTTTTGTGTATTTCTTACTATTTTTACATATATTTAGTGCCAAAGAGAACTCAAAACAGTGAAAGAAACTAAGAAATGGGGAGTTGAAGCACATTTTCGTAATTTTACATATATATTCTGGAGGTGGGGAAAACTAGAGAGTTGAAGATCTCTAAATTAAAAGAACACTGGAAAAAACGTCAGTCAAATCGGAGCTCTGGATCAAAAGATATGGCAAGTCAAAGTTGGAGAAAGAAAGTCAAAGTTGAAATTAATTCTGGAAGTTGAAGAGTTTCAACTCTTGAAATTTCTTGTATAATTCCTTTTTATTAGTTGTAAAACGTGGAGAGGCATTGAAAAAGTCATATTTGGGTATTATAAAAAGACAAGCCCTAGAGTAATGAAGAGGGGAAGAAAGAGAGTTCCTTTTGGCATATAATTTCATATTTTCTTAGGATTTAGAAACCCTAGTTTGTAAGTTGAACAAGAGATATTCAAGATTCAAGTTTCAAGTTCAGATTTCCTTCTTCTATTCAAGTATTGCTAATTTCTACTTTCCATTTCTTCCATATTGTAAGTTTAAATTGCTCTTATAGTTTAATTTTTATTTCTCAATTCAAGTTTCTTTTCAATGCATAATAGACCTATGATTTCTCGCACATTTACAATTTTTTTTTGTAGACACCCCATTTTTTACCCCCTAACTCTCCTTAGGTCCCTAGTACCTTCCTTCACCACTGTAAACCCAGGTCATGTCCCGAGTACTGACCTGGAAGCCATCGGGCACTCCCCGGCTCAGTTTGATCCAAAAGTCAAACTCTTCAGCTCGACTGAGGCTGAATGAATCTTTGAAGGGCACTGAATACCCTTTCCAAAGATCCTCTCTGTGCACGATTCCGACTTACCATTCAGACGAACAGTCTGTGTGCGTCCGAAACCTGACCTAGAGGCCACCGGGTGCTCCCGGGCTCTGTTTGACCTATGTCAACTCTTCAGCTCGATCGAGACTAAATGAACCTTCAAAGGGCACTGAATACCCTTTCCAACGGTCCATCCCGTGCGCGATTCTGACTTTCCATGCGGACGAACGATCCGTTTGACTCCGGGAGGTCACTGAATGCTTCCCGAGCCCGGTTGACCAAAGTCAACTCTCCAAACCGGTTCAACCCCTTTGGAATGTCAAATTACATCTCCTAACCTTCACAATGGTCCGCCCCGTGCGCGATTCGGACTTACCATGCGGACGAACGATCCGTTTGTGTCCGAGCGATTCCCTGTCCAATGGACCGACAAATGCTTCCGAGCCTTATTTGACCCAAATTCAACTCCCAAACCCGATAGCGGTCCAAAGGACTTTCGAAGGTCTCTAAATTACCTTTCCAACGGTATGCCCCGTGTGCGATTCTGACCAACGGTTTGCCCGGCTACCGATTTTCCAAAAAATCCTGAAGCGCACTGCAAAATGGCACGTTCTGGACCCTGCCTATCGGCACCTGCCAATAGGCAGGAACAGGTCTATGCCGATCGGCACTCACATGGGCCTATAAAAGGAGGCCTTCACCTCATTTGCAAAGGGAGCCCATATCTGATAAAAATCTCTCTGAACGAATCCCAGAATCCTCTCTCGAAGGCAGCGTGATTTCAACTTCCAAATCCCTTTTTTACTTCCACTTTTCATCATCCTTTTCATCAAACTTGGTGAATTAGCCACTCTCCATCATCATCCAAGTGCAAAGGGATGCTCTCCAACATTCAAGATCAAGCTCAAGATCTTCAAGAAGGTCTAACTTTCTCGAACTCTCTCTTAAATTCTCTTAAATTCCCCATAACCTGTTTTCTTATTTAGCACTTTTATTATCTCATCTCATACATCCTAATATACTTTTTATTTAGTATTATTGCACATCTCTTATTTTCATATAAATAAAAACCCCAAAAACAAGAAAAAGAGGGTTTACTCTTAAATTCCAAGTAGGGATTTTCACACTTTTCCCACACTTTTCTCACAACTAAAACACTTTTTCTACACACACACACACACACACACTTACAAATAAGAGATTCTCCATTTGGATTTATGGGATAAACCCCACCCCTCATTTTGTATGCGAACTACGTGGACTTTGATGCGTTTATAGGCTACTTAGGCATCTCGGGGTAAAACCCGAGACTCGAGTCTTTTTTCTCACTTTTTCTTTCATTTTCTATCTTCTCTAAATCCATTTTCCTTATATTCTATATATTTGGCCTTAATAACGCATTACTCCATACGCGTTATCGTTCCATTATAACGATCAACATAGGGGTAATCACATAAATCTTATTTTTTCTATTATTATTCTCATATCTTCCTACGGATGACTCGCTTTGTCTTTTCCATGATACAAGTCGAGGATTCCTACCTCCATTTTATATATACACATGCACACATATCACAGGGGGAAACAAAAGGAAAATAGCAAATATTCATGAGAGACCGAAAGGGCGGAATGGGTGCCTAAAACCTTCCCATTTCGTAACTAAGCCTTCGAACCCTTCTCGAATCATCTTGGTTTCGCACGCACTAGTATGTCTTTGGATGCCATCCTTCCGGGTGGCTTCCCCTTTTTCTTTTGTTTGTTTTGAGTAAAATAGACTGGCGACTCTGAATCTCTCTACATTTTTACACCACATCTCAAACGACGTCGGCCGAAGCGCTCTCGAGAGGGATGCTCGGGACCCAAGGATCCTTCCTTCGCGCGCCCGCCCGCACGACGAGGATAGGGGATGGCCACTGTGGCGACTCCGTTAGGGATCTGTGTTTTTGCTTGTGGGCTTGAGTCTATTTACACGAATGCTATATTTGTTTATGTTTCCCCCATATCTGCATGTTCCCCTTTCTCATATGTATCTCATTCTTATGCTTATGTTCACACACTTGTGAAAATTCACCATGTACACTTCACACCACGTGCACCTAGGATCACATGTATATCCCCATATTGCACGCATCACCCATCCATACTTGGTGTACCTTTTTGGGGTACTCGTACTTTGCTCCCTGTTTGGCATAATCAAGAAATTCATTCTCATCATAAGATACTAATAAGAGAATCATGAATGATTCACACAACATCACCAAAGAGCATTGCTATTGACCAAATTTTACCCAGTAACTGGAGGGTCACTTCGTGATGGGCGCTGGTCCGGCAGGTCGTAGTTAGCCTAAGCGATATGACTCTCACCTTCCATTGGCTAAGTACCTTCGACGTATATCGAACGGTTCCCCCGCATCGTACCGCTTGACCGAAGTCATGACGGGAGGTATATCGCAGGGAATTCGTTCACGTACGCCGAGTATATCGAATTTTCTCTCACACGTACCGTCCACATGAGGTATATGGTGAGGCAATTCACGTACACTCAGGTATATCAAATGGCTTGTCCACACGTACCGATTGCCCCCAAGAGCAAGACGTATATCGTGGAAGTCACGCCAAAGGGGGGAACCCATGCCGATTCACCCAACCAACTGCATACCCGCATTTAGGTGTCAGACCTAGGACACGCACTTTAGATTGCCGGTTTCAACCCGAAACTCTGTCGAAATTTCGGGTCGGCCTGCCGCCCAATTTTCGCGCATTTTTAAAACGGGACCCTGTCCATGAGCCTGGTTACAAGTCCAAACCATAACTTTGCATATATTAAAAACCCCACTTTTCCAGGCTCGGGTCCCGTCCAATATTGCATTTAGGAGAGTTAAATACAAATAAAAACATTATAATAATCATGCTGAGTTCCGCCTCCAAAAATATTTCCCCTTTCTTTATCAAAAATCCAAAAACATTTCTCCCTTCTTTATCAAAAAGCCAAAAACATTTCTCCCTTCTTTATCAAAAATCCAAAAATAGTTCTTCCTTTTTTCTCAAAAATAAATCTCATCCTACGCCTTCTCATGTCGATCGCAAGCCCTTGTCCTGGCTCCCTATTGGCTTCGGTCTTCAATCAAATCACTCCGGAGTTTCATTCGTTCCTCTACTACTTCTTTCGAGTCCGAAATCCATCTATCATCCATGGAGAATATAGATCAAGCACCAGTCATACAGCCGGATCTATCGACAGTCCTAGCTCAGCTCGTGTCCAAGATTGACAACCTCCAAACTGAGGTTCGAGAGATGCAACGAAACCAAGTTCCTATTCCTCAAGAGCCCGAGGCCCTATTCCCTCGTGCTATGGGTCCACCGGAGCCTATCTGGGTTCCGAAATAATATCAGCACGCTCCACGTACCCCTCCTGCCAACAGGTCGCCGCCTGCCCAGCTTCCAATACCCAACATTGCCCAGCCTATGGCTAACCTGCCTTTGGTCGCTAACCCAAAAGAGGAGGAGTTGAATAAAGTCAAGGAGGATCTCAAGATGCTCACTAAGAAATTTGTCCAAGTCAGGATCTCTGGGAATTACATGGACTATACCCACATGTCTCCCTATCCTAAAGCGAGGTTACCCGAGATGTTCAAGATGCCAAATATCGAGAAGTTCGTGGGGAGTGGACCCCCAATTGTTCATATTCGCAGTTATCATCGTTCCATGACTCTACTAGGGGCTTCTGAAGAAGTGATGGCACAATTGTTTCAGCAAACTTTGAAGGATAGTGCCCTCCGATGGTTTTTATCTCTTGAGGAATCCAGAATCCGTAGCTGGGAGGATGTAGCCCGAGAATTCATGTCGCAGTACAAATACAACGAAGAGCTTGAGGTCACCCGTCGTGATTTAGAGCTGCTCAAACAGAATCCAGGAGAAGCGGTCAGTAACTTCATAACTCGGTGGAGAGAGCAAGCAACTACCATGACTAATCGGCCATTCGAGGAAGAACATGTCATCATAGTGAAGAAGAACTTCTTGACCCATGTTCGAGCGACGATGGGAGGACAATACTATCCCCACTTCCGAGCTCTCAGAGAGGCTGGAGTGGAAATCGAGGAAAGCCTCGTTAAAACAGAGATTGAACCAAAGAAGGTGTCCGGACAATTCACCCCTAGAAAGTATAACAAGCCTGCTAGTGCTACCGTTTTGACCATCAACAACATCTCTCAACCAACCACATCATGGGCACCAGAAAGCCACCTTGTCCCCATCCGAAGGGAATACACTGAGCTCCATATTCCCCTTTCCAAGTTTACCAAGCCCTGTTAAGCCGAAACCTCCTCAAACCCTTGGATCCATGTCCATTGCCAAACCCACTCCCAAGAAACTTCAATACCGATGCTCATTGTACCTTTCACCAAATCGACGGTCATACCACCGACCAATGCTTTCACCTTCAAAACATAATCCAAGACCTCATTGATCGGGGTACCATCGCCCCACCAGCCAATCTTAAGCCAAACACTACTCACAATCCACTTCCGAATCACACCAATTCCATCTTCTTGGAAGAACACCCATACTTCGATCCCTCAACTCAAATCACACCCGTATACTCTCCTAAACCTCTTTAGATTTGCCCATATTTCCTCCTACGCCCTACTAGCCTCGCTGATCAGGCACTTTCATTCCTTACCAGAGCATGAATCGCTGTCCGTACCCGTTCTAAAAATAAAAGTATGGAATTGTCAGAGGTGTTAAACCAACTCCTAGAGTTCGGACTGAAATTGCCCTCACAGATGGTCATCGATTGCCATAGATTCAGTACACTGTTCTTGGAAGCACGAAAATGGGCCCGAGATTAAGACAAATGGGTGGTACCAACCTACGAAGTCAACCTAGATGATGTTGTCCAGACTATGGCAGGATAATTTGAGCAAACCAACAACATTTGCAGTGTCACCGGGTTACTTGACACTTTGAAGCTACAAAGGCGCTTGGTCCCTTCAATCACACATATCCCCAAAGAATGGGAGAACTTTTATGAAGAAGCCGTTGAAGTTGTGGAATGCATCGACTTTACAGGGAAAGATAAAATTACTGCCACCGAATGGGGGGAATAATTCAAAGATTCGAGTGAAGAACAAGCTTCAAGAAGAGCTGGACCAGTAGCCGACATATGTGGGATGATATCATTTAAAGAACTCCTCGAAGAAATAGACAGGGTGGCAGAACAACCTGAGATTGACGAGGAAACGGGATTCATGTTCTTTCCTTCTTTAGTAACTCACATTACCAGATCAGGGAGAGATTACCAGGTTCCAAGCTCACTACCACCAAATGACAAAGGGAAGGGCGTTGAAAACCTACCTATGCCAGAGATGACCATCGAGGAGAGAAAGATCCTCGATCAACTGAAGAATACTCGAGCTAACATCACTCTATGGGGGCTTTTCATGTCTTCTTAGCTACACAAAAATGCTTTAATCAAGCTGCTCACTGGACCTATAGTTCCTCCCTCTACCACACTAGAAGAAGCGGTAAATCTGGTCGGATCCTTGACCTCTACCCGAATGCTATCATTTCCTGAAGAAGAAATCCCCAGAATTGGGTCGAATCACAATCATGCACTCAATATCTCCGTCAAAGTAATGGGAAAGGCCGTGACACTCTCTCTTGTCGATAACGGATCCGCCATGAATGTTTGCCCATTGAGAACCTTCAAGTGTTTAGGCCTGAAAGAAAGTGACCTCGCTCCAACCTCCGTCGTTGTGCGTGCTTACGATAATACCCGTCGTGAGGTGATGGGGTTCATAAAACTTGCAATAGGGGTTGGCCATATAAACCCTGTCATTGAATTCCAAGTCATAGACATCCCAGCTTGTTCAACCTGTTGTTCGGACGCCCCTGGCTCCACAATATCAAAGGTGTGTCTTCCTCACTCCACCAGAAATTAAAGTTCTTTGCCGATGGGCGAGTCATCACCATTTTGGGCGACGACGAAAATATCAGGGGTGCAAGCACCAGCAGTCTAATCCTTGAGATACAACACGGGTCGAATGATATGCTCCTATCAGGATTCCGAGTTGAACCACTCGTACTCCCGATAGGGGACGGTTTCAACAAAAGGGTTTGTCCATAATATGACCCTCATGGCAATGTCAATGTGATTCAGATGTTCAAAAACATGCACTTCATGCCCAGAATGGGGCTAGGGCAAAGGCAACAAGGGATACTTGAGCCTATCGAATTGAAGAAATCTTTCCCTCCTTGTGGCTTGGGGTATCAACCATCAGAACAAGAGCTCAGAATGATCCACCAGTCTCGACCAAAGAGAAGATTAGACTGCATCCCAACTATCCCAGGAGATTCCTTAAATGGACGATTCATCAAAGAACGTGAGGACTTCCCCTTTTACGATTTTCCAGAACCATGGTATGACCACACAGACAAGAAGATGAATCCTGGAATGGAGATCTTTTTCTAAGATAATTACCTATGGGCCGAGAGTTTCCCACACCGCGTGCAACCGCTCATCAAAGATGCTGAAGAGACTGAGGAAAGTGATTCCAAAGATTCCTTCAACTTACAGATACTGGGGCTGGCACTCTGCATGGTTCCTTCAGGCACTACATCAATGGACCCATCCCGTCTGATTAAAGCTGCTGATACACCTCTCCTTAACTGGCATGCTGTGCCAGTTCTGCCTCTTGAAATCTCCCATAACCCCAATGTTTACCATATTTCTTCTTCTGTTGTCTATCCTTGTTCAAATGTAATCGAGACCTCTTTTGACGAGGTTCTCAATGTTGTTTTTCCTATCAATGAAATAAACGAAGATTTTGAGTATCTTGCTGTGCCTTACATTAACCGCTTGGATTCTAATCAAACTTTTGATGATGATGATGATTTTTCAAATGAACAATTCTTAACTGATCTGAATAAGGTTAATAATAAACAACATAACCACGTTCAAGTTAATGAAGAAGAGATTGTTGTTATTAATCTCGGTTCTAGTAGCTAATTGTGCGAGATTAGGATAGGGGCCACCCTTAACGAGCATGAGCGTGCATAACTCGAAGAATTTCTGCAGGAGTTCGTGGATTTCTTCGCATGGTCCTATGATGATATGACCGGCATCGATCCTGAAATAGCTCAACACGAGATCCCCACTCTCCCAGATTACAATCCGGTTAAACAAAAATTGAGAAAACTCTGCACCGAATGGTCGCTCAAGGTCAAAGAGGAGGTGGTCAAACAGTTAAACGTGGGTTTCATTCGGGTGATCGAATATCCCACATGGCTAGCCAACATTGTACCTGTAGCGAAATCAGGAGGGAAGGTTCGAATGTGTGTAGATTACCGAGATTTAAACAAATCTTTTCCGAAGGATGATTATCCATTACCCAATATCGACATGATCATGGACAACACATCCAGTCATGCTCTCAAGTCATTCGTCGACGGGTTTGACGGATACAACCAAATCAAGATGCACCCAGACCACCAAGAAAAAATCGCATTCATCACCCCATGGGAAACCTTTTGCTACCCCGTTATGCCATTTGGTCTCAAGAATGCCGGGGCTACCTACCAAAGGGCTGCCACAACCATCCTGAACGATCTGATCCACAAGGAGGTCGAGGTTTATGTAGATGATATGATTATCAAGTCCAAAACTAGAGAAGGTCATGTTCCCGCTCTCCGAAAGTTCTTTGAACGACTGCGACGGTATCAGATGTGACTTAATCCACAAAAGTGTGTCTTCGGCGTTACAGAGGGAAAACTCTTGGGACTCATGGTCAGCGAAAAGGGGATATAAGTAGATCCTGCAAAGCTGAAGGCCATACTTGAGATGCCACCACCCCGAATAGAGAAAGAAGTTTGAGGTTTTCTTGGGAAATTGCAATACATCAGCCGGTTCATCAGCCAACTAACCTCCATCTGTGAACCAATCTTCAAGATCCTATGTAAAGATTCAACTAAGGTTTGGAATGAGGCCTGCCAATAAGCTTTCGACCGAATCAAACAATACCTGACCCAACCTCCAGTGCTCATGCCACCACAGTCTGCTCTCCCTTTGCTCCCATACCTAACCATAACCAACACTACAGCTGGGGCTTTGTTATCCCAATACCTTGAAGACTCCCAAAAAGAAAGAGACATCTATTATGCCAGTCGCAAATTTTTCGGGTAGGAGGTCAACTACACTTCTTTAAAAAAGGCTTGTGTTGCACTTGTCTGGGTCACCCAAAAGTTGCGACACTACTTGCTCGCCTTCCCCATCAAACTTGTATCTGGAATGGATCCCATCAAATACCTTCTTGAGAAACCTGCCTTATCCAGTCTAATGGCCCGATGGTTGATGCTCCCAACCGAGTTCGACATCATATACGTCACACAGAAATCCATTAAAGGAAGAGCCATCTCTGACTACCTCGCCGATTACCCCATAGAAGAGGCGGAGGTTCGGATCTCCGAATTCCCAGATGAAAATATCCTATGCACTACTCAAGACCGCCTTCGATGAAAAATGTTCTTTGACGGCGCTGCCAATAAAAAGGGATATGGCATTGGGATACTCCTGATCGCCCCAGATGACTCCCACACTCCCATCGCCATAAAATTGGATTTCCCTTGCACCAACAACATGACGGAATACGAGGCATGCACAGTGGGCCTCAAGGTTTCTCTCAGGAAAGGTATTCAATACCTTGATGTCTACAGGGATTCTGCCCTTATCATCGGTCAAGTGCTCAAAAAGTGGAAAGTCAAGGACGAAAGGCTCCAACCCTTTCATGTCCAATTAGAAGAGTTAGCCTCCCAATTCTGAGATATCACCTTCCATTACCAACCCCGAGCGAAGAATAACCTAGCCGATGATCTCGCCACCTTGGCCTCCATGGTCGACATGCCCAAAGGAATAACAATGAACCCCTTCCTAGTTCAAAAGTAAGACAAACCGACCCATTGCTACCATGTGGATATTGTCTCCCCTGAAGATCCCGAACTAGCCGATTGCTGATACTATGATATCTGGTGCCTCCTCAAACATGGTAGGTATCCCGAGGGTTCCAACAAGAAAGATCGAATGACCCTCCGAAGACTGGTCACCTAGTACATCATCTGTCATAAAGATCTACTCTAGAGGAACTTCGATGGAACTCATCTACACTGCATCGCAGGGGCTGAGATCCAGAAGACAATGCAGGAAATCCACTGCGGGAAATGCGGACCCCACATGAATGGTCACATGCTTGCCAAGAAGATCATTCGACAGGGCTACTACTGGACCACCATGATCCAGGATTTCACCACCTATGTCCGGAGGTGCCTCAAATGCCAACAATTCTCCAATCTTCAACACCTACCTCTGCGAGAATTATACAACATGACCTCTCCCTGGCCGTTCTCCACATGGGGTGTCGACATCATAGGGAAGGTTACACCAAAGGCTTCAAACGAACATGAGTTCGTCTTGGTCGCCATCGATTACTTCACCAAATGGGTCAAAGCTGAGTCATACGCAGTGTTGAACGCTAAGAAAGTGGCCAAATTCCTCAAGAAGAATATCATCTACCGATATGGGGTCCCGCATGAGCTAGTGTCAGATAATGGGTTGCATTTCAAAGCAAAAGTCACAGAAGTAGTCAAAGAGTATGGGATTCAGAGACATAAATCTTCTCCCTAGCGACCTTAGACCAATGGTGCAGTTGAAGCCGCCAATAAAAACCTCAAAGCCATCATCAGCAAGATGACCGAAAGTTGTAGGGATTGGGCTGATCGGATCCCGTACGCCCTCTGGGGCTATCGAACCTCAATCCGAACCTCTACTGGGGCTACACCTTACTCCCTGGTCTACGGCATGGAAGCAGTCCTACCTGTGGAGCTGGAAATACCCTCGCTACGCGTCATGCTCGAAAGCAAGGTTAGTGAAGAAGACTAGTGCCAAAGCCGTCTTGATGAGCTAGCCCTCCTACATGAAAGAAGATTAAAAGATCTTTACCACATACAGGGGTACCATCACCGAATAGCGCGATTATTCAACAAGAAAGTCAAGGACCGCGATGTCCGGGAGGGAGATTTAGCCCTCAAGGAGATAATAGAACCCATCTGGGACCCCAGAGGGAAATTCAAGCCCAATTGGAGCGGCCCCTACATTGAGAAGAAAATCTTATCCGGCGGTGCCGCCATGCTCACTGACCTAGATGGGGAGGAGATGTCTCGTCCAGTCAATCTGGACCGTCTCAAGAAATTCTACCCCTAGTCCGAAATCTCGACGCGCTATGACTCTTCTCATCCCGCTTCTATTCTTAAAAAAAAAAAAAAAAAAACTCTTCTTTTCTCTCTACCCAGAACTACGTGGGCCTGATCCTCTAAAAATCTATTTTAAAACTTTTCAAAAAACCCCAGAGGTACGTAGGCAACTCATACTCCTCACATGAGTGCGGCCCTTTCTTTTTCACAAAATACTATTCTTTTCTTACCTTCGAGAACGATGGTTCATTCTAACATTATTTGAATAAAAGGATTATGTATGCCTTAACGATCAGTATAGATAATTCAAAATACAAAATTCATCGAAAGGCACAGCTGGATGATCAGAAACTTATTTATTTCATTAATAAGAAAATTAAAGACGGATTACATAAGAAAAAAGACCACAACACCCCCTTCCCCCTACTACCATAAAAAAGGTAAATAAAATCCCCACATACATTCCCTATTACATAAACAAACTCTCCAAGAGTCCTACCCACAGCTACCAGAGGAGCCTGCACCCTCATCATCTACATCTTGAGGTCCCCAAGTTTCCCCTGTCTGAATAGAGTGCCGTAAACATTCTATGGATCGATGAGCCTTAACCATCTTCGAAAAAACCACAACACACCCTTCTATGGAGTCAGATAAAACAAACCATCTTTGTTCAGTCTTTACTGCCAACATCTTGCTGACTAATTTCCTCCACAACCACTTCATATAATCTTTGGGGACATGGCAAACCTTCTCGACAGACTGAGAGGGACGAGTCGATGGACACTAATTTTCCCACAGAGACCCAAGCAACAGATGCAGGCTCTTAGTCAAATCCTCTACCGGAAAGAAATTTGAGGTCCGAGGGGGCACGACCTGTGCCCAGCCGAATAGGCGTAAAAGCCGCCAAGGGAAGTAAAAAGATGTCTGCCTGAGACCAATCAGCCGCACATATGAATACTCTCCTAGCTCCAAAACAGGCTGCAACTGTCCCCACCAAGGCTTGACCAATACAACCCACGAGCCCCATGCTCCACAAGCCAATTCTCCTAGTTCTCAATATATAGGCCAACGCTAATGAAGTAGCGTGAAAAGAAGTTGGGTACGGCCGACAAGGGATACTCTGAAGGAGTCGACAAACGGAATCTTTCAGACGACCACATAAACAGCATCACAGGGCTACCCCTAAAAAAGTCAGAACGGCCTTCTCTCTAGGCATCCAGGCCATTCAGGGTCTCCGCCAATATCACCACCGCAAGATTGCGACGGTATAACATCCATGAAGTAATGGCTACAAGTTGTGAGTCCACCTGCAATTTCCCAGTCACCAGCAGTAATTTTGAAACCAGACCTAGAACAATGGCTCCAGCATAGCCAGCATCACCTACTTCCCGCAAATGCACGGACTGCAGCACCTCCGGGAGGGAGATCATTCCTCTAATAACCAATGATCTGGCCACCGAAGGCGAAATATGAAGAAGCCCGGCCAACAAATCCTTAGGAGAACGGGAAAATTTGGGCAAAGCCGCAGCAACACTAGGATTTACACCCAGCATGGCAGAAAATTCCTCGTAGGTAGGACAAACTTCTTCCAACCCAAAGTGGAATATATGGTCTTTAGGGTACCAAAATTGTACCGTCGCTATCAGCATATTCCACTCAAGAGGCCGGTTACGCCACAAGGAGACTCGTCGCATGTTGAAAGCATCATAGTCGACATTATAAGAGCACATAACTTCCAAGGCTTCGAGGTAGTTGGCAAACTCAATGCTACCAGGGAGAGCCATCTTGCAAGGGTAAGAAATAGTGGGCAAGTAGATAAGAATTCAAAGGTACCAAAGGCTAAAGAGGGTACCAATCAAATCCTTCAATTGATGGGACTGGACTGAGCTGCCGATAGGCAGGTCAGGGTGCTTGTCGATCGGCACCCCCCCATTTTTAGAAATTTCCCTTTTTTCCTCTTTTGTCAAATCAGAAAACTCAATAAAAATAAATTGATATTGTCAACAGAATTTCAAAATCCCTTTTTCTCCATATAAAATTTCCCTCAAAAAATTCCAAAAATATTCCTTTTTACGGTCTCAGCAGCAAAGTATAAAGCGCATGTGCATACATTCATTCATCATTAATAAAAGATAATAAAAAAACTCCATTGCATTGCATATATCTGTTTTCTGTGTTACATCATTTTTACAGGAAATAAAAGCAAAAAAATGGGACTCAGCCCGAACCCACATCCTTTCTCTCTCTCTCTCAAGGGCTTCCACTCCTGCGGCGTGCTCTCTTCCCCCTACGGCGAGACGATGCGCCATCACTACCCGAGCCCGAGTCCTCTCCGGACGAAGCAGACGGCACCAAGCAAGAAAGAACAGGAACCGCATTTCGAATATGGGCAGTGGCCGAAGATATCCAGTCTCTGATGTCCCTGAGCCAAGTGGTCGACACCCGGACTTGCTGCAAGGAAAGGTGAAATCAGTATCAAAGCAGAAATGATCAAAATAGAAAAGAAAGTAAGAGAGGAACAAAAAGGTATGCCGCGGGTCGAAGGACCTCTTCTGTCAAACCCAACTCCTCCGGATCCATCGCATGAGGACGGTGCAGCAAAAGCACCATCCCTCCATCAGCCTGCCGAATGTTGTTCGAAGGGATATGCATCCGTACAAAAGGGACCTCTGAGGTCGTCGCTGCCGCAGATGCCGACGGACCACCATCGTCGTGGGAAGATCCCATCGCCTGACTCGAACCCGCAGGGGGGAAGGGCAGTGCATCGTATATGCTGGGCGCCATCAACCAGCTCATCACAAAATCCATATAGTCATACGGCGCAATCGTATCAGTGTATAGCAAGTAGGACTCGCCAATCATCGCCGCGATACTCTCATCCTCCGACAGTAGTCGCTCCCGCCTCATAGACGTAGGAGGCTGTGCGGGTGGCACCACCACCTCCTCCTCAGCAATCTGACGAACCACCCTCTCCCCGAGGTACCAGGAATGGCTGAACTCATGCGCCAGCAAACGCCTCATCCGCGCATTCACCCCAGTCCCCCCCGCATCCTGAATGGCTGTCCCCCACGGGTAAAAGGTCACCTAAAAATCTCCGAGCGAGCATAAATCAATACAAGATCAGAAGGAGCAAAAACTAAGACTGAAATGGAAAGAGTCTTACCCTACCACTGGTTAGGTCATTCAAGCCCTGACGCACCGCCTCCAGGGAAAGAGACCCCTTCGATTGTCGATTGGACTTACGCCATTGATACAATCGACAGAAGTCCCCAACAGTGTCGTCCTTCAAGGTAATCAGCGGGGTATTGCACCCAATCACCTCATAGAACCACGCCTGAATTCGCAAGCAAAAGGAGACGCATAAGGAAAATGCGAGTGCATGAAAGGAAAATGCGAATGCATGAAAAGAAATGCACAAACTAAAGAATACTTCAAGAAGGTACGTGGCCCCAGTAAAGGTCTGCCAGCAGCACCGGCTGAATGTATTCAGAGAAAAGTAAGGGTCGCCAAGGTCAGACTCCCCCAATCATAGAAAGGGATGTTCAAAAATATCCTCAAGTACGATAGAAACCACAAATGAATGACGTCGCCGCTCGAGGTCACCATGAAACCTCCCAATACCAGTAAAATGAATAACCGGGCCATCTGCCTCACTTGCAGCCCATCCTCCACATCAATCACCCTGCTCAGCAGAACATCCTTCAATAGGGACAGCCGGATAGAATCCCCAAAAACTATCCTCCCTACATCACCAAGTGCCGCACGCACTGCCTCCGGTCTCACCCATAAAGAGCGATCCACCTTTATCTGCTCTCTATCACAATCCAGCCCCAACAGATCCTGCACGTCTATGGGAGTCACAGTCATCTCCCGGAAGTCGAAATGGAAGGTGTGGGTAGTGTCCCACCACCTATCTCCTAAAGCGCAGAGGATCACTGTCGAACGAGGCGTCTCATCCAGCGTAGATGCCAACTGCCCAAAGCCCGCTGATGATACCATCCAACACACCACAGGTGGGAAATGCTCCCAGACATCCTTGAGCCCCGTTGTCCCATGGACACACATGTTCTTCAAAGAAATATCAGACTGGAAAAAAGAAAAGTCTCATCAAAGGTCAAGAAAGAAAGATCACCAAAAAGAGAAGAATGCCAAAGGTCGGGTTACTTACATAACCACCGGGGATCACTCTCGAAGAGCGATGATGCGATGGCTCCCGCAGTAAGGTTCGCTCATCCGCAACAGGCTCAAACGCATCAAAGGAGTTCTCACTCCCCAAAGCAAGAGGCGCCCTAGCCCTCCACTCCACATTCGCCCAATCATCAACGGTCAACCACTCCCGGTGGACTGCGGTGCTAAAAAAGGCAGCCATTTCTTGAAGACCGAAATGCTAGAACGATTTGTAGAAGAATCGCAGAGAGAGAGAGAAAGCAAGAGAAGCTGTGAAAAAAATGAAGGGATTCGCCCCCTTTTTATAGGATGCCAAGCGCCATGCCGATCGGCATCTCCCCCTACCATACCTATCGGCACTGACCCCTTGCCTTCCCGAGGTAGCCCAAAAATCTGTGCCACTGCCGAATGGCACCCCTCATACCATGCCGACCGGAACCCCCCCTAAATTTCGTACATAAATTCCCAGAAAATACCAGAAAACCTCGAAAATGCCCAGAAAATTCCCAAAAATCCGAGGAAGGATTTAGAGCCTCTTTACCTAGAAAATTTTGCATTCCCCCAAGCAGAACCTCTCTTCCTTAGCGGAATCCTCTAAATCCAAGTTAAAACTCCTCCCGACAAAGCTCCGGAGGATCCCTAAGGATCACCTGATCACTTCCTCAGCGGAATTCTCTTACAGCACCCAAAATAGGTTATTCCCCCCTGCGAGGTCTCCTAAAAGCTTCCCCAGCTATCAGCTCCCCAGCTCAGATCAAAATCACAAAGCCCTTTCTCCAGCAGAATCAAAACCCAATCTTTATCCACTCATGAGTCAGAATTGACCCCGGTCTTGGATCGTCACCTGAGTTAGGTCAGAATTGACCTCGGTCCTCGGTCGTCACCACTCTTGGGTCAGAATTATCCCCGGTCTTGGATTGTTACCTGAGTTAGGTCAAAATTGACCTCGGTCCTCGGTCGTCACCACTCTTGGGTCAGAATTGGCCCCGGTCTTGGATCGTCACCTAAGTTAGGTCAGAATTAATCTCGGTCCTCGGTCGTTACCACTCACGGGTCAGAATTGGCCCCAGTCTTGGATCGTTACCTGGGTTAGGTCAGAATTCACCTCGATCCTCGATCATCACCACTCTTTAGGTCAGAATTGACCTCGATTATCAGACCTTTACCCTAAGCCCATAGATTTGGCTTTGACCAACAGAATTGGTCACCCTCCCCAACACCACTTCAGGTCCTCAGAATTGACCTAAACCTCCGATCACCATTCATCTCTAGCGCACTCCTTAGGTCCTTAGAATCGGCCTCGACCCTCTGAATCGGTCATACTCCCTCAAAAGCATCATGTGGTGTCTATTCGATGGTCATCATTTATTCCAAACTCAATCGTCGAGTGGCTCTATAGACACCCCATTCTGTTACCCCCTAACTCTCCTTAGGTCCCTAGTACCTCCCTTCACCACTGTAAACCCACGTCATGTCCCAAGTACTAACTTGGAGGCCATCGGACACTCCCCGACTCAGTTTGACCCAAAAGTCAAACTCTTCAGCTCGACCGAGGCTAAATGAATCTTCGAAGGGCACTGAATACCCTTTCCAACGGTCCACCCCGTGCGCAATTCCGACTTACCATGCGGACGAATGGTCCGTTTGCGTCCGAAACCTGACCTAGAGGCCACCGGGCACTCCCGGGATCTGTTTGACCTATTTCAACTCTTCATCTTAACCGAGACTGAATTAATCTTCAAAGGGAACTGGATACCCTTTCCAATGGTCCATCCTGTGCGTGATTCCGACTTTCCATGCGGACGAACGATTCGTTTGACTCCGGGAGGTCACCGAATGCTTCCCGGGCCCGGTTGACCAAAGTCAACTCTCTAAATCCGGCCAACCCCTTTGTAATGTTGAAGTAAATCTCCTAACCTTCCCAACAGTCAGCCCTATGCATGATTCGGGCTTACCATGAGGACAAACGATCCGTTTGCGTCCGAGCGATTCCTTGTCCAATGGACCGACAAATACTTTCGAGCCATATTTGACTCAAAGTCAACTCCCGAACCCGAGACCAATCCAAAGGACTTTCTAAGGTCTCTGAATTACCTTTCCAACGGTATGCGCCATGCGCGATTCTAACCAACGGTTTGCCCTCGGAGGCCGATTTTCCGAAAAAGCCTGAAGCGCACTGCCAAATGGCATGTTCCGGACCCTGCCTATCGGCACCTGCTGATAGGTAGGAATAGGTCTATACCGATCGGCACTCACCTGGGCCTATAAAAGGAGGCCTTCACCTCATTTGCATAGGGATCCCAAATCTGATAAAAATCTCTCTGAACGAATCCCAGAAACCTCTCTCGAAGGCAGCGTGATTTCAACTTCCAAATCCCTTTTTTACTTCCACTTTTCATCATCCTTTTCATCAAACTTGGTGAATTATCCACTCTCCATCATCATCCAAGTGCAAAGGGCTGCTCTCCAACATTCAAGATCAATCTCAAGATCTTCAAGAAGGTCTAACTTTCTCGAACTCTCTCTTAAATTCTCTTAAATTCCCCATAACTTGTTTTCTCATTTAGCACTTTTATTATCTCATCTCATTCATCCTAATATACTTTTTATTTAGTATTATTGCACATCTCTTGTTTTCATATAAATAAAAACCCCAAAAACTAGAAAAAGAGGGTTTACTCTTAAATTCCAAGTAGGGATTCTCACATTTTTCTCACAACTAAAACACTTTTTCTACACACACACACACACACACACACTTACAAATAAGAGATTCCCCATTTGTATTTATGGGATAAACCCCACCCCTCATTTTGTATGCGAACTACGTGCTACGTAGGCGTATCGGGGTAAAACTCGAGACTCGAGTCCTTTTTTCTCACTTTTTCTTTCATTTTCTATCTTCTCTAAATCCATTTTCCTTATATTCTATATATTTAGCCTTAATAACGCATTACTCCATACGCGTTATCGTTCCATTATAACTATCAACATAGGGGTAATCACGTAAATCTTATTTTTTCTAATATTATTCTTATATCTTCCTACGGATGACTCGCTTTATCTTTTCCATGATACAAGTCGAGGATTCCTACCTCCATTCTATATATACTCATGCACACATATCACAGGGGGAAACAAAAGGAAAATAGCAAATATTCATGAGAGACCTAAATGGCGGAATGGGTGCCAGAATGGGTGCCTAACACCTTCCCATTTCGTAACTAAGCCTTCGAACCCTTCTCGAATCATCTTGGTTTCGCAGGCACCAGTATGTCTTTGGATGCCATCCTTCGGGGTGGATTCCCCTTTTTCTTTTATCTGTTTTGAGTAAAATAGACTGGCGACTTTGAATCTCTCTACATTTTTACACCACATCTCAAACGACGCCGGCCGAAGAGCTCCCGAGAGGGACGCGCGGGACCTGAGGATCCTTCCTCCGTCCGCCCGCCCGCACGACGAGGACTGGGGATAGCCACAGTTTTCATTTAATAAAATCATGACTAGCTAAGTTTTTTTTAGGGTTGGGATGCATGAAGCCATCCCAATGTAAATTACATATGTAGAAAATAGAATTTAAATTAAAATTTTGAAAGAGTCGTGCAAGATAATTCCACAATCATTATAGGTCTTTTAATCTCTCTTGCCCTAGGTACTTGGGATGTTTAATCATATAATGTGTGTAAAATTGTTTTGCACCGCTTTATATTTCCCTTTGATTTCATATGATGTGGGATTGAACGTCATATATTTAATGCTTAGAATCTATAAAGACTGGATTCATTCAAACTTCTAATTTATAATTTTAGTATTCTGCTAAGTAATTACTAAGGATTGGGGGATTGTATTCCCAACCTGTTTTCCCTTCATTCTTATTAAGTCATTTTTAGTTAGTTAATTTTGCTCACATAGTTAATGCAGTAGTTTAATTTAGTGTGCATTTAGTTAATTAGTTATTTCCCATCTCAATCATCTTTTTATTTCTTTTTAGAGTCAAGTTAGGGTTAATAGTCTTACCTTTCTCGTCACGTTCACTTGTCCTAGTTTCCTGAGGATTTGATACCCAGACTAGCCATTATACTCTGCAAGAGTGTAGTTAAAGTTTAGGTTTTTGTATTGCTGTTGGAAGCCGATAACAATGACTAGTGTATTTACATGGATGCTCAGTTTTTCCACTCGATCGCTATGCCAGTAGGGCAACACAACAGTAAGTAGGAAAAATGAGCGAGATTCCTAATAGATGAACTCACAGCTAAGAGATTTAGGCCGGGTAACGATTGTTATAGGTAGGGCTATTGGGGCCAGGAGAACTAGATTAGAGGCCAGTAGGGCTATAGATATCATGGCTAGAGACAAAGGTAAGCTCGTCAAGGTTAGTAGGGCCAGAGGCATGCAAATTTTATAGGGAAGTGTTTCTTATGTGGAGAGAAAATCCACATGCGGCGAGCTTGCTCCAACCGGGCCAGAGCATAGCAGTAGGAGGCTCGATCGGGGAAATAGTCACCACGAGTTCCAGCCCCACCGATGGTTTCAGCATTACTCCCTCTATAGGGGTTGGGGAATTTTGGGAGTGTTAATCACGTTCGTGGACCAGTTGTACAACCAACGCCATTAGCAATTGAGGTTATATTTTCTATCCATGGGCACATGGGCGAGTTCGGTGTTTCACGGGTGTGTCACATTCTTTTGTTAGCACTAAGTTCGCGGGTGAGACGGGTTTAGTGAATATAGCACCAATTATTATTATTATTATTATGAGTGTATATTTACCATTTCGTAGTGGGGATCTCTTTCGTTCCATCTACAGGGAGTGGGTGTGTGGAGATTGGGATGTTATATTTTAGTGGATCTATTTGTTTTAGAGAGGTATGCGTATGGTGTTATCCTGGGTATGGACTGGTTAGCGATGTGTAGAGCGATGGTGGACTGTTATAGAAAGCCTATCGTGTTCATTATTTTGGGGTAGGATGTTTTTATTTTTCCAATGCCTCATCCCGAGTGAGGGTCGAACCCCCATTTATATTAGATTGGGGAAAAAACTTCAGAAAGTATAGTTGTCTCGTTAGATTCAATCACTGTGTTTAGGGACTTTACGAATGTGATTAATGGAATACTGGGGTTACATCCGAGTAAAGGGATCGAATTGTGATTGACTTAGCAGTGGGGACTTAGCGATATTGTGAGCGTTGTATTGTATGACACCTTTAGAAATATGGGAGTTGAGAATTAGATTTAGTAACTTTGGGGGGCAGGATTTTTGAGTATCCCGATAATGTGTCTTGGGCACACGGATCTCGATAACTGATAAAGCTAAGTAGTAGTGTATCGGGAGGGTTCCTTATTTGGACTTTAATTTCTAGACGTCCAAGGGTTGAAACTTACTAACTATAGGGAGTTTGGAGATATTTTCAACTCAAGGGCATGGGTTTAGTACGTTAATCTTTACACTTGTGTAGATAACGCTTTCAGCAGAGAGCTATTATATGATTTAAGGCCAACGAATCCAAGTGGTGCTATGTAGAGAGCACTGGGGGATGTTTGTACCACTTTTCGATAAGTGGGGCTATCTCAAGAAGAATTGAGCCGCAATTAGAAGGGTAATTGAGGGATTCATAATAACAACAATATGGTGGTATTTATTTTAAAATAAATATAGAGTTTATGGATTTTACACCTACATTGAAGTAGTATATTGGTTCCATCAACACAACAATGTCCTAATGTATTATTTACTCATCAAGGAGGAATCAAAGGGCTCCAAGGATATATCTTCAACCAAGGGGTGAATGATTGAAAAATTGTTTAAGTTATAAGAACATTATAATTAAACATTGTAGTGGGTGGAAATCCAATGTATCTTTCTAGGACGATAATGCCTTTGTTACGATGTCTTAAGGAAGATGCTAGTTCCCTTTATGTGCTCTTTTCATCATGGGAAAAATTACGTGTAAGGATATAAGGACATTGTCCGTCACAATTTAGTACGTCGTATACCGCTACAAGTTTGTCGGAGAATTGGGAATCTTACATCTACAATCGACAATCCGAATTTTAAGACGACTTCAACAATCATGCCCAACAAGGAAGAATTTGGTAAAATGTGTTTTAGTTCCATTTACATTTTACATTAAAAAGTGTTTGGATATTTTTGAAAAAATAAAATATTTTTCAATTTATGAAAAATCATTTTTGAAAAGATTTTAATCATAGAAGTTTTGGATAAATATTTATGATCTCGTAAACAGTCTTAACTTTAGAAGTTTCCAAGATTTATAAAAGACTGAATCTGTTTTGGACACATGTAGGATGTCATTCGAACGACATCGTATCTCGTTCAAACGAGACCAGATCTCGCTCGAATGACGTCGTTTCTAGTTCGAACGAGATGCTTAATTCTGACGCCACCACCTTGACTTTGTGTATTTAAAGGGTGTCAGGGTTATGCATTTCGTGTGGAGAAAACTCTGGCTTTAATAAAATACGTTTTGAGTGTTTTTGTTTATTCTCCAACACTTTTTTTAGGGTTAAAATTTTTGTTTTATAATTCACAAATCCCAGACTTTTTGTGTGAGTTGTTTATGGAACCCAAAGCATAGTTTTACTGGGAGTTTTTGTTGATGAATCTAGGTGCCTTGGAATGGTACTGGGCTGACCATAGGTGCCACTTGTGGGAGGTACTGGGCTGATCGACTGGGTGTCATAGAGAGTACTACGGTGTTACACCTGCGAGTACTTTGTAAATCAAGTGTATTTTCGCTGTAATTCGATTGTAAATCGTTCCCTTACAAATTATAGTGGAAATAAAAGGCTTTTGCCCTGCGGGGATTTTTCTTCTTCTGAAATCTGTCTTTGTCAGCTTGTTCATCGCATGATTTAATTTGAGATTTGAATTGACACGTATATGCATGTTTAGGGGATGATTTATTTGGTATTTGGTTTGAGAAAATTTAGACATCCAATTAAATAAGTTTAAGTTGGAAATTGCGAATCTATTTGAATCATTATTGTACATGGCATTTTCAAATTGGTATCAGAGTAGGTTACGCTAATTTATCGTGTATTCCTATTTTCCGCAAACTTGTGTGATATTGATTTTTGTTTGAAAAATATGATTTTTCAAAAGTTTTTTGCAATGTTTCCAAACGAGCACTTATATAATCGAATGCCTATTTTTGATGGGTCTAATTATGACTATTGGAAAGCTCATATAAAATCACAGTTAAAAGCCATTGATGAACGAGTCTGGTTATTTTTTAAAAGAGGGCGGACTCCTCCCACTGTCACTGCTAATACGTCACCTCTTTAAAACCTGTGCCGGATTGGACCGAAGTTAACTTTAAAATGTCTAATTTTAATTCCCATGGTTTGAGTGCTATTTCGGAACCATCTTCCCCGACGAGTTCCATTGAATTATGACGTGCACTACGTCTAAAGAGCCATGTGATGTTCTCCAATTGACACATGAGGGTACGCACGCGGTTAAAGAATCAAAGTTACAAAATTTGGCTACCCAATTTGAGACCATTACGATGTCTGAGTCTGAATGTATTGATGAGTTTTATGCACGTTTGTCGGACATTGTTAACTCGAGTTTTAATTTAGGTGAGCCTACTGATAACACACGTGTCGTTAAAAAGATTTTGAGATCTCTTCCAAAACATTTCATTCCTAAATTCACTGTTTTGAATTCGTTGGGAAAGTTAAATTCACTTATGTTAGAAGAGCTCGTAGGAGACCTACAAACTTATGAGATTGACATGTTTCCCCAAACCAATGAGGCTAAGTACATATGCGTTGCTTTAAAGACTCAACTTAGGAAGAAGAAGAAAGAGAGAGTGTATGAGTCTGATTATGAGGAAGATTTTAGCATTGACGATGTGGCTTTATTTTCGAAATTTTTAAAAAGTTTCTCAAAATGAACAAAAATAATGCTTTCAATAAAAAGTCATTTGAGAAAAATAAAAAGAAAGAAAAGGTCACAAAGGGCAATAAAAAAGATAGTGAGAGAGAAAAAAAAGAAGAGAGTGGTGAAGATTTAGATGAGATTATTTGTTTTGAATGTCAAGGAAAGGGAATAGGGCTTTTTAGTGTGCTACTAGGCTTGAGAGAAAAGGGAAGAAAGTATCCATGCCTTCCACTCTTAGTGATAATGAGGGGGATAATAAGAAAGACGAGTCTTCACAAGGAAAGTGTATTGCCTTTTTAGCAAGTCACGTGAGCACACCCACTTTGTCCCATGACGAGAGCGAACGTGATGACTCGAGTGTTTCAAATTGATATGAAAGCGAGTTTGAGAGTGGAGACAAAAGTGAGATCCGAAAGTCATTTAGGGATTTGCACACCAAGACCTTGAAAACGAAGAAGTAATATAGGGATTTAGGTTATCGAGTTTTGGATTTGGAATAAGAGAAGGAAGTTTTAAGGAGGGAAAAGTGTGACTTGACCGACATGGTGTCTAGTTAGAGGACACGTGTATCCTAACTTGAGAATGATCTAGAACGTGTCCGGGAGGTCAAAGTCCCGTTAGAGAACGCATATAAGAAAGTTGAAAAAAGGGTTCTCAATGCCGTGTTGGGTGGTGATGAGAGTTTAGGAAAAGGTCATGACAGTGCGTCCACTTCTTTTGTTTCACCAGAACATGTTCCCACTTTGGTGATTGATTCATGTGATTCTCATCCTAACCCACCTAGGCATCCCATTCTCGTTAGGAGAACACGTCCAAGAATTTTTAAAAAATTAATTCCTAGGTCAGTTTATGTTTTCTCCCATTGCAAAAAAGCTAGGACACCTAAGGGAATTTTTCTTTAAGTTGGGAAATATGTGACGCTATACTCCTACACATGATCGCACACATGCACCCACTCGTGATACTTTGCTTGCACACAATGATAGAGAGTTTGCACATATTCGTGAGCAAGTAAAGTTTTTGGTCAAGACTTCATATGATTCAATGGAGTTATTTCAAAAGATGTCACAATCTTTTGAGAACTCCACCGCACTTCCTGGTTGTGGTATAAACTTGTTTACTAGCATAGGGTGATTTAAATGATGACACTTGTGCCTATTGCTAGTATGTACTATTCGTTTTTTATTTGTTTTTACTTATTTTTTGGTACTATTTTAGCACCGTTTTGGATCTGTTTGTCCATTCCATAACTGTTTTTCACAAAATTTTCTCACTGGACAAAACTGCATGTCATTCTGAATAATCTGGGAAATTTGTGTTTTCTCGTTCTAACGAGATTGGATCTCGCGTGAAGTCTTCTCGTGAGATCGCCTGTCGTTCAAACGACATGGCATCTCATTCGAATGACCATGGAATTGTCTTCGTTTGCAGTCCCCTATTTCTTCTGGTTATATTTAACTGGTACTGCTGGGTTGTTTCTGAACAGTGTTTAAAAAATACAAAAAGATTTTCTTTTTTTAGAATAATTCAAAAAGAGTTTTGTAGTTTGTTTTTCACCTTATATGAATGCACACTTAGGATGACCAAGTCACAACTTCATGCCATATCCATGTGACTATTTGATAGTGTTTTGAGATAATATGTTGTGTCATTCATGTGCTTTACAAAGTTGGGAGTCTTTGAGATGATATAGTGTTACTACCTACATGATTGACTTTATTTGTCATTTATTGCACACATGCATGGATTTGTTTGACTTTTGTACTCGTCTATCACATATTTCCTAAGTGTTTCCATCTCAATTATATCTATACAACGAACCAAATGTGATAAATCTTGACAGAAAGTAGTGCATGATATAAACCGTTTGTGAGATTTGTGTGTTTTATTTTGAAAAACGGTGAAAGGATACGAAAGGTACTCATTTATCCTTTGCGACTAAGATACCATTTAAACGGACCTAAAAAGTGAGGAATTGAAAATTATTCGGGGTCTAATGAGGTTTAAACGAGCTCGAAAAAGTTGAAAGGTGATCAAAAGAAAATGATGCCAAAAATGGGCCAATAGGTTTTAGTTTCATTACCTCATAAGAGAAATAAAATGCATTATCTTTTAATGAGGGAGTTTGGATGGAATTTTAATCACAGATAAAAATGAATTAATAAATATAAGACAATAGATTTTTAAAATGGTTTAGCCTTATGAGAATGACCTACGTCCACTGTTTTTGTATTCCTGACTGTTTTCCCGGAATTCTCGATAAGTGGTTTACCAAGAGATCTAGAGTCCCCTTCTAATGAGGCGGTTACAATGTATTTATAGCCTTGAGGCTGTATATGTGAAAGGACAATGCGCTATTATCTAGTAGACATATACATCTGTACGATAATAATGAGCATTTAATGCACAGTCGGCTTTTTGATTCTTCTAATTTAGATGCTCTGTACGTTGAGTTGCTCGGACCGCCTAGGTTACTCGGTACGCTTAATTTGCTCGGAGCCTTAAGCTCCTCGGGGCGCCTAAGCTACTCGGTATGATTGAGTTTCTCAGGGAGCTTGAGTAGCTCGGCGATAGTACGTTATTCGTTGAAAGTGTTTGTAATTGCCACGTAGGTTGACACGTGTCTTCAAGTGAATGGTTCTCGTCAACAGACTAAATTTGGTATCAACAGAAGCCCCCAATGTTTCACACTTTGAGGTTGAAGAAAAGTGTGGAATATTCTACTCGAAAAATGCTCAGATTATTGGTTTTTATGGTTTTTAGGAAAATGTTCGTTGTATATAACTCCTTTTTGAGCGCATAGTATCAAGCCTCATAAATATTTTGAATTTTCATGACCGCTTCGATATTTGTGCCCCTTTTCTTCTTTTAGTCGCCGGAGACGCAAACTTCCTCCCTTGTAATCATTGCCTTTCTCTATTCAGGAGATAAAGTATTTAAGCGCGGCAAAAATCCTATCGTCTTTCACTTTTCAAATATGTATCTTTGAACTCTTCATTTTCTTTCTATCTTGTGCCTCGTTCTTTCCATCGTTCATTGACAACTGATCTCTATTTTCTCTGTAAGATTTTCTTCCTTCCTCTTTATTTTCTTTATTCATCGTGGTTTATCCTGTTGAATCGTTAGATAAATTTCGATCTGAGTTTTCAATCCCTTCGTGGGTTATTTTGGAAGAACTTTCTGAACCTTCTGATTATTTTTCTTTGGCTGAGGGACATTGGTTCCCCAGTCTTTTTATAGCTGAATGTGGTTTTTCTTTCCCGCCAAATCCCTTGTGTTTGGAGTTTTGCCAATACTTTGATGTTGTACCTGCAAGAATAGCTCCAAACACATGGAGGATAATTAATGGCGTATATAGGTTGAATCAACTTCATGGAAATTGTTTAGGGATTCCCGAGATTATGTATTGCTACAGATGGGTTACCAGTGAAAGTACTTTCTATTTAAAAACTAGGTTTTTGAATAGAGCATTAGTTGTCAATCTTCCCGATGCCAATTGGGATTATTTTGATCATGGTGTTCGATGAAAAATTGGCAACACCCTCCTTTAAATGGAGATGATGTATACCAGGGTCCCAGGTGTCCACTTTATGGCAATGGGATAGGTTATTTTTATTTTTTGAAATCTTGTTTTCTTTGTATTTGATAAAATGCATCACTGACAATTGATTTTGTTTGTGACAGTTGATTGTAAAAGGGAACCTCCAAAGGAAACTGAGGTTAATATAAAGCATTTAAAACTTATCTGGAGCCTGCTCCAATCTGTTGCTGAGGAGCATATTAGATCTGCTTCTTACTTGCTGTAATATAAAAGCTACACTTCATCTTTCACTACCCGTCCTCGTCCAGTGGTGGTTGATCTTGACCAAGTACCAGCCTCTGAGACTAGCGTGGAAGGTTCTTCTTCTGAATCGAATATTCCTATCATTGATCTGATGAAGAAGAGAAGAGCTCCTGCCTTTTTTGAAAAATCTACCTCTGCCCCTGTGAAGGTAAAGAAAAGTGAATAAGATGTCCCAGAAGAAGGGACAAAAACCGTTGATGTACCCCCTCCTGCTGCTGCCAAGAAGGCTGGCGAGAAGCCCCCTGTGGCTCTGAGTAAGACTGTTGCTATCTCTCCTCCGAGCGAGGTTATTGTCATATCACCAATAAAGACAACGTCTTTAGTTGAAAATGCTCCTGCTCCTCTAAGGAGGTTAAAGAAAAGCTATTCTGAGAGACCTGCTGAACCTGTCTCTCAACCTTCAAATGTTGAAGGTAGTGTTCCATCTTTTATTACTCTGAGCTCTGTTGTGAGTTTGGTAAGATCCTGGACTGTCCCAGAAGTCCAAAGCATTGAAGATACTCTTTCTCGTGAGAGAATTACTACTCTAGCTGATCAACACATTGCCTCAGTATGTATTGTTAGCCTGAGGCTTTTACTTTCTAATATTATGTTCATGTATTGACTCAAAGTTATTTCTTTTTTCAGCTGGTGACGTGTTTCAATAACATTTTGAAGAAGGGTAAAACTATTAGGGCTTCAAGCTCCTCGGGTGGAGTAGAGGAAGCTTTTGTTGGGCTGACCCAATCTTTAAAAGACTCTCGTCAAAAGTACGAGGAAGATAAAGTTGCTTGGGAGAAGCAATTCAAGTCCATAGAGCTAGAGAGAAATCAAGCTGTGAATGCCTCTAAGGAGTTGGAGAAGAAATTGAAGGAATTTGAACAGAGCAATAAGGATTTTGAATAGAGAAACAAGGAGCTTGAGGCTAAGCTCAAGTCTGCTAAAGAGGAAGTTGTTAGACTTCAAGATATCGAGCAACAGAAAATAGAGAACGAAGAGAAGTTGAAGGTTACCGAGGAGCCCCTTAGGGAAAGGACCTCCTCGGAGAAGGCAAAAAGGAAAAATGCAGTTAAAAAATCTTTCAGTGCTGGTTGGGATAAATGATGGAATAAAGGCCTGGACATCATGTCTTCCCAAATGGAGTATGCCAGCATCAAATACTTTAGAGATGGACGGGTAGCAGCCTTAAAGGAGCTGAAGGTTATCAAGAATTCTGAGTTATTCCATCAACACACTCATGGCCCTCCTCTCTCTCCTGGAGAAGAAGAAGAGGATGAAGCAGCTTCAGATGAATCTTCTATGATAACTGGAGATCAAGTCCCTGTTGTTCCTGTTGTTCAATCTTCTGAGAAACTCCAACCAGATAACACTTCTGCCGAGCAGCTTCCCTTGCCTTTCGAGTAACCAACTCCTTCATCCAAACCTTCTGAGGAAGTCATAGGAAACAAGGAGAAGGTGTAGAGTTATTCGGGTTTTTTATTTTGCTGCTTTCTTTAATGTAACCTGGAACTATGTATCTTTTCTTATGATGAATAAAAATTCGAACTTTAGTTGTTCGTCTTGAATTTCTCTTTTACTCGCCCTGTCTGTATCATTATTGATTCTTTTTATTTCTTCTCTTTGCTAGTTTATGGCCACGATGGAGCTCTTATCAACTCATGACACATAATTAATGAAGAAATGCAATGACTATTTTAAAGCTGGTCATGCAGATCTTAGTGAGGTTCAAATCATTGATATCCTTGGTTCAGATGCTTCTGAGCGAGCAGTTAAAGCTTATCAATACTTAAAGTGCTTGCTCGATCGTGTTGTTTCCAATAATGTGGCCTACTACGAGATGATTGAAGATCTCCAAGGAACTTACTGAGGAACTCCAACAATAATATAAAGAATCTTCTACCCTTTTGCACCAAGGATACGAGAAAAAATATCAACAATTGAGTGCTGACAAAGGGTATGACAAATTTATCTCTGCTTATGAGAAGAAAGAGAGTGTTCTAAAGCTTGAAGTTGAAGAGCACATGCATATCGCCAAGTTGTTGGAGCAGGAGAACATTGCTTTGCAAGAAGAGATAAAACAACTCAAATCTGCTGCATCTTCTTCAGGAGCCTTGGTCCCTGTTAATGATGAAGGTTTTTCTTTCTTGGAGGTAGAAAATGCCAACTTACGAGATGAGTTGGAAACTTTGAAAAGAGCTGGACCCTTCGCATCTACTCGTGGATGAGTAAGCTCTTCTTCTCGTGGACGAGCAAGGGCTGGTTGGGTTTCTATTAAAGAAGCGAGAACTCAATTAACCTTGGAGAATCAGGCATTTCAGTTGATGGCGAAGAAGCAAGCTTTGGAAGAAATGTCTAAGAGAATTATGAATTTTACTAACCAACTCTCTTCCCAGAGTTCTGCTTTGAGAAATAAGGAAATTCTGGGGAAGAGTCTCCACGAGCAACTGAAGAGGTTAACTTATCAGTTCCATAAACAACCCAGAGGGTTTTGGATGACTGGGTATAATGAAGTCCTTTACCATCTTGATGCTCGGATCCAGCAGCCAAATAACGAGGGGTACAAGCAAGGGTGGCTGAATGTATTGTGTGTGCTAAAATTGGAGCAGGGCCACTACTTATGGGATTATTATGACCCTAGACTGCTCGATTTTCCCATGACTCCTTTTAAGCTTGACATCAGTTGGATTCCTTCTCGGGCATTTCCTGAATGCTTGATCTCCAAGTATCTCGGCGATTACAGTCTTCATGCAAACTTTGAGATATCTCGTCCAGAGTACTTGCTTGATCGACCCTCTGTGATGAATGTTCGAATGCTGCGAGATCTAAATTTTATAAATTCCTCTTACGCATTATATGATCCTCCTGCTGGGGTAGAACCCATTTCAAAGGCAGAAGGGAAAAAACCAATAGAATAGGGTTTTTTATGTAATGAAGTATATTTTTCACATCACATGTTATTCTACTTGATTTGAATGAAGAAATTTTTTTTCTTATGCCATTTTATTTTCTTCTAAATAATTTGTACAATGTCATTGTTTGTTTGTTTGTGAATATATTATTTTTGGATAATGGAACTTGTCTCATTTATTGTTTGATTATAGTGACTTGTTACTCTTTGGTCCTAAGCAATGGAATGATTTGCATCCCTTGTTCCTGCTTAGTTTGGTACTAACCAACCGGAGTTGATTGTAATTGATTTACCGACCAACCGGAGTTGGTGGTAATTAGTTCCCGACCAACCGGAGTTGGTGGTAATTGATTTGCCGACCAACCGGAGTTGGTGGTAATTAATTTACCGACCAATCGGAGTTGGTGGTAATTGATTCCGACCAACCGGAGTTGGTGGTAATTGATTTGCCGACCAACCGGAGTTGGTGGTAATTGATGTGTAGTGTGTAGCACTAATATTCCGTAAAAATTTTAACAAAGAAAGAAACTGGGTGAAACATCACTTTATTCATACTGAAGAAATTGCATTACATAGGAATATTAGATTACTGATAATACTTGTGCATATGCTCTGCATTCCATGCATTCTTGAATTCTTCTCCTTCCAAGGTTTCAATCCTGTATATCCCTGGACGAACAACTTCTGTTACTCTGTAGGGTCTATGCCAGTTGGCTTCCAGTTTGTTATTCTTTTGGATCACTTTCTTCAGCACATAATCTCCTTCCTTCAAATCACACTTCTTCACTCTTTTGTTATAGAACAAAGCTGTTTATTGTTGATACGCTGCATTCCTGAGTGCTACTTCTTCCCTAACTTCTTCGAGCATATCCAGGTCTAATCTTCTCATCAAATCACTGATAGGGGAATTAAAATTAAGCACCCTACGCGTGGGTAGACCCAATTCAGCAGGTATGACAGCATCACTCCCAAATGCCAGGATGTATGGAGACTCTCCTGTTGCTGTTCGTGGTGTGGTACGATAATCCCACAGCACAGAATGTAGCTCGTTAATCCAATTTCCTTTTGCATCATCTAGTCATTTCTTTAAACCATTCAGCAACGTTCTGTTTGTCACCTCAATTTTCCCATTGCTTTGGGGATGTCCTAGTGCAGAGTGGATCTTCAGTACATTGGATTGATGACAATAGGCAGCAAACTCCTCGTTATCAAACTGGGTTCTATGGTCAGTAATGAATGCATGTGGTAGACCATATCTGCAGATAATATTCTTCCAAATAAATTGATACACTTTGTCGTATGTCATATTAATAAGAGGCTCAACTTCCACCCATTTGGTAAAGTAATCCACAGCAACCACGAGGTATTTAAATCTTCCTCTGGTCGTAGGAAGTGACCCGACCAAGTCTATTCCCCACATGGCGAATGGCCAAGGAGACGTGATGAGTGTTAACAATGCTTGGGGAGTTCTTTGGATAGAAGAGAAGCGTTGATATTTATAACACTTCTTGGCATAAGCTACACAATCAGCTCTCATCGTAGACCAGCAATACCCCTGCGTTGTTATTCTATGCAAAAGCGTTCGACCTGCCACATGGGCTCCACAAGACCCTTCATGAACATCTTCAATCAAATCTTTCACTTCGGAGGGGTGGACACATTTTTGTAGCCCTGCTATAATTCCTCGTCTATATAAAATGCCATTGGTCAATACATAACGAGCAGCTTTAAACTTTAGTTTCTTGACTGCGATTTTATTAGTTGGTAAAGCCCCCTCTTCAATATAGGCCATGATGGGGTCCATCCAAGATGGTCATAAGTCAAGGGCGATGAAGTTTATCATTGTAACACCCCGCCTAATTAAATACCGGGTGGCCAGTCCCATACCAAATTAAAACAGAATATACGGTTGGCTCATTCTTAGCATCACTGTCGAAAACATTTACAACTCACCCAATACTCAATAAAGCTGGTGTTAAAAACTTTTCAAATTTTAATTTCAACAAATTCATTTAGTTTAAGAATAGCACAACACAATTTATTCTACAACACTTAACTGAACAGATAACACAAAAGAATTTAAAAGCAATTGGAATAAATATTCCCAAATAATATTAATCCATTACATTAATCCCATCAATAGCGAATGTATTAAAATGACACGAATATAATAGTATTTGACTCCAATAGAAAATGATAACTGAAATCCTTTGGGCGACATGCCCTAACTAAGAATACTGTGAATCAAAATAAGATAGGCGTCTAAGCAAAAACTCCATAGCTCTATAGTTCAGCATAATCCGCTAAGGTTGGCGTCCCTGCTGTTGGACACCTGATATAGAAGATACAATAGAAAAGAAAATGTGCAAGGAAACGGGTCAGAGCCCGATTGTGAAAATGATTTTTAAAACAACAAGTATTTAATAAGTGCAATAAATCATTTATTATGTACATGTTAGTATCCAACTCTCACTTGCCATTCTCACCTCTCAACTAGAGTGCACACTTAACGTTTCCTATTAACCTCCTAGTTAATGGTTTCTCATTACTAATTTCCATCATATGATTCCATTACCATATCATAACCCCGTATGTCCCATACCATACGTTATAATTCTTCTTATATATTTCTCATTTATGAATTGTTTCTCATTAACATGAATCAAGCTTTTCAATTCTTTAAGAATAAACATTCATTAACTTACTTCAATTCTTTTCTCAATTACACCGTATCTACAATTATCACACAGTAGATGATTTAACCACAATATATCCATTCATTCATTTGATCCATTATATATATATTCATATATAATACGGCACCCCGAGTCACAGCTGCGGTGCAATGCATTACTCTGCTATCATGTCCCAATATCGCTGGTCGTCGAATAGGAGACAAAAGGTTCGGTAAGGATACCTCGAACCACAAACAACAACACAATCATTGAAGGCGAACATAGTTCTCATACCCATGGGTCACGCACATACCTACGTACCCATAGTCAGCGGACTTATCAACTCCCCGATAAGTCTTTCATAGACCTATGTTCTCGAGCGACAAATCAAAGATCCCATGGATTCATCAGGATATGACTGCCCTCATGCGCAAACCTCCCGTCGATAGTAAGTAAGCTAGGTATGTCATACACATAATCATTAATCAATAAAATAGGTATTATCATACCTATAGTATACTATCAACAAGGTACACATATTACCCTTAGATTATTCCCACACGTAGCATTATATTTCCTTAAATCCCATGTATTACAATATCATAACTTTACTTCTTAATTTAAGTATTCCCAAGCCTCACTCATTACTCAAGGTTCAAAATAGGTTTTTCCTCAACATATATTCAGTAAAAAGCCACTAATATCCTACTGGTCCATATCATCATATCTACCGAATTACTACGAATTAAACTCTCCCTTTCATTAGGGTTAAAACTGATAGTTTCAAATCTCTTATAAACACCTCTTCTTTCACTTAGGATTAAACCCTCTTGTAAACTTAAGGATACCCAGGTATTATATTCAATCACCCCTACTGGTCCTATATTTGATCCTCATGCATACCAATTAAAATCCAACAATTGAATCTAGCAACCGAAATTCCTTTAAACTAATTATCATTATTCTCATCAATTGAATCCCAATCAAATTTATTCAAGTCTTAACTAGGGCTTACTAATCTTATATAAGTCCCATAATATTCAATTAACAATCACCAAAGATCTACCAAAGTTTTGGGATAAGAATCAACATTAAAAAGGAACAACTATAGAAATTCTGGGGAGGTCGATCGATCGAAGGCAGGGGGTCGATCGATCGATCACTCAGGTCACAGCCTGGTTTTTCTGCATTTCTGCAACTACGGGTTTCACCATTTTTATTCATTCTAACCATCATATTACCATCCAAAATGACTTATAATCCTTACTACATGATGTATCAACATATACAAATGATTTCTAATGATCTAAACATCCTAGAATCATCAAGAGATTGGATTAAAAAGCATGTTTATATCATCTTTTTCCAGAAAATTATAAAACTAATATCCTCAAGAACACAACAATGGTTTTCAGAATTTCCTCAATAGATATATGATTATTTCGTGGATTATTATCAACCTACAACATGAGTTTAATTCCTATATCATTTCAGTTTCCAGAAATCCATTTAATAACTCCATTATTTCTTCCAAACATGAATAATCTTCTCTTTTCATAACTATTCTAACATGGACAATATACAAACTTAAATTGCCATTATCAAATACTTGCCTTTAATGAAGGTCTGATCCTTTGGTGTAGCATATCTCAGGTGGTTCTCCCTTTTCCGGTGAGCTTCCGGTGGTGGTGACTCTTGGTTCTTTGTTCTTCTCCTTCCCAAGTAAGCTTTTCCTTCCCAAGCACCCTTTCACCCTCTCTAGGAAGATGAATTCTCTAATTTGTGTAGAGGAGATGTATAAACGACGTACACTTAATCTACCAATACTTATAATAGGACAAAATCCGAAACCACTATTCACCCCCCTTGTCAAAATGACCAAAATGCCCTTTTGGGTTGTCTTTTCATTTCCAAATGATCCGAGACTCCAAATTAACATACGAATAGACTTTTCTGACTATTTCGAACCTTCCGGACGCAACGACGCAGTCGAAATGACTATAAGGTCGATAGAAAATAAATTTCCTTTTTAATTTAACAAATTAGTCCCGACACGTCCCATACCGCGTCTGACTAAAAATCTAAATTACCGAATTTATTTCACACCGTCATATCAATGACATCACATTCATATATCACCTAAATATCTTTAAGTAATATTCAGAATTATCCATTTTAATATCCTCAATTCGGATAAAACCCAAATGAATTAATTAATAATAAAATCCAATTAATCCATTAATTTAAAATATAACCCATTTTAAAAGTCATTTAAAATCACGGGGTATTACATACTTCCCCCCTTATAACAGAATTTCGTCCCGAAATTCAGGAATATAAATCATACCGGTAAGGTCAACTTCGAGTATAAATCTCACATCGCAAGAAATCTAAGACGTACCGCCCATACAGTACATTAACGAAAATCCCTATCGATGTTATACGCCAAGCCTCACCATATAGTTTCAACTGAATCGAATTTTAAACTTTACCCAATCTTCCCTATACCGTCCTCATGACAAACTTTGGAAAAAAAATGAGTCTCACATATTAAACAAATAAATCCTGAAGTCCCAACTACTTACCTTTTTACAATTATGAAAACTACTACAATCCAATCATCCAGGGCGCCCATACACCCTATCGTACCATTTTCATTATAAAATTTATCGCAAAGGTTATAAACTCATATCCCAAAGACCTAACTTATTTCGGCTCCCAATGGTTATTAGTTTCATGCGTGGGGTGTCTCGCAAGCGAAATCCAAACAAGGAACCATCCCGATACACTACTACCTAAAGTAGTCGGTCATCGAAACTCCTCAGGTCCTTAGTCAATAGTATATAAAAATTTAGGTTTATCGATTTAAAAAAAAGTGGTTTTATTGATTTCAAATAGAGTCTACGCATCTACTCTCTCATAGAAGACAAGATGCAGGATAGTAGTAGTACATACGCTCTCATATACCACAAGTCAATGCACACCGATAGTCAAATCACGCTCGGACATACCCAAGGTAAGTAATCCCATGATAAAAAATCAAACCCACGTGATAACATGTAATATAAAGGTGTCCCACACCCCTCAGTGAGTCTACGTAAATAACAGTGCTATAGGCTAAGTTTAGCAACCCTTTTTCCCACACAATATCAATTGCTACAAAAATCAATACACGCTTCATAATTCGTTAGATAGAAAACATACCCTCATTCGCGGGTGGTGGTTATTGATTTGCTGCCTGATGGATGTTATAAACACGCCCGTACTGACCCTGTTGTGCGGGTGCTGCTGGAATGGGAGGTAGTGCTAGCACCGGAGCTGGAGCTGGAAGAGCAGCTGGTGGAAACACTGGTACCTGTGGCTCCTGTCGAGCATTTTATTGCTGAGGGAGTTTGTCTTTATCAGGAGAATCTTGACGTTTATGGCCATACTTGCCACACATGAAATATTTTCCCATAAACTTTCCACCACTTTGCCCCTGTTGACCCCGAACTTGCTGGCCATTACCTCCCTTCCCTTGGCCCTGATGAGCCTGTCTCTGGCCCTGATGGCCCTGTTGTCCTTGCCCGATACCTCTATCCTCAAATAGAGAATCTCCAATCGCAAACGCTTAGCATAGTCCCCTGTCTGGGAACCCTGCTCACCCTGATGCTGATGACTCTGCCCTGGATGAGTCCCACTAGAACTGCCCCCAGTAGTCTTGCCTTGCAGGCTTGACCCAAACCCCCGCTTGACACCCTGATTATGAAAGCGGTTATCCTGGCCGTGAAGCATTGCAGCATTAAGAACATCTGCATACGTACGTAGTGAAAGATTCCCCAATAAATGCTGGCGAATCTTATAGTTCAAACCATCAGTGAACATTAGAATTCTCCTCTCCTCAGTAGGTGCTTCAGCTGGTACCAAATTAGTTAATCTCGTAAATTCTTCCTCATATTCCGTCATAGTCTTCTCTCCCTGTTTCAAATCAAGTAGTTTCCGCCTCATCTCTGTTTGGATGGCGAAAGGAAAATACTTCCCATCAAACTGTATCCAAAAGTCTTGGACAATCACTGTGTCCCTCTCCTCCATAGTGGTCATAGCTTCCCACCATTGCAAAGCTTCCCCTACTAGCTTGAATGTGGCTAGTATTTGACGTTGAACCTCAGTGCATTCAATCATTCTCAAGTGCCGTTGGATATCTTTCTTCCATTGGCTAGAAGTCACAACATCTGATTATCCCTGAAACTCAGGTGGGTACGCTTTCTGAAAGGCATCCCTCGCTCGTTCCCATGCAGTAGGAAACACTTTCCCTTGTGCGGGTGGCACAACCAGTGCCGGTGCTGGAGCCTGCTGAATAGCAGCTAGAGCTGCATTGCTGCCTGAGCGACAATTGCAGCAACTTCGGCCGCAGTCATCGTGCCCTGAGCTGGGGTGGGATGAGGTGCACGTTGAGGAGGCATCTGAAACGAGAGAACACTATCAGTATTTGATTTATCAAAATAGCTGAAGAACATAGGCATAAATAGAAAAGAAATAATCCTGCTCATAGGGCTCTACATCAAAGAACACTAAGCTGAAAACACAATAAGCCGTACAAATCCTAAAGGACACTAGAACCTGATGCTCTGATACCACCTGTAACACCCCGCCTAATTAAATACCGGGTGTCCAGTCCCATACCAAATTAAAATAGAATATACAGTTGGCTCATTCTTAGCATCACTGTCGAAAACATTTACAACTCACCCAATACTCAATAAAGATGGTGTTAAAAACTTTTCAAATTTTAATTTCAAAAAATTCATTTAGTTTAAGAATAGCACAACATAATTTATTCTACAACACTTAACTGAACAGATAACACAAAAGAATTTAAAAGCAATTGGAATAAACATTCCCAAATAACATAAATCCATTACAGTAATCCCATCAATAGCGAATGTATTAAAATGACACGAATACAATAGTATTTGACTCCGATAGAAAATGATAACTGAAATCCTTTGGCGACATGCCCTAACTAAGAATACTGTGAATCAAAAGAAGATAGGCGTCTAAGCAAAAACTCCATAGCTCCATAGTTCAGCATAATCCGCTAAGGTTGGCGTCCCTACTGCTGAACACCTGATATAGAAGATACAATAGAAAAGAAAATGTGCAAGGAAACGGGTCAGAGCCCAATTGTGAAAATGATTTTTAAAACAACAAGTATTTAACAAGTGCAATAAAGCATTTATTATGTACATGTTAGTATCCAACTCTCACTTGCCATTCTCACCTCTCAACTAGAGTGCACACTTAACGTTTCCTATTAACCTCCTAGTTAATGGTTCCTCATTACTAATTTCCATCATATGATTCCATTCCCATATCATAACCCCGTATGTCCCATACCATACGTTATAATTCTTCTTATATATTTCTCATTTATGAATTGTTTCTCATTAACATGAATCAAGCTTTTCAATTCTTTAAGAATAAACATTCATTAACTTACTTCAATTCTTTTCTCAATTACACCGTATCTATAATTATCACACAGTAGATGATTTAACCACAATATATCCATTCATTTATTTGATCCATTATATATATAGTCATATATAATACGGCACCCCGAGTCATAGCTGCGGTGCAATGCATTACTCTGCTATCATGTCCCAATATCAATGGTCGCCGAATAGGAGACAAAAGGTTCGGTAAGGATACCTCGAACCACAAACAACAACACAATCATTGGAGGCGAACATAGTTCTTATACCCATGGGTCACGCACATACCTACGTACCCATAGTCAGCGGACTTATCAACTCCCCGATAAGTCTTTCATAGACCTATGTTCTCGAGCGACAAATCAAAGATCCCATGGATTCATCAGGATATGACTGCCCTCATGCGCAAACCTCCCGTCGATAGTAAGTAAGCTACGTATGTCATACACATAATCATTAATCAATCAAATAGGTATTATCATACCTATAGTATACTATCAACAAGGTACACATATTACCCTTAGATTATTCCCACACGTAGCATTATATTTCCTTAAATCCCATGTATTACAATATCATAACTTTACTTCTTAATTTAAGTATTCCCGAGCCTCACTCATTACTCAAGGTTCAAAATAGGTTTTTCCTCAACATATATTCAGTAAGAAGCCACTACTATCCTACTGGTCCATATCTTCATATCTCCCGAATTACTACGAATTAAACTCTCCCTTTCATTAGGGTTAAAACCGATAGTTTCAAATCTCTTATAAACACCTCTTCTTTCACTTAGGATTAAACCCTCTTGTAAACTTAAGGATACCCAGGTATTATATTCAATCACACCTACTGGTCCTATATTTGATCCTCATGCATACCAATTAAAATCCAACAATTGAATCTAGCAACCGAAATTCCTTTAAATTAATTATCATTATTCTCATCAATTGATTCCCAATCAAATTTATTCAAGTCTTAACTAGGGCTTACTAATCGTATATAAGTCCCATAATATCCAATTAACAATCACCAAAGATCTACCAAAGTTTTGGGATAAGAATCAACATTAAAAAGGAACAACTATAGAAATTCTGGGGAGGTCGATCGATCGAAGGCAGGGGGTCGATCGATCGATCACTCAGGTCACAGCCTGGTTTTTCTGCATTTCTGCAACTACGGGTTTCACCATTTTTATTCATTCTAACCTTCATATTAACATCCAAAATGACTTATAATCCTTACTACATGATGTATCAACATATAAAAATTATTTCTAATGATCTAAACATCCTAGAATCATCAAGAGATTGGATTAAAAAGCATGTTTATATTATCTTTTTCCAGAAAATTATAAAACTAATATCCTCAAGAACACAACAATGGTTTTCAGAATTTCCTCAATAGATATATGATTATTTCGTGGATTATTATCAACCTACAACATGAGTTTAATTCCTATATCATTTCAGTTTCCAGAAATCCATTTAATCACTCCATTATTTCTTTCAAACATGAATAATCTTCTCTTTTCATAACTATTCTAACATGGACAATATACAAAATTAAATTGCCATTATCAAACACTTGCCTTTACCGAAGGTCTAATCCTTTGGTGTAGTATATCTCAGTTGGTTCTCCCTTTTTCGATGAGCTTCCGGTGGTGGTTGGTGGTGGTGACTCTTGGTTCTTTGTTCTTCTCCTTCCCAAGTAAGCTTTTCCCTTCCCAAGCACCCTTTCACTCTCTCTAGGAAGATGACTTCTCTAATTTGTGTAGAGGAGATGTATAACCCACGTACACTTAATCTACCAATACTTATAATAGGACGAAATCCGAAATCACTATTCATCCCCTTGTCAAAATGACCAGAATGCCCTTTTGGGTTGTCTTTTCATTTCCAAATGACCCGAGACTCCAAATTAACATACGAATATACTTTTCTGACTATTTCGAACCTTCCGGATGCAACGACGCAGTCGAAATGACTATAAGGTCGATAGAAAATAAATTTCCTTTTTAATTTAACAAATTAGTCCCGACACGTCCCATACCGCGTCTGACTAAAAATCCAAATTATCGAATTTAGATCACACCGTCATATCAATGACATCACATTCATATATTACCTAAATATCTTTAAGTAATATTCAGAATTATCCATTTTAATATCCTCAATTCGGATAAAACCCAAATGAATTAATTAATAATAAAATCTAATTAATCCATTAATTTAAAATATAACCCATTTTAAAAGTCATTTAAAATCACGGGGTATTACAATCATCAGATCTTTGTCGATGCTCCGACCAACTAGGATTTCTATTGGGATTGTTCTTCGTAGCTCGGTGCGTGTGGCCGATGCTAACCGAGCTAGGGCGTCTGCTCTTGCATTCTTCAATCTTGGTATTGTAATCAACTGAATTGCAGTAAAACTTGAAACAACCTCTATCGCTTTTGCATGATACCTGACCATTAATTCTCCTTTTTCTACATACACCCCCAGAATTTGATTTACGATTAACTTGGAGTCACTGAACACAACGACTTGCTCTGCCTTCATGCTTTTGGCCAGGCTTAGACCCACGATCATTGCTTCATATTCGGCCTCATTATTAGAGGCCTTAAATTGAAAGCGCAGAGCATACTCCACATCAATCTCATCTGGACTGTTTAAAATAATCCCTGCTCCACTACCAGTAGAGCAGGAAGAGCCATCTATATAGAGATTCCACACAGGTACTTCATTATCAAACTCTTGGTCAGACAGAGTTCCTCGGTGGAATATTTTATGCTTCCTTTTGTCCTCCTCCAGCACTTCTCGCTGCTTGTCCACCGACGTAAGTTGGTCGGGGTTTAAATTTGATGATCCTGTAACATCCAGAGGTTGGTCTTTATTCAATTCCTGCTCGTCAAAGGAATCCTCCTGAGTAAATTCTGCGATAAAATCCGGTACTGCCTGCCCTTTGAGCGACGATCTAGGCTCATAAATTATATCATATTCACTAAGTTTCACTGCCCAGTTCATCAATCTTCCTTATTTCTCCGATAATGGCATATCGGTGTACACCACTATAGTATGGGCTTGGAAGTATGGCCTCATCCTTCTGCTGGCTTCAATTAGTGCTAGTGCCAACTTCTCCAGCCTTGGATATCTGATTTCTGCTCCTCGAAAATCTTTGCTGGTGTAATAGACTGGTTTTTTTACTCCGTCCTCCACCCTTATCAATGCCGAGCTCACCGCATTTTCTGAAACTGCCAGGTATAAGTATAGTTTTTCTCCCATCACTGGTCTGGACAACAATGGAGGTGTCCCCAGATATTTCTTCAACTCTTGAAAGGCCTCCTCGCATTCATCATTCCACTCAAAAGTTTTTCGGAGTGTTTTGAAGAATGGGAGACATCTGTCTGTTGCTCGCGACACAAATCTATTAAGTGCTGCAACTCTCCATGTGAGGCTTTGCACTTCCTTCTTTGTGGTTGGAGATCGCAGCTCCAATAGAGCCTTGATCTTTTTAGGGTTCGCCTCAATCCCTCATTGGTTAATAATATATCCGAGAAACATACCTTCTCGTACTCCGAATATGCATTTGGTGGGATTCAACTTCATTTGATATTTCTCTAGTTGATCAAAGGTCTGACCTAGGTCAACGAGATGATCAGCAGCTTTCTTGCTCTTCGTCAGTATATCGTCAATATACACCTCCATGTTATGACTGATTTGCTCTGCAAACACCTTGTTCATCAGCCGCTGATATGTTGCACCTGCATTTTTAAGACCAAAGGGCATAACATTATAATAATAAGTTCCCCTTGGGGTGATAAAAGAGTTACTCTCCCTGTTCTCAGGCTTCATCTTAATCTGGTTATAACCAGAATAAGCATCCATGAAACTCAACAATTCATGCCCCGAGGTAGCATCCACCAGTTGATCGATTCGGGGCAAAGGAAAATGATCCTTTGGGCATGCCTTATTAAGATCAGTGAAGTTTACACACATCCTCCACCTGTTATTTTTATTCTTTACCATGACCATATTTGCTAGCCAATCAGGATAATTGACATCCTCAATAAAAGGGGCTTTTTGTAGTTTCTCTACTTCTTCCGCATAGCTTGGTTCTTCTCAGGACTGAACACTCTTCTTCGCTGTTTTACTGGCTTGATTTCCTTGTTCACGTTGAGCTCGTGACACAAGAAACTCGGATCTATCCCTGGCATGTCTTCATGACTCCATGCAAAAGTCTACTTTCTACGCCTTAGAAATGCTATCAATTCCTGTTTTATCCATACATCCAGTGATGCGCCAATTTGAGTTGTTCGTTCTGGATGCTCGTCGTCCAGAATGATATTTTCAGTAGCCTCCATGACCTGTCCCTTCAAGAGCTGAGACTCATCTCTAGGGTATAACGTTTCAATCTCTGCATCTTCTACTTCGTCCATTTGATAGGTAGTAGTCTTCTTTTTGGATTCCTCATATTCCTCCTATTCAGTAGATGAATAGTAGCATTCTCGAGCAACTTTCTGGTCTCCTTTCACAACTCCCACTCCAAAATTGGTTGGGAATTTTAAACATTGATGTTCAGTAGATGGTACCGCCTCAAAGTTCTTCAGACCTACCCATCCCATGATGATATTGTAGGTTGATTGGACATTTTTATCCATTATGAAAATGCCTACTCTTTTTGTTCGACAAGTAGGCCATGCACCAACAAGAATATCCAACTTGATCGTCCCAAGTGGAAAAACCTTCTCGCCAGTAAAACCAAGGAGGGGCCTATGATATGGCTCCAACTGGGCTAGCTTCAGATTCAAACTGTCAAAGCATGGATAAAATATAATATCTGCCTAGCTACCATTATCTACTAGTACTTGTGAAATAACCACTTCCTTCATTCTCGTCTTGATCACCAATGGTTCATCATGAGGATATAGTATACCTGCCAGGTCGTTCTTAGAGAAACCAATGAACAATTTGTCTTTATTCACCTTCCTCGGGCGATCATCTTCAGCCATATTTATTCACTGAATGTATGAGCAAGCTTGAGCCTCATTGAGGTAAGCTTTCCTTTCTGCAGTCATATCCCCACCTTCTGTATCTCCACCTGTAATAACATTACATTCAAATGATCCAAAATGGATTGAAAATACCTCACGTTCTGTCTGCCTTGGTCTTTTAGGGAGATCGGGGTCATCTTGGTCATCTTCTGGATCGTCTTCGTGACTTCTCTTCTTGTCCTTTTTTTCTCGACGAGGAGATTTAGGTCTTTTCCTTCTTCGGTCGTTGGTCATTTCACCATTTCGGCGATTAACATACTTGGTCAATTTTCCCTGACTGATGAGTACTTCAATTTCATTCTGGAGAGCTATGCAATGCTTGGTAGTGTGACCATGGTCTTTATGGAACTCGTAATATTTGGACTTATTCCTCTTGTCAGGATCTGCTTTCATTTTTTTGGCCAACTTAGCTCCTCGTTGTTCTTGATATATTCCAGAATGTGGTTTATATCTACCTTCAAAGGAGTATAATTTCCAAATTTCTTCAACTGTTGCAGTGCTTGCTTTGCCTTTGACTGTTTGTTGCCACAATTATTCTTCTGATCCTTCTTCTTAGTCTTGTCAGCCTCGACCTTGGTTTCCTTAGTATCTGCATTCTTCTTCGAAGCCATGGCCTCCTCGGCATTCATGATTTTGGCTACTTTTTCCATCAGTTCAGCCATGGTCCTAGGCGGATCCTTGGCTAAAGTGTAGTACAATTTATCTGACAACAGTACACTCATCAGAGCAGTAATTGCTGTTTTCTCCTCATAATCAATTACCTCAAGTTTCTCATTATTGAAACGAGTAATATAGTCCCTGGTGCTTTCACCTATCTTTTATTTAACACTTAGCAATTGTGCTACTCGTTTGACTGGTTTCGCTCCAAAACAGAAGTTCCCAATAAGAAAGTCGCAATTTTCCCCCGAGGAAGGTTGTTATACCATATCTGAGCAGATCCGATAAGAGTTCCTAAAAATGCCCTGCATCTCATCTCGTCTGAAACTGCATAGATATCGGCAGCAGCTTGGTATTGTTCTATATGAAGGACAAGGTCAGTTTTTCCACCATATTTAGGCGTCACCATAGGAGCTTTGAATTTTGATGGTGTGGGAAAATCCACAATTGCCTATACAAATGGTGTCTCTTGAACAAAAGTTATTTGTAGAGGATTCTTAGCCTTAGCCATTTCCCCTAATCTATCCTCCAACCTCTGAATAGAGCCCTTCCATGCATCGTTTCCCTCTTCGGGCCTATTGGTTTGAGCAACTGATCACGTTGAATTCACCTCTTGTGATCTTTCATTACGAGCAGTTGGTCGTGATTGGGCAGAGCCTTCCATTAGATTGGATGGTCATTGAGAGTTCCTCGACGCAATCCTAGGAGGACTTCTATTCCTCCTAGGGCCCAAACGATCAAAAGGAGAGACTCTACTCAACCTTTCTAGAGTACTAGTCCTTTCTGGAGATAAAGTGACGTTTCGTTGAGAATCTGTAGCTCGTACTGATGAAGTCCGACCAGGTTGATAAGAAGGATCATTAGATCTCTCTATATGATATGATTCGGTGCGTCTAGATTGAGATTCCTCCCGGAATAGTGTTCGCCTGGTTCGTGAAGAGGGTAGACGGGTATTTCTTTGAATACTTCGTTGCCCTGATTGGGCCGACACTCCACCTTGAACAGTTTGTATAAGTTGACGCATGGTTTCCTGCATGTTCGTTTGCCCTTGGGCTAAATTAGCCATTTTACCAGCCAGGTCTTGAATATTTTGGGGAGTAGAAGGGTTTGGAGGGTTCCTAGCATTTCGATTACTGGATTCCAAATTATCAGCCATTGATGATGAATTGTTTTGGTGAAAAATGCAAAGTACAGTCGTTTTCCACAGATGGCGCCAATTTGTTGATGTAAAAAAATAGATTCGATCTAATTATTTTAATCACAGATAAAAATGAATAAATAAATATAAGACAATAGATTTTTAAAGTGGTTCAGCCTTATGAGAATGGCCTACGTCCACTATTTTTGTATTGCTGACTGTTTGCCTGGAATTCTCGATAAGTGGTTTACCAATAGATCCAGAGTCCCCTTCTAATGAGGAGGTTACAATGTATTTATAGCCTTGAGGCTGTACATGTGAAAGGACAATGCGTTGTTATCTAGTAGACATATACATCTGTACGATAATAATGAGCATTTAATGCGTAGTCGCCTTTTTGATTCTCCTCATTTGGATGCTCTGTACGTTGAGTTGCTCGGACCGCCTGAGTTACTCGGTACGCTTAAGTTGCTTGGAGCCTTAAGCTCCTCGGGACGCCTAAGCTGCTCGGTATGATTGAGTTGCTCGGGGCGCTTGAGTAGCTCGGTGAGAGTATGTTGTTCGTTGAAAGTGTTTGTAATTGCCACGTAGGTTGACAGGTGTCTTCAGGTGAATGGACCTCGTCAGCAGACTAAATTTGGTATCAACAACTGATAAATCTAAGTAGTAGTGTATCGGGAGGGTTGCTTATTTGGATTTTAATTTCTAGACGTCCAAGGGTTGAAACTTAGTAACTATAGGGAGTTAGGAGACATTTGCAACTCAAGGGCATGGGTTTAGTACGTTAATCTTTACACTTGTGTAGATAACGCTTTCAGCAGAGAGCTATTATATGATTTAAGGCCAACGAATCCAAGTGGTGCTATGTATAGAGCACTGGGGGATGTTTGTACCACTTGTCGATAAGTGGGGATATCTCAAAAAGAATTGAGCCGCAATTAGTAGGGTAATTGAGGGATTCATAATAACAACAATATGGTGGTATTTATTTAATAAATAAATATAGAGTTTATGGATTTTACACCTACATTGAAGTAGTATATTGGTTCCATCAACACAACAATGTCCTAATGTATTATTTACTCATCAAGGAGGAATCAAAGGGATACAAGGGTATATCTTCAACCAAGGGGTGAATGATTCTATAATTGTTTAAGTTATAAGAACATTATAATTAAACATTATAGTGGGTGGAAATCCAATGTATCTTTCTAGGACGATAATGCCTTTGTTACGATGTCTTAAGGAAGATGCTAGTTCCCTTTATGTGCTCTTTTCATCATGGGAAAAATTAGGTGTAAGGATGTAAGGACATTGTCCGTCACAATTTAGTACGTCGTATACCGCTACAAGTTTGTCGAAGAATTGGGAATCTTACATCTACAATCGACAATCCGAATTTTAAGACGACTTCAACAATTGTGCCAAACAAGGACGAATTTGGTAAAATGTGTTTTAGTTCCATTTACATTTTACATTAAAAAGTGTTTGGATATTTTTGAAAAAAATAAAATATTTTTCTATTTATGAAAAATCATTTTTGAAAAGATTTTAATCATAGAAGTTTTGGATAAATATTTCTGATCTCGTAAACAGTCTTAACTTTTGAAGTTTCCAAGATTTATAAAAGATTGAATCTGTTTTGGACACATGTAGGATGTCATTCGAACGACATCGTATCTCGTTCAAGCGAGACCAGATATCGTTCGAATGACGTCGTTTCTAGTTCGAACGAGATGCTTAATTCTGACGCCACCGCCTTGATTTTGTGTATTTAAAGGGTGTCAGGGTTATGCATTTTGTGTGGAGAAAACACTGGCTTTAATAAAATACGTTTTGAGTGTTTTTGTTTATTCTCCAACACTTTTTTTAGGGTTAAAATTTTTGTTTTATAATTCACAAATCCCAGACTTTTTTTGTGAGTTGTTTATGGAACCCAAAGCATAGTTTTGCTGGGAGTTTTTGTTGATGAATCTAGGTGCATTGGAATGGTACTGGTCTGACCATAGGTGTCACTTGTGGGAGGTCGTGGGCTGATCGACTGGGTGTTATAGAGAGTGCTACGGTGTTATACCTGCGAGTACTTCGTAAATTAAGTGTATTTTCGCTGTAATTTGATTGTAAATCGTTCCCTTACAAATTATAGTGGAAATAAAAGGCTTTTGCCCTGCGGGGATTTTTCTTCTTCTGAAATCTGTCTTTGTCAGCTTGTTCATCGCATGATTTAATTTGAGATTTGAATTGACACGTAGATGCATGTATAGGGACTGATTTATTTGTTATTTGGTTTGAGCAAATTTAGACATCCAATTAAATAAGTTTAAGTTGGAAATTGCGAATCTATTTGAATCATTACTGCACATGACATTTTCAAATTGGTATCAAAGTAGGTTACGCTAATTTATCGCGTATTCCTATTTTCCGCAAACTTGTGTGATATTGATTTTTGTTTGAAAAATCTGATTTTTGAAAGTTTTTCACAATGTTTCCAAACGAGCACTTATATAATCGAATGCCTATTTTTGATGGGTCTAATTATGACTATTGGAAAGCTCGTATAAAATCACAGTTAAAAGCCGTTGACAAACGAGTCTGGTTGTTTTTTGAAAGAGGGCGTACTCCTCCCACTGTCACTGCTAATAACGTCACCTCTTTGAAACCTGTGTCGGATTGGACCGAAGACAACTTCAAAATGTCTAATTTTAATTCCCGTGGTTTGAGTGCTTTTTCGAAACCATCACCCCCGACGAGTTCCATTGAATTATGACGTGCACTACGTCTAAAGAGCCATGGGATTTCCTCCAATTGACACATGAGGGTACGAACGCGGTTAAAGAATCAAAGTTACAAAATTTGGCTACTCAATTTGAGACCATTACGATGTCTGAGTCTGAATGTTTTGATGAGTTTTATGCACGTTTGTCGGACATTGTTAACTCGAGTTTTAATTTAGGTGAGCCTACTGATAACACACGTGTCGTTAAAAAGATTTTGAGATCTCTTCCAAAACATTTCATTCCTAAATTCACTGTTTTGAATTCGTTGGGAAAGTTAAATTCACTTATGTTAGAAGAGATCGTAGGAGACCTACAAACTTATGAGATTGACATGTTTCCCCAAACCATTGAGGCTAAGTATATATGCGTTGCTTTAAAGACTCAACTTAGGAAGAAGAAGAAAGAGAGAGTGTATGAGTCTGATTATGAGGAAGAGTTTAGCATTGACGATGTGGCCTTATTTTTGAAATTTTCAAAAAGTTTCTCAAAATGAACAAAAATAATCCTTTCAATAAAAAGTCATTTGAGATAAATAAAAAGAAAGAAAAGTCCACAAAGGGCAATAAAAAAGATAGTGAGAGAGAAAAAAAGGAAGAGAGTGGTGAAGATTTAGAAGAGATGATTTGTTTTGAATGTCAAGGGAAAGGGCATAGGGCTTTTGAGTGTGTTACTAGGCTTGAGAGAAAAGGGAAGAAAGTAGTCATGCCTTCCACTCTTAGTGATAGTGAGGGGGATAATGAGAAAGATGAGTCTTCACAAAGAAAGTGTATTGCCTTTTTAGCAAGTCACGTGAGCACACCCACTTTGTCCCATGACGAGAGAGAAGGTGATGACTCGAGTGTTTCTAATGGATATAAAAGCGAGTTTGAGGGTGGAGACGAAAGTGAGATCCAAAAGTCATTCAGGGATCTGCACACCAAGACCTTGAAAACGAAGAAGTAATATAGGGATTTAGGTTATCGAGTTTTGGATTTGGAAAAAGAGAAGGAAGTTTTAAGGAGGGAAAAATGTGACTTTACCGACACGGTGTCTAGTTTGAGGACACGTGTATCCTAACTTGAGAATGATCTAGAACGTGTCCGGGAGGTCAAAGTACCTTTAGAGAACGCATCTAAGAAAGTTGAAAAAAGGGTTCTCAATCCCGTTTTAGGTGGTGATGAGAGTTTAGGAAAAGTTCATGACAGTGCATCCACTTCTTTTGTTTCACCAGAACATGTTCCTACTTTGGTGATTGATTGACGTGATTCTCATCCCAACCAACCTAGGCGTCCCATTCTCGTTAGGAGAACACGTCCAAGAATTTTTGAAAAATTAATTCCTAGGACGGTTTATGTTTTCTCCCATTGCAAAAAGCGAGGACACCTAAGGGAATTTTTCTTTAAGTTGGGAAATATGTCACGCTATACTCCTACACATGATCGCACACATGCACCCACTCGTGATACTTTACTTGCACACAATGATAGAGAGTTTGCACATATTCGTGAGCAAGTAAAGTTTTTGGTCAAGACTTCATATGATTCAATGGAGTTGTTTCAAAAGATGTCACCATCTTTGGAGAAATCCACCGCACTTCCTGGTTGAGGTCTAGACATGTTTACTAGCATAGGGTGATTTAAATGATGACACTTGTGCCTATTACTAGTATGTACCATTTGTATTTTATTTATTTTTACTTATTTTTTGGTACTATTTTAGCACTGTTTTGGATTTGTTTGTCCATTCCGGAACTGTTTTTTACAAAATTTTCTCACTGGACAAAACTGCATGTCATTCTGAATAATCTGGGAAATTTTTCTGTTTTCTCGTTCTAACGAGATTGGATCTCGCGCAAAGTCATCTCGCGAGATCGCCTGTGGTTCAAACGACATGGCATCTCATTCGAATGACCATGGAATTGTCTTCGTTTGCAGTCCCTTATTTCTTCTGGTTATATTTAACTGGTACTGCTGGGTTGTTTCTGAACAGTGTTTCAAAAATACAAAAAGATTTTCTTTTTTTAGAAAAATTCAAAAAGAGTTTTGTATTTTGTTTTGCACCTTATATGAATGCACACTTAGGATTACCTACATGATTGACTTTATTTGTCATTTATTGCACACATGCACGGATTTGTTTGACTTTTGTGCTCGTCTATCACATATTGCCTGAGTGTTTCCATCTCAATTCTATCTATACAACGAACCAAATGCGATAAATCTTAACAAAAAGTAGTGCATGATATAAACCGTTTGTGAGATTTGTGTGTTTTATTTTGAAAAATGGTGAAGGGATACAAAAGGTACTCATTTATCCTTTGCGATTAAGATACCGTTTAAACGGACCTAAAAAGTGAGGAATTGAAAATTATTCGGGGTGTAATGAAGTTTAAAAGAGCTCGAAAAAGTTGAAAGGCGATCAAAAGAAAATTATGCCAAAAATGGGCCAATAGGTTTTAGTTTCATTACCTCATAAGAAAAATAAAATGCATTTTCTTTTAATGAGGGAGTTTGGATGGAATTTTCTTCGGTTTTCACGTCCTTAAATAGTTTTGGACGTTATTGGTGTGTAAATAATTGATACTTTTATTTGTTGATATGATAAAGACGATGTCATTTAAATTCAGTAATTTTACACCTAAGGATTATTTTTTATGTTCATTAGTTAGGAGTACACTTATGCATCTTGCACATATGGGATGATTGAGTTGATTTTCCTATCGAATCTGTTCACACCCATTCATTCCGTATCCATGATTTGGTTGTCTTAGTAAAAATTCATGGTGTGATTTTTGCAACATCATTTTTGCATTTTAGTATAAAAATTGAAAATTTCAAAAATAGTTTGCGGTTTTTACCGTGACACCCCGATTTTCTTTATGTGATTTATTCACTTTCCTATCTATTTAGGACAAATTAAAAGGGGGAGAACGAATTATGATATTATGCGGGTGCTTAAGTATGGGGGAGATTTGATTATGCTTTCATGTTTATGCTTTATATCATTTCAAACTCGATACGTCACGAGGTTTTTGCTTTATCTCATGTGTGTAGGTACGATTGAAGATGCTTGGATTGCACACCCTGATGAGAAAAGCTTGGAGTTTTAAAAAGTTGATTGTTGAAAAACAGTTTGAAGATTTGTTTAGTTTATCTTTCCACGTTTGAGTTCATGGGAGGGTAGATTTGTATCGATCATATTTTGATTGATAATTCAGATATTTTTATTTTGTACTGGCATAGACATAGGGGGAGATTTGTAAGGACATTGTCCATCACAATTTAGTATGTCGTATACCGCTACAAGTTTGTCGAAGAATTTGGAAGCTTAAATCTACAATCGACAATCCGAATTTCAAGACGACTTCAACAATCATGCCCAATAAGGACGAATTTGGTAAAATGTGTTTTAGTTCCATTTACATTTTACATTAAAAAGTGTTGGGATATTTTTCAAAAAAATAAAATATTTTTTTATTTATGAAAAATCATTTTTGAAAAGATTTTAAATGATTTTAATCATAAAAGTTTTGGATAAATATTTTTGATCTCGTAAACAGTCTTAACTTTTGAAGTTTCCAAGATTTATAAAAGACTGAATTTGTTTTGGACATGTGTATGATGTCGCTTGAACAAAATCGTATCTCGTTCAAACGAGATCAAATCTCGCTCGAACGACGTCGTTTCTAGTTTGAACGAGATGCTTAATTCTGACACGCCATCGCCTTGATTTTGTGTATTTAAAGGGTGTCAGGGTTTTGTATTTAGTGTGGAGAAAACATTGGTTTTAACAAAATACGTTTTAAGTGTTTTTGTTTATTCTCCAACACATTTTTCTGGGTTCAAATCTTTGTTTTACAATTCACAAATCCCAGACTTTTTGTGTGAGTTATTTGTGGAACCCAAAGCATAGTTTTGCTGGGAGTTTTTACTGCCGAATCTAGGTGCCTTGGAAAGGTACTGGGCTGACCATAGGTGCCACTTGCGGGAGTTACTAGGCTGATCGACTGCATGTCATAGGGAGTGCTGCGATGTTCTTGGGCTGACGACTACGAATTGACACCTGCGGGTATTTCGTAAGTCAAGGGTATTTTTGCTGTAATCTAACTGTAAACCGTTCATTTACAAATTATAGTGGAAATAAAAGGTTTTTTTCCTGCGAGGATTTTTTTCTTAAAATCTATCTTTGTCAGCTTGTTCATCGCATGATTTAATTTGAGATTTGAATTGACAAGTAGATGCATGTTTAGGGGTTGATTTATTTGGTATTTGGTTTTATCAAATTTTGACATCCAATTAAATAAGTTTAAATTGAAAATTGCGAATCTATTTGAATCATTATTTCACACGGCATTTTCAAAGGACATTGTTTTACACTCCTTGTTTTGCTTTTGGCTTTATCCCGGGGCAAATGTCTAACTTTATTGTGTAGTATATTTTGAGTTGTAAATGTCATATCATTGAAGACAAAGACTAATCAATATGACAGAGATCTACCGAACCACACATATTTAAACATTTAGATTATTGGAGGTTTGCTAAGCCTTCGAGGTTTTTTTTAATTTCCTTAAATTTAATTGTAAGTATAAGTTGAAAGGAGAAAAGATTTTTAAGTGTGAGAAAAAGTTTTTAAAAGTTTTACTACATTGTTTCTAGAAGGGGGTGGATTCTTATCTCGTTTCTTCGCACAAGAACCCTTCTTTGTAAACATAAATCCTCACATGATAGGAGTATCACATCAATATCCCTAGTCCAAAGGGACCTCATTTGAACGAGGTCATCCTGGTTTGAACGAGGACATAATTTCTTAAAAACTTTATTTTATTAATTAGTATTTTATACTGCAAAGTATAAATAACAATATAGATGCATCTTTTAAGATACCCAACCCGATTTTAACAGAACCTTAAGAAGTTTTGAGAGATTTTTCCTGTCAGCATGAGATCATATGAAGTTTCATGCTTGTAAAGTAAACATTTGGTTTATAACCCTCTCTTATCTTCTACATTAGCAAAAGATATTAGCATGAGCAATCATGTGAGTGATTAGAGCGTAACATATGTGTGATTTTATCTTTAACAACAAAGACCAATGGATATCGAGTTCTGAGGTGCCTGCAGGCTGAGTTCAGGCATGGAATAATCGATTGATTGTATGAGTAGAGGCATCAAATCATAACATAAAGGAGAGACTTTATGGGGTAATCATTGCCTTATATGTAAGTCATGTTTGTCCATTATGAGACCTAAAAATTCATAGTACTAGTTGACTTGTTAGGATAGGGCAATAGAGGTTTTTCGTGTGAGTGTTTCCACTCTAAAATACTTTTGCACTGTGTGTGATTATTTTTTCTACTTTGTATTTTTTGAATATGTTCCACTTAAAAAAAGATTTATTTTCAATAGGATGTGGTAATTGATTAATTTGACTAGATCCCTTAAGGTACGTACTTTTTTAAACTAGTATCAGGGGAGGTTGATTACGATAAATCCCAAGGATATATTATCGATGGTCAATCGTTCATGTGTCCATCTTTGCTAGATGGTAGAAACTACACATACTAGAAAGCTTATATGGAATTTGTTTTCTTCTGAAATCCTAAGATGGGAGGGAGTGGTTAACCTAGTGTGATAGGGTCTTCACACGTGAACCCTATTTTGTCCTCGTATGATATGAGTATAGCATGAGAGCCTGTCCTGCGAAACGATCTTGTTGGATCAAGGTCCCGATTTTAGGGAAATTATGTTTTAGTTGGTATATTATGTTTCAAAGTATAAATAACAATGTAGATGTGTCTATCAAGATACGCAACCTAGTTTTAACAAAATCGTAAATTTTTTACGAGATTTTCTTTTTTGAGTGAGATCCTTGTAAGTATCATGCTTGCAAAGTAAAATTTCACTTTACAATCCCTTTTGATCTTCTACATTAGCAACATACATGTGGGTTGATCGTCAACATCAAAGATTGATGGATAATAAGGTCTAAGGACTGTACAAGATGAGTCCAGGTTGGAGAATTTTATGGTGGTAATAATTTTCTTATAAATAAGTCATGGTTGTCCATTATAAGACCATAAATTCTTATTACTAGTGGAATTTTTAGGTTGTAGTGATAGTGTTTTTCACACGAGAGTTTTCACTCTAAAATCTTTGTTCATCCCGTGTGATTATTTATACCGCTTAGCCATTTAGTTCTGGATCACTCACTTGCAAATTTTCCTAATTAATTTTATTAGGTAAATTTAAAACCTGGTTTAATTCAAAAAGGATTTTATTTTAACTGGATGTGGTAATTAATTAAGTAATTAGTTAATTTAACTACATCCTGAGGGAATATATTTCTTCATAAGGAATTAGTTCCCATGTTGGTTGCGACTACAAGGATTAAGGTAGTTCCCTTTTAAGGTAATGATTCCCACACCAATGAATGGGAAGGTAATGAAGTTCCTAAGTGTCATCTTCAACATTGATATGTGTTTGACTTGTCTAATTTTGGCACGACCGAAATTGTGTGAATTTAATATGTGAGCATTCCAATAAGGGATCATACCTTGGCAAAGTAAATTTTTACAATCGAAAGACAAATAAGGCAATTTTGTGACGTTCGTTGCCATAACAACGAGGGCTTTTGCAGTGAAATGCCAAATAAATTAAGATTTTTATCCTAAATTATCAAATTGTTTAGTAAACTAATAAACAAATTGAAAATCAAAGACTTAAAATGTAATTTTTATAGGAAAAATAAAGTAATTATAAGTAAAACTAGTAAAGTAAACTGAAACTGAAATGAAGTAAAATTAAGCGAGTAAATTGAACTAAAATTAGATGTAAAGAATAGTAAATTGAAATTAAAAGTGAGCAAAGTAAATGAAAATTGTAAATTAAACTTAAACTTTTGGAATTGAAGTATTAAAAAGTAAGTAACAGAATTAAGAAAGTAAATACAAGAATAAAATCTATCTAAACTTAAAAAAATGAGGCTTCAATCGTTTATAACTAAGGAAAAGAGAAGTAAAAATACGTATAAAATTTAAAGATAATTTAAATTTGTGGGGGTTTGGCATGGATTTGTCTGTCCATACAAATGGCAACCTCCTCTTGTATTTTTGGACTTTTTTCACAACTGCTTGAAATCGCAATATACGATTTGTAATAAACTAACCTTGATATTTTATTCTCTTCCATGTGTCCATGAATGCATGTAATGTCATTAACTTCCCAAAGCCGTTTCTTTAAATTGTTGTGCTCTTACCAACATGTTTGTACTATGTGATTGGTGTGAAATATTATTATTTCATGCCATTTGTAACCTCATAACTGGTTGGGAAAAATGTGATTAAGCATAGTGTAACTATCCCCCCCATAAGTTAATTTTTCAAAGATAAATAATTGGTAGAATACGTTTAAATTAGGGTTTATGATTTAAAAAAATTAAACCCACTCCATTGAGTCGTGTTTTAATCATTGCTTTAGTTCAATGATAATGGTAGTTTGTTGGCTCACGTTTTACCAATTTGTCTAAACACATTTGATACGGTTCCTAATAAAAATGCAACCACTTTGATGAAATTCATGAACAACTAAATATATTCCATTGATGAACACATATGCAAGGGAAGTTTCAGTCCACCTTAATCATCAAGTTAAGTACATTATAAGGCTTTTTGCCACTTTTGTTCATTAGTCGTCCAAAAATTTAGAAGTATACTAATGGTACTAAATGTATGATGCATATGATGATGTCAAACGTTATGCTAAAATAGTGATGGAGGATTTAAAAAACTTTAAAATCCACTAACATTACCGCACCATCCCTCTTGATCTAAACGACCTTAAATATCATCCTCTAGATCTTGAAGAGATCACTCATTGTCATATAAAATTAATTGGACGAGTGATGGACACGTTATATATTATAAAAGGGATCTTTAATAACTAGTCCCATTTTTAAAGATTAACTTCTGATCACTCTCATATTTTTATTTTTTTAATTATTTATCATTTTGTAATAAATATGGGACAAGTGTCATTTTCTGCAAAAAGAACGATGGGTGGTTATGAGACTTATTACAATTGTAAAAATACATGGAAGTGGAGCGTCACAAATCTTTGGAGATGGGATTAATGTCAAAAAAATATATTATAAAATTCAAGGATCAAGAGTTTGCAAACCTATAAGAACTTTGGAATCAAATGCATAAAAAAAGGAATTTCTAAAGACTCGCTATTAGTTTTTTTAATGGCAATGTAACTTATTGGATTCACCATTATTATCAACTAAAGTTCTAATAGATAAATAGTTGTAAATGACACACACACACACACACACACACACACACATATATATATATATCAATTGTATGTTTTTTTTCCTAATATTGACGATTAAAAGAAAAAATTTATAGAACAGTTGTTAGGCCAACGACCCTATATGGAGCGGAGTATTGGGTTTTAAAGAAAAACATGAACATAGTCTCCATATTAATGAGATGAGGATGCTCCAATGGATAATAGGAATTACTAGAAAGGACAAAATTAAAAACCATATGTGGGAGAAAAGTTACGAATTGCTCCCATTAACGATAAATTAAGAGAAAATAGACTTAGGTGGTACGGACATGTGTTGCGTAGAATAGTAGATGCACCTATAACAAGAGGAAGATTATTGGAAATAGAGGGTAAAAGAGAAAGGGGCCGCCTTAAGCTATCGTGGGAGGAACTTATTAGGAGAGATCTTAAGGAATTAAACTTGAACGATAATATTGTATATAATATATTAGAAACGCGAATCCATGTGGCCGCCCCCATATGATGAGATTAAGGTAAGGATGATGATGATGATTGACGAAAAATATTCCTTTAAGAATTTTGCATTAATTTGCTTTTATGTACATACAAATTTAAGTCGTTGAGATAATGTGTTCTACCTTTGATGACTCTGTGTATTTAAAATGGACCTTCACACTCAAGAGACCATTTTCCAAATTGAGGTCTTTTGGTGCTATGAGTGGTATGGTTTTCTAAACCAAATCTCCTTCATTGAAGGTTCTTATTTTCACCTTCTTGTTATAAATTTTGTTTACTTTCCTTTTTAGAATGAGGATATTTTTTAAGGATATAACTCTCTCTTCCTTAATATATTTTACTTTTATCTACATGGCTTGTCAATATTTTTCAATGGTTAGATCATTTTGGGTTACCATTCTCCCAGATGTTTTTTTAATGTTGGTAACACTACATCATCATTTTAAACCATATAATATTGAGTTATTATTCTAGTGAGGGAATGGGAGTGTATACCGATGGATATAATGTTGGAGTTACCAACGTCATGGAGTGGTCAAGATTACCTCTGGGTTATTGGGATAGGTTGACCAAGATGGAGCAGTTCTTTAAAAGACTGGGTAGTAATGCCCCACTTTTCATTGCAAAGGAGAGTGAGCGTACACGAGGTGCCACTCAACATTGTTCTGGATCAAGATAAGATCTTTGCGTCCCACTTCTACTAAAGTTTTTTGGAGGTGATGGGGATGAAGTTACGGTTGAGTACGAGCTATCACCACACACATATGGCCAGACTGAGCGAGTGAATATGATGTTGGAGGATATGTTGAGGATGTATATAATGGATTTTAGGAGAGGTTGGAAGAAATATCTTACGCTAATAGAGTTTTCCTATAATAACTCATGCCAGTTCACGATAGGCATGGAACCTTTTGAGGCATTGTTTGGCAGGCCTTATCGTTCACCCACTTGTTGGTTAGAGGTGGGGGACAACAAGATTCTTGGATCGGAGATGATCCAGGACACCTCTGCAAAGATTGAGTTGATAAAAAACACCTCCACTATTAGTTTGTGTTCCGTGGAGGCATCATAATGCCGATGAGTCGACATGGGAGAGTGAGGATGACATGCGGGAAGAGTATTCAGAGCTCTTTATTCCAGGTATGTCCAAATTTTGGGGATAAAATTTCGTTATTAGGTGTAAGTACATAATGTCCCGTATTTTTAAAATATTTTAAATTACACGTGTGCACGTAATTTTAACTTAACAAGTAAATCAATTGTAATACCTGGGGCTGTGTTTCGGCTGGATCGGATCGGAAAATGCCTCTTCGGAAAAAAATCTGATTTTTTTGGAAATTAAATAATTGTTCCAATTTCCGATCCAATTTTTTCGGAAAATTAAAAAAAAATCTGAATTCGAAAAAATCGAAAAATCGGCATGAATAAAAAATTCACAAAATATATTAAAAATCCAAAATTTTTGAAAATTACAAAATTTCAAAAAAATAAATTATGGATTTTCGATTACTCGAAATTCTCATTTTAAAGAAACAAAGAAAATGGCTTAACCCAACATGTAAATACATGAGGATTTGACTCATTTTTTTCATCTGTGTAGAAATTAGTAGGATACTCTCCTTTTATAGAGCATATTTTGGAGCCCTCTTCCTCTCCCAACCGATGTGGGATATGGAAAACTTTTTAAAAAATCAAAAAAATCGGGAATCGAAAAATAATTCCGAAAAAATAAAAAATAATTCCAAAAAAATCAGAAAAAATCGGATCGACATAGTTTCGGAAAAATCAGAAAATCAGAAATTTAGAATTATTTTTTATTTTCGATCTGAATTTTTTTAGAAAAATCGAAAATCGGAAACTCAAAAATTGGAAAAATAAAATTTCATTCCAAATTCGAAAAAAATCGGATCGAAAATCGAAAAATCGAAAAGTTAAAAAAAAAGACAGAGCCTTAGTAATACCCCATTATTTTTGAATATTTATAAATTGATAAAAATAATTATTTAAGAAGAAAAAAAGGATTTAATTTGTAGTAGTTTAAAGTGAATTATGCATCATTATGTTAAATTAAATTTATATGATGAGTTTGTGGAATTTGTAAGAATGAAATTTTAATTTCCAATAATATTTGGGTTAATCCTAATTATTAATTAGTTTAAGTGGTCTAAAGGATTTAATTATTAAAATATTAAGAGTTGGTCGCATGATTAGTTTTAAATTGCCTGAAGGGCATAATTATTAAAATTAGCATGTAACCCGCGCGATGCGTGGGTGTGTTATAAAGTTCGATAAAAATAAAACTTGTATTGATAAAATTATATATACATGGCCAATCAAATGTACATTTCATCTAACTATTATTTTTTGGTAGGATATACATCTAATCAAATATTCAATAGCCATAGCATTTATATAAAGAGCAGTAAAGAGACTATATGATTACACAAAAACAAAAAATAATATTTCAACTGAAATAATTGATGAAGCAAAAATGCATTAGTATAATAGAGTTTAAGACCATTCTATAAAATATAGATACATACATACATATATATATAGACGAGTCAATTTTTTTCACTATTCATCTCTATATGTTAACACATGTGGCCACATGTCAACGTAGTCTACCCAGCAAAGTTTTATGTGAGTTATAAAAATCCATCTATTCTTTTTTTATCTATACACAAACACATACTGTATCATATCTGATTTACAGTAAGTGTGGTCAATATGAAATTTATTAATAAAAAATTAATAAAACCATAAATTAATATGGCAGCAAAAAGTAGCGGGCTTGTTTGAGTATGAAATTATAGATTACAGAGAGAATGACATAATTTATATGTCATGATAACACAAAGGAGAAAATTCATTGTATAGCTGTAATTTATTATAAATAGAAGATAAAAGGTAAATATACAGTAGGGAGTAATGAAATTGAGAAGAAATATGTGAACGAAAAAAACTCACTATTTCAGATTTGCATCGGTACAACTTGAAACATGTTGATGATGCTGGAAACAGCACCACCCTTCGAGGTGTTTGTAAGCTCAAATAAGTGATAACAACGACAGCACAGGAGAATATATATATATATATGTGTGAAGGAGGTGAGGAGAAGAGGATGAATACCAATATATAAGTGGTTCAGCCAATTAGGCCTACGTCCACTGTGCAAGTGAGTGAGTAAGGTCACTAAAGTAAGGCACTAACGGCCATGGATACAATCTCTCAAGCTTTCTCTCTCCACTGTATAATTTGACAGTGTTTCAGCTAGGGTTGTGATTTTGGATCCCCCTCCATGTAGGAGAAGGCAAGTATATATAGTGTGTGGGGGGTGTAATGCACCCCCATGCATGTAATGAGCATGTGTGTGTTGATCTAGCTAATCTAATGAAGACATCTGTCACTATCACATGTAGAGAATGATGATGAAATATTCCCCCACGTAAGGGGATTGATTTGTTATAACTGATTTTGTACACGTATTCCTATCCTTGCATATGTGAGTAAAAGGATCGGCTGTCTTCGATTGGCACCAACCTCGGCCTGGAAGAGTACGAGGTTGGTAAAGTCTGACTGCTGTCCACTCCGAGGTTACTCATGAAGGTCTTGGCCCAGTAGGGCAGTCGAGGTAAGACAGATGGGGTTATAACGTCGGCCTAGACCGAGGTTATGTAGGAGTAGTTGGAACATCGATTGATTCCCAACCGAGGTTGATTATGATGATGGTGTAGTCCTTGCTTCCTCGGCTTATACCCAACCTAGGTTATTATATGAGGTAGACATGATGCCATCCTTGGATGACCTGATGAATTACTGCCCCCATGGATCATGAAGACCTCTGTTATTGCCTGACAGTCAACTAGTAATGTCGGCCATGGCCGACCTTGTAAAGGACGAGACTGCTGGTTGCTAATCTGGGGCCCTTCTAACCTCGGCCATCTCCCTGGTCGAGGTTGGTGTCTCTGAGCTGTGGGATACATATAGGGCATATCAATCACCCCTAGCCCTTAGTTACCTATGTGAATAGGTGACTAAGGCGTATATATGTCCGAGGTTGGATTTATTTTATGTGCCAATACTTTCTTGACAAGTGTCAGCTTCTAAAGTAGGTTGCATGCTTGGCAAGTGCAATGATTATGGTTTTTTGGGCTCCCAAGACAATGATGGGCCTTGGGGTGCGTGCAAATGGATTTCGAGGGTTTTAACCCTTTTCTCTCTCTTTTTTCTTCATTTCTTCATTCTTTCGCTGAAACTTCTTTATTTCCTCTCTCTTCCAGAGTTCGATCGAGGGTGCACTTTATGGATTTTTCTTTGGTAATCTTCCCACTCTTCACTTCATATTACATCAGGTACTGCTTATTACCTCTTCTTTGCCATTTTTTCAGCCTTATTTTTCTTTTTATTGCATTTTTCGGTCTCGGCTTTGAACTTTTCGGTGGGTCTATGAGTTTTTCTGTGAGTTTATGAGTTTTTCGGTGAACTGTTCTTGACTGGTTTTGGTTAACTTTCTCTTCAAATAACCATATTTGATCTTTCACTGTTGTATTCATCCTGTTTGTTTTTAGCTTGAGTCCATAAGTGTAAGGTCGTCCCCATATGCTCAGACCCCTTTATCAACTCTTAGAGGAATTCCATTCTCTTAGGGAGAAAACCTTAGAGAAGATTAGGAAAATAGAACGAGCCCAAGAGGAAGCTCGTAGGGCAGAGGCATTCCCTCTCAGGCCTATATTCCCACCCCCTCTGAAAGTGATATACCCTGAGCCATCTGCGTCTGCAGAGGTCCCAGTAGAACCTGTTTTGATGTCCGAGTCTGAGTCGTCAACCTCAGACCTTATGTCTGTGGATTATTTCCAAGAGGCCATGGACTATTCCGTCCGGATGGACCAAGCCCCCAACCAAGCCGAGGTTTCCAGCCATGCCTCGTCTCACCAGAGTTCTAGTACCTCGCATTCTTCCTCCGATGTCGAAATTATAGGACCTAGTGTGGTTGTTCCCCTAATCCTGGACGCTATTCCCCTGTCGGCCGCCACAGGATCTGAGTTTGCTCAGAGGTTCCCTGGTGGTGCTCCCTCATCTGCTCAAGTCGACGTTGACCAGGATGAGGATGACGGTAGCGAAAGCGATATTGACACCTCGTAGGCAGCCGAGATAGAAAACACTGTCAGCAAAATCGACCTTCTAGCCTCAAGGCATCTGTATTCTATAAGTCCATCCATAAAACTTAGGAGACCTATGAGGGACGAAAGGGCCTTTGGCGGCCGAGATGGTGATGTTTTCTTATATGAGCAAATTTTTAAGTTAGGATTTCTTCTTCCCATTCATTCGATAATTAGGGCTATATTGCCCTACATTAACTTGGCTCCTTCCCAATTATCACCCAATGCCTGGAGGGTGATAATTGGAGCTATAGTCTTATGGAGGGCAGTCCATCATTCAGACCTTCCTGTCCAGGTCTTCACAGGGTCCTACGTCCCCTTCTCTATCGGGAATCATCCAAGTTACTACCACTTTTTAGCTCGAAAGTCCAATAAGAAGATATTACAGGTTACCCAAACTTCGAATCACAATTGGAAACCACTATACTTCTTTGCGTCAGGGTCATGGGAGTTTGGTCCCTGTGCCCCCTCTTCATCCTTAGAGCCGAGAATACCCCTGAGATGGGGAAAGGTGACAATGGCTGCTAGGGTCGACCCTGGGCTAAGCCAGAATAACCTTCATAAGGTCAAAGACCTATAGGATCAGGGGGAGCATGGTCTGCTGGTCAAGTACGAGCATTTGATGACTACCTACTATCTCTCTAAAACTGGCCTTGGGGGGAGTCCTCTGACCGAGCTCCATAACTTACTTTATCATTTCAACAAGTTATACCTCTGAATTTGTTATGTCTCTGATCTTTTAACTCAGATCTTTCTATTTGTAGAACGCCCCAAAGGAATTTATGACGATCTTTGGGAGATGGCAGCTCCCAGTCTTACAAAACTTGTGAAGAAAGCAGTATGTAAGCGCCTCCTCCTCCTCATAATACTTCAAGGGCCGAGGCCTCCAAGAAGAGGAGATATACTAAACCTACCCCTGAGGATCAGAGGCAGAAGAAGAAAACGTCCAAGGTGGATCGAGCGATCCCTATCTCCTCTGAGGACGCATTAATTGCTCGTCGGGAGAAATTAAAGATCGGCGAAAGTCTTATTGGCCAGAGTCTGAAGGCCTTGGACGCTATCGTCTTCGTCATGACTGACTCTGACAAACGGTTCTGGCATTCTCTAGACACCCCTCTATTGGCCGAGTTCGCCCTCCATCGGTCAATCTAAGTAAGACTTTTTGCTTTTGCTGAATAAGTGTAACATCGACTTTAAATTATACCAAATCTTGAACTGACATTTCTGCACATGATTTGCAGGGTCTCCTCACCATGCACCAGTTTATTGACTGGACTTTGAGGAAGCTTCCTCTGATTGAGAAGGGTAAAGAGGCCCAGAAAACCGATGCTCTGAACACTGAAGTAGAGCGTCTGAAGGCCTCCTTGGAGAAGTCTGAGGCTAGTTAAGGCTGAAGAAGGACATGGACAAGCTCAAGAAGGATCATAGCTCTGCCCTGAAGACTCAGGTTGACTCTCTTCAACACAAGGTCGATGTCGCTATGAGGGATGCCTTGGATAATGCCTCGGAGAAGATTTTGGAGGACAACAAGGTCTCTAACGAATTCATCAGCTTTGGCTTTGAATACCTCAAAAGGGGTGTTAAGGCCACTAGCAAATGGGTTGCAATGATTGAGAAAGATTCAGGGATCCTGGCAGCCTCTGACTTCATTAGTTTGGGTTATGCTGATCCTCGGTTCGCTCAGGCCTTACAAGAGGTCGAGGAGGAAGGAGGTGTCGCACCTACCGAGACCTCTCTTCAAGAAGATACCAGGACTGAAGACGTTGGTCCCCAAGATGATGGGGTAGAAGTTACCAACCTCGGCCAGGGAGATGGGGGTATGGCTGCTAACCCTGAGATTGTGGACACCTAAGTCCATGTTATGAAGCTCTTGTAATTTTTTATTTCTGGCTCAATCTGTAACTTCTAATGACAATTTTTGTTACCTTTTGGCTTGTAATTCTTAACTTCTTGCTATATCAACCTCTAAAGAGGGCTTTATTTCTTTAGTTGCTGAATGTTCTTTGAATGGTTTTCTATGTCATGCAATGTGTTTGTGCTAAGGCCTAAAGCCTCGATATAATGGTGTCTTCATAAGCCTTATAATATTTGTTATAAGGTCTGAGGTTATTTAAGTATGATGTCTTACCTCAGACCTGGTCACCAAATTATGATGTTATAAGGTCCGAGGTCATAAACTAAGATGTTATCCTCATAAAAAAAAAATCACCAAATTAATGATGTCTAAGGTCTTAGGTCATCCAAGTATGATGTCTTACCTCAGAACTTGTCACCAAATTATGATGTTATAAGGTTTGAGGTCATCAACTAAGATGTTATCCTTATAAACCCAAATTAATATTGTCTAAGGTCTGAGGTTATCTAAGTATGATGTCTTACCTCAGACCTTGTCACCAAATTATGATTTATAAGGTCTGAGGTCATCCATTAAGATGTTATCCTCATAAATAATTTTTCACCAAATTAATGATGTCTAAGGTCTTAGGTCATCCAAGTATGATGTCTTACCTCAGACCTTGTCACCAAATTATGATGTTATAAGGTCTGAGGTCACCAACCAAGATGTTATCCTCATAAATAATTTTTCTCACCAAATTAATGATGTCTATGGTCTGAGGTCATCCAAGTATGATGTCTTACCTCAGACCTTGTCACTAAATTATGATGTTATAAGGTCTGAGGTCATCCACTAAGATGTTATCCTCATAAACAATTTTTCACCAAATTAATGATGTCTAAGGTCTGAGGTCATCCAAGTATGATGTCTTACCTCAGACCTTGTCACCAAATTATGATGTTATAAGGTCTGAGGTCATCAACTAAAAATGTTATCCTCATAAATAATTTTTCTCACCAAATTAATGATGTCTATGGTCTGAGGTCATCAAAGTATGATGTCTCACCTCAGACCTTGTCACCAAATTATAATGTTATAAGGTCTGAGGTCATCCAAGTATGATGTTATTCCCATAAATTCTACCACTTAGAGCATAATGAACCAACAATTGACATGGGAACTGGTCTTCTTATTAATAATATCTTCATAAGATGATACATTTACATAGAAACTCTTACAACATCATATGTAATACTTTTTTAGATGATCAGCATTCCAAGGATTGGAGAAAGATTCCCCTCCAAGGTTTTCTAGCCTGTAGGTCCTGGTACAACCTCCTCAATCACTTTATAAGGACCATAATAATTTAAGTGAAGCTTATTTGCCTTCTGCAATGTCTTCTTCAGCACCAGCTCTCCCACGGCTATGGGTCTTGATTTTATCCTTTTATTGTAGAACTTTGTTATTATCTGCTGGTAGGCTGCCTGTTTGATCTCTGCGTCTTCCCTTCTCTCTTCAATCAGATCTAGGTCAAGTTTTCTCTTCTCCCCATTCTTCTCAGGGTCATAGGTCTGAACCATGTGAGTGGGGATCCCTACCTCGGTTGGTATGACATCTTGTGAGCCACGCGCTAATATAAATGGGGTTTCCCCCGTTGGTGTCCTAACCGTTGTTCAGTAGGCCCATAACACAACATAAACCTCTTCAGTCCATCTTCCCTTAGCTTCCTCTAACCTCTTCTTGATCCCGTTGAGGATTGTTCAGTTTGTGACTTCGATCTGCCATTTGCCTGAGGTCAGCCAGGAGAAGAGAAAAATTGCTTTATCCTAACTTTTTCACAGTATTTTTTTAAGGAAGAATTCTTGAATTGGGTGCCATTATCCGTGATGAGGCTGTTTGGGAGGCCATGTCTTTATATGATGTTCTTCCAAATAAATTGGAAGGTCTTCTGCTCTGTAATCGTGATCATCGGCTCGGCCTCTACCCATTTGGAGAAGTAGTCAATGACAACTATCGAAAACTTATAATTATTCGCGGATCTTGGGAAGGGACCCACCAAGTCGATTCCCCATACTGTGAATGGCCAAGGAGAAATTATTTATTTCATAGGATGATGAGGTTGATGGGGGATGGTGGAGAATATTTGGCATTTGTCACACCTCTTCACATAATTTGCAGTATCCTTGGCCAAGGTTGGCCACCAGTATCCTTGCATAATAATTCTCTTGGCCAGAGGTCTTCCCCCTATGTGACTGGAGCAAAAACCCTCGTGTACCTCCTGTAAGACGCGGGAAACTTCTGTAGGATGGACACATCTGAGGAGAGGTAATAGAAATCCTTTCTTATATAAGACGTCTCCTATTATTGAGAAATTTTTAGCTATGTACCTTAGTTTCCTCCTCTCTAGCTTTGATTCCGGTAGTCCTCTCTCTCTGATATATCTGATAAGGGGATCCATCCATGAGTTCGCTAGGTTCAAATTGAAGCAAGGGTTACTAACCTCTTCTTCTTCAATGGTCTCCTTGGGCAGGATCTCGACTGGAACTATCCTTCTGATGTCTGTCCTTATTGCTGAAGCCAACCTTGCTAGTGCAACTGCGTGGTTGTTATTTTGCCGAGGTATTCTGTTCATCTTTACCTCTTTGAAACCTTCTAATATCGCTCTTACCCTCTTCAAGTATTTGGCCATCCTTTCATCCTTGGCCTCATAAACCCCCAACACTTGGTTAGCAACCAACCTTGAGTCACTGTAAAGTAGGAGTCGTCTTACCCTAAGGGTTTTTGCCACGGAGAGTCCTGCTATAATGGCTTCATATTCTGACTCGTTGTTTAATGCCTTAAAGTTAAACCTTTGGGAATATTCAATGTTGGTACCATCCGGGGCTGAGAGTATCAGCCCTGCACCGCTTCCATTTTCGCAAGAAGAACTGACAATAAAGAGGTTCCAGATGTCTTTATCTGATGAGAAGCTCCCTTTTAATATGATTCCTTGCTTGAAGAGGTATCGATCTTCCTCATTCTTGGCTCTGTTAGATACAACCTCTTCTGGGTCTTGGAAGACGTTGTTGTTTGATCCCTCCTGCAGTCTCTAGGTTATTCCCAACCTCGGCCTCTTCCTATGTGAACTCAGCAACAAAATCTGCAAGTGCCTTCCCTTTAATGGCCACCCTGGGTTGGTAAGTGAGGTTATACTCACCCAACTCAATGTCCCAGGTCATCAACCTTCCTGACTTCTCTGGCTTGTGGAGGGCTTGCCATAATGGGGAGTCAGTGAGGATGACCATAGAGTGGGCTTGGAAATAGGGCTTCATCTTCTTAGAAGCATGTATCAGAGCGTAGGCCAACTTTTCCATTCGAGGGTAGTTTTGTTCAGACCCTTGAAGGGCCTTACTGTTGAAGTATACAGGCCTTTGGAACCCAATGTCTTCTCGTATTATGGCTGCACTTATAGCTGACTCGGAGACTACTAGATAAACATACAACTTCTCTCCCACTATGGGCCGAGATAAGAGCAAGGGAGATCCAAGGTAGGACTTAAGTTGATTAAAAGCCTCCTCACACTCTTTGTCCCATTCGAAGGCCTTTTTAAGAACCTTAAAGAATGGAAGACACTTGTCTATCGCTCTGGAAACAAATCTATTGAGTGAAGATACTCTTCCAGTTAGCCTCTGAACGTCCTTGATATTTCTTGGTGTCTTCATGTCAAGAAAAGCCTTGATTTTCTCAGGGTTTGCCTCTATTCCCCTCTAATTGACAATGAATCCAAGAAATTTCCCAGATTCTACCCCGAAGACACACTTCGTGGGATTGAGTTTCATTTTGTACAAGTCCATGGTATCGAAGGTCTTTTCTAGGTCTGCCACATGAGTGCAGGCCTTTAAGCTCTTCGTCAACATATCGTCTACATACACCTCCATAGTCTTGCCTATTTAATTTTCAAACATCTTATTCACAAGACGTTGATACGTTGCCCCTGCATTTTTCAAGTGAAATGGCATAACTTTGTAGCAGTATGTCCCCTTGTCAGTGATGAAGGTTATCTTCTCTGAGTCTTCAGCATCCATGATGATCTGATTGTAGCCTGAGTATGTGTCTATGAAGCTCATGAGCTCATGCCCTACAGTTGCATCTACCATCTGATCGATCCGAGGTAAGGGATAACTGTCTTTTGGGAAAGACTTATTCAGGTCGGTAAAATCTATGCACATCCTCCATTTTCCATTGGCCTTGGGCACAATGACTTCGTTTGATAACCACTCTGAATATATGACATCCCTGATAAACTCAACCTCTTCCAACTTCCTGACCTCTTCCCGGATGACGTCTTACTTCTCCCTAGAGTAAACTCTTCGTCTTTGCTTGATTGGCTTAGCATCCTTAGTCACGTTGAGTTTGTGGCACATAACCTCAGGGTCGATGCCAGGCATGTCCGCGTGGCTCCAAGCGAAGACACTCTGCCTCTTCTTCAAAAAATTTATCAACTCTTCCTTGATCTCCACTTTTAGGGCCTTTTCGACCTGAACGTTTTTTTCCGATTCGTCCTCATTGAGGACGATGGATTCTACCTCTTCCGCGGCCTCTCCTTTCTTCAAATTTGTTTCATCTCTATGGTCAAGTGTATCAATGTTATACGTGGTAGTTGCTATCTTATGGGCCTCTCTCTCTTCGGCTGAGTTGAAGTAGCATTATCGTGCTTTAGTCCGGTCACCCTGTACTTCCCCTACCCCATAGGGGGTCTGGAATTTTAGCATCTGATGGACCGTCGACGACACGGCCTCAAACTCCTTAAGGGCTAATCTTCCTATGATGAGGTTATAGGCCGAGAAGATGTTTTTGTCCATAACGAAAAAATTTATCTTTCGGGTCAACCTCTTAGGCCACTCATTGCCCATTCGCACGTCCATCTCATACACGCCCAACGGATGGACCTTTTCTCCACTGAAGCCCATTAACGGATGATGATAGGGTATCAGCCTAGCTCTGCTAAGGCCTAGGCTTTTGAAGCAGGGCCAGAACATCACATCTGTTGAACTTCCTCCATTTATGAGAATTCTCTGTACCTCGCATCCATGTACTCTTGTTGTAATTAACAAAGAATCATCATGCAGAGCTATGATGCCTTTGAAGTCGAATCGGGAGAACCCAACTATAAGAGTGTCCATGCCCACCTTCTTTTTCTTCTGTTTTATTTCTGAAGACGTCAAATTTACCACTTCTAGTTTGACCACTGACTTGGCCTCAGCCACATGAGCTTTTCGGTCATCCACTTCAGAGCCATCCCCTGCTAGTCCTCCGCATATGGTGCTAACACCGAAGGTGATTATACCAACCCTCTTTACCGAGGCAGGGTCATCTTTTGGTGGGAGGTCTAGATCGTCTTCATCATCACCATCCGAGTCATCGTCTCCTCTTACTGCAGTATCGTCACGACATATGTCATTTCTCTTCTTTTTAGGGTAGTCTCTTCCCCTCTTAGGAGCCTTTCCATTAACATACTTCCTCAACTTTTCGAATTTCAACATCTTCTTGATCTCATCCTTTAAGGCAAAGCACTTGTCTATAACATGGCAATGGTCTTGGTGGAACTCGCACCACAAGTTCTTGTTCCTCTTATGTGGAGGAACCTTCAGTTTATCTGGCCATCTCAAGGACTTTTCATTCTTGATCTCATTGAGGATGTGTTCGCAGCTTACAGTTAGAGGGGTATAGTGCGTGAACTTATCATCAGCTGAGCTCTTCTTTCCGTCCTTCTTTCTTTGGAACTTCCTGCTGCTATCGCTATTCTCGTCCTCATACTTTGCGACCATGGCCTCTTCAGCATTCATGACCTTCCTCGCAGTTGCTAATATCTCTGCCATGGACTTGGGAGGGTCTTCCGTAAGTTTCCATAACAACTTCCCTTTCTGAAGACCTCCTATAAGGGCAGTTATGGCTATATTCTCTTCGTAGTCTTCCACCATAAGTTTTTCTTTGTTGAATCTAGAAATGTAGTCTCTTAGGCTCTCGTTCTTGCCTTGCTTGACATAAAACAGATGGGTGGTCTTCTTTTGAGGTCTTACCCCAAAATAAAAAATGTGAATGAATCGTTCAGCCAAGCCCTTGAAGTTCTTAATTGAATTCTTTAGAAGAGAAGTAAACCAGATTTGCGCAGAGAAGGCCCGACACTTCATCTCATCTGGTATTGAATAAATGTCCGTCGCTGACTGGTACATCTCAATATGATGTACAGGGTTGGTGCTGCCATCATACATGGGAGACACCGTGGGCGGTTTGAACTTAACATGGGTGAAAAGCTCAGTATCCTAGCCACGAATGGGGAACCTTTTGAGAAACCTCTTTGTAGTGGGTCTCGACTTTTGATGAGGTCTCCTATTTTTTCTTTAAGACGTTGGATGGAGTCATTCCATGGCCTCGCGATGTCGTCCTTGCCGAGGTTGTCCCCATCCACCTCCAACGGGTGGACTGAGGGTTCCCCAACCGCTGCACAACGTCAGCTGTTGACCTCCTCCTGGTCTCTACCTCGTCCTTGATGAGGCCGACGTTGCCCCTCTTCTCTTTATGAGCCGGCTACACTTCTCGACCTGGATAATCTCTGTCGCAGGTCGTTTATTGGGCCGAGCCTTTCAAAGGTTGACCCACTGCTCAATTGATCAAAAGTTGACCCTCTTTGTTGGGATTCTTCACCTCTTCTACCTCCACAACCTCGGCCCTGCTGGATAGGACGCACTGTGTCATTTGAAACCTCATACGGCTCCCAACAATCTTCTGGAACCTCTTCTGCCTCCAAATTATCATACATATCCTCAGGGCAAGGGTGTCCTTGCCTCCCCAGACGTAAATGCCTAGGGTCAGCAACATCCCTCCTTCGATGAGGTGTAGGTTGGTCTTTTTACGGTGCCTGGGGTGGTCCCCTAGCTTTAGGATGGGGCTGAGAAGCCGCCGGAGTAATCATCTCCGGTGAGACCCCAGGTGGTCTCATCATATTTTAACTGAGTTGTGCAAATTATTCCTTCATTGCTTGTTGCGTTGTAGCCAAAGACCTCAAGGCTGCTGCCACCTCTGCCATTTCGGACTGAGGCGGTGCCTGGCTGGAACTAGGTCCTCCAGCACCAGGCAGTGGAAGAGGCGATGGTAACTCCGGTGCCATATGTTAAAACTAAAGAGCTTGTGAAGTAGATGATCTTAGTACCTTAATGGACCTCTTTCAATGGTGAAACAGCTCCACGCAAGGGGTGATGCTTGGTTCACCACTAGAGTCTCCGTTGAGGTTAAGCAGGAAATGAGGAAGAGATATCTTCTCTTTCCCACAGACGGCGCCAAAATGATGATGTTGGAAACAACACCACCCTTGCAAGCTCAAATCAGTGATAACAACGACAGCACAGGAGAATATATATATATATATATATATATATATATATGAAGGAGGTGAGGAAAAGAGGATGAATACCAATATATAAGTGGTTCAACCAATTAGGCCTACGTCCACTGTGCAAGTGAGAGAGTAAGGTCACTAAAGTAAGGCACTAATGGCCATGGATACAATCTCTCAAGCTTTCTCTCTCTACTGTATAATTTGACAGAGTTTCAACTAGGGTTGTGATTTCAGATCCCCCTCCATGTAGGAGAAGGCAAGTATATATAGTGTGTGGGGGGTGTAATGCACCCCCCATGCATGTAATGAGCATGTGTGTATTGATCTAGCCAATCTAATGAAGACATCTGTCACTGTCACTTGTAGAGAATGATGATGAAATATTCCCCCCACGTGAGGGGATTGATTTGTAACAACTGATTTTGTACACGTATTCCTATCCTTGCATATGTGAGTAAAAGGCTCGGCTGTCTTTGATTGGCACCAACCTCGGCCTGGAAGAGTACGAGGTTGGTGAAGTCTGACTGCTGTGCACTCTGAGGTTACTCATGATGGTCTCGTCCCAGTAGGGCAGTCGAGGTAAGACAGGTGGGGTTATAACATCGGCCTGGACCGAGGTTATGTAGGAGTAGTTGGAACATCGGTTGATTCTCAGCCGAGGTTGATTATGATGATGGTGTAGTCCTTGTTTCCTTGGCTTATACCCAGCCGAGGTTGTTATATAAGGTAGACGTGATGCCAGCCCTGGATTACCTGATGAATTACTACCCCCATGGATCATGAAGACCTCTGCTATTTCCTGACAGTGAGTCAACTAGTAACGTTGGCCATGGCCGACCTTGTAAAGGACGAGACTGCTGGTTGCTAATCTGGGACCCTTCTAACCTCGGCCATCTCCCTGGACGAGGTTGGTGTCTCTGAGTTGTGGGGTACATATAGGGCATATCACATGTAAACATGAAAGAACACAAAGAAAGTGTGAGAGACAGGAAGAGATGCGTTTGTCTAGAGGATAAAGAGTCAATAGTGAAATCCGCGCATCGCGAGCACATTATAATTAGCTACAAAAAATCACAACACAACATGTAAAAAGAACAATATATAATGAACATGAGACTTTTTTTAAGATGGTGAAAAATTCAAATATTATTGGAAACCCAAATTTCATGTCTTAAAAGTAAAATATTTTTAGTTTTAAATTGTAAAGTTTAAAAATAAAAAATTTCAATTTCAAGCCTTAAATTGGGTTCTCGAACACATCCCTAATTTTAACTGATTACAAAAGTATAAATACAATCAAATTATATAACTTTTATTTAAATAAATGAATAAATAAATAAAAGCGTGGTGTTAAATATAATGACCCTATGAAATGTGAGCTGGAACCGTCAAAATATCACAACCCAAATCATTTTTTTTCCCAATTTCTAATAGGAAAAAAACACAAAAAGTGCCACTCATGCTTCTCTTTTACTATCCCAACAGTTTTGATAGCGACATGGTTTCAAAAGGATTTCTCATACTCACTTTTCTTCCACAGTGTAATTCCAAGCATGGAAAAATAAATATGAAAGAAACACTCACATAAATGCCAAAAAACACACTCTTATCAACTATTTTCAAACCCAACTTTGAAATTCAGACTCCACTCTCTCACCATCCCACACCATCCTCTAGGTCGATTTGTTATTGTTGGGTCTTTCTCTCTCTCTCATCAATCTTCGACTCTCCCTCTAGAATTAGATTTGGGATTTGATATTGGGTTTAGCGAGTTTCATATATTTCTCTCATCGATCTTTGATTCTCTATCTGTTGAAATTGATTTAGTAGTTGATGTTGGGTACTCAAACTAAACCGATTTGAAATGGGTATTTGGATTTGTAGTTGCTTTTTTATATAGTGATGGTTGCAGGGGCGAAGCCAGGGCCCAGGCCATGGCAGGGGTGGGCCATGGCTCGATCCAACATTTGGGAAAAAAATACCCTACATATTATATATCTTAATTTTATACCCAGCCCAACATAAAAAAATGCCCAAGCCCAAACAAAAGAAGTGCTCTTAAGTTAACTTAACAAAAAATCTCTCCACCTTAACTTTCCCATCTTCAAAACACACCGTAGCAACAAACAAAACGAAAGAGAAGTTCCTCATTTTCAAAGCTTTGAAAAATCAAAGGTATCTTCTATCCATGTTATTACTTAAAACCTACTAGATCAGTTTTTTCCTTTGTTAATTTTTTATTTAATGAATATTAGTTAATTAGTTTAGTAAAGTAGTATTAATTAGATTAATTTCCCTACATGATTTAACTGTTTTAGTAGATTAGTTTAGTAGTTAATTTTTATTAACTGTTAAAGTAGTTAATTATTAATTGTTATTAACTGTTAAAGTAGTAGTAGATTAATTTTTATTAACTGTTAAAGTAGTTAATTTTTATTAACTATTAAAGTATTTGATTAGTTTAGTAGTTAATTAAAATAATTAATTATTAATTGTTATTAACTATTAAAGTAGAAAAAATGACAATTTTTATTTATTTTATTTTTGTGTTGTAGAAATATGGGGAAATCAAAGACCCTTAATATGTGGTTTGTATGTGGTGAAATATTTGTATTTTGATGGTGTATATATAAGATATTGTTGGAAAAAATGCTTATGATTAATATATTTTTAGTGCTAAAATATTGCATAAAAGTGTAAATAACTCTAAAAAAAATTGCCTCGGGGGCTCCCGCCCCTAAACACCCGGTAGATTGTGGTCCCCCCCCCCCCCAACATACAATCCTGGCTTCTCCCCTGGATAGTTGTTTAGTTATGGGTTTTGACGGGATAAGGGTGGTAGTGCTATCCTTTAGTTGTCATTGGTGCCATATGATTAGTGGCACTCTATGTTCAGGATGGGAGGTTATGAATAGGGGGTGGATGTTTAGGGACGGTAATGCAAATTGGTGGTTGTAGTTAGGAGTAGGTTGAGGTATTGTAATTTGGACAGATCCAACATTCAGTAAAAATAATTTATCCAGTGGTGCCGTTGCTGGCATTGTAATTGGATCCTTCTCATGAACGTTGGATCTCAATTGGAGGGATCTCGTGCTCATGAACATTGGTTCCAATTATATATATATAGAAAGAGAAAGGGGGAAAGGCCGGAATTAAGAGAGTTTTGAGGAATTGGAAGGGATGGAGGGACCAAGTGAAGTGAACTCTAGAAAAGATGGTAGACTTTTATTTTCCCAAAAAAACATAAATGCAAAGAAGAGATACTCATCGGTTTTAAAAAAATTAGTAGAAAAGAAAAATGTGTATTTTAGCATTAATTGTAAAGGTTCTTCATTTATATCTTTAATAATACTGTATTAGTGTTATAATATAGATATTAAAAGTTGGCCATGTGTGGGCTTCGACCTTTTCATTTGAAGGGTTTAATAGGGTGTACTAATGAGCTGAGGAATGGTAGGGTTTATTAAGGAGCTAACATGAGTTTGAGGAAAAGGGCACAACCATTGAATAAGAGGGTCAGTTGTTTCTTATTTTTCATCCTTAAATGAGAGTGTGAGTAGTTGTAGTATATAGTATTATATCATCGGGTGACAAGGCAAGAAGGCATCTGATCATGAGAGGATAAAGGACACAACTTTATTTTTATTCTGTGGGGGTAATACAATTAGGGGAGGATCGACGTTGGGGTTAGATGGTTTGACCGGTTGAAACACGATAAGGCTTTAAATATGAGAGCTCATTTACCTTTTTTGTATCATTAAATGGGGAAGACTTATATTTTTAGCCTTCGTGCAACAAAAAAAGCAAGAAAAGTTAACAGGTCCAATGAAATTATTAAGAGAGAAAATTTGTGGGGCAGTTAACTATTGGGTATGTAATACTTTAATTAAGGGAGGTGTAATACCCCGTATTTTTATGCTATATTAATTTGTGAATGATTTATTTAATAAAAATCCGGAAATTAATTATGTTATAATTATTAACGTAACGAGAGTTAGTAATTATGGGAAACTTGTTGAATATTACTAATGAGCAAAGTAATATATTATATTGGTTATATTGAATGTCGTGAGTGAATTAAATGACTATTTCGGAAATTTAAGTCGAGACGTGCCCGTATCACGTTGGGACTAATTTTGTTAAATAAAAAGTGAATATTTTATAAGTTGTTCGTATGGTCGTTTTGAGTGCGTCAACGCGTCCGTAAGGATCGAGATAGTCAGAAAAGTGTACCCGGGGGTTTAGTTTGGATCTCGGGGCGTTTTTAAGCCTAATTGGTACCCGGGAGGGCAATTTAGTCATTTCACCTTTTTGGGTAATTAAACCCACGAAATTCAGCAACATATATCAGCCATTTAGGTTAGTCTTTTAGGGTTAGAATATCCATAAATCAAGTGACGGCCATTGGAGAAGAGAGGAGAGAGCTCCAAGGCAATTCAAGGTCAAAAAGTCACCGGTTTGCACCGCCGCCACCACCACCACCGCGTAGATCGCGAGACGAGGAACGCAGCCATACCAAAATCAGTCGTGAATCAGAATACCAAAAATCCCAGGCAAGTGTTTAACTTGCTATTTTCGTTGGTGCAATCTTCATATTAGTTTAGGAATGATTTGTGATGAAAACTATGGAAGAAAACCCAATTTATGATAGGAGAATCCATGTAGTATTGATTTATATCTTGATTCTGTAAACCCTGTCATGTAGAGGTAATAAACCACGAAATTTTGATGATCATAAGAAAGAAATTCTGGAGAAAGATTTGTTAGAAAACTGTTTAAGAAAATTCTAGGGTTCTTGATAATTGGATATAATTTTAGGTTGAAAATCCATGTTTAAATGATGAATATGTACATGCCTTACGTTAAAATCATCTGGTATATTGTTATAATGTTAGTAGTAGAATTCTGGGACGATTGGAACTTGAAAATATGGATTTGGTGTAATTTTGGTGATGAAACCCGTAACTGCATTCTGCAGAATTTTTCGCAGACCTGCTTGATCGATCGATCGAGCCTAGAGCTTCGATCGATCGAGCCCCAGACCTCGATCGATCGACCCCTCCTGGAAGACTCTTATTTCCCTTGTTTACTTAGTTAAATTGAATTTATCGTGAAATAATTCTTGGGTATCCTTAATGAAATGTTTTGGGAGATAGGAAAGACCATTAGGATATTTGAATAAGTGTTGGGAACTTTATTATAAGACGAGAATCTTGTTTTGGGGATAATTATATAATGAACTATGAAACTACGTATTTCAAGTGAGAGAATGCGGCGAATAGCTACGATAGTAAATAGAGGTATACCTACTGAATTTTTCCTACTTGGAAGGATAGAGTCAACGAATGTCACGTATTAAGTGAGAAAACCCTTCGAGTTAAGGTTAGTGATGAAACCTTGTACGTAATTCTAAATAATGTGAAATTAAGGATAAATGGTATAATTATGGGTGACGAGAGGAACCTATATTAATATGATAAAGTGGTATATTTATATGATTGTGTGTACATATATTATATACTTGTGAAAATCATGCCCACGCTAGTTGCTATCCCTGAGGTTACCGCGCTGGGACAAGTCTTATCTCGATGGGACCTTTATGGGGGATATTGACTTGTACCCTAGAAGATATATATCCTTGGTACAGGCTATCGAGGTGATAGTTCAGACGGTCCTAAGAGACGCAGGCATGTACCATCCTCTTAGAGACTTGGAATCTATTCTTCGCCTCAATATTGTTTGTGTATTTTGTTAATACAATTCGAGAGTGATTCCGATTATATTCCCCTTAAAATGAGTGATATGGGGTTTTGGATAGTAGAGTATGCCCGCACCATAGTTTATTTGGGGTGTTGTTATTATATATGTATATTATACGAGTAGTTAATATATATATGGAATTCTGAAATTTGGAACTACCTACTGTGAATTGATATGTAGGATATGGTTGATGACTCAAATTGTAAATACTTGTTTTGAGAAAGTATAATATGACACTGGAAAACTATATTGACTAATAAAGTTAAGATGAGAACTTTGGTTATTAATTGAAATATTCTTTTCAAACAATTGTATCATTAATATTTGAATCCTACTAATTACCTAAGATAAGTTTAATCATTGGGAAAGTTAGCGTGTTATATGATGAGATAAACCATTAGGAGGGTTAGTGCTATAGGAGTGCACATTAGAAGAGAGGTGAGAATTTTCTCAAGAGAGTGTCGCACTAATATGTTGTTGCGTTGGCCTGTATCAATTTAAATACTTGCTAAACGTATTTTAAATCAAACACACTTTCGGGCTCTGACCCATTTTTCTCTCTCTCTCTCTCTCTTGTATATATATGTATGTATTACAGGTGCCCAGCCACAGGGGCGTCTTGATTAGGATCTCTTGGAAGGAACGCTCTGCAGCTTATGTGGGAGTTGCAGGTCTCTTGATTAGACGACTTCGTTCATTCGGATCCACTCTTAGTACTTTCATTTAGTTGGGCATGTGTAGCCCTTTCCATTATTTCTTGTTATTGGGACATTTGTATTTCAGTTATTTCCAGTATATTACTATGGGAGTTATTCGGATTGGATGTATGACTTTATATTTCGCATGTGGACATTCGATTTACGTATGTTTTAAATTAATTGGTTTGTGTTCCAGGTTTATTGTGGTACGATTCTTAATTGTAGAAATGTTGTTTTTAAATAAATAAATATTTTTCTTTAAATAAAATTTGGAAAGTTATGTATGAAAATGGTTTTGACACTTAGCTTAATTATTTAGGGTGTTAAATTGGAAAATTTATTTTTATCGACAGTGATGCTGAGAATGATCCAACTGTTTACCTTGAATTAATTTAATAAAGGAGTGATCGCCCGGTATGTAATAAGGCGGGGTGTCACAGGTGGTATCAGAGCATCAGGTTCTAGTGTCCTTTAGGATCTGTGCGGCTTATTATGCTTTCAGCGTTGCTTTCTTTGATATAGAGCCCTAATACTAGGAATGTTGTGTCTATCTCTATACATTGGAATTTCGTACTTCTGCGAATTGTTTATTTGAATGATGAACTCATCTAAATTTACTTAAATTTTCAGATTGACCGTCAAGAAGAACTAGCTAAATCGGTTAAGGGAGTCAACGAGCAAGATCGACTCACACCTCAGGTATCCCCAGGGGGAATATCAACCGCCGAGTTAGCGGGTATCGTGGCACAAGCAGTTACCACTGCAGTACTACAATACCAAGAACGCAGCCTACAACTTAAAGGAGGCAAAAGACCTAGGGAGGTTAACCAAATGCATGTGTCTAACGTTGAGAATTGTGCGAAGGCACCGAATCTGCGTCAACAAAACAATCAAGATCGAGTCAGTTTCAGAGGTAACGAGATTTATGTGCAGGGACAGAATTGTCAGGGCCAACGAAGTCAGGTTCAGGATGAAATCACCAAGAGGTGTTTCGGTTGTGGAATGGACGATCACAAACGTAAATCTTGTCCGAATCAGACTGGGGATAAAGTACAATCTGACCAGTGAAGAATTTCGAAACCCTGCTCTAAATGTGTACAACCGGGTCACAAGTGGATCGATTGTCCTCGCCCTGAAATGGTTTATCCGCAAATTTCCCCTTAAGGCCAGCAAGACCAAGGAAAAAGTGAGTCTAGTCCACAACGTGGTAAAGTGAAGCAGTTCCGAAAGAGGAATAAAGTTCCAAGTCAGCAAGGCCAACACCGACAGCAGCAGGGTCAGAGGGGGAGTAACTTCGGAGGCCGATGTTTTGGGTGTGGTAAGCACGGCCATAGGCGCCAGGATTTTCCGGAGAGAGATAGGGACCCACAACAGCAGGGTGCCCATAAAGATCCACAGGGGCCACATTTTCTAGTCGTTCTTCCAGCACCAGCTCAGGTACCAGCCCTACCAACCTTTCTAGTTGCTCCAGTGCAGCAGGGGCAGTTACAGTACAGACATATCTATAATGTCTACCAGGCAGCATCCCCACAGGCACCACCCGCGATTTGGGGTATGTTTTTCTATCCATGTTACTATGAGTCGAGTTTTGTTTAATACTGGGGCAACGCACTATTTTATAGCTACCTATTTTGCGAAAACCTTAGGGTTATTAACCACCGTAGAGAGCACTGTAATGTGAGTAGACTCACCACTGGGGAATGGTTTACTTTTCTTTATATGCCGAGAAGTGGGGGTAGAGATGGGTAGCTTGGTATTACCTGCAGACATGTTAGTCTTAGACATGCACGAGCATGATGTGATAATTAGTGTGGATTGGCTCGCAGCTTATGGATCCATGATTGATTGCTTCGGTGGGAGCATTGTCTTTGCTATTTCGGGGCAAGAAATGTTTGTAGTGGCGATGTCTCGCCCAGAGGGAGGTTCGACCGCTCATTTGTATTACATAGAGGAGGATACCTCTAAGGAGTTTGTGATTTCCTTAGATTCGATCCATGTTGTCAGGGAGTATTCCGATGTGTTTCAGGAGATACCAGGACTACCGCCCAGTCGAAAGATAGACTTTGTTATAGATTCTTTGCCAGATACGAGACCTATAGCATGCGCACCGTACCGTATGGCTCCGGCAGAGATGCGAGAGCTACGAGATCAGATAGAGCACCTGTTAGGTCAGGGCTTTATTCGTAGGAGTACCTCACCTTGGGGCGCTCCAATCTTGTTTGTGAAGAAGAGAAATGGTTCACAAATTGTGTGTGGACTACCGGGAGCTGAACAAGGTCACGATACGGAATAAATATCCGTTACCACGAATCGATGATCTGTTCGACCAGCTGAGGGGCGCAAATTTCTTTTCGAAGATAGATCTGGGGTCGGGGTACCATCAGTTACATATTAGAGAGTAGGATGTTTCAAAGACTGGCTTCTTGTCGAGATATGGGTCCTATAAATTCAGGGTAATGCCGTTCGGACTCACAAATGTTCCAGCCATTTTTATGGACTTGATGAACCGAGTATTCAGAGAGTTCTTGGATCAGTTTGTCATTGTCTTCATAGATGACATCTTAATATATTCACACTCCGAGGAGGAGCATGCCGAACACTTGAGGCAGGTTCTTCAGACTCTACGAGAGCATCAGCGGTATGCTAAGTATGAGAAGTGTGGATTCTGGTTGTGAGAGGTACAGTTCTTGGGCCATGTTGTTTCTGAGCAGGGGATAGCAGTAGACCCGAGTAAAGTATTAGCGGTGAGGGAGTGGGGACAGCCCACGACACCGACAGAAGTGCGTAGTTTCTTGGGATTAGCCGGATACTACAGGAGATTCATTCGAGGATTCTCCAAAATAGCGGGCCCATTGACGAATCTTACTCGCAAAGGGGTACCATATGTTTGGGATGACGCTTGTCAATTGGCTTTCGACGAGTTGAAAGACAAGCTTACTTCAGCGCTAGTCCTTGCCTTACCGAAACCGGGTGTGGAGTACCTGGTTTACACCGATGCGTCTTTACGGGGACTTGGAGGTGTACTCCAGCAGGAGGAGAAGGCTATAGCTTTTTCTTCCCGCAAGCTTAAGCCGCATGAGAAGAATTACCCCACCTACGACCTGGAGTTAGCAGCGGTCGTCTTTGTATTGAGGATACGGAGGCACTATTTATTGGGGGAGAAATTCCGTTTGTTCACAGACCATAAGTCACTGCAGTACTTGTTCACTCAGCGAGAGCTGAATATGCATCAGCGCAGATGGCTAGAGTTTATGAAGGACTACCACTTCGATATACAGTATCATCCGGGAAAGGCCAACGTAGTTGCTGATGCGTTGAGTCGTAGACCGGTAGACGAGGTAGCGGATGTCTGGAAAGCGAAGTGGAAGGAGTTGGGTCACCAGGACGCAGTAGCACGTTCTTTCATATCCATTATGTCAGTCACACCCGAGATGTTACGAGGGTGATACAAGCACAGACCACAGACCCGTTTTGCCAGGAGCAGATTGTGCGACTTCTAGCCGAGGGTGCTGAGTTCTATTCTGTTAGTTCTGATGGAGGTTTGCGGTTTAATGGGAGATTGGTGGTTCCAGAAGGAGCAAGAATTACGTCATGCAGTGATGACTCATTCTCATGGGTCCCGATTTGCATTACATCCGGGAGGCGATAAGATGTACCAGGATATGAGGCGACAATACTGGTGGAATGGGATGAAGAAGGACATCGCCGAGTTCGTGTCCAAGTGTTCTACCTGCCAGCTGGTGAAGGTGGACCATCAGAAACCGTCAGGATTGCTTCAACCGTTGGAGGTACCCGCATGGAAGTGGGAGAGTATTTCCATGGATTTTATTACAGGGTTGCCTACATCATAGCGGGGCCACGATTCTATCTGGGTGATTGTAGACCGTTTGACCAAGGTGGCTCATTTTCTGCCAGTGCGGACAGATTATACTACGGGTCAGTATGATCAGTTGTTCATTGCTGAGATTGTTAGATTTCACGGGGTGCCCCTGAATATTGTGTCAGATAGGGACAAGATTTTTGTGTCACGTTTCTGGGAAAGTTTTTAAGAGGCTATGGGTACTGAGTTGAGGTTGAGTTCAGCTTACCACCCACAGACAGATGGACAGACAGAGCGTACTAATCAGATGTTAGAGGATATGCTACGCATGTGTGTTCTCGATTTTGGAGGAGGTTGGAGCCACATCTTCCAATGGTAGAGTTTGCTTATAATAACTCTTATCAGATTACGATTGGTATGGCTTCGTTTTAGGCTTTGAATGGCAGGCCTTGTCGTTCTCCAACTTGTTGGCTCGAGGTGGGGGATAACAAGTTGCTAGGACCAGAAGTGATTCAGGAGACCTCCGCAAGGATTGAGGTAATCAGGAGTCGTATTCGGGTAGCCCAGAACAGGCAGAAGAGCTACGCCGATGCGAAATGATTCTTCCGGGAGTTTAATGTGGGAGACCAAGTGTTATTGCGTGTATCTCCTATGAAGGGAGTAATGAGGTTCGGGAAGAAGGGGAAGTTGGCTCCGAGGTACGTGGGACCATTCCCCATCATCGAGAGGATTGGGCCGGTTGCATACAGGTTGGGACTGCCAGAACATTTACATCGCATCCACGATGTATTCCACATCTCGTCGTTGAGACGATATCTTCGGGATGATATGGCCCATACTCACATTGAGATAGATGAGATAGACTTACAGTCTGATAGCTCTTACGAAGAGAGACCAGTGGCTATTCTAGACTATAGTGAGAGGAGATTGAGGTCAAAGATAGTTCCACTTGTGCGAGTCCAGTGGGAGCATCATAATGTGGAGGAATCCACTCGGGAGCGTGAGGCAGATATGCGCGAGGGATATCCAGAGTTGTTTTTACCAGGTATGCCTTATTTTTCGAATTTCGGGATGAAATTCCGTTATTAGGGGGGAAGTATGTAATACCCTGTATTTTTATGCTATATTAATTTGTGAATGATTTATTTAATAAAAATCCGGAAATTAATTATGTTATAATTATTAACGTAACGAGAGTTAGTAATTATGGGAAACTTGTTGAATATTACTAATGAGCAAAGTAATATATTATATTGGTTATTGTTGATACCAAATTTAATCTGCTGATGTGGACCAATAATAAGAAGACACGTGTCAATCTACATGGCACAATAACAACGAGGAAGTTTATTTCCCCCGACCAAGTCATGTTCTCTCCTAGCAACGAGGAGGACACCCCGAGGAACTCTATCATCCCGAGATACTCTAAGCACTCCGAGGAACTCTTGATCAACGAGAAACTAAGGCGGTCCGAACTGCATCTCGGCCGTATCATTAATTACCAGACGGACAACTGTTCAACTATTCATTATATTCTTGACGCACACGCTGCATTAAATGTATTACCCTTTCATATGTATATCATTTAATGTATTGGACCTTTCATGTACAGCCTAAGGGCTATAAATACCTTGTATCATCCTCATTCAAGGGGACCGAAATTTCTTGAGAGAATTTGTAATCAAGAATTCCACAAACACTCAGCAATAACATAACAGTGGACGTAGGCTTTATTCCTAGCCGAACCACTTTAAAAATCTTTGTCTTATTTATTTATCTGTGATTGAATAATTAGAGCGATCTAGTTTTTTACATCAACAGATTGGCGCCGTCTGTGGGAACGTGTTACAAGCGTTGTTCTCCACCAAAAGCTAAGTTTTTATTTTCTCTACGTATAATCAATTATACATACATCTTTTGATTCAATCATGATTTTTATGTTTATATACATAAATTAATTGTCCAATTTTTATCTGCAAAATGTTGCATATCATGATTTTTAAATCATAACTGTTAGATTAATTCTTATTTAGAAATCTGAAAAATAGTAGATTTCATAAATCATAATTCTTTGCTTGATTCTCAAGTTTCAATTTTATATCATGGAATAAATATTTTAAATTATTACATATACCAATATATACGACGATGATAAGATTTAATCATTTTCATTGTTGATTTTGAAATAAATTTTGTAAGATCTTTGATGTCTATTCAAATTCCCATCATATTTTTAATAAAAGAATGGGAAAAGGTTAATGACAATGAAAAGTCTTCTCATGGAAATCATGACCTAGATCTATTTTTTCTCTCTTCAAGTTTGAGTCTCTTTGCATTCACAAGTTTAAGTCTCTTTGTATTCATTTTTATGAACTATATACTTAATTTGGTTCATCTTCCATCTATGTCAATAAAGTCAAATTGATTGATTTTTTTTTATATGAATTTGGTAATAATTTCGATCATTCACCATATTTTTATCTCTCCAAATTGGGAATAGGAAGGGATCAATATAAAAAATAATTTTCTCTCACCTGAAAAATCATTACCCACCTCTTGTAAAAGAGGATCAGTAAAATAATCATGACCATATCAAGACTGGGAACAAATTTGATATTTTGGCCCCTCGTTCATCACATCACGAGGTTTCTTTGACGAAATCACACGATCTAGTGGGTTATATATTTATTCATTTAATTAACATTCTTAAGGCTTAAATTTTACATTGAATGTTATTTTTTGATCTAAAGATTCGAGATATTCTAGTCATCCAACCATATATTCTATAATTTGAGATATCCTTAAATGTTGGTCGGCAACATCCATTTTGTTTGTCGGCAGCAGTAGAATCTTGGGGTATTAAAAAATGCTAAACACCCCTGATATTTCTTTAAACACGAGTTCGGCTTGGGGACAAGCAGGGGGTTTAAGTTTTTTTTTTTTTTTAACTTATGATCACCCCAAAAATATTTTTAAAACCAAGTGATAAATAATTTTCAAACAGCAACTAATACCTGATTGGTTGTTGGAGATTAAATAAATTTACAAAAAACTTTACGTCTTATTTATGATGCATATTTGATAATAATTTGTCCATCTCACACACATTTGGCATAAAACATATTATTTCATATTTTGAAATTTTTATGCTGATACATATCATATATTGATTGGATGAGTAAATTATTCTCATGATTAATCAATTCAGCCTACACATATGGTAGAGAAAATTATTAATTTTTACAGGCACAAGATTCAATGCCGACGAATGCTGAAGCACAAATTATTCTATATCCGTTCAGATTCATATTTTATATTTATCTCAGCATGGAGCTCGAAAAAATTTCTTCTCTCTATATATATTCGGCTCCGAGGAAAGGCTACAACAGTTATTATATTTCACCCCCAACGGATAGTTGGTCGGGGTAATTCTTATTTATATTCAGGCCCAGATATCTGCTCCAGCACAAATGATTCTATATATCCATTGGGATTCATATTCTATATTCATCTCAACATGGAGCTCGGCGAGATACTTATTATCATATTCAGCTTTGAGGAAAACTATAACATTTATTATATTTCACCCCCAACGGATAGTTGGTCGGGGTAATTCTTATTTATATGCAGGTCCAACAAAGTTCTCGACCATATTCTTATGTTCTGGAAAATATTATTCTTATTCGGCATTCTGCAATTATGCCTCGACAAGATACTTATTCAGCTTTAAGGAGAATTACAATATTCGTTCGGATAATTCTTATTTATGTTCAGGCCTGACAGCGTTCTCGGCCATATTCTTATGTTCTGAAAGATCTTATTCTTGTTCGGCATTATATGATTCTACCTCAACTGATCGGCGAGGCATTTTATTATTTTTAATTATTCTTTATATCTATCTGGATGCATATTCTATTCTCATTTCAGCATGGAGCTCGACAAATATTTATTATATCTTATTCAGCTCCAAGGATGTCTCCAGCATTTATTATATCTTATTCCCAACAATCTGTTGGTCATCGCCGAGGAGGTATCCTGCAATTATTATATCTTATTCCCAACAATCTGTTGGTCATCGCCGAGGAGGTATCCTGCATTATTATTATATCTTATTCCCAACAATCTGTTGGTCATCGCCGAGGAGGTATCCTGCAATTATTATATCTTATTCCCAACAATCTGTTGGTCATCGCCGAGGAGGTATCCTGCATTATTATTATATCTTATTCCCAACAATCTGTTGGTCATCGCCGAGGAGGTATCCTGCATTATTATTATATCTTATTCCCAACAATCTGTTGGTCATCGCCGAGGAAGTATCCTGCATTTATTATATCTTATTCAGCTCCAAGGATATCTCCGGAATTTATATTATCTTATTCCCAACAAATCTGTTGGTCAGCACCGAGGAAGTCTCCGGCATTTATATTATCTTATTCCCAACAATCTGTTGGTCAGCTCCGAGGAAGTCTTCATCATTTATTATCAATTACCACCAACTCCGATTGATAGACAAAATCCAACTCCGGTTGGTAGACAAAATCCAACTCCGGTTGGTAGATAAAATCCAACTCCGGTTGGTATTGGTCGATAAATCTCATTCAAAGTTCACATTCCACAGTTGGGGGCTTCTATTACAGATATATTTGTTCATTTGGTGGCACATTCTTATATCATCATGCAGTCGAGCATCAAATTCAACCCCGACCAATCACTTTCTCAGGAGGAATATTAAAGTTCAGGAGGTATATTGAAGTTCAGGAGGTATATTGAAGTTCAGGAGGTATATTGAAGTTCAGGAGAAATATTGAAGTTCAGGAGGTATATTGAAATTCAGGAGGTATATTGAAGTTCAGGAGGAATATTGAAGTTCAGGAGGTATATCGAAATTCAAGAGGTGTATTCAGAAATATCAGGACATGATGAAAGAAAGCGAAAAGTATTCCACCAAGGAACTCTGTCAGACCAGAAATTAGAAGACAAGTTGCCTATATGGAGGCTATATGTAGATGGATCATCTTTCACTATAGGCTGTGGGGCAGGGATCGTTTTGAACAGCCCAGACGAGGTCGACATGGAATACGCCCTATGTTTCTAATTCAAAGCTTCTAATAATGAGGTTGAGTATGAGGCCATGATTGCAGGTCTTAATTTGTCAAATACTATGGAGGCACAGCAGGTTATTGTCTTCAGTGATTCTCAATTGATCGTAAACCAAATGTTGGGAATATATGCAGCCAAAGGAGAATTGATGATCAAGTATCAAGCAAAGGTGATGGAGTTGGTATCAGAGTTTGTTGCTGTCCAACTGGTAAGAATATCAAGAACGGAGAATGTGAGAGCATACGCTTTGGCCCGATTAGCATCAGCTACTCGCACCGAGCTGCGAAGAACGATATCAATTGAAGTATTAGAAAGTCGGAGCATAGATGAAGACCTGACGATGAATATTATTACGCTTGATTTGGGAACATCTTGGATGGATCCTATCAGAGCATATATTAAGGAAGAACAATTACCGGAGGATAAGCTCGCTGCCAAGAAATGGAAGTTTAAAGCTGCTCGGTATGTACTAATTAATGGTATTCGGAGGATAAGTTCGCCGCCAAGAAATGGAAGTTTAAAGCTGCTCGGTATAATGGTATTCGAAAGATAAGCTCGCTGCCAAGAAATGGAAGTTTAAAGCTGCTCGAGGAGGAATTATGGCAGGTTTGCAAAGATGTGTACATCCCTCCGAGGTGAATTGATTAAAGAGATCCATGAAGGGTCCTGTGGAGCCCATGTAGCAGGTCGGACACTTTTGCAAAAGGTGATGACGCAGGGATACTACTGGCCGACGATGAGAGCTGATTGTATAGCTTATGCCAAGAAATGTGACAAGTACCAACGCTTTTCCTCCATCCGAAGAACTTCACAAACATTGTTGACACCCATAATTTATCCTTGGCCATTTTCCATGTGGGGATTGATTTGGTTGGACCATTACCGACGACTCGAGGAAAATTCAAATACCTCGTCATCGCAGTAGATTATTTTACTTAGTGGATAGAAGCTGAGCCACTTATTGACATGACAAACGAGAAGGAAGGTGTACCAATTTGCTTGGAAGAACATCATCTGCCGATATGGTCTCCCTCATGCCTTCATCACAGACCATGGAACACAATTTAAAAACGAGGAGTTTGCTGCATATTATCATCAGTCAAACATTTTGAAGGTTCATTCAGCGCCAGGATATCGTCAGAGCTAATGGACCAAAAGTGCTATAAGGAGCCAAAAAGTGATATAAGTAGCCAAAAAGTGCTCTAAGGAGCCAAAAAGTGCTATAAGTAGACAAAAGTGCTCTAAGGAGCCAACCTCCTTTGGTTAGGAGGACAACTCTACGGAGCAAAAGTGCTATAAGTAGCCAACCTCCTTTGGTTAGGAGGACAGCTCTACGGAACAAAAGTGCTATAAGTAGCCAACCTCCTTTGGTTAGGAGGACAGCTCTACGGAGCAAAAGTGCTATAAGTAGCCAACCTCCTTTGGTTAGGAGGACAGCTCTAAGGAGCCAAAAAGTGCTATAAGTATCCAACCTCCTTTGGTTAGGAGGACAGCTCTAAGGAGCCAAAAGCTCTAAGGAGCCAAAAAATATTCCTTTGGTTAGGAGGTGTACACCAGCATGATCAATTACGGTTGGTAAGATAAAAATATATTCTCACATTACAACTTATGTTGGTCGGGAGGTAATATTATTACAAAAAGTTCTTTGAAGAACAAAATATTCCAAAATACACCAAGTATAGTTGGTCGGGGATAAAAACCCACTAACTGTAGTTGGTCGACGAGGATAAATTATTGACCTTAGTTGGTCGGACACTTTTTATGAAAATATTTGAAATTGAACCAAGTATGGGTGGTCGGGGATAAAAACCCATCAACTGTAGTTGGCCGACAAGCATAATTTAACAACCTTGGTTGGTTGGAAAAATTTTAACATTTTTATACTCATTACTTTATTATTAAGTGATCGAGCAACGTTACTAATACTTGTAACTTCTTTATTACTAAGTTGGTCGATGAACAACACAATATTGTTATACATATGCACACATGTAAAGTATTTTACAAGACAATAGCAATTAAGATTGCGAATAAAAATGAAAGTCTTTCGTTAAATTCAAAAAACAAAATACATTGAGAATGAAAATGTATACTAACTATTACATTGAGATTCCTATTCTATTGGTTTCTTTTCCCTCTTCTTTTAAAACAGGTTCCTCACCAGCAGGAGGATCATTCAAAGCATAAGGGGAGTGTATGAAGTTAAGATCTTTCAACATTCTGATATTCATCACAGATGATCTATCCGAGAAGCATTAGCTCATTCCCGAGAAGCACTTGCTCGTCCCTGAGAATCACTTGTTAGTCCCCGAGAACCTCTTGTTCATCCCCGAGCAGAGGTAGAAGTCAAAATCAGCATCTATAACACTGAGATCTTTGCTAATACTGTCTCGACCAATAATGAAGAAGAATTTATGAGAAAATGTTTCGAAGTCCACCACTAGCCTGGTACTAATCAGATTGAAGAGTTGGGTTCAAAAGCTATATGTTACTCGACAAAGTATTCAGAGGAGCATGAATCAGAAAAATCAAGCACGTGAAGTTAGCACTCAGTTGCTCGACACAGGAAGCAGTTGGTCGGATGGCAAACCAATCAACATACTTGAAGATTATGCCAAGCTACAAGCGGCATCATATGTCGTCCAAAAGATAATGCACTTTATGTTGAACAAATCAAGAAGGTAGATCAAGAATTTCACGAGCACCGAGCAACATTGCAGAATAAATACTCCATCCTTTCAAGTAACCCATCAAGCATGAAGCATTGGGGGCTTCTGTTGATACCAAATTTAATCTGCTGATGTGGACCAATAATAAGAAGACACGTGTCAATCTACATGGCACAATAACAACGAGGAAGTTTATTTCCCCCGACCAAGTCATGTTCTCTCCTAGCAACGAGGAGGACACCCCGAGGAACTCTATCATCCCGAGATACTCTAAGCACTCCGAGGAACTCTTGATCAACGAGAAACTAAGGCGGTCCGAACTGCATCTCGGCCGTATCATTAATTACCAGACGGACAACTGTTCAACTATTCATTATATTCTTGACGCACACGCTGCATTAAATGTATTACCCTTTCATATGTATATCATTTAATGTATTGGACCTTTCATGTACAGCCTAAGGGCTATAAATACCTTGTATCATCCTCATTCAAGGGGACCGAAATTTCTTGAGAGAATTTGTAATCAAGAATTCCACAAACACTCAGCAATAACATAACAGTGGACGTAGGCTTTATTCCTAGCCGAACCACTTTAAAAATCTTTGTCTTATTTATTTATCTGTGATTGAATAATTAGAGCGATCTAGTTTTTTACATCAACAGTTATATTGAATGTCATGAGTGAATTAAATGACTATTTCGAAAATTTAAGTCGAGACGTGCCCGTGTCACGTTGGGACTAATTTTGTTAAATAAAAAGTGAATATTTTATAAGTTGTTCGTATGGTCATTTTGAGTGCGTCAACGCGTCCAGAAGGGTCAAGATAGTCAGAAAAGTGTACCCGGGGGTTTAGTTTGGGTCTCGGGACGTTTTTAGGCCTAATTGGTACCCGAGAGGGCAATTTAGTCATTTCACTTTTTTGGGTAATTAAACCCACGAAATTCAACAACCTATATCAGCCATTTAGGTTAGTCTTTTAGGGTTAGAATATCCAGAAATCAAGTGACGGCCATTGGAGAAGAGAGGAGAGAGCTCCAAGGCAATTCAAGGCCAAAAAGTCACCGGTTTGCACCGCCGCCACCACCACCACCGCGTAGATCGCGAGATGAGGAACGCAGCCATACCAAAATCAGTCGTGAATCAGAATACCAAAAATCCCAGGCAAGTGTTTAACTTGCTATTTTCGTTGGTGCAATCTTCATATTAGTTTAGGAATGATTTGTGATGAAAACTATGGAAGAAAACCCAATTTATGATAGGAGAATCCATGTAGTATTGATTTATATGTTGATTCTGGAAACCCTGCCATGTAGAGGTAATAAACCACAAAATTTTGATGATCATAAGAAAGAAATTCTGGAGAAAGATTTGTTAGAAAACTGTTTAAGAAAATTCTAGGGTTCTTGATAATTGGATATAATTTTAGGTTGAAAATCCATGTTTAAATGATGAATATGTACATGCCTTACGTTAGAATCATCTGGTATATTGTTATAATGTTAGTAGTAGAATTCTGGGACGATTGGAACTTGAAAATATGGATTTGGTGTAATTTTGGTGATGAAACCCGTAACTGCATTCTGCAGAATTTTTCGCAGACCTGCTTGATCGATCGATCGAGCCTAGAGCTTCGATCGATCGAGCCCCAGACCTCGATCGATCGACCCCTCCTGGAAGACTCTTATTTCCCTTGTTTACTTAGTTAAATTGAATTTATCGTGAAATAATTCTTGGGTATCCTTAATGAAATGTTTTGGGAGATAGGAAAGACCAGTAGGACATTTGAATAAGTGTTGGGAACTTTATCATAAGACGAGAATCTTGTTTTTGGGATAATTATATAATGAACTATGAAACTACGTATTTCAAGTGAGAGAATGCGGCGAATAGATACGATAGTAAATAGAGGTATACCTACTGAATTTTTCCTACTTGGAAGGATAGAGTCAACGAATGTCACGTATTAAGTGAGAAAACCCTTCGAGTTAAGGTTAGAGATGAAACCTTATACGTAATTCTAAATAATGTTAAATTGAGGATAAATGGTATAATTATGGGTGACGAGAGGAACCTATATTAATATGATAAAGTGGTATATTTATATGATTGTGTGTACATATATTATATACTTGTGAAAATCATGACCACGCTACTTGCTATCCCTGAGGTTACCGCGCTTGGACAAGTCTTATCTCGATGGGACCTTTATGGGGGATATTGACTTGTACCCTAGAAGATAGATATCCTTGGTACAGGCTATCGAGGTGATAGTTCAGACGGTCCTAAGAGACGCAGGCATGTACCATCCTCTTAGAGACTTGGAATCTATTCTTCGCCTCAATAATGTTTGTGTATTTTGTTAATACAATTCGAGAGTGATTCCGATTGTATTCCCCTTAAAATGAGTGATATGGGGTTTTGGATAGTAGAGTATGCCCGCACCATAGTTTATTTGGGGTGCTGTTATTATATATATATATATGATACGAGTAGTTAATATATATATGGAATTCTGAAATTTGGAACTATTTACTGTGAATTGATATGTAGGATATGGTTGATGACTCAAATTGTAAATACTTGTTTTGAGAAAGTATAATATGACACTGGAAAACTATATTGACTAATAAAGTTAAGATGAGAACTTTGGTTATTAATTGAAATATTCTTTTCAAACAATTGTATCATTAATTTTTGAATCCTACTAATTACCTAAGATAAGTTTAATCATTGGGAAAGTTAGCGTGTTATATGATGAGATAAACCATTAGGAGGGTTAGTTCTATAGGAGTGCACATTAGAAGAGAGGTGAGAATTTTCTCAAGAGAGTGTCGCACTAATATGTTGTTGCATTGGCCTGTATTAATTTAAATACTTGCTAAACGTATTTTAAATCAAACACACTTTCGGGCTCTGACCCGTTTCTCTCTCTCTCTCTCTCTCTCTCTCTCTTGTATATATATGTATGTATTACAGGTGCCCAGCCACAGGGGCGTCTTGATTAGGATCTCTTGGAAGGAACGCGCTGCAGCTTAGGTAGGAGTTGCAGGTCTCTTGATTAAACGACTTCGTTCATTCGGATCCACTCTTAGTACTTTCATTTAGTTGGGCATGTGTAGCCCTTTCCATTATTTCTTGTTATTGGGACATTTGTATTTCAGTTATTTCCAGTATATTACTATGGGAGTTATTCGGATTGGATGTATGACTTTATATTTCGCATGTGGACATTCGATTTACGTATGTTTTAAATTAATTGGTTTGTGTTCCAAGTTTATTGTGGTGCGATTCTTAATTGTAGAAATGTTGTTTTTAAATAAATAAATATTTTTCTTTAAATAAAATTTGGAAAGTTATGTATGAAAATGGTTTTGACACTTAGCTTAATTATTTAGGGTGTTAAATTGGAAAATTTATTTTTATCCACAGTGATGCTGAGAATGATCCAACTGTTTATCTTGATTTAATTTAATAAAGGAGTGATCGCCCGGTATGTAATTAGGCGGGGTGTCACAGGAGATTGATGTAATATGTTGGGTAACTTTGGGAAATGGGTAGAACATTCTAATTTATGTTATATTAGGTGAATCTAAATAGTTTTATATACTTAATAATTCAAGTCGAGACTATTAGTTTACAAAAAATAATTAGTGTCCCCAACGCATAAAAAAGATAATTTTGGACTTGACCCCGTTTGTAAATTTGATAATCTGGGATACGAGAATAGACAATGTAGAAGTTAGTTTAGAGTTAAAATGTTCTAAAGTTCGATTGCTCAACAGGGTTGTACATTACGCTTTAGGAATATTACTTTTGATATTTATATTCCAAATTGATGAGATTTGTTACTAGACTCTTATTCATGTTATATTAACCAATATGAGAATATTGAAAATGATTTGGAACATTTTTTACGCATTAATGGACCCCTTATGATGTAATATACCCATGTAAAATAATTACGTGCCCCTTTTATGTAAGAACTCAATATGAACTCATGTTCGAAACCATGCTATTGTTGATGTGCGTTCTGTTATGTAGACATTAGAAGGAGTACGGTAAATTACTGTGATTGGTTTGGTTATTGAATAGTATTGTGGATTAACTCGGATATTTCACGCTTAGACATTTAAATTCTTACCCTACTCTCCATGATAAACCTTAAATAAACTTTCTTACATATACTCTATCTAAACGTAAGTGTATCGGGAGGGTTCCTTGTTTGGATTTCACTTCGGTAAGACTCCCACACACGGAGTTTAGAGACGAGTCTGGGAAATTCTTGTGATTGGTTTGGTTGTTGAATAATAATGTGGATTAATTCGGAGATTTCATGCATAAACATTTAATTCTTGCCCGGGTCTCGCATAATAAACCTTAAATAAATTGTCTTAGCAACTACTCTATCTAAACGTATGTGTATTGGGAGGATTCCTTATTAGGATTTCACTTCGGTGAGATGTCTCACACACATAGTTTAGAGACGGGTTGTCGTGATAGCTTAAATCATAAATAAAAATTATAAACTCTCAACTTTATCCTTTGTGTTACGAAGAATCACTTGCATGATGTTTGTCACTTTAGCTCTCTATAAAAATCGTTTAACATATAGATAATGAATCCTAAATAATAGAGATGAGTCTGGGTAATCGGGATAATTAAGGTTGTAGTAGTTTCCTTGGAGTGAATAATTATGTGCTAATATGTCAATATTAATTGAACATGTTTATTGAAAATGAATGGGTGGGTACTGTGGAAGAACACCTCGATATTATGATATGTAAATTCCAGGCCATGCGAATACCAAGTGGCGTCAGGGCGTGAGACGTCATGTTTATGAATATTGTGTTATGTGATTTCCCGCCCATACGAATACCAGGTGGCGTCAGGGCATGAAATATGATTATATAAATTTAGCGTACCGCATGTTTATGAGATGGACAAGTTGAAGGGTGCATGTCGGTTACGTGGTAATTAATTAATGAGCATAATTGATTAATGAAAGTGATTGAGATTAATACATGTGATTACTTAACCTTGGTGTACCGCATGTATTTGAGATGGCCTAGAGGAAGGGGCGCATGTCGATTACGTGTTAATGAATTATTGAGCATGCCAGTTATGTATTGATTAGTTAATGAGAATGATTAAATAATGATATGAAATGAGATAATTCTAAAATATTGTGAGACTACATTTATGGGTTGGTCCGTTCATTTAATTTATTAAACTATGACTTTATCATCGATGCACATAACTGCTTTGAGTTGTGTAGCTAAGTTACTTTCTAGGGTTTTATCCCCCTTTTTGTGGATACCATGTGTTAGGGCTAGACCTCACACTTAGATTGACTTTCAATCTAGTCAACACGTGATATACATCTCTCAGGGTATCGGGCCCAGAGACATTGTAGATCTCTATCTCCTCATGTTATCATTTATCTTTTCAGTCTAGTTTATTTTGAGATGTCTAGTTGTATGTTGAGACTTAAACGACATGTAATATTCATAGACTCTTTGGTATTGTATTTATGTATTACTGTTGAGACAACATTATTTATGCTTTTGGTTCTTGGACATTATAAGTTATCTTTGAGGATTTTCCCATTGCTTCCAAATTATTGTCTACTGTATCCTTTCATCTCTTCATGATGAGAATGATATTATTTTGTTTCATTATCCAGTATGATTTTATATTTAGACTTGATCAACCTAAATATTAAATTACACGGGTATTACATAAATCGACTTAGTCAAATATTAATTAGCGAATAAAAATGATTAATATTGAGGTATATTTATATGTACTTGTATGATGACTAAATAATAACATATTAAATTATATTACGTCCTGAGTGAGTTAAGGCGACGAAGTTATCGATATTTCATTTGGGACACGCGGGTAGAATCGTGTTGGGAATGAGATGAAATTTTATATAAGGTGACTCAGATGGTAATTTTGAGTGCACCGATGGTTCACAATAGCTCGAAATAGTCTAGAATAGGTACCTAGGAGTTAAAATTGGGTTTTGGGGCCTTTTTAGACTAAGTGGGAGCCATAGGAGGGCATATAAGTCATTTTACTTGAGGAGTCTGGCCCTATTTAGGGATTAGATCATTTTAGGTTAATATTTAATCATGGTGGATAGAGGAGGGCTTCTATCTATCCACCCAAAGAGGCTAAGTGACAGAGAAAGTGAGAAAAGAGAAGAGAAAGCGAGAAAATATGAGGAAAAGAGGATCTGAGGAGGTAGGCTATAGTCTTCGGATTGAAGATTGTCACCAAAAGAGGAATTTCAGAAAGAGAAATATCAGAATTCATCATCTCTATGGCAAGTATTTACTTGCTTTGATAGTCTTTTGTAGTTTCATTTATTCATGTAACTTTGGTGTAGAATAACATGATTTTCGGGTTGTGAAAACTAAAAAAATCCAAGTTTTGAATTATATAAACGATGGAAGATGAATCTAATGATGTTTATATGATGATTGTGATATAAATATATAATAAAAGATAAGTTCTTAGATGAATTAAGAAAAAAGATCAAATCTTGAAACTAGGGTTTAGTATTGAAAAAAATCTTGATTTAATTCGTTGTTCGGTGAATTAGAGGTTGCTTCGAGATGGTTTTTACGTGGAAAATTGTTGGATTATGTTTGGGTATGATATAGGCTTCATTTATGGGGGTCATGAATGGAGGTGAAAGTGAAATCCCATTAAACGTTCGTTTGTTCGAGCTAGCGAATCGGTTCAATTCTGTTGATTCATTATCGTTGCTTTGTGGTTGTTTCCAGACCGGTTGAGGATTGGGCATGGAATTTTGGGTTTGGGGATGAGTTTAAGGTTCTAGGAATTTAGTGTGAGGGTTAATAAGTGTCTTAGTCTAATCGGGGATGAATTTCGTGTAAGGAAAATACATGAATAAGTGAATGAATACAAATGGGTGGAAATCGAGAAATCGAGTTAGGATTTCAGGATGGTCAGGATAGTTCTTGGTTAGATTAGAATGTTGCCCAGAGGTATAATATCAGAGAGTTAAACTATAAGTAAGGGGATACTTAGCTAAAATCGGGAAGTCAAGTTAGACTTTGGGATTTGGTAGGCTAGTGCTACGAGAGATATTACGCACGTTAGTAGACTTTATATATATGTACGTATCGAGTGTGACCAGTATATACATATCTATGATGAATGAATTTATGTGAACATACCTGCTCTAATATACTATCCTTGGAGGTTACGTATAATGGGCAGTCCACCTTGGCATTGACCAGTATGTGTTGGATTGTTTCCCCCAGGTCATATAACTATTGCATGGCCACTATCCATATATATGTATTGGTTTTGAGTCTAGTTGGTTAGGATGTGGTACGATTATGAACTATAGATGTAAGTTTATGACCGCCTCCGTTACGTGTTTACGATTTGGGATCGGTCTTGAGATTTTGACTCGGTGGCCCATGACTAGTACACGATGTTCATGGTTCCCAATAGCATACTAGGGATTCATCTGGGAGGTCTGACTCGAGGATGCTATGTATATACGTATAAAGAGTGATATATGTATATGTGTTTAAATGATTGTGTGAATATCAAAGTATAGCTAGTGTACTGTTACGTTGCCTATGCAGTGAGACAAATATAAATGAGAAGCCCTAAATTATAGGTTATGGCTTAAGTACGTAGTACATAGTAGGTTGTATGGGTGGGCTAGATGTTTAGAGGATCAAAGCAGGTTAAGGAATGTTAAACTAGTTTATAGGGATAGCTTAACTAGGAGGATAAAATATACGTGTTAGGTGTGTACCGTAGATGAGGGGCAATGATAATCTCATGTGAGTGCGACCCCAGATGAACATGGATATTCCTTAATTCTTTTATTATTATTGAATTTAAATACTTGCAACTATTTTTCAATTATTTTGGGCACTAACCCGTATAAATAATATTTTCAAAACCTTTTAGGTACTCAGCCAGAAGTTCACTAGGGATAACCACTCCATCCCAGTCAGGCAATGCTGTAGGAGCTGTGGATGCCTACATGACTTGGTTAGACATTTCTGTCATTTCTATCTAGATAGGACTACAGTTGAGTATTTCTCATTAGGGATTTTTCCTCAGTTGGACAATTTTATTATTAGACACTATTTACATCATTTTAGTTGAGCATTTTGATTATTGTATTCTGGATATTCGAGAGTTTATTCGGTTTATTTTTTTATGCTATCAGTACTCTTTATGTTCAGCCACTGTGGATGCACATATTTATATTGTTGAATGGTTTCATGTATGCATGTGAATAAGATTTAAAATTGATACCGAACTTAATAGGTTATTAGTTTAATTAATTGGTTTATAACAGTGATGCCAAGAATTAAATCAGATATGATTCTCGTTTAATTTAATAAAGCCCTGATCAACTGGTATTAGACAAGGCGTGGTTTCATGCCAGTTCTCGTTGTTCATGCTATCGTGAGACCAAGTTATTTTAGTGGTTTAAGGTGGCCCAAGAAATACGACGAACGATGTGATCTTAAATGACTCCATGAGTCTAATATAGATTGGACTTCGTCGTTAAGGCTCTCATCCACCTGTTTTAATTCTCTATCAAATCTCGCTAGGCTCAACTCCTCTAGATCTCTTTATTGCTTTGTTTCCACATCCTTCCTTACTCGCTCCATATCAAAATTATTAGGTGGTGTTGGTGGGTAGCAATCGAGGAGAAAAGTATATATCGTGTCTCGCCATTCGCTCTCCTTTAAGCACTCCTACAAAACTCTCCCTCTGACCTCTAAAATGTCTCTCTCTCTCACACTCAAGGGCTCACTCACACTCTTCATTTTAGTTACTACACATACCTCCCCTACCCTTCGCTCCATGTTGCAATCTCCCCTCTCACTTGATGTAACACGGCATACCCCTATCGGCTTTCGCATGTGGGTCCTCCCATGCTCGTGTGCTGCCTCTAAATGATTCGTCTCTCGCGATTCTCCTTCGTCACCCTCTTTCTTGATAATATTAAAAATATTTTTCTTGAGGGTCATGTTCCCAAATATTAATGGCATTCGCCCACTACGAGTATTGAAGAGTGCATTAGCCGTAGCTAAGAATGGGTGACCAAGGATAACGGGAACATGATTGTCTGGGAGAATGGAGGGTTCCTCGTCCCAAATGACAAAATCCACTGGGAAGTAGAAAGTGTCTATTTGGACAATCACATCCTCAATAATTCCCCGAGGCTTCTTCACAGAACGATCCGCGAGCTGAAGAGTCATATTTGTGGACTTAAGGGCTCCCAAATTTAGTTTCTTATAAATGGAACAGGGTAAAATATTAACACTCACCCCTAAATCTATTAGTGCCCTTTCGTTTCGATTCTTCCCCATGATGCATGAGATTGTGGGTGCACTCGGATCTTTATACCTTAACGGAAGTTCACTCGATAGAACCTAACTGATATTTTGGGCTAAAAAGACGTTCTTATTTACCTTTAGCTTGCGTTTCACCGTGAGTAAGTCCTTAATGAACTTAGCATATGCGGGAATTTTTTGTATAGTCTCGAGAAAAGGTAAATTAATCTTTACTTGCTTGAGGACGTCCAAAACATCATCTCGATAAGTATTTTTGGAGTGCGGGACCAACCGTTCAGGGTATGGGGCAGCGGTAGGGGGCTTCACCATGACCTTGGGTCCGCCAGTGTTATCTTTTTTATCACTCTCAATTAAAGGGGCATCTTCGGCCTCTTACGTGTCCGGCGAAACCTCTTTATTTTTAGGTACATCTTATGGGGGAGGTGACAAGTCAACTACTCTCCCACTACGTAGAGTGGTAATTGCGCTACATTGCTCAGGATGGTCATGGGGTGTGGAGCTAACACTAGTTTGACCTTGGAGAGGTCTTTGGCATTGGGCAGGAAACTTGCCCTTCTCTTGGATACTCAACGATGATTGCATCTTCGAAATAGTGGCATTTATATCGTTGATAATGCGCTCATGTCTAGCAGTGGTTATATTCTGGGCAGTGATAAATTGGTTTATTGTATCCTCGATATTTCTCCGCGGTGAAGTGATATATGGCCCTGGAGGTGGTGGTGCTGGCACATGTCCCTGCATGTGAGGTGCTTGTTGAAAGTGTGATGGTGGGAGAGGTGCAACATGTGAATTAGGATTCATCGCAACATTTTGTTGCCCATAACTAAAACCAAGATGGTTTTTCCATGAAGGGTTATAAGAATTCCCGTACGGTGCACCAAAATACCCTTAAATCCTCCTACACCACTCACTTTCTCTTAAAGCATATATTTGTAGGCGAGTATCGTCGGGCATTCCTCTGTTGAATGTCCCGCCTCATAAATAGCACACACATTCTCAATAGGGTTTGAGATGGAGCTAGTTGGTCCTCTTGCACATATCTCAAGTACTTCTCGCATTCCTTTCTCAAGTAGATCGAGTCGACTAGCCATCATAGTATCCTTTTATATGTGAAATAGGCCGACCGTCGATGGAGTGGTGGTCATTTGGTGCATTCGATTATGAGCATTAGGGTCAGATATATCCCATGCTTGGGTAGTCTCGGCAACATACCTCAGGTGAAGCTCAACATCGTTGGCGTCTAGGTTGACAAATGGACCATCACACATGGTTTCAACGAGTTGTTTGGAATTTATATTCAACCCATTATGGAGGAATGAGATGGTTTGCAAGTTATCGAATCCATGATGAGGGCATGAGGTGATTAACTTGTTAAAATGCTCGTAACATCAATCAAATGACTCACTTTCTGATTATTGGAAGGTTTGATTTTTAGCCTTGATGGAGTTCGATCGATGTGGAGGAAAGAGTTTCTTAAGGAATTTAGATTTCAAGTCATTCCATGATGCAATCAAGTTTAGAGGTAAAGACCATAGTCAGGTCTTAGCCTTGTCCTTTAGCGAGAATGGGAAGAGTTTGAGGCGTATCACATCTTTTGTGCAAGTTTGATCACTGAGGGTCTCGTACGCCTCCTCAAATTCCCGGATGTGGAGATGTGAATTTTCTGATTCCATTCCGTGGTAGTTGGGAAGTATCTGGATCATCCCATTCCTAAAGTGAAATTGCCTTGTATTATACCGGAGTAAAATGAATCCCGGAGTGACAGTTCGCTCGGGATATAAGATTTCTCTTAATGGGCGGTACGGGACCTCTTCCTCACCTGCGGCTACACTATCATATTGTGGCATGTATCTCTCACTTGAAGATTCTGTATCCTCACTTGGTATGCTCGAAACGTTCTCTGAAGAGTGTCCTAAGAGGGATGTCGTAGTGTTACTTGCAATTGAGTGTGGAAGCGTGGGAGATGGAACCCAGAATCATGGAGCGTTTGGAGTGTGAGGTCTATGGTGGTCGTACTCAACTATCGGGTTTTCGTGAATGTTGTTTGGAGTATTTTGGGGAGTTAGAGTGAGTTCAGGATTTTCCATTAATAGGCTTTTGAGAGATGAAGTTTTTTTTTTGTCAAAGTTTTAGATTAACGAAATCTAACCTACGTCTACCTAATTCCCCGGTAATGGCGCCATTTTGATGGAGGTGGAAACCGAGCGTCCGTGTAATACGCTAATAGTTGTTATCGGCTTCCAACCACAATACAAAAATCTAAACTTTAAATACACTCTTGTGGAGTATAGTGGCTAGTCTGGGTATCGAATCCTCAGGGAACTAGGACGAGTGAACATGACGACAAAGGTAAGATTGTTAACCCTAACTTGACTCTAAAAAGAAACAAAAAGATGATTGAGATAGGAAATAACTAATCAACTAAATGCACACTGAATTAAACTACTGCAATAATTATGTGAGAAAAATTAACTAACTAAGAATGACTTAATAAGAATGAAGGGAAACAGGTTGGGAATACAATCCTCCAAACCCTAGTAGATTTACCGTATAAAATGCTAGAATTTTGAACTAGAAATTTAATTGAACCCGGTCTTTAGTACTCCCAATCATTACATATATGAGGTTCAAGCCCGCATCATACATAATCAAAGGATGAGTAAAGCAGTGTCGCAATAGATAGACGTGCATCACATCCTTAAACACCATAATTATCTAGGGTCAACCGAGGTAAAAAGGTCTATGATGGTTGTGACAACTACACAACACAATTCAATCAAATTTCAATTCAAACCCTAGTTTCTACATGGCTAAATTACATTGCGTTGGGTTCATGCACACCAACCCTTAAAAATCTAGCCTAACATGGTGCATTTAATTAAAAACATGAATCCTACGTTGCATGTAATTGAATCAATAAGAAAACTATCTCTAAGCATGTATAAACGAATTGGAAACCCAGAAAATAAAGAAAGCTTGTAAATAAATTAACTACAAGATTAAGAAAGAAAGGAACAGACTTTATTTAAAGAAAACTTGTACTTCAAAACATAAAAGTACCTACTTTATGGAGAATTGTTTTCTATGGTTCTAAGCTACTCTCCTACCATCCTCTCTATGAAAAACTAATCAAAACTATCTTTTTTAAGTCATTATAAAGAAACAAATCCGTTTTAGAAGAGTTTGTAACATATTAGAACGCTTTGGACCAATCAGTATTCAAGTGAAAATTTGTGCATCAGGTACCCCAAACAGGTTTTGTATGTACCCAGAACCGGTTCCCCCCCGAACCGGTTCACCCTGTGGTTCTAGGGAACATGCTGGAAATTCAACACTTAGAAATATTTTCATGCTTTCTTCTTTTCTTTCTTTGATTTTTTCTCAACTTCAAATGATCATAACTCCTTAACTGTAGCTTGGATTTGGGTGCCAATTTTTCCAATGTTATCGTTGTTCCGATCTATTCAACTTTCCAGTAGGCCCCACTCAGGATCAGGCTGAAGAATTATGAAAATGCCCTAAAAATTGCCTTTCTTTCATTGTTTCGATTTCTCTTTCGCACCGCTTGCATAATTTACCTGTAAAACACATAAGAGAAACACAAAACACGAAATACTTGCCAACAAAGCTTAGTAGCATAATTATGAGTTAAATCTACATCAATTGCAGTGCTCGGGTTCACGAATGTACCAAAATTAAGGGGATAAATATACGATATTTATGCCCGATCATGTATTCTCAATGTCTGAGGGTCATTGGATCCCTATATTGTTTATTGTTGAGTATGACATTTCCTTTACTCCCAACTACCTATTTTTTAAGTTTTGCCAGTACTTCGACATAGTTCCTGCTAGAGTAACCCCAACACTTGGAGAGTAGTAAATGGAGTCAATAGACTTAATGAAGCCCATGGGACCCGTATTGGCATCCCAAAGTTAATGCTTTACTATAAGTGGGTCACTACTACTGACAATACGTACTATATGAAAACTAGATTTGCCAATAGGGCTTTGGTGGTCAATTTGCCAGACTCAAATAAGGACTACTAGGATTACAACGTAGTAGTCAAGAATTGATAATGTGTTCCCCTTCCTGATGGGAAAAAATATATTGCACCCAGGTGCCCCTAGGAAGGGCGTGCCATAAGTTGTAATATATTTAAATTTTCTTTTTTTTTCTTGTATATTAACTATTTGATGATATGTCGTCTAACTGTTTTGCTTTTTTTTTATGCAGAGGAAAGTAAAAAAAGTGTCCAAAGGAATATGACGTTAGACTTGAAGACCTTATGTATCTATGGGCTATCCACCAAAGAGTTGGACAGGAGCATCCCCGAGAATCCTCTACTCTATTAGAGTATAAAATTTCTATTACTTCATTTGTTAATAGGCCAACAGTCATTTTGCCTTCATCTCCCCTTCACTTGGATGAGGGACCTATCTCCATTTCCTCGGCTGCAGAATCAACAGGGATTGAGAAAGAGTTAGCTCAATAAGGAACATCATCTTCCTTTGATTATCTTGATATCTCCACTGTTTTTACTTCTTCTCCTACTGAAATGGGAAAAAGGAAAGTAATGACATGATGAGTGGAACAAGTGATTCGTACCGAATATTGCATATTTATACCCTCGAACCTACGCATTTTTAGCCCCCTCGGGTGCCTTAATCTCTATATTTAAGCACGTTAACCAGATAACCTTGTATTTATATTTTTAACATGCTATATGAGGTATAATTGGACTTTTGTAGGTATTTAGGTACTAAGTATGGAGTTTGGATGCATTCCGCCTAAGTTTCGTACATATTCGCATGCGCAAGGGCAATTCGATCAATTTACAGGTTGGGCACCTTGCCCTAAATCTACATGAAAGTTGTAGCCCTCCTTGTAAGCTTCGCGTGGCCACAAACAGTGCGTGATTCTGATTTTGAATGAAGAAGTTACGGCGATATTAGCGGAAGAGAATTTTAAATGAACCAAAACAGGGGACAGCTTTTTGGAGACCTGCTTGATCGATCGATCGACCAAAGGGGTTGATAGATCGATCCCTTGTTTTTCTCAACTTTTTTATTTACATGTTTTCCATTTTGGGGTTTTGTATATATACTCTTTTCTCTCATTTGAGAGAAATACCTTACATTTTACATTAGTTTAGGGTTTGTATGGAGCTTTGCCCTACTTCACCACTTTGGGTGTTTTGCCCACTTTGATGTATGTAAGCTTATTAATTTAGTTGTCTTCCTTTATTTCCCGCTTTATTTACGTGATTTCTTTTCATGCTTTGTAGTGTAGATCTACCGCTTTATTTCCATGCTTTCTAGATAAATTAGTCTAGGTTGTGTCAGATTGAACTCACCTAGGGTTGACATGTTTCTTTGCTTTGGTGATGGAGTTTTACGGGTTTATTTCGAGTGCGTTGTCCTATTTATTGCGCCTAAGAGATTTCACGGGGTATATCATGTATGCTTTATGCTTTCGATCTTGCGTGCGCAATTTTTGGGGTATTTGTTGACGCCAAAATCTTATTAGACTTTTATGCGCATTTAGGGGTGTGACAACTCTTGATTTAATTAACTATCGAAACGAGACGCAATCTTAATAACTCGTCAACCCATGTGACCATTTTATACTAATTAACTCGGGGTGAGGGATATCCAACGCAACCTATATTTTTTATTCGCTTTGTTAACGTGGTTTAATTTACACTCGCCTAGTTTAATATTTCCCTTTTTACATCTTTTCCTTTTTGTTTATAGTTATCTTTTACACTTTTATTTTAGAAGTATTAAACCAATTAAATTCTAGCAACTCATCTCTGTGGATTTTTTGATACCTGGATTTGGCCGCTATACTCCCTTAAAAGAGTGTAGTCATAGGTTTAGGTTTTTGTATTAAGGCGGTGAACAGAAAACAACGATCGACGTTTGACACGCGCTGCTTTTCACCCTTGATCAAAATGTGCCCGTCGTCGGGGACTTGCTTGTTTTAGAATTTATTTGATTTAGTATTTCATAATATTTTCTTTCTATTTGTATTTTTTTCTAACATATTTGTAGGACTTCTACATTTGAGCGCCAAGAAACACTTGAATTTTTCCCGTGCGCATCTACTTTGTGGAATTCGCCACTTCGAGCCGTTTTTTGGGGTAAGCATGTCTTATTCCAATTCTTTCGCTAATCATTATTATAATTATCAAAATGCCCGTAATCCTATGACTTTCGGTCAATACTTAGAGTCCTAAAAAATTATAAATTCAAAAATAGCTTTGGGCGAGTATAATCAAAACTTAGGTTATTGGAGTTTTGAGGATGATGATAACGATTTTGGGCCTCTAATTCCTTGTAATAGGAATTTTCAAACGAATTGCAATAGTTTTCAAAATTCTTATAATAATGAGTTCGAGTATGGTTTCGGTAATAATTTTCAAACTTCTCATTTGCAAGTATCCGCGCCTAGACCTATGACATTCGGTGAGGGCTTGCGCATGCTTGAAAATGAGAAACTTGAAAACCGGTATCGGGAAGAAAATCGTTTGTGGGAGCATTAATTGGATTTATTATTTGAATCCGACGATGATTTTTCTTCTGAGACTTTTGAAGTCGAGGAATGTTTTGAACCAAATGAGGACTTTGTGCCTACTTTGGAACAAACCATTGTTGACTTTGACGATCGCATAATAGATATTGAAAGTGAGGATGACATGGAAGTAATATCCATTTGTAATGAAATTATCTCTTCATTGGCCCCCAAAGAAGAACATTTCATTGAAGATGATCTTATTTCCTTCGAAACTCAATCTTCAAGCAATGATGACTCATCTCTTGAGTTTGAATTTCTTTCCTCCCCATTTTAATTCTACGTTATCACACCGTCACAAGTACCCGATGAATCGGTTTCAAACTTTAATATGTTAAACGTTTTCGTCGATGAGGAGTACTTGATCGAGTCTCCATCCATGAAGGAATCTTTTCCCTCATGTGATCCACCTCCCATTCTAATTTCAAAATCCTTGGGAGGATATTCTGCTTTTCTCGGTCCCCACATGTTTTTGTCCCCGTCTTATCCAAATCCCCCATTGTTCTTCCAAAACTTTTAATTGACAATGGTTCCTTTCTTACGCCTTACACATGCCTTTTGTTGTTCAAACGAAATTCATATTTTTTTGAAGGCATGCTTGAGAGTGAGGGTACACCGGTCACCCTCCAAAGTCAAATCATTTTCGTGGTGGACCCTCAACTATTTAGACTTCTAGTGTATCGTTAGTGTGAAGCCTAAATAGTAGGTTGTATATAGTTAGCTTTTTATCATTTCTTTCTTTAGTTTTTCTTTCTTTTAATTTAGTATCTTGTAATTAGTTAACTTTTTGTTATTTATTTTTGCTATGCTCGGTACTAACTTGTTTTGTAGATTCTTTGGATTTGTTCTTATGGGGATCGCTCCAATTTTGGGTAATATCTCCCTTTTCCTCTCTTTAACTTGGTTCTTAATTCACATTGAGGACAATGTCAGGTTTTAAGTTAGGGGGTGTGGGATATTCTATCCATTTCTTTATTTAGTCTATGTTTTTGCTCACATGTTAGTTACTTAGTATGCTTTTCTTAGAAAAATTAAAAAAAATCGAAAAGATTTTCTTTCTTTTTTCTCCTTTATTGGGCATTTAGCCTTTGTTTCTGATGATAAATTTCAATAATTGCCCGATCCAATAGACAACTCAATGATGTATGTTCTCTATTTTGGAAGTTATTAGACTTTAGTCCTCAATCATTGATATTATGAATAACTTCATGAATTAACCTTTAATCCCATGAGCACATGCACTTTTCTTGCTTTATTGATTTGGTTTAATATTTTTATAACTCGGTAATATTTTGTTGCATTGTATATACTTATACCGAGTAAGATTTATACCTCTCATCATTTGTGAGTGTATACACTATTCTTTCCTCTTTGAAAACGATACAGTCGTTAGGAATCTCTTTATTCTTTCATTTGATCGTTCATTAATTGAGCTCATTCTTGAAATGCATTACTTGAGCATGATTTTCAAAGTCTGTTTTGACTCAAGAATTGCGTAAACTTTAGGAAATGATCATAGTCCATCTTTGTTGTATTACCCATATTAGCCTTGACCTCACCTGAAATGTTTCCCCTCGTCAACCCCTTTGAGCCTATATATAACCTTTCGTTTCATACCCCAAAATCCCATAACCAACTATAAATTGGAGTTTTAGCCCATACTTATTACCCTCCTTACCCTTGTTTGGAATGTTACTTGGGATTGAATGATGTTATTGTCTCGTGGTTGCAATTTAGGCATATGAGAGTGAGAAAAGTAAAGAAAAGAGATGTGAAAAAAGAGAAAAAGAGAAAGCAAAAAGCAAAAAGAAAAAAAAGAAAACATGAGAAAAAGAAGAAAAGAAAAAGAAAGAGAAATTTGTATATGTTGTGTATATAGTTCAATAAGCTTTGATTACTCTCCCCATTTGTATATCTAATGCCTTTGATGGAAATTGTTTTCCAATTTTGGAATTTCCCTCACTTCTCCCATTATCCCGAGTTTTCATTTTCGAACACTTTGAATACGTACATACATTCCTTTCATTTTGTACCCTAGTCTAGCTTACATTATAATCCTATTCAATTCCTATGTGATCTTAGGGTGAATTTAATTTAAAAGTCAAAATAGTTTGATAATCTGTGAAAATACATTTCGCCTCCTTTAATGAGCGGTATCTTTCATTGAGATTACAATTTTTCATTTTATATATAGCGTTCTTCATTTGCAACATGTGTGCGGCCTAGTTTCCATTTACATTTACTCTTTATGCCCGCATGTTCTGTGTGTTAACTCCCTGTTTCGAGTGAATTCACTTGATGAGTGTAATGCCCGTGAGGATTGAATATATGCTTGCTTTAATGTTTATCTGGTTTATATAAGTTTTTTCCAAATCACACTTTGCATGTGCTCGCTCCCCCCACATTTTAAGGTTTCGATTCTATGAGGTGCAGTCTATAATGTTAATGATTTGAACTTTCATTTGAATTCGTTCATTTTGCTAATAATGCTTATGAAATATTTTTCATTGTTGTTGAGTTTGTCGCTTATTTGATTGGGCATATTTTGAGGAAACTGTATGATATTTGTGAGTTTCATCCCTGAAAACCCTCACGAGACGACACTCGTCCACTAGGGTAACCTAGGGGTTTAACGGCTTATTGCATACGCTAAATACAATCGTTTGCCCCTGAAAGTTGCCTTATCTTTTTATTGCTTTTTCTTCCCATTTTGTACTTGTATCCTGGTTTTGGTTTGCTTGTAGTTCTTGTTGCATCTTATTTCATTGCTAAGGACTAGCAATGTGTAAGTTAGGGGGTGTGATTCGTACCGAATATTGCATATTTATAGCCTCGAACCTACGCATTTTTAGCCCCCTCGGGTGTCTTAATCTCTATATTTAAGCCCGTTAACCAGATAACCTCGGATTTATATTGTTAACATGGTATATGATGTATAATTGGGCTTTTATAGGTATTTAGGTACTAAGTATGGAGTTTGGATGCATTCCGACTAAGTTCCGTACATATCCGCAAGCGCAAGGGAAATTCGATCAGTATATAGTTTGGGCACCTAGCCTGACATCTCACGAAAGTTGTATCCCTCCTTGAAAGCTTCGCGTGGCCGCAAACGGTGCGTGATTCCAAGTACGAATGAAGAAGTTACGACAATATTAGCGGAAGAGAATTCCGAATGAACCAAAACAGGGGGCAGCTTGTTGGAGACCTTCTTGATCGATCGTTCAACCAAAAGGGTCGATCGATCGACTCTTTAGAATTTTCCCTCGAGCTTTCACAGTGGGCTGAGACCTAATCGATCGATCGTTCGACCAAAGGGGTCGATCGATCGATCCCCTATTTTTCTCAGCTTTTCTACTTACAAGTTTACCATTTTTTTTTTATATATACTCTTTTTTCTCATTTGAGAGAAATATCTTACATTTTACATTAGTTTAGGGTTTGTATGGAGATTTCTATACTCCACCACTTTGGGTGTTTTTCCCACTTTGATGTATGTAAGCTTATTAATTTAGTTGTCTTCCTTTATTTCCCGCTTTATTTTCGTGCTTTGTAGTGTAGATTTACCTATTTATTTACCGCTTTATTTCCATGCTTTCTAGCTAAATTAGTCTAGGTTGTGTCGGATTGAACTCATCTATGATTGACATGTCTCTTTGCTTTAGTGAAGGAGTTTTATGGGTCTATTTCGAGTGCGTTGTCCTAGTTATTGCGCCTAGGAGATTTGACGGGGTATATCATGTATGCTCTGTGCTTACGACCTTGCATGCGTAATTTACGGGGTATTTATTGACACCAAAATCTTATTAGACTTTTATGCGAATTTAGGGGTGTGACAACTCTTGATTTAATTAGCTGTCGAAATGAGACGCAATCTTAATAACTCGACGACCCATGTAACCATTTTATACTAATTAACTCGGGGTGAGGGATATTCGACGCAACCTATACTTTTTATTCGCTTTGTTAATGTAGTTTAATTTACACTCGCCTAGTTTAATCTTTCCTTTTTTGCATATTTTCCTTTTTGTTTATAATTATCTTTTACACTTTTATTTTAGAAGTATTAAACCAATGAAATTCTAACAACTCGTCTCTGTGGATTTTTTGATACCCGGACTTGGCCGTTATACTCCCTTAAAAGAGTGTATTCATAAGTTTAGGTTTTTGTATTAAGGCGGTGAATAGAAAATAATGATCTGCATTTAACACGCGTTGCTTTTCACCCTTGATCAACAATATCCCCTCCCTATGCTAAGAAAAACACTAATACTGATAAGAGGCCTCAGGTTACTGAGAATAGGCCTCAAGTCCTCAACACTGAAGAACTCTAGCTGTTGAACCTCAATTTAAAAGGTTGAAGAAAGGTTTTCCTGACCATTAAGGGATAGCCAAGAAGGTTCAAGCTGATCAACATGATTTGGTGAAAAAAGTTCAAGACGACCTGTGTGATATTGGGTCTGCCTCGGTAGCAATTAACCCTGGGTTGGCCAGGGGTTTGATTAAGGATGAAAATCTTCCAGTAAATAGATCTGCTATAACCCCATTATCTAGATGCCGATTGGTTAAGGGGGATATCCAGAATTTTTCATTGGTAAGTGTTCAACTATTTATGTTTAGTTTATAACTTATGTTAAGCCTTTTATGAATTTATATTGTGTATCTCTTTCTTGTGTAGTTCATAGTTGATTGTAATAAACTTTGGGAAAAGGATGACCAACTAAAATCTTCCTCGGCAGATGTAGAGGAAGATTTTGAAGGTTTAAGGCAGTTCTTAAAAGACTCTGAGGATGTACTTGAGAGAGAAAAGAAGGTCCGGGAAGGAAAATTGAATATGGTTGAAGATAGAGCAGGTGAAGCAGAGAATAACACAGAAACTATTATAGATAAAGTAACAAATGACGAAGAAAAGTTAAAGGAGGAAGAGAATAAGGCCAGAGTTTTCGAGGTGAAATCCAGTGGCTTGACTGTCGAAATTGTAGCTCTGAATTCCAAGAGCAAAAAGGACAAGGATGATGCGTTCAATAAAGGCTGGGATAAGGCGTTTGCTATTGCAACCATACAAATTGAATATGCCAAGAAACTTTCTTTTAAGGAAGGTTGGTCGGAGGCACTGAAAGTGGTCGACACACGAATAGACTCTAAGCTTTTCCTTAGGCATGATCTAGGAACTCCTCTCAACTTAGATGAGGAGATTGATGATGAGGAGGCTCTGGGAAGTCTTTAATGGTGCCAACTAGGTCTTCATTGGTGCCAGCTGTGATTTCTAATCTGCCTCCTCCAAAAGTTACTGCCAAGGATAAGGAGAAGGTCTAATTCCTTTTAGTTAGTTTTTTCTTGCTTTTTGAATACTTACTTTATTTCTATTTCTTTTGCTTTTTAATGGAACTATCTTTTGTAACGCCCATTTTCTGATGATGAATGAAAAAGTTTCTTTTTAATCTATCTCACTATAGTATACCTTTTTATTGTACTTTTTCATTATGCTTGGTCTCCCTTATCACTATGATATTATTGTCCTTCAATTTATTGCCATTGTATGTTTTCCTTGGTCTCATTTTGAGTTCTTATATTTGTGATTTCCAATTTAATATCAGGAAGAACAAGATATTTTCTGCTGAGTATGATCTACTAAAACGTATTAACAGTTTGCTTAAAGCTGGACATGTGGCTTTGACTGTTGCTGAGTTAAAAGTTGTGCTCGGCAGTGATGCATCCTACCAGGCGAAGGATGTTTATGTTCAGGAGCATTACCTTTTGGATAAAGCTATAGCAAATAATGAAACTTATTATGAAATGATCGAGCAACTATGAGAAGATCATAAACTTTCCTTAACTCTTCTCCATGCTGACTATGAGTCTAAGTACAAGGTCTTGTGTGAATTAGCTGGTTTTGATATAAAAGCTTGAAGAATATTCCTCGGCATATAGGAGGAAAGAGTTTTTGTTGAATCAGGAAGTTGAAAGCGCTAGGGAGGTCAGCAGGCTACTTGAAGAGGAGAACTAGGGGTGTTCGCGGTCCGGTTCGGTTCGGTTCGATTTTGAAGTTTTTTTAGAGTCCTCTAAAAAATGGACGAAAATCGGAACGATAATGTCGATTAACCGACCTTGTTCGGTTCAGTTTTTATAAGGTTGGTTAGGTTTAGTTTATTGGTCCCAAGAGTCTTAAAGACAAAACATTAAAATAGCCCAAAAGTACCTTAAAATAGTCTTAAAATTGTCCAAACAGCCCATCCAAACAACACATAATAACCTTTACACAATCTAAAAATGTCTTAAAAATAACATTAATAATTGTCCAAACAACACTTTCTAACAGCACATAAAAACAACACAAACTAGCCTTTAAGTAGTCTTAGGATATGTACCCTTAATTATTCCTTGAGTAGAAGGAATACCACCGTCACCACCTAGATTACGTTCATTTCCAGCCATCTACAGGACTATAACAATCAGCAAAGCACAACAAAACATTGATTAGAGAACAAATCAACGATTATTTACACTAAAAAAATACGCTGATAAAATAGAGAATGATGCATCCCTAACATAAAAAAAAATTAAATATATGATTGTTGCGACAATTGACAAAACAAATCATCTTACTCTACATAGCTTGATTGTTGCGATTGATTGCTGCAACGGTCAACAAAAAAAATTGGATTGTTACGACGGCCAAATGAGTTAGGCTTAAGAAAATCGGTCGGCGATGGAGTGAGGATCTTCTTAGAGGCGGTGAGGTTTTTAGTTTATGGAGAATGAGATGAGATAGAGTTAGAGAAGCAGTGAAGTCGGCGAAAGAAGTTAATGAGATGAAATGTAGGGTAAGGTAAGGTTTTAGTCTTAGGATGCTTGGACTATTTTGAACTTAGTCTTTTTTTTTACACTATTACTAAATAAAATATAAAATATATATATATATTATTATTGTCGGTCCGGGTCGGTTCAGACCGACCATTTTAACTCAAAATCCAGGGACCGGATCGACTAAATCGGTTTTAAAAAAAAAAGGTGAACAAACCGATTAACAAAAAAATCAACAAAAAAAGGCGGTTCGGCTCGGTGTGGTTCGTTCCATCAGTTTGGTCAGTTTTTTGAACACCCCTAAGGACAACAACCGTATTCGGAATGATATGGATAGCTTGAAAAAATCTTTTGAGCTTGTTGACAGCGGGGGAAAACCGCGACACGAGTGTATAAAGATATACGCCGATCGTTGGTATCGGCCCCCACCGCTATGCAAAAACCTAAACTCTAACTACACTTGTTTAATAATTATAGCGATAAGTTCGGGTATCGAATCCACAGGGAATGTTCGATAGATCTTAACGGATTTATCACTTCAGGAATAAATGTTGTAAAAGGTGATAGGTTGATTTTATAAAGAAAAGGAAGAAAAATAAGAAGTTAACTCTAAATATGAATTAAGAAAACGAGAGTTGGAATCACGTCCCCGTCGTGGGCTAAACACGCGAAATTAGAATTTTGGTTCGAAAACATTTAATCGAGCATTTTTTAGTTAAACATAAACATCACACATGAAGGAATTTTAGCCAACAATGCGAAATTAAATATTTAATAAAAAATGGTCACACGCGACTTAAAATCGGATTATCGCTTTAAACTCCAACGTTGCATGAAAAAGAAAGTTGAACGCATAATAACCCCATTTTAATTCGCTAGGTTTCAATTAAATACAATTTTACACGAAACCTAATTTTCGAAGCTCGACGCCCATTAATGATGGATACGCAATGACAACCCGATAAACTACTCACTACACATGAATAAATAAATAGAACAACTAATTAATAGATAAAACAAGAAGTAAACAACTACAACTATTTTATCTAGGCAAGGAAATTAAATACACACAGAAAATAAAAGGAACAAAGCAAGAATAATATCCACTTACATTAATGGGTGTCAAACCACAAAACAAATGGAAGAGAGTGGAGACTCCACAATAAAATCCCCAAAATGTGCAAACCCTAGCTCCTAAAATAAGAAAAAGGAACTAAAAACTAAAATCCCTACAAATAACACAAGTCTTGCTATTTAAAGTAAGTTACATTAATAGAATAAAGGAAAAAAGAAAAGAAATGAAAATAAGGATAAGTCACTTAATAAACTAAAGAAAAAAATAGAAAAATAAAATGAAAAGGGAAAGGGGGAAAGTAGCAACAAAGAGGTCGGTGGAAATAGGGGACGGTTGACCGGGGTACCAAGGCCGATCGACCGTGGAAAATGGGAGGAGCACACTGCCTAACCTCGAAGACAAATACCAAAACACCGGTCGATCGGCGGCAGAGGCACGATCGACCGTGAATCACAGCACAACCCACCAATATGCAACACCAAACCGACCACCATTTCCACTAATGGAAGTAATCAACAAAACCGAGATCACCCATTGATTCAATAGTTGCCCAAACTATGGCCATGACCCGCTCACATCGAATTGTATTGCTGCGATTTCGGACCAGCAATAGCCGAAATGGATCCTCCATGGAAGGGCCAAATCGAGACCACCATTTTGTGCCCAAATCGAGAACCACCATTGATGAACCCAAGTCAAGACCCATTCCACCAAATGAGTAAAATCAAGACTCGAAACCCGCACATGCGTGTCGTGGACCAAACCCGAGTTCCAATTTGGTAAAAAACATCCCAATATGGCGCATGGCCAAAACCCGAGCAAAACTCGAGAAATCTCCCAAAATCGCCATTCTTAATGTTAGTCCAGCAAATTGGCCAAACTAGAAGATAGGACATAAAGGGAATTAAACAAATTGTTAGTTAATAAATAAAATAATAATAAATAAATAAATTCTAATAATTCTTCCCCGATTAAGGATCCATGTTTCCTTCGTTCAGACTCCGATTCGCACACCGTTTGCGGCCACATGAACCTTGGCCCGAGGGCTACAAACCAAAGTGTGAAATTACAAAAATGGCCTTGAACGTGTGAATCGCGACAAAACTTTATCAGAACGCGCTCAAACTTCATACTACGCACCATAACACCTATAAAAGCTCAATAATACCTCAAATAATATGTTCGCATATAAAATGGAGGTTGTCTGATTAATGAGCATAATTATAGGCATTAAAGTAATCGAGGGGGCTAAAATGCATAAGTTTGAGAGTAATTAAAGTGCAATATTCTATACAAATCACTTATACCGAGTGAGGGTCCTTCATTCGTGAAACTTGAGAATGCCCGGTTACTATAGGAATTGGACAACTTAAAGAAGAATAAGACCAAGTCAGACCAGTCTTATAGGCAGGTTGTTGTTCATCAGCCCATTGTCGAAGACGAAAGGACCAAGAAGACTTTGGCCTACCAAGCTGACTGTGATACCCCCTACTAAAATACCGGGTGGCCAGCCCGTGATCAAAATAAAACATTGGTCCCATATGGATCATTCTTAGCATCACTGTCAAAAACTTTTTAAAGTTATTAACCACCTAGAATTTAATTAGACTGGTGCCAAATTTTATCTATCATTAATTAACAACAGGCAGAAAATAAATAATAATAAAACCATCAACACAACTCATAACGGAATTCAATACAAATATATAATCATAAATAAAGATAACTGAATTAACTATCGGTTCAACAATAAAATACAATAATCCCTGAAGCAGTAACCTGGATACATAAAGTCCAATAAATAAACTAAATACAAAATCTGAGGGCGGGATGCCCAAATGAGTACTGAAGAAAAGTTCCTACACTAGAAGAAAATGAACGAAGCATCCATAACAAGGTCCTGCAACTTCCACATTGGCTGCAGCTACGCATCCCTGGATAGAATCCCCAAACTGGGCGTCCCTAGGGCTGGACCTAAAATGTTTTGGAAAAGATTTTGAAACGGGTCAGAGCCCAAGTAAAACATTTTGAAAATATTTAGCTACCAGTTAAATTTTCAATAATTAAATATGCATGCACACTTTTCATATCTAAGCTAGTGTCGCACTCTCTTGAGAAATAACTCACCCCTCGTATAATTTTCACAATTAACACTTGCCTTCTGCCATTCCTAGTTAAGCTACCCCACCTAACTAGCCATAACAAGTCTCCTTCCATATACTAACTCATTGTACCCACTCGTATTACCCATATAATATGTTATCGAATTTCTATGTCTTTTATCCCTTTATAAATTTCTCAGTATGTGCTTATTTCTCCCCATAATATAGTTATTTTTAATGTCACTATCTTTCTCTTCCACTAAACCCACACAGTAGAAAAAATCACACATATACCTATATCACTCTGTTATATATATAATACTACACCCCTAAGCTAAGTTGCGGTGTGAGTATACTAGGCTATAATGTCTTGGTACAACATTTACGAAACACACCTAGTAAAATAAGTCACAAGTATATATATATTCATCACAGTAATTATATATATATAATACAACACCCCTAGGTTGAGACCTACGGTGCATGCATACTTTGCTATCAAGTCCCGGTACATCACGCACTGTATAAAGGACTACGGATGTTGAATCACTCTGGAACTGTATCAATACAAATCACACATATTGGAGGCGAATAAAGTTCACATACCCATGGGTCACGCACATACCTACGCTCCCATGGTCAGCTGACTTATCAACTCAAAAATAATTCATTCAATGTCCTATGTCCTTAAGGTACCAATCTAAATCCCCCTGAAGGCACACAAAGATAAGATGGTCCTTTTTCGAAAATCAAACTCCCGTGATAGCAAGTATGGTAGGTATGTCATACACATAATAAATTATACAAATCAGTATATGTATACACATAACCTATATCATATATTATATACATAGCATATATATCTCCCGAAGATATTACGTATTATTTAATATCAATTATACATCTTATCATATATTCCCGTGTATACCTCACTACTCGAAGTGTGCCAATTTTCCTTTAAAATATTGCAGTAGGTAATTCACTCATATCCTATTGATCTAAGTCATAGGTTCGCTCATCCCCCGAATTCGTTACATTTCAAATTACACCGATTAATCTATTCAATTTCACATTAATTTATTAAAGTAGTGTCACCCAACTACAATACTTTGACTCACTCATATGGTCTGTATCTTCACACTTTATAATTTGTTGCACAAAAATCCACTATTAAGGTTAACACCTCTCGTTAAATGCACTATTCGATAATTTATTATATATCTCTATAATAAATCAAACTGGTTAATTTGTGCCTTAATCCCGTAGCACTAGCCTGAGAAATATCACAGTCAAAATCCCGACCCATAATTTAATTACTATCACCTCAATTAATTTTTTTCCAAGTGATATCACTCAACCAAAATGCCCGGACTCCCTTTATTGGCCCGTATTTTAACCTTTTAGAATTCATTTCTCCAAATTCGGTTAATAAATTTAATAGTCCTTAATACTCATCCCATAAGACTCTAAGTATTAGGTTCCATTTAATTTTTATCAATTAAATTCCACCTTAAGATACCAGCCCGTATGCTAAACTCATCCAAAATTCCCATTCGAATACGTTCGTATATTTTTGACATATATTATCAAGTGTCGTTCCATATAAATAATTCTAAATCCATATCCCGGATTCATCCCTATCTAATCCAAGGATAAAATAATGTTCCTTTATATTTTTTCAAACTCCGTCACTCATCTACGGATATCTTCATATAACCCAAATTTAATTCTTCCTAAAGATGTCGGTCTCGCGTACCCTATCGTAGAAATATCATATCAAATAAAAAAATCAATAAAATACGACGTCAGCGCCCACACGACCGTGACGAAAAGATCTACAATCTCATGTTTTGCAATAACTGAAGGGCTCGATCGATCGACAAATTAGGTCGATCGATCGATCGACCAGATACCAGTCATCTTTCCCGAGTGCTTTTTCCACCATTTTTAAACTCCGAAGCTTTCCAACTTCAATCCAGACCTCGATTACTTTATCGCACATATTTATTTCATCTATAAACATGTTCAAAAACTAGTATACGACATTAATCCTCAGTGATTTTCACTAAAATTTTAGGGATCCTAAATTGGGTTTTTCTCAATACCCCTTAAATAGCAATTCTCAATTCGATTCAATAATCCGAATTCAACAATAATTTCTACAGGTCTTTGACTCGAAGCCATATTCTAGCCTCATATGGTATTATTCTCACATCAATTTCACCCTTAATGCTTAAATACCCAAAACACAAATTTAACATGTGATATCCTCCAAAAACGAATTTTGTTATAATAACTCATCCCAAAATGAATATGGTTTACACCCACCATGATATAAACCGCAATACCGCAATTTAAATGAAAGAAAGTTTAACTACTTTCCTGAAAATTTTTTAGAGTCTGATCCTTTGATGTAGATGGAGATTTTGACGAAGAACACATCAATCTCCTCTTGGCTTGACTCCCAAAAGCTCTCCCACTTGATCCCTCTTTTCTCCTCTGCAACTAGGGTTTTTCTAAAATGAACTATGGATGCCATACCCTCTCACATTTTGATTTTATTATGCCAATCCCGTTTTTAGACTAATGGGCTTAATTAAAATGACCCAAACACTCCCGTGTGGGCCCGGTCATGCCTAAAAATGCTCCGAGACCCAATTACTACCCCCGAGTACTCTATTTTGACTATCTCTACCCTTTCGGACTCAACTGTACACTCAGAATCATCATCCGAGTTACTTAACTAAAATCTCAAATTCCAACCTCAAATTACGACACATGTATTCTTAAAAGAAATATCCCAAATTAATTTAAATCTCAATTCTCCAAATAAATTGAATCTTCCATTTTAAATAAATTCTTGAAATTAAATAGTTTCTCCAAATCATCAATTTAGTTTAAATTCTAATTCTCCAAATTAGCTAAATTATTTATCCTAAAAAATACGGGGTGTTACATACTTCCCCCCTGACAAAGGAATTTCGTCCTCGAAATTAAGATGAGTCTAGTACTCCAAGCCTCGAATACTTCCTTACTCACATGTCTCTAAGATAGCTACACATATTTCTACCCCATCTAATAGGGAATTTTATTAAAATTACCTTAATTGGCCAGGGCGCCCATACACCCTATACCCGTGCATAAGTGCACAAAGGTTACCCGACTCCACTAGCCTTAAATTGTAATGCGGCTTTCAATTTACAGTTATAACTACCTGAATACAAATTAGCCAAGGTACCAAACTATGTACTAGTGACCAAAAATCTCCCCACTTCCAACATTGCGCTAAGTTTCATGCGTGGGATGTCTCGCAAAGCAAAATCCAAATAAGGAACCCCCCGATACACTACTACCTAGCATTGTTGGTCGATAAGATCTGTTTGGCCCTCAATCCATAGTACGTACCCCAAAATCCCGTCTTCTGACATAAAAGTAAACTCGAACATTTTCATGTTACCAAAGATATCATACAATATAACTCCCTTTACGATCACAAGTATTTTAGTACGAGTCAATCACAAGCTATATATCCTCGCTCGTTACTAAACATATCCACTCTGAATCTCATCAGTAAACATCCCTACTTACCGATAACATTTTCTCATAAGTATATTATTCAACACACGATAACATATATACACGAATATATAGGTTTGACCCTCTTTCAAGTAATAACTAGCACATGTAAATCATATCTCAGAACAGTGAACACAAAGTCTCATCATACTATTTACTATAGCCCAAACATTTCAGTATAATTGTTAGTAACATCTCGTATGCAATATATTTATCTCGAGCTCAGCTCCGCACTCTTGGCATGGCTATATCATACGGGTATTCTCGATTACCCCAATTTTCAAATTATGTCCTTCTCGATCCTGCCCCACCCATTAACTTATGGTGCAATTTTTTTCTCAATGCATCCTTTGTAGCACTACCTGGCTCCACTAGTCATATATCGTATTAACTCTCTGCTTAAAGTGTTTCCTCTACTCATTTAATAATTTAACATTTAAAATTGATGCACTAACATCCAACAACATCTGGCTATTCCCAACATTTATTACAATCCTTATGTGTAACCTCCCGTAACGAAGTTCAAAAGAACTTTCCCTTATGCACTATCCCCTAGCATTGTCAGTCATCGAAATTTGTGAATTCCAAGAACATAACCAAGATATCACAAATTTTGTCTCCCAACACATAAATCAAATTATCTATGCCCATATCTCTCAAGGCGTCAAACGATAATATGCTCTCACTATGACTAATTTCTCATCACTTACACAATAATGAGTTAAATCTCTCCACTCAATGGTAAACTCGACATACCCTGAATCACATTAGTAAAAGTCGCTATGCATAGGGAACCAATATAACTAGGCCTATGTACTCTTTGAAGTCTACTTTATAAAACTATCGTCGCGAGCTTGACCCTCTTTTAAGTGAGACATCATAAAAATACTTATCATACCCCGGAACAGCGAACATGATAAGCTTGTTGTAACTGCTCACCATCGCTTAACAATTCGTACTTAGGATATAACCATACCTTGAATATTACCTATCAAAATGAGATAGCCTCATAAGATATATATATCCTCTCAGTGTTCACACCCGCTCCCCTGCGGATGGATCTAAAGAGAGCCCCTCTACTCAATGGTGAATAACCACACACTATAATTGTATTTAAGATACCTCTACTAAACCCGTTTCACATGAGAATTTACAATAACACCCGTCGTTCTAGCCAAATTTCCCTATCCTCGCTTGTGTATTTCACCACGAGTCCATTTTTAACTTACAGACCCTTTTTTGATTCTCCGTATCCACCTCACTGGGTACGAAGTTCGATAAACAAGTAAACTCTCCTTCATGTTCGGCCCTTCTGAAGTAGGACTGAATTCCCTTTACCCCTCTATTTAAACAACCGATAAGGGGATTTGTGGTTAAATCGCACACCAATTTCCTCGTTATCCATGGTATCTCTACATGGTTGTGGTGAGCGGCTCCCACCACTACTATTCCGCTCCTATGAGCCAAGATTTTGTGCCTGAAATTTAACCCTCGATGTCACTGCACTCCACCCTACTCAATTACCTTCGGGTTATCTCTTTCCATTAACCTGTTACACTCCCCCTCTTTCCTGAATCCTCACGGATGTCTCTTCAAAAGAGTTCCCCCCGACTCCACCCCTTTACTGAATACACTTGGTGAGTCTGAATATGCACCACCGCTTTTTACAAAGGTGTTTAGGGAAACTAATGCACTCTGATGTTTATCCTAATGTCGTCTATCATTAACAATAATTATGGTGACTTATATCACGATCACCGTTTTCACAATATTCTATGCCTTCTGCTGAGCCTCCCCTCTTGCAGTTCTTCTAACAGCCCTCGTTGGTCGTCCCAAAGTTGTTCAGTGTATGAAGCCCAACCGAACTCGTATATATATCGCATCAGCTATACTTAATAGCAAGAGAAAATAAGTCGCATGCGTGAAGGAATACAACAATCCTATAATAAGGCTCTATATCAAAGAACTCTACGCTCAAACGTAACAAGCCGCACAAATCCTAAGGACTCTAGAACCTGATGCTCTAATACCATCTATGACACCCGCCTACTAAAATACCGGGTGGCCAGCCCGTGATCAAAATAAAACGTTGGTCTCATATGACTCATTCTTAGCATCACTGTCGAAAACTTTTTAAAGTTACTAACCACCTAGTAATTTAATTAGACTGGTGCCAAATTTTATCTTTCATTAATTAACAATTGGCGAAAAATAAATAATAACAAAACCATCAACCCAACTGATAACGGAATCCAACACAAATGAATAATCATAAATAAAGATAACCGAATTAACTATCGGTTCAACAATAAAATACAATAATCCCTGAAGCAATAACCTGCATACATAAAGTCCAATAAATAAACTAAATACAAAATCTGAGGACGAGATTCCCAAATGAGTACTGAAGAAAAGTTCCTACATTAGAAGTAAATGAACGAAACGTCTATAAAAAGGTCTTGCAATTTCCACATGAGCTGCAGTTGTGCATCCCTAGATAGAATCCACAAACTGGGCGTCCCTGTGGCTGGACACCTAAAATGTTTTGGAAAATATTTTGACACGGGTCAGAGCCCAAGTAAAATATTTTGAAAATATTTAGCAAGCAGTTAAATTTTCAATAACTAAATATGCATGCACATTTTTGATATTTAAGCTAGTGTCGCACTCTCTTGAGACATAACTCACCCCTCATCTAATTTTCACACTAAACGCTTGCCTTCTGCCTTTCTTAGTTAAGCTACCCCACCTAACTAGCCATAACAAGTCTCATTCCATATACTAACTCATTGTACCCATTCGTATTACCCATACAATATGTTACCGAATTTCAGTGTATTTTATCCCATTATAAATTTCTCAGTATGTGCTTATTTCTCCCCATAATATAGTTATTTATAATGTCACTATCTTTCTTTTCTACTAAACCCACACAGTAGAATAAAATCACACGTGTACATATATCACTCTGTTATATATATATACTAATACTACACCCCTAAGCTGAGTTGCGGTGCTAGTATACTAGGCTATAATGTCCTGGTACAACATTTACGAAACATACGTAGTAAAATAAGTCACAAGTATATATGTTTATCACATTAATTATATATATACAATATAACACCCCTAGGCTGAGACCTACGGTGCATGTATACTCTACTATCAAGTCCCGGTACATCATGCACTGTATAAAGGACTACGGATTTCGAATCACTTTGGAACCGTATCAATACAAATCACACATATTGGAGGCGAACATAGTTAACATACCCATGGGTCACGCACATACCAACGCTTCCATGGTTAGCTGACTTATCAACTCACAAATAAGTCATTCACAGTCCTATGTCCTTAAGGTACCAATCAAAATCCACTCGAAGGCACACAAAGATAAGATGGTCCTTTTTCGAAAATCAACCTCCCGTGATAGCAAGTATGGTAGGTATGTCATACACATAATAAATCATACAAATCAGTATAGGTATTCACACAACCTATATCATATATTCCATACATAACATATATATCTCCCGAAGATCTTACGTATTATTTAATTTCAATTATACGTCTCATCGTATATTCCCGAGTATCCCTCACTACTCTAAGTGTGCCAATTTTCCTTTAAAATATTACAGTAGGTAATTCACTCATATCCTATTGATCTAAGTCATAGGTTCGCTCATCCCCCGAATTCATTACATTTCAAATTAAACCGATTAATCTATTCAATTTCACATTAATTAATTTATTAAAGTAGTGTCACCCAACTACAATACTTTGACTCACTCATATGGTCTGTATCTTCACCCTTTATAAAATGTTACACAAAAATCCACTATTAAGGTTAACACCTCTCGTTAAATTCACTATTCAATAATTTATTATATATATCTATAATAAATCAAACTAGTAAATCTGTGCCTAACTCCCGTAGCACTAGCCTAAGAAATATCAGAGTCAAAATCCCGACCCTTAATTTAATTGCCATCACCTCAATTAATTTTTTTCCAAGTGGTATCACTCAACCAAAATGCCCGGACTCCCTTTACTGGCCCGTAGTTTAACCTTTTAGAATTCATTTCACCAAATTCGGTTAATAAGTTTAGCACCCTTATTAAATTTAATAGTCCTTAATACTCATCCCATAAGACTCTAAGTATTAGGTTCCATTTAATTTCTATCAATTAAATTCCACGTTATGATACCAACCCGTATGATAAACTCATCCAAAATTCCCATTCGAATACGTTCATATATTTTTGACATATATTATCGAGTGTCGTTCATTATAAATAATTCTAAAACCATACTCCGGATTCATACCTATCCAATCCAAGGATAAAATAATGTTCCTTTATATTTTTTCAAAGTCCGTCACTCATCTACAGACATCTCCAAATAACCCACATTTATTTCTTCCTAAAGATGTCGATCTCGCGCACCCTGTTGTAGAAAAATCATATCAAATCCAAAAAAAATCAGAAAAATACGAGGTTAGCACCTACGCGACCGTGACGAAAAGATCTACAATCTCATGTTTAACAATAAATGAAGGGGTCGATCGATCGATGAATTGGGTCGATCGATCAATCGACCAGATACCAGTCATCTTCCCCGAGTGCTTTTTCCACCATTTTTAAACTCCGAAGCTTTCCAACTTCATTCCAGACCTCGATTACTTTATCTCCCATATTTATTTCATCTATAAACATGTTCAAAAACTAATATATGACATTAATCCTCAGTGATTTTCATTAAAATTCTAGGGTTCATAAATCGGGTTTTTCTCAATACCCCTTAAATAACAATTCTCAATTCGATCTAATAATTCGAATTCAACAACTATTTCTATAGGTCTTCAATTCTAAATCATATTCTACCCTCATATGATGTTATTCTCACATCAATTAAACATCAATTTCACCCTTAATGCTCAAATCCCCAAAGTCCAGATTTAACATGTGATATCCTCCAAAAATGAATTTTGTTATAATAACTCATCTCAAAATGAATATGGTTTACACCCACCATGATATGAATCGCAATACCGCAATTTAAATGAAAGCAAGTTTAACTACTTGCCTAAAAATTTTGTAGAGTCTGATCCCTTGATGTAGATGGAGATTTTGACGAAGAACACGTCAATCTCCTCTTGGCTTGACTCCCAAAAGCTCTCCCACTTGATCCCTCTTTTCTCCTATGCAACTAGGGTTTTTCTAAAATGAATTATGGCTCCCATACCCTCTCAAATTTTGATTTTATTATGCCAATCCCATTTTAGACTAATGGGCTTAATTAAAATGGCCCAAACACTCCCGTGTGGGATCGGTCATGCCTAAAAATGCCCCGAGACCCAATTACTGCCCCCGAGTACTCTATTTTGACTATCTCAACCCTTTCGGACTCAATCGTAAACTGAGAATCATCATCCGAGTTACTTAACTAAAATTTCAAATTTTAACCTCAAATTACGACACATGTATTCTTAAAAGAAATAACCCAAATTAATTTAAAACTCAATTCTCCAAATAAATTGAATCTTCCATTTTAAATAAATTCTCCAAATTAAATAGTATCTCCAAATCATCAATTTAGTTTAAATTTAATTCTCCAAATTAGCTAAATTATTTATCCTAAAAAATACGAGGTGTTACACTGACTTATTGAAACCCAAGGATCAAGCCCTTAAGAAACTCCAAGATCAAGTTGAAAGGCTTAATTTTAACTTTCACAAGTAACTAAAGGAAGTTTGGATGGATGGTTATAATGAAGCCCTAAATCACATGGAGGACCACTTGGTACAAAGTAATTGTGAAGGTTACAAGTGGGGGTGGACTAATGTGCTGACATTATTGAAGTGGGATGACAAGAGTGAGTTGTGGCACTAGAATGACCCCGATATCTTGGACTATCCTAAGCCTCCATTAAAAATCGACGCACAGTGAATTCCACCTGATGTCATTTCCCGATTCCTGATAAGTAAGTATTTGGGTGATTACGGTCTTCATAACGACGTTGAGTCTGTTCATCCTCGTCACTTGCTTGATAGGCTGAGCAGCAGTAATCGACCTAGGTTGACATATTTTAGAACCACAAATTCACCATATACCCTGAATGATCCTCTTGTTGGGATGGACAAGGCTAAGGGAAAGTGTCCGACAAAATAATTTTTTTTTTTTTTTATAATAGTTGCTCATTTATGATTATATCTGCCTTTTATTTGAATGAAATAAAATGATTGTCTTTTGTTTTGCATACATATTTGTCTATGTATTTTAATCATCCATTGTCAATTAAGTTTATGATTAGTTGATCGGTTGTTCAACCGACTAACCTACTTAATCAATTTGTGCAATGTCAATTTTAAGAACTTGACTTATTGGGCCTTAGGTGCTACTAACGTACTTAGGTTAAAACGAATCTTTGTCATTTTTAAAACTAAGTTTTTTTATTAGTTACCTTTGGCAATGACCAAATATATTAGGATAAAAAGGTTTCCCTGTTTTCTAACTTAGTTGGCTAAAATTTCTTGTTCTTGACTTTCGATCATACATGAAGTTTTAGGAACTTCTTGGTTGTGACTCGTTAAAGAGGAAGTCATACATGAAGTTTGGAAAAACTTTTCATTTTTCTTTTTTAAAGTTGGAAAAGTGTTTTCATGGGGTTTAAGGTATTTCTTGTTCGTCACTTGTCAAAGAAGAAGTCATATACTATTCCAAAAAATAACAAAAAAGGAATTGGAATTGGCCGAAAATCATGACTTTTATTAAACCGGATGAAAAGATTACATCATAACTTCAACATACTTCAACATAGCTACTGATAGTACTTCCTGAGGTGATCGACGTTCCATGGAATCTTGAATTCTCCCCCCTCAAGTGTTTCCATGTAATAAGTTCCTGGTCCGATGACTGCTGAGATGCGATAAGGACCATGCCAGTTTGCATCCAACTTGTTTCCTTTCTAGATAAATTTCTTGAGGACATAATCTCCCTCTTTCAAGTTTGTCTGCTTGACCCTTCTGTTGTAAAATCGAGCAGTTATTTGTTGGTAATCAACTACTCTGAGTGTAGCATCTTCTCTAACTTCTTCAATTAGGTTCAGATCCAGCCTTATCATAAGATCCCTCTTAGGGGAATCAAAGTTCAACATCCTATGAGTTGGTAAACCGATCTCGGCTGGCACCATTTCTTTAATCCGAAAGGCAAGCATGTAAGAAGTTTCTCCAGTAGCTGTTCTCGACGTTGTTCTATATACCCAAAGGACAGTTTGAAATTCATTGATCCAATCGCCTTTTGCATCATCAAGTCTCTTATTCAGTCCATCAAGCACGATTTTATTAGTTACCTTTATTTAGCCGTTGCATTGTGAATGTCCAGGGGAAGAATGAAGTTTCTGAATTTTAGATTGAACGCGGTACACCTCAAAGTCATCATTGTCAAACTGAGTGTCGTGAGTAGTGATAAAAGCATACGACATACCATACCTGCATATGATATGTTTCTATATGAACTTTAAAACCCTTTCATAAGGCATTTCAATCAATGGTTCGACTTCCACCCATTTTGTGAAGTAGTCGATCACCACCATAAACTACTTGAACCTGCCTTTGGTAATTGGTAGTGGGTCAACCAACTTAATTCCCCAAATAATAAAAGGCCAAGGAAAAGTTATTAGTGTTAGATCAACCCCCGATATTTTATGGATCACATAAAACTTTTGACACTTGTCATACTTCTTTGCAAAAGCAATACAATCTACTTTCATCGTCGACCAATAGTATCTTTTCATAGCTATTCTTCGTAGCAATGACCGACCATATGAGTGAGCTCCTCAAGAGCCTTCATGAACTTCCTTGATCATCTCTGGTACCTCAACGGGGTGTACACATCGAAGTAATAAAATAGTGTAGCCCCTTTTGTAAAGGACTCCTTGCTATAGCACATAGCCGACTGTCATACATATTTCCTTCCTTGCTTCTTTTGGCTCGGTAGGTAAAATACCTTTGTCAATATAGTTTTTGATGAGATCCATCCATGATGGTCCTAAATCCACCTTGATAAAACTAATCATAACATTATCGTCTTTGCTTCTGAACGCAAGAATCTCCACTGGAATTGTTCTCCTACGTTATGTCCTGGTTGCTAAGGCTAGTCGAGCAAGTGCATCTGCTCGGGCATTCTCTACCCTTGGTATCCTAACCATTTGGATTGCTGAGAACTTGGATATGACTTTCATAGCTTTGAATAGGTATTTGATCATGAGATATCCATTGACTCCATATATTTAAAGTGCTTGATTAACAATTAACTTGAAATCACTATATTCCATAACCTGCTCGACTCCCAGTGATATGGCTTCTAATGTTGTGATTAGTGATTTGTACTCGACTTCATTGCTGGAAGCCTATAATTGAAATCTCAGGGCATATTCCACATCAATATTGTCTGGAGTATTAACTATAAGACCAGCTCCACTTCCAGTGGCACATGAGGATCCATCCACATACAACTTCCATACTGGAATGGATTTGTTAAATCTTTCTTCAGATAGAATTTCTTACTGAAATATTTTCTTACTTTGCTCAGAATATCAATGAGCCATTTCTTGGATAATTGATGATTCAGGTTGATCGCTGGTAACTTCTGTTTGCTTTGGAGCTGTGCTTTCTTCTATGGAAGTACGTTCGGCAAGCAAACTTAGGTTATTAATCACTTCAGGATATGTGAATTAAGCAATAAAATCTTCTACTACTTGACCCCTTCAGCTCTGTTCTTGGCTCGTAAATTATTTCGTATTCTCCTAATTCCCCTTTCCAAGACATTAATCTTCCCGACTTCTCTCATTTGTGAAGGGCCTGGCGAAGAGGTAGTCTGTGTAGACTATAATAGTATGTGCCTAAAAGTACGGCTTCATTCTCCTTGATGCTTCGATGATAGTAAGAGCTAGTTTTTCCATTCTGACTAACGCCGAGCTGACAGCATATTATGAAATAGTTAAATACAAGTATAATTTCTCCTTCGTAGTTGGTCAGGAAAGTAGTGGCGGAGATCCCATGTACTTCTTCAACTCCTGAAAGGCATTTTTACTTTCATCATTCCATTAAAAGGATTTTCTGATCATTTTGAAGAATGGTAGGCATTTATCAGTTGCTCGGAAAGTAAAACGGTTGAGGGTAAACACTCTTCCTGTAAGTTTATGAACTTCTTTCTTGCATGTGGGGGATTGAATCTCAACTAATGCCTTGATTTTAGTCAGGATGGCTTTAATTCCTCTTTGATTCACAATAAAGCTCAAGAACATTCCTTCCTGTATGCCGAACACACACTTGATCGGGTTGATCTTCGTTTGATGTTTTTCTAGTTGGTTAAATGTTTGACTGAGGTCTTAGATGTGATCGACTGCTTTTTTGCTTTTAGTAAGCATGTCATCCACATATACCTTCATAGTTTTCCCAATTTGTTCCTCAAATACTTTGTTTACCAGCCTCTGGTACGTTACTCCATCATTTTTTAGCCCAAAAGGCATAACGTTGTAGCAGTAGGTACCTTGGTTGGTGATGAAATATGTACTTTTTTTGTCTTCGGGATTTATTTTGATCTCGTTGTAACCAGAGTATTCATCCATAAAGCTTATTAATTCATGACCTGCTATTGTATCTACCAATTGATCAATCCTTAGTGCCAAAGACAACTCAAAACAGTGAAAGAAAACCAAGAAACGGGGAGTTAAATGGAATTTTTGTAATTGTTCACCCCTATTCTGGAGGTGGGGCCAACTAGAAAGTTGAAGATCTTTTAATTACAGGAACATTGGAAAAAACGACATCTCAATCGGAGTCCCGGTGTGAAAGTTATGAGCAGTTAAAGATAGAAGAAAAAGTCAAAGAAAAATCGGACCAATCCGGATCGGACCAATCCGAAATACAAAATTCCAGTAAACCCCGGAACGAAGTAGATGAAAATTAAAAGAACCGGCCTGGTAATTAGTCACGCTCCAGTTCCGTTACAAAAGTAGTCACGCTCCAGATTCGTTATAAAATTAGTCACGCTTTCTAAGTGTGACAAATTGCTAGATACGGGATTTTTATTTTGTGCTTATCTTTTAGCCAAAAGAGTTTTATGTTTTGGGGGCTCTTCGAAACGAACTCTAGCCTATATATTTAGTCATTAGGACTCTTTTTATGAAGATTTCATTGATGTAAAAGCTCCATAACAAGTATGAACATCTAGGAGAAGAATTTACATACTTTGCACAATTAATTCAAGAGCTTTTCTGGTTTTTCTTCAATCTTTGATTTCTTCTTGCATGTTCTTGTTCTTCAATCTTGGTAACTTTTATTTCCAGCACTTTTATTATTATTTCTCATATTTCATCTCTCTTTCCAAGCAATTATGAGTTCATGCAACGTAGATAACATAGTTTTCATTAATTTCACCATGTTAGGCTAGATTTTCTAAGGTCGGGATACATGAACCCAACCTGATGTGGTAGTTGCATGTGTATAAAATTAGTCCTCTAAATTTAATGATTTATTACGATCGTATTACGTAGAAACACGACAATTGTAGATCTTTGGATCTCGTTTGCTTCAAGGTAATCGGGATGCTTCAGAATGCAATTCGAGTGTAATTATCATAATACCGATTTACTCGTCCTTTGATTAAGTATGGTGCGGGCTTGAACCTCATATACGTAATGCTTGGGAGTACTAAATTCTGGGTTTAATTAATCACTTAAATTTATGATTAGTTTTATACCATCAATACTCTAGGGTAGAGGGATTGTGTCCCTACCTTAATTTTCCAATTAGTTTTAGTTAACTTCTTTATTTTCCCCTTTTTCCTTTCTCACTCAATCACCATCTTTTACACTTTATTTTTTGAACTAATAAATCAATTCAAATCTATCAAACATTCCCTGTGGATTCGATACCCAGACTCGTCACTATACTCTGCAAGAGTGTAGTTAAAGTTTAGGTTTTTTTGTATTGTGGTCGGAAGCCGATAACAACGACTAGCGTATTTACACGAACGCCCGGTTTCCAACACGATCACCTTCACTATGCCAATGCCATAATAAGTGGGGAACTTCAAGCACCGATGGACAATGGATGATACTGCTTTAAATTTCTTTAGGCCGACTCTGTCGAGAATTATGTTGTAGGCAGATTGAACATTCTTATCTAATATAAAGAAATAAATTTTCTTTGATCTTCTTACTGGCTAAGTGCCGATCAACACCTCCAGTTTTACTGTTCCCAGAGGATAAACTTTTTCTCCCGAGAAGCCAATTAAATTTTGTGATAGGGTTCCAATTTGATTTTGCATAAGCCTAGGTCATGGAAGTAATTGTAGAACATAACATTTGTTGAGCTCTCGCAATTCTTGCCTCGTGTATTCTGAAGGAGACAACCAATAGGTCATCATGAGAGTAAAGCTCTTCTGATAAGTCATTTTTGGAGAAGCCAATGACTAGCTTATTTTTATTTACTTTCCTCGGCCGACCATCTCCTTCATGTGTTAAGTTGATGTGCCTTATATAAGAGAAAGCTTGGGCTTCATTCAAGTAAGATTTCCTCTTGGAAATTTCATCACCACACTTGTTATTTCCTCATGCAATGAAATGACAACCAAAGGATAGCATGCCTACATCGATCTCAGGGTCTCTAAGTTTCTTTGGTAGGTCTGGATCGTCTTCGAAATCATCATTCCGACTCCTCTTCTTATCATCTTTGCCTTTAGAAGGAGATTCTGACCTTCTTCTGGATTCCTGACCTTCTGTCCAATCCACTAACTTAGCCAGCTTTCCTCGACACATGAGAGTTTCGATCTCATTTTTCAGGGCAATGCAATTATCTGTGGTATGCCCATGATCTTTGGGGAAATCATAATACTTGGATTTATCTCTTCGATTGGGTGGAGATTTCAACTTTCCCGGCCATTTTAATTCTTCATTGCCTCTAATTTCATCCAAAATTGATGCATGCCAATCGTCAAAGGGGTGTAAACTTTGTATTTCTTGGGTTTGTCCACCTTCTTATCCTTCTGTTCCTTTTATCCATACTCTTTTAACGATTAGGTTTTATTCTCGAGGATTTCTTGGCGGCCATAGTTTCCTCGACATTCATGATTTTTTCGACCTTGGACATGAGTTCTGTCATGGTTTTTGGATGATCCTTTACTAGTACATAATACCATTTTTCAGCAAGCAGATGACTCATCAAAGCAGTGATGGTTATTTTCTCCTCATAATCCACCACTTCTAGTTTCTCATTACTGAAGCGAGTGATATATTTTCGGGTAGTTTCTCCTACTCTCTGGTGAACACTCAATAGATGGGCTACACTCTTAATTGGCTTAGCGCCGAAGCTAAAATTGCTAATAAATAACTCGACGAGCTATTGGAAAGTTTTAATTTGTCCTCGGGCAAATTATTATACCATATTTGGGCCGAACTAGTGATGGTACCTGAGAAAGCCCGACAACGGATTTCGTTAGGAACAAAATAAATATCAGCTACAACTGATTTTATTTAATATATAAAATTGGATCAGTTTTACCATCATACTTAGGGGCAACCACTAGTGGCTTGAATTTTGAAGGAGTTGGAAAATCAATAATAATTGAAATGAAAGGATATCCCTTTATAAAACATAGTTGTAAAGATTTCATGGTTTTGGCCATCTCTCCTAGACAATCCTCCAGCCATTGAATTGACCCTTTCCACGAATGATCTTGTACATTGGATCTATTTAAGGCAGCTATGACGTTCCTAGTTTGTGTTTGTGCTAAGCTCTCTTCCTGAGAAGTCTTCTCGACACGCACAGATCCTCAGATTCTTTTTCTAGACCTTATTGATCCAGATCCTCAGATTCTTTTTCTAGACCTTATTGATCCTTTACGATATTAGACATGATGTTCACATGATCAGGATGGTTCCCCGTAATGGCCTCTATTTGCTCGGGGGCTCAAATGATCAAAGGTTGATGCCTTACTCAACATTTCCAAAGTGCTCATCCATTCCGAAGATAAAGAGTGACCATCATAATAATCAGTAGATCTAAATGATGAAGTAGCTTCGGGACGATATGATTTATCACGTGTAAACTTAAATAACTGTTTCTGGTATTTTTGGGAGGAAGTGGTGGCATCTATCTTCTATAAGATGGAACGACAGCAGACCTGGATGGAGCAGTAGTAGGTCTGGAAGGAGCATCAGTAGATCTGGTATTCAATAATTGGGATAATTGCCTCATTATTTCTTAAATTGCTTTTTGCCCTCTGGCAAGGTTGATTAGAATCCCATTTAAATATGACGCATTAGGAGGAGCAGATACATTGCCTCTGGACGCAAGACGACTGTCTGTAATTTGATCCATCTTTTTTAAAATCTTTAAGATGAACCAGTGAATAGATTTGGTAGAGAACGATGACGAGCAGTCATCCCCATAGACGATGCCAATCTGTTGATGTCTACAATTGGTAACACTATTATCTTAGCCACGTAGTACCAATTCTATAATCACAGATAGTTATATAAGTATTCAAGGAATAAACTAAATAAGACACCAAAGGTTTTTAACTTGGTTCAGCTAAGAGAAAGTCTACATCCACGATTATGTTATTACTATTGGTGTTTATAGAGATTTAGGAAGCCTTTTTAATACGAGAATGACCTGTCTTTTGAGCTAAGGCAAATACAATATTTATAATGGTCTAGAAACCAAGGGTGGGAATGCCTTTATATATTCAAGAATTTACACCCATACATAATGAATGAAACTATTGATCTTCAAAGGCAGGTGTAAAATGTCTCTTGGTGATCTCGTGGGTGACCTTCTTCTTCTTGATGGTTCGTCTTCCTATGTTGGTCGTCTGGTGTGACGACCAAGTAAGTTCAGAGTCGACCAACTGAGTATACGAAGACATGTGTCCTAGTGTCTTTGGTCCACGCGGTATAATTTGACGTCATCAAATCTACTTTACATAATGTGCCACTTTGAATCTTCAGCAACACATGGTTTGACAGACAGGTGTCCCAGAATTATTAGTCCGGATGGCATGAGTAATTTTACCTATAACACTACCCATACCCGAGCTAATCACCTTACCCATATAAACATGTAAACCACCCTTTGACCCAACTCCCTTACAAACCTGTCGACCTAAACCATGGCTCTGGTGACCTGAAATCCACCAAAACCCCACCAAAATCTGACTTCCGACCTGACAACCTGACTTCAAAACCCAGCGTGACCAACCTATGACCCAAATCCAGTCAGAACAAATCCATTCCGACGACTTAAAACCCGAACAACTCCGACTTACCTTGTTGCCTATACCTCTCAGCTTCGACGAGTCCTTCCTAAATCCAGCCTACCCGATTCCTCCTCCATATCCAAACCTGCTACCTGAACCCCGGTTTAACCCAATTCTATAACCCGAGATCAAACCCATCCAACCAACTCCAAAAATTTTGGAGCTTCTTTTTCCCTCACCTCTCAAAATGCAAAAAAATAGGGAGATTATATCAAGCTTTAATTCATACACTCTAGGCAAAGATCCATGTGCTTTTAACTGTTGAAAATTATCTTTGACTTGGCAAAAATCCAAATCCCACCAAATCTTCCAAAAACCATATGTGGGTTATAAATGAAAAGAGGGGCAACTCATATCAACGACATCTTAGAACTCAGACTGCATATCATTTGCAGTCTCAGTTTTTGTATAATTTAGAGAGAAAAAATAGGTTCAGAAAAAAAATAGTTTAGTTTAGAATTAATTTTAGGTTTACTTTTTATTCTTATTTTTGTAATCAAGTGAAATTGATTGTGGAAAAAAATAGGGACGCAATTCAAGAAATGCGATTCGAAAGGAAACTTTGTGTATCATATTCTTTCTCTTTTATTTCAATCTTTATTGATATTTTTGTGATTATGCATGCTTATATGTAAATGTTCATCTAATCATCCCATTCAAGGGGTGGGACGAAATCACGTAGGATGTTAATTTAATTAATTAATTTAGTCGATTGTCATATTTCTAGGAGAATTAATTTTTAATTGTCATAAATTAATTTACGTATCGAGAGATAGTAAATTAATTTGAATTTTAATATTTAATTTTGGAATCGAACTAGAAATAGATTTTTCCTAAATTTGAATTATTAACTCGATGTTGGAATTCAATGATGCATATAATTTTTAGTAAATTAATCTTAGTGGGTAGTTTATTAAAAAGAGTATAAATCATAATTTTTTTTAAGCTTGACATTTTTAAAAAAAATTTCTGAAAAAAATATCAGAAAAAAAATCATTCAATTTACAATTGTAACGAGAGTTAGATTATGAATTTAATATTATCTCTAAATGTTTCAATTCAATAAATTAAGAAATTAAAATAATTGATCATGCGGTGTAATCCCATCTCTTATATCTTCTCACAATTATAAACTCGATTACATGTTAATTTTAGTCGTTATTTAGTCTCGTATGATTTTAGCATTTTTATTCTCCCTTGAATTTTTTTTAAATATAAAAAATATTTAAAAAAAAGTGTTTTAATAAAAAAAATTGAAATTGTAAGCATTCATGTTATTTGTTTTCCACTTGAAAGTTGGATTGATACCCGAACTTACCGCAATATGAGTTGTTTAAAAAGTTTTGTAGGTATTCAAAGGATTTTGAGATTCGACTTTTGAAGACAACGACCATACGTAAAAAGCGAGTTATCAACTACCTAGTCCATCGCCTAGGAAGGATAGCTACAAGAAATCACCACCTAGTCTCTCACCGAGGCTAATGGAATACAGTAAAGGCGTACTACCTAGGCCACCTAAGAAAATGCCCAACCGTATATGCACACACTCACTAGTCTCGTAACTAGAAAGTTCCAACAACAACAAAGTCTACCAACTAGTCCCATACCTAGCAAGCAACCTATAAATTAAGGGTGAAAGTATAACTACTTCCAAAGTTCCATTGTTCCCATGGTGTCAAAAATTTAATACGAGCAATATCCACATGAATCATATTTTAATTTATCACTATATTTTTTCCAACTGATTCTACGATTTCAATTCCATTCATCCAATCATGTAATAACCAAGTTTTACAAAATAGTCACACAAGTTGTCAAATTTTATAATTTGAATACAGTGAGATCTTACCAATTTAAACATAATTTCATTTTAAATTTGTGTATTAATAACGTTACACAACAATAGTCCCGTTCTATAACCTACACGTCAATATCATCATTTTACGTGTCAAAATATTATTCCAAGTTCATATTTTTAATTCTAGCATGCGAATCATCCCACAATACTATCAGAATCCAAACCTGTAATCTATGCATGCGATTGTTTCAAGTCTTAAATCATATTTTTAGATTTTATGAAAATAGTCCCATTTTTACTTTCACTTTTCTTAATTAATATTCCTAATTAATTTTAAGAAAATATAATTAATTAAAGTTTGGGCAATATTTGAAACATACAAAGGGGAGCAATAGAAGTATTCATGCCTGATCAAAGTCATTGTTTAGAAAAATCAGTTGACATGGTTGTATTCCTCTTGAAAAGTTGACGAAGAAAGTCTATTGGGTGATCTTGAGAAAATAGGTCATTATTCTTCAAAAAATGAGCTTGAAAATCTTCTTTAATGGAGGTTAGGGTTTTGATTTTGTTTTTAACGGGGGTTAGAATTTTTATGTAAGAGGGGAGGTATTTTGGGAGAGAAAGTTTCTTTGGAATAGGTTAATATGAATTTAAAAATATCCTCCCACTAGCTCCCTTTTTTAGGTAAAAATATAAGAGTCCTTATCCCATTAGAATTCTTAAAAATCACAAATTCGCACAAATATAATGTTCTGACAGATTAAACATCTTTTACTAAAATGCCTATTACTCCCTCCAAAATCGTCTAAATGACCTGATTGAAAGATCATTGGAAAGCTAAGATCCATACCTTTCTTTACATATATGGATCATAATTTAATTCAAAGTACAAATAAAATGGCATGCGTTTGAAATGACGTCAAATTCGCACAAATATAATATTCTGGCAGATTAAACACCTTCTCCCAAATGACTACTACTCCCTCCACAAAAGTCTAAATTGACATGTTTATATGATTCTACATTTTTATAAGTCCGAAAACATCTGAATTTCACATTTTAGCAAAAATTACCAATTTCAAGTTATAACCATTAACTGTTTTCACAATTTATGATTTATTAACCTTAAATTAATCCTTAAAAAACCTGGGGTATTACCTTCTCCCCCACTAACATAAGAATTTTGTCTTCAAAATTCGACGGAGCATAAACATAAAACACAAACATGAGTAAATAAAATAAGGCTCACATATGCCTACGCGTAGAATGCCACAATTAGATGCACATTCGCCCAATCCTACATTCACTTACCCCATGAACAAAAGTACAATATATATTAACTATATATATAAGCTTATACATGAAAATAACGGCGTATCGCCCTCTCCCACAAATCATCAATTGATTATATCTTCAAAAGCCATTGCAATGCTTAAGTTCTCAAATCAAACCACATCACCACATCGATACTAGAGATACCTAACATCTGTAATGCGATCTTCAAAACATAAATCTCGTCTCCAAAATCAAATATAAGGATCCTCACACCAAGATTATGATTTCCAACCCCAATGTCTACAATGGCCTTAACATAAACTCCGTATCTCCAAGAAGCACAACTAACACATATGTTAGACCCAACATCTTAGACAGTATGAATCAACAAATGGGATCAAAGATCGGTAAAGTGGAAGCTATAATAGACTCAAAACCTCCGAGACCTAAGACCATGCTCTGATACCATCTGTGATACCCCACGTATTTTAACATTAGAGATGGCTAGTCCACGTTGCCAAACTACGTTGGACGTCAAAATTAAAATAACATTCTTAGCATGTGATAGAAATATGTGACATTGAAATATTTGTGTACAAGATATAATGTGAAATTTAATCCAAAGAATATAAACACCCACACAATAAAATCCATCAACATGCTAACCCTAAAATAAAACTCATCTCCAAAAGATAAATTAATACTTAAATGAATAATCTAACTATAAATCTCTAACTCAAAATCGTAAACAATTGTGGAACCGAATAAACCACCTAATCAATAAATAATTGTTTTATAAATAAAACTATGGAATGAAATAAATATAAATTAATAAAACTATAAAATAAAACTCCAGCTGCACTCCAAAAATCTCCAACTCATCCTATTCAGCTATCCGAGCAACTATATGAAACGTTAGTCAACGTAATGGATCAGAGCCCAACCCATGAATACCAGTTACTTCTCCATAATAGTATCCATAAATCCATACATAAGCATCATACGTGATAAATATTATAATATATTATTTTAAGTTACATGATATAAGAACATGCGAGTAAAGTAAAACATTACTATGTATCCACATAACTAAGCCACCCTATTATTCAAGCCCAATTATGTGATTTCAATAGTGAATTAGCTCCAAACCTTTATCTTACTCAATTTAATTATTCTTATTTGTACGACGTCACTATAGCAACTCAACATTTCTATTGGTCCTGCACATACTCCTAGAACACTTAAGTTACAATGCATCACACCTATTCCCCTCACTATAGTCAGTCAACCCAATTTTGTTTGCCTGGACATACTCGTGGGTTTCCACGCATGACACGTCACTATAAGCAGTCAGCTCAATTATCGTTAACCCTGTACATACTCGTGACGCCAACACATACTCGTGATGCCAACACACACCCACGTCGCTATAGACAGTCAACCCAATTATCGTTAGCCCTACACATTCTCGTGACACAAATTTGTTTTAATACCCATTTATTATCTTAGGAAAATTATTATTAATTCTTAATCAAGTTCTCTTACTCTCTATTAGCCACGCCCTTAATCCGGGTATCATTATAAAAATCATCCCTCGTACCATACCTAGATATCACCAAACCATAAGTATTACCTAGTCCATCACTTAGGAAGAATACCTACCAAAAATCGTCACCTAGTCTCACACCTACGCGAACGGAATAAAGTAATGACATACTAACTAACCCCGCCTAGAAAAATGCCCAACCATTTGTTTACACACTCACTAGTACCATATCTAGAAAGTGCTAACAATAATAAAGTCTACCTATTAATTCCATACCTATCAAGAAACCTATAAAATAAGGGTCAAAGTATAACTACTCCCAAAGTACCAACATTCTCACGGTGTCAAAATTTAATATGAACAATCTCCACATGAATAATATTTTAATTTATCAGTACTTTTTTTCCAGTTGATTCAACAGTTTAAATTCCCTTCATCTAATCATGTAATAACCAAATTCTACCAAATAGTCACACATGTTGTCAAATTTTAGAATTTCAATACAAGTGATATCTTAATAATTCACACATAATTACATTTAACATTGTATTAACAAGGTTACACAATTATAATTCTATTCTACAACCTATACATCAATATCATCATTTTACAAATATAAATATTATTCCAAGTTCATATTTTTAATTCTAGCATGCAAATCATCTCACAATTCCGTCGGAACCCAAATCTCTAATCTAAGCATGCAATTATATCAAGTCTTATTTTTATATTTAATAAAAATATCCCCAATTTTTACTTTCACTTCCCAAATTAATCTTCTTAATTAATTTTAAGGAAATATGATTAATTAAGGTTTAGAAAATATTTAAAACATTCAACATTTAAGGGGAACAATAGAAGCATTCATGTCTATTCAAAGTTGTCGTATAGAAAATCGTTATTATGGTTGTGTCCTTTTGAAAAGTTGACAAAGAAAGTATCTTGGGTGATCTTGAGAAAATAGGTCTTCTTCAAAAATAAACTTGAAAATCTTTTTTAATGGAGGTTAGGGTCTTAAAAATCTTTTTTAATAGAGGTTAGGGTTTTTAATGAAAGAATGGAGGTGTTTTGAGAGAGATATTCTCTTGGGAATAAGTTAATATGAGTTTGAAAAGGTCCTCCCACGATCTCCCTTTAAATAACTAAAGATATAAGAGTCTTTATCCCATTAGAATTCTTAAAAATCATAAATTTGCACAAATATAATATCATTAGCAGATTACACCTTTTACTAGAACGACTATTACTCCCTCCACTGACGTCCAAATGACCTAATTCAAAGCTCATTGGAAAGCTAAGATCTATACCTTTCGTTACATCTATGACTCATAGTCCAATTTAAAGTAAAAATAAAATAGCATGCGTTTGCAATGACTTAAAATTCGCACAAATCTAATATTCTGACAGATTAAACAACTTTTACTAAAATGGATATTACTCCCTCTACAGAAGTCCAAATTGACATGTTTACACGATTATACATTTTTATAAGTTCGAAAACATCCAAATTTCACATTTTAGTAAAATTACCAATTTACTATTTATTATGTTTAAATTAATCCTTCAAAAACTAGGGGTTTTACAAGTAGAAGTGGTACAAAAATGTGACTTGTAAGCATTCGTGGAAACTAAAGAGTTTTAAAACAAAATCATCAAGCACGTACAAAAATAGTAACATCCCAATGTCACCTCAAATTATAAAACCCTAGATCATCCCCCAAGTTTTGCGAAGAACCCAATTTTGTAGAAAGTTAAGAGCATGACCCACAATTGTAGCTTCTTAGCCATTGTTTTGTAGGGTTGGGTTGGGCTGGGGGGTAGAGAGAGAGAAAAACCCCACTGTAATGAAAGAAAACAAAATGGATTCCAGATCTATAGGCTTACATACCATGAGTGAGATTGCAATGTGTGCCAATGTGTCTGCAAATTTGAGAAAGAGGAAAAGATACTATTATTGCCAAGGTCTCCCATATCTTCTAGGTGATCTAGTGATTATGGGGTATGCTGTTAGTTTTTTTTCCTTCTTGGTTCCAGTAAGTATCTGCGGGAGACCGAAAGAGAGAGTGTAATGTGGGGTTAGTTTGAGGTTGTGGATTCATGCAAACAAAATAAATAAATTCCAAATCGTTCGAACGACCTGGACATTTTGTTCGAACGAGATGCCAGGTTCGTTCGAATGACAATTCAGAAAAATGAGAATTTTTTTATTATTATAAATATAAATTTGACGTAGTGTATTCGAGAGAAGGAAAATGACATATGATAATATTTTAAGTGATTTTATTACAAGATCTAGTAGTGAGAAACTTAAGTTAATTGTGTGACACCCCGTCTAATTAAATATCGGGTAGCTACTCCTTTATGAAATTAATACATAATATCAAGTTGGTTCAGTCTTAACATCACTGTCGAAAATATTTAATTGATTACTAGCCACCTAATATTTAAAAAGAGAGATGCCAATTTTTTTTTATTAATTAAGTTAACAATTAACCAAGAAATTAAATCATCATCCAACAATCGCATCAACAATCTCATATGAATAACTAATGAAATGAAATAAAATGAGTTCGGAGTAAACACTCCAATAATGATACCAAAGTAAAATAAAATCCCGATACAAGAGTCTGAATAAATAAACCAATATCTGAAATAAAACTGAAAGTCTGAGAATGCTGTCTCTAAATGGAAACGGGAGACATGCCCTAACAGAAGAGTAACCCTGAATATAATCGAATGCATAATGTGGAGGCGTCTAATACCGAGATCATGTATCTTCCACATCAGCTACAACACGTCAATGTAATTAAACTCTTATGTTTGGCGTCCCTGTGACTGGGCACCTAAAAGGTTTTACAAGAAAATAGGTTTTGAAAGCAAACGGGTTAGGGCCCGAGGTGAAAACAGTTTAAAAATATAGCAAGTGTGTAAATTACAGTATTAAACATGTTAGTTGCGTACTCTCACATGAGTTTCTCACCCCTCAACTAAGGTGCACGCCGAGCGTATACTCTTAACCCATCCAAGTTATGCCGCTAACTAACTAGTCTATACCACCCCTGCTATCGCATTCTAACATAGGGTATATACTCGTAACACCCAAACAAGTCATATTCATAACCCATTTTCACATTCATTAAATTACTTATCTCAAGTGTTATTTAAATTCTCACATTCTTAACCCATTCAAATATCTTAGTTATTCACATCTACTAAGCAACAGTGAACCAGTCGCAAGTATATATATATAAATCACTCTCAATACATATATACATATATGGCACCCAAAGTCTAAGCTACGGTGCACGCATACTCTGCTATCAAATCCTAGTACATCACGTATATAAGGACTACGCGTTTTGAATCACTCAGGAATCGTTTCAATAAAAAAATCACACATATTGGAGGCGAACATAGTTCACATACCCATGGGTCATGCATATACCTATGCTCCCATGGTCAGATGACTTATCAACTCACAAATAAGTCATTCACAGTCCTATTTCCTTAAGGTACCAAACTAAATCCCCCCCCCCCCCCCCCCCGCCCGAATGCACACAAAGATAAGATGGTCCTTTTCCAAAAACTAACCTCCCATGATAGCGAGTATGGTAGGTATGTCATACACACAATAATCCAGATACTAAGTAATCACACAACATAGATAATCATCATTTTAGTATAGGTATATTCCAGGCCCATATCGTATGTCTCACACATATAATAATATTTTCCCATTTATTCTACACAATAGATTTTAACGCTATAATTCTTGACGTATAGCTCTGAGTACATTCCCTATTCCAATAAGGTTACTAAGTCCCCCCCTAGTCTCTAAGGTTATCTCAGTATTTAAAGTTTCCCCCCTTTTTGGTCTTTATCTTCAAATTATAATTGGAGTAAAAATATATTCAGGTTCTCACAACTTAAATCGTACCTCATTAGTCGAATATTCATAAGTCTACCACTTAACCTCAGTTAAACCTAATAATTTTCGGGCTTCCAACACCAACCTACTGGTCTTCCCTAAGTACCAATATGCTCAATCAATCATCACTAAAGAGTTCTAAAGGTGGGAAGTTATTCAATTATTTTTTAAAAAATACTTCACTTTTTCTGTAGAGGGGTCGATCGACCGAAGAAAAGGATCGATCGATCGACATTCTTGGATCGATCGATCGATCAAGCAGTTATCTGTCCAGAAATTTCTTTAACAGTTACGAGATTCTACCATTTTACACTTTAAAATCACATTACAACATTCCAAACTCCCCAAATGAGTATACTAATCATGAAACTAACACTACTATACCAGTCTTAACGTTAAAGATTCATCAAAACATCACATATTATCGATTTCTTGGATTAAAAGTCATTAATAATACTATAACCCTAGTTTTTCCATCATCTCTTCAAAATCATTATAAACCTCAATTAAATTTCATGATTTTCTAACTCTTAATTTATAATCCTTTCTCTTAATGATTCCAGAAGGTCCACTACATACAAACCTACCCAAATTTCATGATTTAGTCTCCAATTTCACATTATCACAATTATTCATAATTTGACTTCAAATTTAATATATCATGTAGAACATATGCCATAAATCTTTGCAAGATAAATCACTTGCTTGGAAAATAAAGATTCTGATCCTTTGAAGCAGACGGTATGGGAGTGATCCTCTCTTTCCGATCTATCCGGTGGTGGTGACGGTGGTGCAAAAGTCTCTAAGGTGGTTTCTTATTTGGGAACTTTCTTCTCTTCCTCTCTAACTTCCATTATGATTTTTGGTTGTTAAAACCCTAAGGGACTTAAGTGTTGGCTGATAATATCAGTCTAAAATTCGTGGGTTACTATTCCTCGAAAAGTCAAAATAACTAAAATACCCTCTCGGGTTGCCGGTTAGGCCTAAAATGCCCCGGGACCCAAACTAAACCCCCGGCCAGTATTCTCCGACTATCTCGACCCTTTCGGACCCGTTGGTGCACTCAAAATGATCATAAGGATGATATACAAATAAAATACTTTTAAATCCATTAAGTTGGGTCCTGACACGACTGACACGCGCGTCCCAACTTAATTATCAATAATGCCGTATTTTCAACTCACGACAATTTTAATAAATTCAATAATCATATATTACCATAATCACTCAGTAATATTCAACATTATCATCATATTTAAATACTAACTCTCGTCTCTCTCGTTATTTAAATCCGAATTAATTTCCAATTGATTATCCCAAATTAATTTAGTTAATCCCACAATTAAAAATAATTTCATTTAGTTAATCTCATAATTAAAAGTCATAAAATTACGGGGTATTAAAAATTGATAGAAAAATAAAAAGGGGAATGAAATGCTTTAAAGGGATGAATCGCAATAAAGAGAATGACCGTATGTTATAAAGTACCGTGAGTATTATAGATAAATAAACCACGTACTTGAATTGTGTACTTCATAGGTTATGTGTATACCTATTAAATGATATATATTATGTGTATGAAATACCTACGCTGCTTGCTATCGGTAGGAAGTTTCGTGATGTGGACGGTCTAATCTTGATGATCCATTGGGGGGATTTTAGACTAGTACCCAGAACATAGAACCTTGGATACGTGCTATCTGAGAGTATAATAGTTTCGACGGTTCAATGAGAGCGTAGGTATGTGCGTGACCCATTTAGCTGGGGACTATGTTCGCCTCCTTTATGTGTGAATTGAATTTAAGGTTCAAGTATGATAATCAACCAATAGTCCTTTATTTAGTACGTGAGGTACTAGAACATGATAGTAGATTATGCATGCGTTAGGAGGTTTCAACCTAGGGGTGCAGTATTATATATACTAGGGCGAAAATTTTCCAAAGGATCAAAATGTGTAAACAATTTAAATCGAGTTTTATTACAATACAAATGTAAAAACAATTTATCATTAAAAGTACTCAAGCTTCTCACAACCGGGGACCAAATTTAAACACGGGATATTCTCAAAAGTCTACTGCCCCTTCTTAATCTGTTGATAACAGTAAGAAGATTCCAATAGGAATGAGTGACATTAAGCCTAGTGTCCCTTTGAAATCTGTGGGTTGTGTGAGAAAATGATGTTAGTGGCTTTGTTGGTTCCCAACTGTGTTTGGAGAGGTTAGTTGGCAATGTTGCTTATTTAGATCATAGAAATTTCCAGTGAAACCCTCTCGTTGCTGCCATCTTGTTGTATTTTTAATCAAAAAGAGAGGGATCAGAAAATCATTAAAAAAATATATCAAAAGCTATAATAGAAGACATGGAACTCTTACATTTATACATGAAAATACTTTAAATAATGATATGTCAAATGAAGAGTCAATCGTCATTTTCCATACACCATTACCTTACATACGAATACTTCTCGTTATGTTAAATCCAGAATTTGAAGGCTTACAATAGTATGGCTATAGAGTATTTTCCACAAAGAATGGAGATAAGAGGCAAGTGGCTGATTAATGAAAGAAACAAAGAGATTAAGAGAATGGTTAATATTAATTGGCCAAGTCGATGTAAGACTTTAGTCATTAAGAGTGTGATATAAACACTTCACTTCATATAGCGTATATTCTCCCAGATCTCAGACTTCTTGTCTAAATTAGACAAATTATTTGATCATTTAGTAGTATCATTTTCTTTAATAGCTCTCATAACCACTTTATCAAGACTAAATAATGACGTAAAGTTTGTACGACTCAAGACAAACATAAATTCATGTAATAGACTACAAATCATAACTGTAAAGAACTTTAAGTTCAATTTTAATATATTACACTGTTTAGAAGACCAAAACTTATATTCAACCTTGAATTTTGTTAGTCCACTGTGAGATAGAGAAACAATCAGGCAATTTCCATTTTATCCTTTTCATGGAAAAATATATACAGAAAATAGTAATAAAAATACATAATATTGAACTAAAGTGGATGGTCGTGTAAACACTGAATCTAGTAATTACTTGGTTCTACATGCTATGTTAGATAGGCAATGACAATTACAAAATCATAGTCACAAATGATATTGCAATACTTGTTTAAGAATCTTGCAGCCTCCAAAAGTTATCGAGTAACCCATGGGTTAGTTTTCATTCTAAGAAAAGCGAAAGCAAATATCATATTTGACTTAAACACCAAGAAATTATATCCGTAATTTTCTTCTCTAAATTGGTAAATAACGAAAATCTGAATAGCATTACATATTTAAAACTATCTTTGGAACTTTGTTCCTCGAAGCAGATACCACCACCCTCAGTAATTCCCTCCCCACAACCTCCTCCCTTTCCCACGCAATAATTCCTAACCCGTTCTCCAATATTCTCCTAATATCACATTCCCGAACCATCATAACACCAACCAAATTGGACAAAAAATATTTAAATTTCTTGATGAATGACACTCATTTTATTAATAAAAAGTGCAAATACCAACCTCTAACATATTGATGGAAATGCATAAACACTTAATAATATATGTTTCAAGTTTGTATGAAAATAACATGGCAATGGCCAATATAGGATATTCAATTTTTAACTTACTTACAATATATAATAGACCTATGCTACATGCATCAAAAGTTTGGAAACCACGTGTGAGTGTGAAATATGGACATGGAATCATCATTCAGTACATATCTTACATTTTTAAAGTAACTGATCTTTGTACTAATCAACTGAGTAAAATAAGGTAAACTTATATGTGCAGTATGTGCTAAGCCAATGAGTAAAAAGAAAAAAAAATTGACCAAAAAACAAATAGTACTATGCATTCAATAGACATGAAAATAAGGAGAAACCAAACTGTTAACATACAGCTAAATTCCTAGCCATAGATTATGAGCCATTGCATCACTGGTTTTTAAAACTAATGAAGAGTATGGATATTAAGCTTCTCTCATAGTACTGTAATCCATTCAGAAATAAACATAACATTAAGACATAATTTTGAATCAACATAAATCCTCAAGAGCGTTTCTAAGAAAAAATGACATTTAAACTTCTTTTAAGACACAAAATCAAGAGTTTTTTCATTAAGATAGTGGTTGAGAGAAGTAGAATGAGTCATTAATATATGAACTTTGTGCCAAAATGGATAAAATTACTCACCTTATCATTTTGTTAGACATCAAGCATAACTCTTGTTTTCCTAACCTGTGGATACGATCAAATTACAAAGTGAGTGAATTGTCAGTAAAACTCATACCAAATAAGTAGAAATCTTAAGTAAAAAACAAATAAGTATAATCAAACTTATACACCTATGGTTTGCCACATTGCTTCCAATCAATGAATAAAATATCAAAAATGGGAAAACAAACATCAGTACTTAGGTTCAACTTAGGTTCACTTGGCAAATTAACTTTCAAATCCAAACCAAAAAACCTTTCAAACCACTCACTAAAAATATTTGAAAAGAATATTAGTACCTTTCAATGAGTAATTCAAATGTATTCTTCGAGTAAGCATATATGGATATACAATAGCATTCCTAATAAATTACAAATAATATGCTTGGCCTTGACCCAACATATGATGTAAAATATTGTTCTAAACATTACTATGGTTCATGAATTCTCTAAACATTTTCACTTTTTGTAAATTTGAGTAGTTTCTGGGGACAAACATCTACTTGATCAGACTTGAGATGCTTCAGGTGAGCGCTTTGATCCTCTCACAATTCGAAAGAAGAAGAATTAGATTGTCTATTTACCTCTCACAGAAACTATAGATACATATCCTTATATAGGTGAGAAATGTTAAAAATAATTGTGTGGGTTCTTTGTTGAGTGGTATCTGTATAAAGAGTTTTAAACTGAAAAAAAACTCACAAATTGGCAGCAGTAATTACGTGGTATCTTGGGTCATTGGTCAATTTTATATCTAGGTCGGGGAGGAGAGCGAGTCGGTCAATGTGGACGAAGGAAAATTTTTGTTACTACAGAATGTTTTGGCCTCTTTGTGCATTATCGTCGACCGGCAAGGGTGGTCCGGCGACCCTATTTCCTGATCAGTTCTGGCATTTTAATGATGCTAGATTTGTAACTTTTAATTTCTATTTGAGCATAGTTAATCAACAACTGGGTAGAGAAAAAAAATAGAGTAGCTGATACAACATCCTTTCATGTTATGTTCTCTTACTATATTGAGGTTCCATATCTACGAAATACGATACGGCATCAATTTTTAGAAAAAAAATAGAGTACCTTATACGGCATTTGTTCTATTTTAGTCAACTTCTTTGCTCCTCTCCTACATTTAAAAGAATGCCTATTATGGCGGTCCTTTTGGCCTCGTGTCCAAGTTGATCAGCTATGAGATCAGAGGAGAGAAACAAAGCGCACCAGATTTTGGGTTGATGTTTGGCCTCCCCTACCGGCACACCTCCAAGATGGTATTTATGTAAGATGAAGACAGATCGAACTCAACAACCTTTAAAATTCTGGACTGAAAACTTAAAATAAAAAGTCATGTTTAATCCACCAAAAAAGTCTTAAAATATCAAAAGTATCATACATACGTTTAATCAAACAAAAAAAGTCACGGTGACCGGATCGGCAGAAGGAGGTGCAGTTGGAAAGAATCGAAAGAGCAAAGGGCTTCAATTTTTATCTCAGTTGCTCACGTTTTCTCAGCAGCTTCCTAATCTTGATAAATGAAGCAACAAATCATAAAAATATAAACCTTTAAACCAACCCTATATTATACGGACTGTAATATGGAAACAAATCATCAAACCTTGGTACGGAAAATCTGAAAGAAGTTCAGAAAAAATCAAAATTGATAAATATATATATATATATATATATATATATATATATATATATATATATATATATATATATATATATATATATATATATATATATATTTGATCCAATTTTTATAAAATAAATAAGAACATGTATTAATACAGAAATCCTAAAGTAAAAGAGAAATCCCAAGACAGGGGCATACAACCTTTTCGAATAACAACCAACAATATAGAAGCTATCATTCATCGTGTTGCCATTTTTGATTTTCCATCTATCACATGCTAAGAACTCGTGAGGAGATGGCATATGAAAATCCTCTAGTAACAGAATTTAGAAAACATATAAGGTTGAAAGGTTTTCCTAAAAAAATATTAGGACTAAAATTTTAACATCAAACATTTGAAAATTATTTTGACAACGGTAAAAAATCAACCCGAACAAAATGGGGACTCTAAAGTGCATTTATCTGTGGCATTACCTGGAAGTCGACATCATATGTACAGATAATCTCCTTCGTCTTCAACCTCCTTAGAATATTTAGATGAGGTAACCTCACATTTGTCATGGGCATCACAGGTTGTTAAGCGAGTCTTTTTATTCCATTCACCTTCAAATTCATGTTCAACACTGGACCCACCATAAAATAGGAAAATATTAATATCGAATTGGGATATTAGAGAGGTAGAGTGTAAACTAATACAGTGTATATCACCTGAAAGGTTTGACTTAAAATCGTACAATCCTCGCATAATCTGTCAGTGCATCATTGTGAAACTTGACCGAGAATATGAAATAGTTGTGGCTAAAATACTTCTCTTCCTTGCTCTACATATAATTATATCAAAAGAAAAAATTAAAATATTTTCACACAACAATTTTCAAAAAATGAATTAAAATATTAGCTTGTTTGAAGAGATATGAAATTGGTTCTTGGATTTGAAAGGCTAGATAACAGATTTGGAACTTTAATGTAGAGCTTTATGTGGGGAAGATAAGAAAGACTTTTTGTGAACTGTTAGAAAACCTCTAAATACAAACTTAAAAGGAAGATTGGGTTGTCGACACTTGTTTTTCCACCCATTTAAACAAAGAGAATCAACAAATACCATCATCAAAACAGTCATGAACTTATTCTGGAAATTAACAACAAATGGAATCTTATCCCATGAATAGTATTACTGGCAAAAATAAAGCTAAAACGCAAACCGAATAAAATCCTAAAATACTCGCACCAAAAACAATAGAGTTTATACCCTGCAATTGGAATACAATTAGCGAAATTACCAATTTATCAGAGTTCGTATACTCCTTACTCCTTACCAGACACCAACATTGTTCAATGTGTGTACATATAAACATGTCAACAAATATCCAAACGCTAAAATTATAAGCATGCCAAAAGAAGAAACGGTGAGAACCACTGCTTTCAATAAATTCACTTCAAGAAATTTCACTAATATTATCAAAAGTTTAGGAAGTTGCAAAACATTCCCTTTTTAGTTCCTTCACCTTGGACACTAAGACCTTCAACATTCAATTCCTCTTCACTTCATTTAATAATTCATTCATGCAAATCAATCGTTTTATAAATCATTCATCCATAACGATCTTAATTAGGCTTTCCAAACATCTTCTTGCATTTTCATGACTTGGAAATGTCCTATTATTTTTAGTAAAGAGGAAATGCAAAAATTATAATATACTTTTCAAATAGAAAATAAATTCAAATATGGAAAACAAAAGGAATACTAATAGAGGCCCCAAAGAATCTATCATACACATGTTCATAATGTATAGTTAGTTATAAAAATGAGAATTGAATTAAAAATTATGATTCCCCATCACAAATGGAAACTAAGATTGGTAGGACTACAAAGATATAAAGAATCCATAGTGGGGCATATTATCACTTTTACTTGCATCATACCCATTTAGGAATCGTCTCAAACGTCTTAGAGGCCTATCATCGGCTGCAACAGGCAAACATTGAAATGTAATTGATAAAAAATGACACAAAATAATGGAAAACCCATTTAGAAATAATCTCAAACATCTGCAAAGAACATATATATGCACTTTATATTCTAAAATGTAGCATTTGTTAAACAGAGTACAACCTCTTATATTCCACTGTGATTATATTCCTTGGTATAATATATATAATAACCACAAAGAAAATATCAAGAAAGGGAAAAATTATACACAGGTACTACTATAAAATCAAGGGTTCGTGTTGATTCATCGCTTAAACCACATATTCGTAAGATAAGATACACGTGTACTACTATGAAATCAAGGGTTTAAGCTATGAATCAACACAAACCCTTGATTTCACCCAAAATAATAGATTGTGTGGGTCGATTGAGAGAGGAGGGATTGCTACCAGTTGATTTAGAGAGAGAATTGCTGATCGAGAAAGAGGAAAAATCCTACACATCGAGAGAGAACTATCGTTTAGTTATGCAGAAGCAAAAATAAAAGCAGGGATTGGAGGGACCCGCTGATTATTTTTAATGTTCCAACCAATCACAATTGAGGATCATGTTAACTTTAAATCAAAGAGAATATATTTAGGGACTGGAGGAGTCTTTAAGTTCCTCGTACCTGGGAAGTAAAAAAAATGCCAGTTCCAATGAGTTGAGTCGGTTGTAGCTCGAGCTTGGCCTAAATTAAATTTATTTTTTAGTCTCAAACTTGGCCAAGCAAAATAGGCCAGTATAACAATCACTAAGATGTTACCAAATGATGAAATTAAATACAGGGGCATAATTTTTAAGAAGTAAACTACCAGCACAATGTACATAAAGAATGGTGCTGAAGTAAACCACCAGGAATGATCTATATAATTTACATTATGCGCAACAAACCTTTAATTATACTTATGATTGAACATGAAGAGTGACAACACTAAAGGGGATGGATTAAGCTTCAGCAACACTTGATTCCCAATGCAAAAGAAATTCACAATCAGTCAAATAAATATTCAAAAGTAAAACTAACAAATTAAGTTACGTCATAAGTAATTAGGTGCACCACCAGATTTGGCATAGTAACAAACATGTAACCTAAAAAAATGTAGTATTTAAACATTTTTATGCAAATTTCCATTTATACATACTAAAGGAGATTAGAGATACCGATGCCATAATTTATATGTCAACTTACAAAATATATAACAAATAAAATTAAAAAAAGGCACAAACAAAACCATAAAATTCATGTTTATGAACCACATTAGAAAATAGGTATAAAAAATATTCAACAATAGAAAATGATAAACAATTCAAAACCCTAAAACATATGGCTTATAATAAACAAAACGAAAGTAGTAGTTGTCGGCTGAAGCACGTACTATATATGAACTTTGACATAGAAAAATGATATATATCATAATGAAACCACCGCATCAAGTTAAACAAATAAGAAACCATTACCTGCATTGGTCCACAACTTTGCGTTGGCCGTAAAGTTCCTCAACATAAAGATTCAATACGAAAAATAAGTTCCTAGCTCATTTCACCATATAACAAATGTATAGGTCTAATACGAAAAATAACACCGATAGAACACCTCAAAGAAAAAATAAACATTAATATTTATGATTTAGGGTTAAATGAAAACCATATTTCAAATCTTATTTTGATACTACACCTAGGATAAAAATAATATTTTCAGATCTAAAAAAATATAATATTTAAATTGAAACCACCCAAATTTAAAATAAATGCCTAAACTAAAATTGAAGATAAGCCCTAAATCTTGACATATTACATTTCCCTAGTGGGGAGAAGAGATGATAAGACTTTTTATATATAGATCCAAAAAAAACTTTAAATGAATAAAAAAAGCCCTAAAAAATATCAATCAGAAACATATAGTTAGATCTTCGAAAACCCAAAAACAAAAATCGAAATCCATACCTGCTTGTGTAGGGGAGGAAGGCAACGTGGAGTTGAGCGAGAGAATCGTAGAGAGATGAGAGAAAAGGAGAGAGTATACCTAAGAAAACATTTGTAAACTCCATAAAAATCCCTAACCTAGAGAGAGTGTCTGGAGAGAAATAATGTGCCTTGATGGAGAGCATGTGAATAGCCTTTGATGGAGACATTAATTGACTGAGTGGGTATGGGGGAGAGGTCTATTGACTGCTTTTTTTTTTCCAAAATGCCCTTTATTTTGAATTAAAATGAATTGAGAATAAGAAAAGAGTGGGAAAATAACTCAACCATCGGATTCAATTTTGCATCATGAATCATTCAATCCTAGCCCCTAATTAATTTATCAACTTATGGAATCGTGCCAACTATTCTACTCATTATTTCATATATATATATATATATATATATATATATATATATATATATATATATATATATATATATATATATATATATATATACACACACACACACACACACACACACACACACACACACATAATATATACTATACACATCAAGTATATCCATACTTATATATCATGCACTATATAAGTATAATAACCATCCCTCAGAGCTATAACTCAATGGATGCAGTCTCTAGAATGCTATCATCTTTCAGGGAATACACATATCATCCTAGGTACCACGGGTTGGGATCTCACATCGTCCTGATAAAACATAACACAAACGTTGGGGAAGAGATCATAGTTACTCACCTGAAAGCGAGAACGAATCATACAACATCTTACCCATGATAAATAGCCACACTTCATAAATAACTGGACGCTATGACCCGGGGACTATACTCACCCTGCTCCTCAAGTCAGGAGATTCACCCACATCGCGCAACTTCTCATGATAGCACTAGAGGGGTATGTTCCATATAAATGTACCATTCACACACAGATATATTTATAATCATATTATGTATATACTGTCTCTATACCCGTATATATATCATCAAATATGGCTATTCCTGCCTATCTCACGTGGCATTAGTCTATAATCCCAAATATACCAATTCGTATTAATTTATAAGTATACACGCACTTATTTTAATCCCATAAGTATTCACTCACTTATGATAGAATTCACATATAAATAATTTCTCGAATATTAGATTATCACAACTGGCTAGTATTCTAATTTCAACCTACTCGCACATTCGAATTTACTCATATATGGTCGGCATATATATATTCTACACGCATAAGTATATATATAATCGCCGAAATAATTTCCCCGAGCGCCGTTCATCCCAAACACTCCTAGAATTCATCACCCGAATCTTATTCCCAATGACCCGAGGTTTATATATCACTCGTTTAATATTTTAGATGCCCTCACACTCTATTTAGGATCTCCTAGTATTTATCTTCCATAAATACTTATTCTCCACTCCTTTAAGTCCAAGAAAATTTCCCAAATTTGACTGTTACAACCGAACTGAACCGATGACCAATAAACGAACCGATTCGGTGACCAATTAAACGAATCGGTCAGGTGACTTGATCAGTTCAGAAGTTCATTTTATTCTACAACTCTAAAATTTAGGGTTTTAACATCCCCCATCAACCCTATAAACATCTACTCACTTAAATATACCCAACACACCAATTTATTCATGGGATTCATCAATTTAACTAAGAATTTAAACCCTAACTTAGTTAAACCTAAATATCATTCAACTCTTCCAATTTCTCACCAAAAATAACACCATTAACATGGATTTAAACTCAGATTTCATATGGAGTTATTATCACATCAATTTTAATGAAATCATTTCCAAAAAAATTCCATTTGATTCAAGAATCCTATACCCAAAATTCATATTGTTTCACCGACTATAATATGAATTATAAACACACATAAATAATTAAATCAAGTTAAACACTTACCTCGTTGGATAAATTCGATGACCTCGTGCCAGGATCCGCCGAAGCTTGGCCAAAATTCTCATTTTCTTCTCCCTTTTCTTCTTTCTTCTTTCTTCTTTTCTTTCTTTCTTTCTTTCTTTCTTTTCTCTTTCTCCCGTGGCTTATATTGAGAGAATTAAGGGTTCTCCACTTATTAAACTCAAAATTGTCTCGTATACATAAATGCGAGTCCCTACTAGTCGAAAAGTCTCTAGAACCCAAACACTACCCCGGGTACTTTATTTTGACTATTTCAGCCCATCCGGGACCAATCGTGCACTCGAAATCCCCATTTTAGTCACTTATAAAAAATTCACCTTTTTAAATCCAACACAACTCCGCACATGTTTTCTGAATAAATATTAATGCTTGTCGCTTTGCCCACTGCGACATGATATGAAAATAATCCAACTCATTTACTTATTCCCATAAGTAAATATAACACACGTCAATATTAATCAGTCACTCGCCAATTAATATTTAACCATTCACTTTAAATTCTCAAATTTATAAATTACATTCACTCAAGTAATTTAAATATCCATAAAAGTACGGGGTATTACATACGCATCTTACTGCATTATTCCTTTTGTTAGGTCACCACACATTTTCCTGAATCACTTGATGAACGATTGATCCTTAATCTTGTAGATTGTTTCCTTAAAGACTGTGTTAATAACCTGGAATGCTTTTCCAGGATAAGTCTTGTTCCCATTCTTGGAACCGTTCTTGCCCCCATTCTTGTTCCATTTCTTTGGAGTATCACTCTTGTCTCCTCCTTTGCTTAATTTTTCTCGACCATTTTCCTTTCCATTGGAATGAACCACGTCTTCAACCTTGGCATATTTTTTAATATGAGCCATGAGGTTGTCAATGGTGTTGACTTCCTTCTTTGTTAGGGGATGGTGTAGTAGAGATGTGGTTGGTAGACCAATCTTTAAGGATGCAATGGCAACTGGTTATGAGCTATCCTACACTTCATTGAAAATATCCCAGTACCTCTTGGCATATTCACGAAAGCTTTCTTGCGACTTCTTCTTCATCGTGAGCAGTGAATCCATTCATTTGGGGTGGGAGTTGCTGGTTATGAAGCGAGCAGTAAAAGCCTCTGCTAGGGCCTTGAAGCTCCTGTCTGAGATATGGGCAGCCTCTCGAACCACTTATGTGCTACATCATGTAGGCTGGAAGGGAAAATTCGACACATTAAAGCATCATTGTGGATCCACACGGCCATTGCCTTCCTATATTATTGAACATATTCGATGGGATCAGTCTTCATGTCATAAATCTTGAACCTGGTAACGACGATCTTCTTTGAGGGTTATTCCTCCTTGATCGCCTTTGAGAAAGGGAATTTTATCTGGGTGTTGAGAGCTCTTCTATATATCTCTTTGGTAGACCTTTCTCCACGATGGGCATGATGTTGGTTTATCTCTCCAAGAACTAAAATCCCAAGATCTTTGTCTTGATGATCGTTACTTCGATGACGCCTCTCTAGTCGGTTACATTATGATCGGCCTTGGTCGCACCTAGATCTCCTTCCTAGGTTGCGAGTATTACTTACTTGAGGACTAGGAGTCCGATTACGAGTCTTACTTATGTCCCCATGGAGATCTCTCTCCATTAATTTAAGAAGTCACCTTTGTAAGCGAGTGCTTTCTTTAACTTAGAGACGTGTGGCCTCCTCTTGTTCTCGAAGTCTAGCTTCATAAGCATCGACCAACCTGGATATCTGTGTAGACCTAGGTGGCCCGTGACTTTCTTCAGAAGGTTGTCTTTCTTAAAGAAAATTGAGATTTGGTTGCTGGAAAATCTCTGACCTGACCCTTGGTGGGACTGAGTCATCTTGAACATCGTCGACCTGAGGAATGTTGTTGTTGTGGAGAGACATGGCGGGATTTCTGGTAATGAATGTTTTCACAGGAATAACAGTCGCTTCCCACAAACGATACCAATTGTTGGTAAAAAAAAATATCACAATAAAGATCCAAGAAAATAATCACAAAAGCAAAATATAAAATCACACACACAACAATGATATATATGGTTCGACAACTTGCCTACGTCTACGGAGAGGTTACTATATTCTTATTAGTATCTCTCAATGTTTGAAGTTACATCCCTTTGCCCCAAATGAGGATTTACAATTTATACATGTGTAAAAGTAAGAGATTAAGTAGTACAAAGAACTCAATTAACATGTGGATAATTCATGGTATCCCTAAATATCTCCTCCGAGATTATTGGTAACCAATTTAAATATATCCTCAAGTGTTTTAGTGTATATCAAATACACGAGTCTTAGTTCAATATCTTATTTGGGTCGGGCAGCTCTTCTAGCTATATGGGTTGGTCGCCTACTCTCACAAGTCATAATACATGGGTCCCCGTAGCTAGTTCTTATTATATGGATGTCGGGATCCACTTATTTTGGTACTTAATATATTTTTCCTTGTTATGTTGCTTTTTATATGTCTCGTGTTCGTGTTAAGTAAGCACGATTTTGTGTGTGTAGCACGTCGTTTGGCGTTGTGATTTAATTAAGTCGTTTTTAGTTTAAAAAAATTGTGTCATGTGATGTCTCTTTTATTTGGATCACTTATGAAATGTAAAAAACATTATCTTGTTTTGTGTCTTAATTGGGATGCGTTCGAAAAGGGGACAAAACACAACACAAAATTTATATTTTTTCAAAAATGACTCATTTAAATAATGACGCCACACGGCACGATATGACACAAAATCTTTTTTTTTTTTTACCTAATATGAATATGACACATATAAAAAGCAACGCGACACGAAAATATATTAAGCAACAAAACTAGTGGCCTCCAAAAAATGACCCTAATTAAAATCACCATCGACGCCTAAATTCACTATAAGAATAAAAAAACACAAAAAATATCGGAGTAAAAAGATTTTTATAAATATTACTTCAGAAAATAACTTAATAAAAGTAACAATCCCAACTCAAATATTTTATACGGAAAGACTAAATTAAAATAAATTTAGCAGAAGTTTTACTATTTTTTAACTAAATCATGATTCTAATGAAATATTTATCTAAATTAATTATAAAATCATAAATGAAATTCATTTCCTTATATAAATACAATACATCCAGAACTATGTGAAGTTACAAAGCATAACTTGATATAAGGCATATCATTATGCCACATCTTTAGGCAAAAGACTAACGGTTCAGATCATATTCCGATAATTGATCGGTAACTATGTTTGAGTAAGCATATCAATATCCTTATCATTTTCTTGCCATGTGTACATGTTGATGGCCAAGTGAAAAAAGGAAGGGACTTCAATCTCCTTACTAGTCACGTGAAGTAGTCGTTATGGCGGTAAAATGGGTCCTAAATAATAAATCAAATCATATTAATTCATACATTTAAATATAGGGCTCATATTTAAATGTTATGACTCAAATATAAGACCCTATTTAGAAGGATGAGTCAAATATGAATATCATTAATAAAAAAATATAAGTCAAATATAGAGTCCAACTTTACAACTCATAAATAAAAAATATATTTTTCTTGTATATTTACTTAGAATTTTAATACTTGATTGGATGGAAAAAAAGGGTTTTTCTAGCCCATATTTGGTCCATCCATATGAGTCAGTCGATTGTTTTGCAACTACTAGATATGAGACTAGGTGATTGATTATGCGAGTCACAGAGCTCTATATGATTTCAAAAGTTTTGCTTTATTAGAATTGTCGACAAGGCTGGACTCTTAGTGGTGTCGGGATGCGAACGAATGAGGATGCGACACATTAATTGTGTCGCACTTTTGTACCGACCTAGCATTTTTATACGTAACATCACAAATAAATAAAAAGAAGTAGTAAAAATAATCCAAGTGGCTGGTAAGCTGATATTTTTGTAGATAAAGATTGTAATAGCCATAAGGAGATGTTAGACTAGTTTTATCACTAAATTCACGCGTTTGAACTTATCGTTATTTAATTGAAAAGTTAACAGATTTGAGCAGCAGGATTATCGTTTTGGGTAATCATATAGGAATAAACTTTCAAGAAATTTATTAGCTAATACCCCTTCTTTTAAAGGTATGTTTGATAACATTTATTTTTTATCATGAAAAATTATATTTTATTCAGCTAATTTCCATATTTTTGAGTGTTTAATTATAAAAAATTTATGTAATTATTTCCTTCAAATTTTTTTGATCACGTGTGCTATTTTTGTCATAGAAAGCAATTCTCAAACACCTATTTTGTAGACTTGTCCAAAATTTGTCCACCGAAAGGCCAAATTTTGAGAAACTTTTTGGTAATTGATCCTAAAAAGATATGATATTGTTAAAGGATACCGCTATCCACATTCCAACAAAGTTCTCCCACGCTCCATTTTCTTTTCAAATATAAATAAAAGACTTTTATACCCTTGTTATCAATCCTTCCACCATTCTCTCCCATACAAAAGAATAAACATTTTTCCTACCTCAAAATTATACACATAAATATAAAGTAAAATTTACTATAAACTTGAGACACATAAAAAAATTACTATTAACCGTTTTTTATAAATATAAACTGTTTTGTTAAAAAAATAATTTTTTTTATTAAAAAAGACTCTTTTGTTATAAAATCATTTTAACATAAAAAAGTGTTACTTAAAAAAAATTTAAGACGTATATTTTATTCGAAAATATTACAAAATTTTCAATACATTTTGAAAAATAAAATTTAAGTATTTACGTACATTTAAATATTTATTTTAAATATAAAACATATTTCGTGTCGTATAGTTCTCTTGTCAAAATTATTAGTCGTGTTAAAATCATTACTTGCATCGTTTTGTGCTCGTGCTATAATTAAAATCCGTGTTGTGTCATGCACGTGTAAAAATGTAACCCATGCTACATTTTAACGAATGCACGATACAAAATTTAGCGGTACGAAAAAAATACAATTACATGCCACGTCGCGTTTTATTTGGGTCGTGATCATGTTACATAAAAAATAAAAGATTCATAAAAAACGGTTTATTTTGTATAAAACAGTTTTTATTTTATATAAAATAATTGTTTATGTTTTATGAACAGTTTTCAATAAAAAAGAATAGATAACAATTTTTTAAAATAATTGAAATGTTTTTTTAAAACAGTTATGAAAAGTAAAAAACTTATTTTTAAAACAGATTTTTATTAAAAACATTTTTTTTATAAAATATATATATATATATATATATTTTAAAATATTAAATATATTTGTTCTAATTGAAGGCAAAAAAGTAAAAATTTAAATTTTATAAATATAAGTATAAGATTGACATTTGATAAAAAAAAATGGAGTGTGAAAAGACTTTTGAAAGTGTCAATAGTTGCTCCGAAACAAAATTTGTGCTAATAATCATGTTTCTCAAGGTAAAAGAAAATGGGGCATTCTCATTTAGATCCTATTATACATTTTTTAGACATTCTAGTCCCACCATGTTTTACTCTTACATATAAGTCATACTCCTAATTTTTTGGAACTTTTTTTTCACAATTTTACCCTTTTAAAACCAACCATCCGTAACTTCCTTGAGGAAGTTACATAAGTGGTTGAGCTTTTTTTTAATCTTCAAATGATCATAATTTTTAATTGACATATCCGTTTTTCACAAAATTACTATTTTTGAAATCTGATCGACGAGATCTATCAAACAAGATCCATGAAGCCTATATAATTTCAAAGAAAAAAAATTACACAGACAGTATACTTTATTGTATGCACCAGAAACAGAAATAGGTTTATATTTGTAACATTTTCAAAAACGGTAACATTTGCTGTGTTAATATTACACAGTATATATATACACACACACACACACACATAGTGGATCCAAACCTTTTTTTTCGAAATTATCTTATTTTTAAAGGTGCATGCTATCCAACAACCTTCATCAGAGCTTCGATTTGGTGTGGGTATGGTTGACATTGGGTTAGTTTTATATCTGTAACTTTTTCAAAAATAATAACATTTACTGTGTTAACATAGTATATATATATATATATCCCATTGCATTGGCTAGGTTAGCGAATAAAACCTCATCAAAAGCATAGTCATTATATGAATCTCCAAAGTGAGGGTTTAAACTGTTTTCCTCATACATTTCAGCACTAGTCAATAATTCATAAGGAACATCCAGATTATTCTTCCTCCTAAGATTATCCAGAAAATTTTCTACTTTAGCTTTCTGGTCATCAGTTAGCTGGTAGTTAACAGGTAGAGAAGTAGCGAACAGTCGTTTACAATCCGTTACCATGAACTTCAATTTTTTTTCTGCAAATAAACTATGGGCTTTACTTGTTACTGAAAGGAATATTTGTTTTAGGTAGGTTGGTTAGTTCATGGATTGTTTTCCAATGAACAACCAAATTATGTGATGTATCTTTCAAACCTACCCCCTTAGTTTGAATTTTAATTTTTACAGTGTCTGTAATATTGGGGTCATCAATAGATATGAAGAAATTTGGTTTTATATTAAACCAAATAATTTCATTTACCAAATTGGATTGGATTCCTCCAATTATGGCATTAACAGGATTATTAAATCTTTTATGTAGTACAAGTATGGCAATTGGGGTGTCCATACCTTGTCTAAATAAAGCTGTTATGCAGATTTGGATTAAACCTACATGAACATATTTAATATGTGGGATTTTGTTTAAATCAAAGATTGTAATCTCTATAGTATCATTATCAATTGAGCCTGCAGTAGTATTGCTTGCAAATTGTTCAAATATTCTTGCAGATAAGAAATTAAATTTGGACAATTTATAGACATCTTCTTTTTTAACCAGTTGCTTCTGGTTTTCAATTTCCATTAATTGTTCGTTGGTGAAAGTGAGTTCTTCTCCATCTACACTTTAATTGATACTGGAGCCACAGTCTGATCTTGTAGACCTAATGCTTTACCTCCAGAAAAATGGATTGCAATGAAAAACTCCATTGCAGTCACAGAAATTAGCGGCACCCAAAGCCTAATTCAACTAAAAGCTAAAAAAGTTGCAATTTGGTTTAATGATAAAAAAATCATTATACCAAAAATCTTATGTTTCCCTGAGATGCATGGTGATTTTATTCTAGGTAATAATTTTATCTCAGAATATTTACCACTATCTGTTAATGAAGGAACCATAAGTCTCACATTGAAAAAAGAGGTAGTAGAAATCCCACTACTTCAACAACATAAATATAAATGTGAGAAAAATGTTCATCCAATTAAAAAAGAATTAAATAATATGAAAGTATTAGCTGAAACACATTGGTTATACACTATATTGGAAGATAATTTTAGCGAAAATTCGTTAAAATTATGGGACAGAAATCCACGATATTGCTCATTAAAACTTCGAAATCCTGAGGTAATCATTAGAGTAAAACCTATGGTTTACACCAGAAAGGATATTGAAGAATTTGATAAGCAAACAAAAGAATTATTGGATTTAAAGTTAATCTCAGAAACTTTTAGTCCACATTTTAGTCCAGCTTTCATTGTGAACAAACACAGTGAAGTAATAAGAGGAAAAGCCCGAATGGTAATCAACTATAAAAGGCTTAATGAACAAATTGATTTCGATGGATATTTTATTCCTCGAAAAGATGTTTTGATAAATCATACTAAAGGTAAAACCATCTTTAATAAATTTGATTGCAAGTCAAGATTTTGGCAATTAAAACTAACTGAAGAATCAAAACCATTGACTTCATTCAGTACACCAAAAGGTTCACTACCAATGGAATGTGATTCCCTTTGGACTCAATATAGCATCACAAGTTTTTCAGAGATGGATGGATAATATATTCAGAGATCTCAAAGACTTTTGTATTGTCTATATTGATGATATTTTAGTGTTCTCAAAAAACATTGAGGAACACAGAAAACATTTAAAAAATTTCAGTGAGAAAGTACTAAAACATGGTATTATTCTCTCTTCAAAGAAAATTGAAACTGAAAAAACAGAAATCAATTTTCTGGGTCTAATCCTTACTAAAGAAGGATTACAACTCCAAGATCATATTATAGCCAAAATAAAAGATTTTGATGAAAATATCTTGGATAAAAAACAATTATAAAGTTTTTTGGGAAAATTATGACAGGAATTTTATTCCACATTTATCCCAGAAAGAATTACCTCTTCTTGAGAAACTCAAGAAAAACAATTTTTCATGATCTAAATAGGACTCTGAAATTGTCCGAAATATTAAAATTTATATTCATGACCATTGTCCTAAAGTTTATTTTCCTAACCCAGGAGATAAACTTATACTTGCAACATATGCTTCTTACTTATGTTGGGGGGGTGTACTCAAAGCAATACCACAACAATATTGGTCTGAACCACAACCAATAATGTAGTAGGTATAAGGAGTAGAAAATCTACTATTCCAAAATCTATTTCTAAACATGAGTTCATCTGTGGTTACAATTTAGGCAAATTCAATCCTAATGAACTCAATTATATAATTTTTGAAAAAGAATTATTAGCCATCAAATTAGCTGTCAAAAAGTTTCATATATTTTTAGCACCTGGAGATTTTATTATAAGAACCGATAATCAAGTTGCCCGTGATTTTTTAACCAACAAAAGATATATTTTAGAAGGACGCAGATTAAAATGGTTTAATCAAGTTGCTCTTTATACCTTTGAGGTAGAACACCTTAAAGGCACAAACAATTTCCTTGCAGACTTTTTAAGTAGGGAAAATTGTTAAAACCCACTAAACAAGTGGAGAATTTGTGAAAACCCCACTAAATCAGTGGATTAAAAATAAACTACTCAATGTAAACAGCATATGAGTAGACCTAGGATGTTAATACACTGTAACCAGGAGGATATTAACAGTTTCAGGTATGGAGGAAGAACAAAAGGGACAAAACATCCCTAGAGAGGAGCAAGGACCTTGGATTACAATAGCTACAAAGGCTAATAGTTCAAGAAGAATTCCAGAAGCCACAGTTAAACCAGCTGTTGCCTCAATATCTAATACACAGCCTAAAAAAGGTAACGTGTATATTGTCTTTTGCGGTCGCAGACCAGGATTTTACTACTCTTGGTATCAATGCCAAGAGCAAACAAATGGCTTCCCTGGAGCATGTTACAAAAAATACAATAATGAAGTGGAAGCAATTACAAATTGGGAAGAATTTCTAAAAAAGTTTAACCCTCCTAATCTGATTTATCAATTCTCAAGACTTCAGAACAAGGAAACCACCATTGTTTCTGATATACAAGATTTTGTTAATCCAGGAATTCCATTTCATATTTATAAACCTTTAAATGATTCCTGGAAAGCTCATTTGGAAGGCAAGAAAAAAGATTTCAGAAAAAATTTAAGTTTACTTGCCACTAGCATTGCTGAACAAATAGCAGAGCTAGATCAACTAAAATCTTTAGCCCTTCAAATCTTGAAAAACATCAATTTTGAAGATGAAGATTTTTCTTTACAAAAAATCAATATCTTTTTATCTACTGCAGAACTACTGCAGAATGATTTTTCTGATAAAATTTTCAATAAGATCAGAAGAATATGTCTCTTTGAAAAAGCCAAATAAATTCTACCAGAGACTATATTCAATCAAGAGATCCTACCAAAGGTAGAAGATCGTGATCAAAAGATAAAATATCTACTGATCAGCCATGGTGAATTTTTGAATGTGCTTGATGTAATCCCTAAGCTCCACATGCACCTTGATGATGAATGGGAACCAGAGATACTGGATTGGGGCTTATGTAACAAAATTATATATCAAGTTCATCTAGGTTCAAAATTCACAGCTCTTCCCATGATGGTCAAAACAAGGATCACTCATGTCATGTACTTGGTAATGAGATTCAATCGTTCTTTTACTCTGAAGATTACTGGGGGAATTGGATGGAGAATGAGAGAAAAATTATTTTCTCCTTATCAAATCTATTACCTTCGTAATACCAAAGCATGGTACTGGGATGAAATGGAAAAAACAGGACCAATATAGTATGAATTTAATACCATTTATGGATATTGAATCATATTGGATTAAATCATTCCTTTCGGTAACATGTAAAGCGCAGAGTTTATTTGCAGAAAAAGAATTCAAGTTCATGGTAACGGATGGTAAACGACTGTTCGCTACTTCTCTACCTGTTAAATACCAGCTAACTGATGACCAGAAAGCTGAAGCAGAAAATTTTCTAGATAATCTTAGGAGGAAGAATAATCTGGATGTTCCTTATGAATTATTGACTAGTGCTGAAATGTATGAGAAAAATAGTTTAAACCCTCACTTTGGAGATTCAGATAATGATTATGATTTTGATGAGGTTGCATTCGCTAACCTAGCCAATGCAATGGAAGAATAACAAATGGATGGTAAAAATTATCACAACTAGACGACTGCAAATCTATCCAGCACATGATGTGGTTATCTCTACGCAAGCGCTGACGTCTATTGCCGACAGCCACCTTTTCTCTTTTTGAAAAAACGAAAAGAGAATAGCTTTATACTGTTGCCTTTTTGAAAACCGAAAAAGCAACTTTGTTTTATTATAAGCTGTAAAGTTAGAAGATTCCCGAACTACTTTTTTATTTTGTCATATAACATCCAAAGCATTATAAAATGGAACTCCCCCTTCAGCTATGGATCATCGATAAAAATATAGACTTTCTTGTAATATCTCTCTCTTGTAATTTGATACATTTTTCTATAAAATATTGTAAGATATTCCTTCTTTGTGCTACGCCATTCTATATGGTATCAATAGATATGAAGAAATTTGGTTTTATGTTAAACCAAATAATTCCATTTACCAAATTGGATTAGATTCCTCCAATTATGGCATTAACAGGATTATTAAATCTTTTATCTAGTACAAGTATGGCAATTGGGGTGTCCATACCTTGTCTAAATAAAGTTGTTATGCAGATTTGGATTAAACCTACATGAACATATTTAATATGTGGATGTTTCTTTTTCCATCTGTTGATTTTATTTAAATCAAAGATTGTAATCTCTGTAGTATCATTATCAGTTGAGCCTGCAGTAGTATTGCCTGCAAATTGTTCAAATATTCTTACAGATAAGAAATTAAATTTGGACAATTTATAGACATCTTCTTTTTTAACCAGTTGCTTCTAGTTTTCAATTTCCATTAATTGTTCGTTGGTGAAAGTGAGTTCTTCTCCAACTATATCTTTTAAAGTGGTAGACTGTGTTTCAGTCGGATCACTTGGTTTGATTTCCATTGTATTAAACATGAAAATCATTTCAGTATCAGAATCATCTGACTCTGATTGGGATTCTATATATATATATATATATATATATATATATATATATATATATATATATATATATACACACACACACGGTGAATCCAAACCTCTTTTTTTCGATATTATCTTAGTTTCAATGGTCCGCGCTAGCGACATCTAATCACCACCACCACCCACCCCCATTATCGGAGCTACAACAATGTTCATCAGAGCTTTGATTTGGGATGACATGGGGTGCCGCTCGCACGGACCTTAGAAAATAAGAGAATTTTGGATAAATGGAGTTTGCATCCACTGGAGATCCGGTTTAGGGTGAGTAGGGTTGGCATTGGGTTATGTTTATATCTGTCACATTTTCACAAATAGTAACATTTACTGTGTTATAATACAGTATATATATACATGGTTGATCCAAACCTCTCTTTTCTGATATTGTCTTATTTTCAACGGTCCGCGCTAGCGCCATCCAATCCTCACCACCACCCACCCCCATTGTCGGAGCTACAACAACCTTTATCACAGCATTGATTTAGGGTGACATGGGGTTCCGCTAGCGCGGACCTTAGGAAATGAGAGATTATTAGATAAATGGGGTTTGGATCCACCGGAGTTCCAGTTTGGGGTGAGTATGGTTGGCATTGGGTTAGGTTTATATCTGTAAAATTTTCACAAACAGTATCATTTACTATGTTATAACACAGTATATATATATATATATATATACACACACACACAAGGTGGATCCAAACCTCTTTTTTATGATATTGCCTTATTTTTAACGGTCCGCGCTAGCAGCATCCAATCCCCACCACCACCATTGTCGGAGCTCCAACAACCTCATCAGAGCTCTGATTTGGGGTGACATGAGGTGCCGCTGGCGCGGACCTTAGGAAATAAGAGAATATTGGATAAATGGGGTTTGGATCCACTGGAGCTCCAGTTTGGGATGAGTAGGGGTAGCATTGGGTTAGGTTTATATCTGTTCTATTGTCATAAATAATAAATGTTACTGTTTGTGAAAATGTTACATCATCATCCCATGCCACCTCAAATCAGAGCTCTGATAAAGGTTATTGGAGATCCGACAATAGGGGTGGGTGGTGGTGGGGATTGGATGCCGCTAGCGCGGACCATTAAAAAGAAGATAATATCAGAAAAAAGAGGTTTGGATCCACCGTATATATATATATATATATACACAAAGAGAGAGAGAGAGAGATTCTCCTAAACGGACGTCCTTAAAGAACAGACTAACGAACTTTCGTCCTTATCCGGTTGTGGTCCCCTCGTGGTCCATAAGACTTTTGTTATTTTTTTTAGATGGTCCTCCTCTTGTATTATACTAAACCCCTATTTAAAGACTATATATTTAAAAAATTTGTAGTTTAGACCCAAATTGGTATCAAGACCTTAAGAACTTTAGAAACTCACCAAATTTCGGCCCATCCCTTAATTCTGGTATTAGAGCCATAAGACGCTCCTTTTAGACTTATAGTAAAAGACTTTAATGCCCTTGGGATTTATCCCTCGCATCTACCAAGATATTTTTGGAACCAGCCCAGACTACCATCGCATACCCATAACTGATTTAGACCCAGTAGGTTATTTAACCTCTCACATAGACGGTTGTTCACATACTGAACACATCCCATCCAAACACGCAGATAGTAGAAAAGTTACTGCTAGTGCTATTAATAGCATAATATACCAAAATAAGTGTATACTCCTTGTATTAAGACAATTAATAAAAGATACTCAAACCAAAGAAACAGAGATTAAAATATCTCTAAAAGACTACTAGAAATAGATAACCAAATCCCAATAGACCTAGTACATGTTTTACAAGAAATAAATATTAAGACTAATCATATAGAAGTCCTTAACAAAGACATTTTAGAAATTAAAACCTTAACTAAAATCAAGATAGTGAGTTAATTAAACTTACCAAAGAACAACCTAAGCTTATCCCTACATTAAATAGTTATCTTCCTAATGGAGGTAGTTAGATCAGATTGGAATGAGGTACGAAGAGACCTCTCCATTGAAACTTTAGCAGGTTTTTACCAAAGAATTTTAGAAAAGATAAATGATGATAGATTTAATTATAAGATAAATGAAAGTGAGATTGACAACGCTGCTAAAGTAACAAGACTCATATTAGAAAGATTAAATTTAATTTTTACGTCCATAGCAGCTACCCAAGACTATAACAGTAGCTTTGTTAAAGACTTACATTTAGATTCAAAGGCTAAAAAGGAAGGATTAACCACCTTCTACACAGACTTTGTTAAATTCCAACAAAATTTAGCAAATTATCTTAATAATATGGAAAGCCATAACCTATCCAAAATGGATAGTATTATTAATGAACTTAGACTAGACATGGCCCAAGTAGAAGAAAAATATGAAGAAATAATAAGAGGAATTAAGGCTATATATAATAATCCTTCCCAAGCAGAAATATACTCTCCTTTTATACTAACTCGTTTAGATAAAATAGAAAAAACTGTAGAATCTATAAAAATTAGATCTATGCAACAACAAGAAAAAGATAATGACGTAAAAGAGTATATTACAAATGTTTCCAAATCCATAGTTAATTCTATAGCTAGACATAGTGAAGAAATTTCTGAGAAGACAAGAAAAGAGAATAAGAATTTCAAAGAAGAAATCCTTAGTCAGATAAAAAGACAAAAAGATTATTCAGACTTCTTAGAAAGAATTGAAAAAAGACTTGAAAAGAAACAGGTAACTACTTATAAATTTAAAGAATCCCCTCCTACAGAAACTAGAGAAAGGAAGACCATAGGAAGAAGAGTCATAAATGATGGCTTAGATAAGACTAGTAATATAGTTAGTTTTATCCCAAATATTGGACAGAGTAATTGTATGCTCCAAAGACTTAAAGATTCGTCCTCCAATGTTAGAACATGGTGGAAAGAGAGACATTTCACGATTCCTCTCCAATGGAAAGAATGGGGTGAATTTGACTGGAAGATTATTGCAGATTCCATCCATAATGGACAACTTCCAGCCGTTAGATACATAAACTTGTTTAAAGAAGGTGCCACTCCTAAGACTCCTAATTATAACATGACTTACCATTGTAGAAATCATGTGTTAGACAAATCCTATACTAAGCTTCAAGTGTTTGACTCAGAATGGCTTAGATCTAGAGGAACTGATAGGAAGTTCCAATTCCTAACCTTTGGACTCTTTCAATCAAGAATCCAAGGATTACATAGACCTCAGAATAATATCAACATATTATGTTGTTTAGTAGATAAAAGGTGGAAAGACTTTGGAAAAAGCCTTATTGGGATAGCCCAATTAGAAATGTCAGACAATATAGGATACTTTAATGTCATTCCGGCATTTACAGTAACCGTAGACACAACCAAACATTTTAAGTTAATCTTATATGCTAGTGCCTATGAAGACTATATTATTCCAGACGCTAATATAAATATAGAATTCTAAAGCTATGTAAAGTTCTCCCAATTCCCTTATGAAGGAATGCAATTGGGAATTCCCAGCGGTAGACTTAATGAAGAAATCTTAGTTAGAACCAATGTTTCAGACTACAATCATACTTACAGGATTAAGAATACTGGACCTATGAAAGAAAAAGCTAAGACCCTTTGGAAATTTCAAGAATTTCAAGAAACTAAGACTATACAAAATAAACATTTATTTATTAATCTAGACGATATCACTGGAAATGTTACCATCCAGTTTGGTCTTCCTAAGATTGTTAATAATAATATCCAGACCGAAGAAATTAGATTTAGGAATATGGGAGAAGCCATAATTAATGATCCTTCAGGAGGATAATGTAATAGTAAGACTAGCGCCAGTTTACTAAGACAAGCCTTGGTAATTAGACCTAGAAGATCATTTGAAAACAAAGACTTAGTTAAAGAAAAAGCTAGGATCCAAAACTTTGGGCATGAACCCTTAGAATTGGATATGAAGACATTTAAAGATCATCTTAAAAAAAGTCATTCTGTTAGACATTTAGATTCCAAGAACGAGAAAGATTAAATATGATAGCTCAAGACCGCATATTAAAATTAAAAGAATCTAAAAATACTAAAGAACTTTTTAGAAATCTAAGATTAATAGAAGAAGGAGAATAAAGGCTAATTCCATCTACACAAGTAGAACCTAATAAGAAAGAAATAGGAAGCAGTAGTAGGCTAGAAGATGCTCCTAGACTTTTTGGTAAATAATAGGAATAAATATTCCTATATACTCAAGCACAGTAGTAAAGACCAAACCTGGTTATATAAAAGACTTTCCAACTAGTGACAAGAGTTTTACTCCTGTTAAGACCATGGAAAGTCAAGCCATAAATCCACTAGAGAGATATACCTTAACTTATACCATGTCCAAGATAGGAAGAAGGCCTTGGACGAATGGCGTAATCAGATGAACATGTGTTTTGCATCTAATGAAGAATGGGATGCAAGTTCATGTAAGCAGTACGCTGAGCAATCCATTAGAGGTATTGCAAAAGACTATTTAGATAGTTTGACAAAAGCTATAGACAAAGAATCCTTAGCTAGGATTGAAAAAGTGAAGGAAAATACAGAAGAAAGATCAATTGAATAATACATTCAATTATTCACAGCAGAATTCATTGGACTAGACATTTAGCTCAAATCAATGAACAAGACCTAGCAAAAACTAAGTTAGCCCTCCTTAGCATTTGAAAACTAGATAAGATAAATGAATATAGCAACAATTATGAGCAGCTATATTACCAAATTAAATAATTTGGAGAGACTTTAAAAGATGAATACTTTAGAAAGTTACCTGCCATAGGACAAATCCTAATTAATGAATATAGGAATTGGCCAGGAGTAGCTAGAGTTAAGAATAACTCCCTTGGTGAAAGAATCAATTTTGCCAAAGATTATATCATATCTAAAAGACGTGATATAACTCAAGGAAATTTTATAGAAGAAACTTTTAAGCAGATCCTTTAAATCAAAGATGAAAGAGATATTTCTCCAATCCAATGGGGATGTGGTACTGAATCTAAGAAATTAAAAAAGAAATTAGAATGGAAACATAGGAAGTTTAAGACTAGACTTTTAGGATTTTCAAAGAAGTATAAATTTAGACAATCTACTACCTTTAGAGAAAAGAATCCTAAAACTAAGAAAAAGAGATTTAACCAAAGAAGATACTTTAAGAAGAATACTAGTAAATATAAGAAGGTTCTTAATTATAGGAAAGATAAAGATAGAGCTCAATCTAAGACTGCCATCAAAGAATGTTGGACTTGCGGCAAAGAAGGACACTTTGTTAAAGACTGTCCTAATAAAAAAGATAAAGAAGGTATTAAGATCATTAATACAATATTAGACTATGCAGATCAAGAAGAGTTAGACATTCTATATGCTATAGAAATATCAGATATAGAAGATGATGACAATACTAGTATCTATAGTGCATATACAGACAGTGATTCAGAAGACTATAGTAATACTGATGAGTATGAAGACTCTCAGGATACTTTAGACATATATATAATGCAAACTAATCAAGACGATTTAGATAATGAATATATAGGCTTTGAAAAAGCTTGGTATAAGTGTATATTAAGCCCCTTTTTAAAGAAAAGATGGATAGTTAGTAATCCTGAGTTACTAACATATATAACTGGATGTTACTTTGATGAAAGACATTATTGTACATTTGAAATGAAATGTAGCAAGAAAGACTTTATATGCGTAGAATTCTTCGAGACTATACAAACAGAATTATTTATGGTTTATGTTATTTGTCAATTACACTACCATGAAGACTGTTGGACAACTAAATTTAGAGAAATTTATACTAGCTAGTATGACGCTAAAAAAGACTTAGATATTAAAACATATTATAAAGACATAGATAGAAATATAACCAAAAGATTACAAGAAAATAAAGACTTCAAAGGAAAAGGAATTTCCTATGATTTAGAAGGATACCATTATTATAGTAGCTCCAAAGACCTAATACCTTTAGATTTTATAGATAAACGTCAAAAAGGAATATCTATTTTAGAAAAGAATAATTTAGGATTTTTTACTAAACCACACGCTTGTTTTGTAGAATTATTGGTTCAACACAAAGACTATCCTAAAAGACTTTCAGCTTTTATATATACAGGGTGATTTCAGAGTATTTGCAAGGCTAATGCCTTCCCTGAAGACTATTTTTTAGAAAGTACTCAAGAAATCTATGGTAAAGTGGTTAATGGAGATCCATTTACCTTATATTTTCAAACTATTCTTATTTATTTTAAATTAGGAAATCAGACCAACAAAACCGTTAATCATCGATTTTGGATAATGGATCCTCGTCCTAGTTTCACAGGAAACATTATTTTAGGACAAGACTTTATTAGTAAATATCATCCTTATACTTAGTATAACGATAAGATATTAATTAGTGATAAAGAGGTATTTAATATTAAAGCTCCTCTACTAGATCACAAGACTGCCTTTGACCTTATGCAGGTTAAACCCAATTATAGACCCATAAAACATCAGAGTTCTTCAGATGAGCATGGTGGACCTAGACCTACAACCCAACAAGAAGCCCTAGACATTACTAAACCCTTACAAAAATAATGTAAGTGTTTAGACCAAAAGTGTTATAAGCAAATAACGCTTATACAACAAGACATTTTAGATCAAGCCCAGCACACCTTATTACAGGTTCAAGCTATATCCAAACAAAACAAAATGGATATAGAAGTAGAAAAGGAAAAAATTAGGCAATTATCATAGCCTACTTTAGGAGAAAATCCCATCGTTAAGTGAGATAAAGACCAAAGTTGCTGTGAAATTATCCCTATTAACCCAGACGCCACTATTAACGGTGAAACCTATAAGAAAGGATATTCGCAAGAAGACAGGGAAGAATTCAAAAAAGACATAGATGAAATACTTAAGTTAGGCATTATTAGAGAAAGTAAAAGTAGACATAATAGCCTAGCCTTCTATGTTCAAAATGAATATGAACGTAAAAGAGAAAAAAGACGTATGGTTATAGATTATAGACAATTAAATAAGAATTGTGAATTTGATTCTTATAAGATACCAGACAAGAATAATTTAATCAATTTGATTGAAGATAGAATTATATTCAGTAAGTTTGATTGCAAATCAGGCTTCTGGAAAATTAAGATGCATCAAGACAGTATTACTTGGACAACCTTTATCGTGCCCCAAGGAAAATACGAATGACTAGTAATGCCATTTGGATACTTGAATGCTCCTCAAGTATTTCAAAGAAGAATGGATAATATATTTAGACCTTATTCAGAATTTTATGTTGTTTACATAGATAACATGCTTATAGCCAATAAGACTGAGACAGATCATGTAGACCATCTTAAAAAGACAATTTTAGAATTAGATAAACATGGTATTGTTATTTCTGAAAGGAAAATGCAATTATTTCAGACTGAGATAGACTTTGTGGGAATGCATATTAATAAAGGAAAATTATCCTTAGCAGAACACATAACTAAAAAGATTCTTAAGTTTCCAGATCAACTCAAAGATAGAATACAATTACAATCATTTTTAGGATTGCTTAATTGTGCGGCAGACTTTATTAAAGACCTTGCTTCAAAGAGACAAAGTTTAACATCCAAATTAAAAGGGATAGACAAAACTAATCCTTTTTATTGGACCAAAGATGATTTTGAAGTCATAAAACAGATTAAAGATGCAGTCAAGAACATTTCTTTACTTAAACTGCCTAATGCAGAAGACCAATTTATAGTAGAAACAGATGCCTCTGATAAATAATGGGTAGTAATATACTTTGCCATTGATCATCAGACAAAGAAGAATAAACTTTGTAGATACAACTCTGGAACCTTTACAGACCCAGAAACAAGATACACTGCCCATGAAAAATAAGTTTTAACCATAGTAAGGGCAATAGAAAAATATATGCTTTTTCTTAAACCTAAATATTTTACTGTATATACTGATTGTTCTTATGCAGTAAAATTCAGAGATTTAGACTTGTCCAAATCAAGGACTAATAGACTTATTAGATGGAAATAATTACTTAATGGTTATGACTTCTCTATTATACATATTAAGGGAAGTAAAAATACCATTCCATACATTATATCAAGAGAACCAATGCTTGCTAACACTAATATAATTTCATATTTTATGTTGCAAATAGAAGACCTAGACAGCATGAGTTCCTCTGGAACAAATATACTAAACAGAGAAAACGTTGCAGACTATCTTATACGTGTAAGACCAAATGCTGGTATAACACAAAGACCAACTCATATTCAAGACTCTCAAGAAAGATCAATCTTAGAGAAATTTGATGATATCTTAGTTCCTCCTGGAAAATCTAGACAAGAGATTATTGCTCAAAATAGACTCATTTGGAAAATGTATTTTCTCCAATATAGACCCGATCAAAGATATCCAGACTTGATCAAATTTAGACGAGAATTTTCGGAAGATGAAAATACTCTCATAGATGCCCTTTGGTGGAATGTCAAAACAGACTTTGGATAGAATTCAAGCAGAATTTGGTAGCTGTTGCTAGATTCATGAGACACCAAATACTTGCAGTAACCCAACTTAGTGGGACTGCTACTCCTAGACCATAGACGCAGACTTATGCTTAGACTCTTAGAGAATCTTCCAAAATTAAACCAACTAATAATTTTTGTTATCATAAAAAGACCTTTAAGACTAAGATTGTTATACCATTTGGTCATAATAATCTCCCATTAACAAAAGACTTTCAAAAGAAACTAATAACATTATTGATCAATTTAATATGTTATAATTAGAAATAAATGGAGATGCCTTAATGATTAGAGGATTCTTCAAAGGCGTTTCAAAAATATATCTCTTTGGAAAATCAGATATGGCTCATATAACTCTTGCAGACCACGGGTTCATTGGACTCGTTTAGATAAAGGATAATGAAGACTCTATTGCTCTTAGAAAAATAGTCCACGAGTATATTAAGAAAGTAGAAGGATTTATTCCCCTATTTTCCAGGATATATCAAATTGCTCCAAGTTCCTGTAGAGGAATGAAAGTTGAAGGATTCAGACTCATCAGATTTTCCAATTATGCATTTGAAGATGTGGAAATTCTATCCGAAGACGAAACTAAAGACCTAATTGTTGATAAGTCTAAGATCCAGATTTCCCATGCCATGGAGACAATAGAAATAATGGAATTATTGACAGGTCAAGACAAATGGTACACTGCCTACCACACAGAAGACCTAATAATCTAAGCTGATGAGCCATTCAATGGAAGGCTCAAGAAAGAAGCCAAAGAAATAGTAGAGATAGCTTTACCAACTAGCCTTAGAATTGTGGGCCTCATTGATGAATTTTTCAATAATAATGCCCTCCCAGGCCAAGACAAGATAGAAGAAGAGATAGACGGGACAAAGACGGGCCCCTCATTAGCAGAAGAATTATTGAAGACAGAAGATGCCCTACTCTAGACCTATGCATTATTACAAGATGATAAGACTCGTGATGAAGACTTGCCACACCCCATCATATGGCCTTTCTTTTTAAAAAGAAAAAGGTTCCCCAATTATCAAAAGATGTTAAAAGCCTGTAGACACAGCAGATAAGATTCTTAAGATAAAGTTGCTTTAATAATTTATATCTTTCCACCGGATTGCTTTTAGTAGCCGGTTACCAATCATTTGTAGTGCCCTTGAGCTATAAAAGGGAGCTTCCAGTTGAGTTTTAGATATCAAAGTTGAGAAGTTAGAAAGAGTGTGTAAGCTTGTAGAAAGTAATATGTATATGAGTGAGTAAACCTCTCATAGTTAGGGGAGAGGGGAGAGTTGTGTTTACTTATGCAATGCAATAAAAGTATTTTCTTTTCCAGAAATCTCTTATGTTGAGTTGTTATTATTTCCCAAATTGTCTCTAACTTTCTATTCATAGAGAACTATTGTATGGAACCTCTGGTGTAGCACACAAGGTGTTATACTGTTGAATCACCGTCAGGTGCCGATTAGCCATGAGCCGTTAACCAGGTGGGCATTAGGCATGAATGCGTACAGGTAGGAAACGGGTACAATGCCAAAATAGTGGATTGAGGTGCGGCACATAAAGAGGAAGTCGCAGGAGGCCGAGACCGAAGAAGAATAGTAACAAAGCTGAAGAGAAGAAGGGAAGGAGATAACGATATTACAGACCAGAAGGAAGGTATAACTCGAACCAAACCCTTAACTATTTTACATATTATTGTTTTAAAAGAATCTTGTATGAGCCTACAAATCACTAAAGACTTTTTAGAATTTGTTAATCAGACGAGTTTAGACTTAACTAGAGAAATTCAAGATTGTACTCTTACAGACCTTAAAGATAAAGAATTTATAGAATCTGCTTTAACATACGCAGGTGGTACTTTCAAATATATAGACCAAATTATTGAGTGGTTAAGAAGAGAAGTACCTAGAATAGAAATAATTAGAACAGAGATCCGTGATCTCTTTAGATAGAAATTAAGAACTGAAGATTTTGCAGGAGAACTGTCAAGACCTGAAAATATCAAGAATATACTAGGATACTTGAAGACAGTATAGACGTATTAAAATTTATTAGACAAAAAAGGTTAGCTGCAACGAAGGTTATTTTAATTAGAGGTGGAGGAATCTGCCGTCTCCTTAAAAACGTAGAAACAGTTGCTCCTAGAACATACAGTAGATTTTTGTCATCTTATGATGATAATAATTTAGACGAATTTATAGATAATGATATAATTAATATTATTAATCAAATATATAAAGAAACTAGATTGATAAGCACAAGATATCGTATAAGGTCTTTAAGACTAGAATATTTCCGTGCAAAACCTCTTGCAATTTCTAGATTTCCTGAAGAAACTATTTCTATAGATAATCCTCGCTATTCAGAACTCCAGTACGATAGTGACGAAAGAAGCTTAAGAAGTAACAGTAGCCCTGAAACTTCTACACTTAGACTTCCAGATTAATTAGGCCTTAAAATAAGCTTAAAAGACTATAGAAATCATTGGGGTAGAAATTTCTATTCTGAAAACATTAGAAAAAGACAAATGTATAAAAAGACAAAGCGGTACCCAACAAGTGGTCCCATAGATGATAGCGGTCCTAAAATCGTGTGGACGATATTAATCCCATTAAATTATTCCGTCGGAGAGCCTGGTTGTATATATATATATATATATATATATATATAGATCGATAGATAGATATATATATTATGTAATAAAATGTTACAATTTGTGAAAATGTTATATATATATAAAACTATTTCATAAATATATTAACACGGTAAGTGTTATTGTTTGTGAAAATGTCATAAATATAAAACTATTTCATTTTCTGGTATATACAGTAAAGTTTAATATCTGTGACATTTTCACAAACAATAACATTTACTGTGTTATCACATTACACAGTATATATATATATATATATATATGTTTCTATTTTTAAAGGTCTGCGCCACCGATACCTAATGTCACCCCTACTCATCCCAAACATGCACTCCGGAGGATCCAAATCCCATTTATCCAATAGTCTCTTATTTTCAAAGGTCCGCGCTAGCGGCACCCCATGTCACTCCGATGGATCCAAAAGCCATTAATTCAAAAGTTTCTTATTTTCAAAGGTTTGCGCCAGGGGCACCACATGCCACCCTACCGTAACACCCCACACATATGGGGATAATTAAATTTCATAAATGGGTGTAAATTGGAAATTTGAGGAATTTCTTGGAATAATAATTTTGGAATTTATGAGGGTTGGATGATTTCAGAGGTGTGTTTCATTTACTTTTGAGATTAAGTAAATGAGTTAGATTATTCTAATTATATGTCGCACTCGGGAAAAGCGACAAAGGATAATATTTTAATTGGAAAACTCGTATTGAGATGTATTGGGTTAAATTAGTGAATTGCGATTAAGTGACTCGGATGGAGATTTTGAGTGCGCGGTTGTTCTTAGAATGGTCGAGATAGTCAGAGGAAAGCATCCTGGGGTATTGTTTAGGCTCCGGGATTTTTTGGGCTAATAGGGACTCGCAATTGAGTAAACGAGTCATTTTTGGGTAAATAAGGGACAAGCCCTTATTTCTCCCTTATAAAGGCACGAGACAAGGAGAAAAAAAGAAAGAAAAAGAGAGAAACAAAGGAATGGAAGAAATGAAGAGAGAAAAGGGATTTTCGTGCCAAACTCCGCGGGATTCGACTCGAGGTCGTCAGATTTTAACCACGAGGCAAGTGTTTACTTACTTTAATTAATTTACTGTATATATCTCATATTAGAATTGGTAAACTATAATGTTTTGGGTTAGAACCCTTAAAATAAAATTTGGGAAAATTGAGTTTGACTTTACAAATTGATGTATTGTAAACTCTTAATGATTTCTAGTGTTAAACCCATAATAATGGAGTGTAAAATGGGTAGAAATGAGAGAAATGATAAACTAGGGCTTATATGGTTTTTGAGTTCAAATCTAGGAAAATTAGTTTAATCCTCCAAATAATTGAGGTGTTTGCTAGAAATCAATGATTAGATAATTGTAATATTGTTGGTTAAGATTATAAACCATAAAAATGGAAGTTGGGTTGTTATTTGGCATTTTAGAGAACTGAATTTTGCAAGAACTGGTGTGACCGCTCGACCGCGGTCCTAGGACCGGTCGACCGGGCCAATGAAAAAGGGGCTACTGGTTGGCTCGTTAGGCATAATTCCAACCCGCGATTGACCAGGGGTCAGGGACCGGTCGACCGGTACTCTATTTTCTGCCCAAGAATTTGGATTTTTTTTCATTCCTCTTCTCTTTGGGTTTAAAACTTAGGGGCCTTATTAATTAGTGTATTTTGGATGGTTATGACCTAAAGGGCTTGAGGAGTTCGCATACTAACCTTGGGATATTTAAGGTTACAATCTGAGGTGCGGACCTAACGAATGTTTAGAACGATAGACAATTGAGAAAATTATTCGACAAGCGTATATGAGTATATTTATGCGGTTAGGATAAATATAGGCCATAGAGAATTGAGCGGTAGTCCTCATCAATTGACGACTTCTAGTATAAGTGATGTGATACCTATGAAATTAAGATAAGTAATTAGTATACTTATTTAGTTGGTACGAATAGGCATATTCGGGATTATATACATATCCTTAAGAGTGATTAAGGTGTGAGGTATATATTAAGTAAGAGAATACTTATTGGATTAGTATAATAAGTATACGAATACTTATATACCGTTACGAATGGGAACATTCGAGATTATTGGCTATCGCTCTATGAGTTGGCAATTATAGCCCTATATATATTTGAGAAGTGAAATAGATTATATATACGACGTGATACAGTGTATATAATATATATTACGGAAATACATATATATATCTTTGTGTGATTGATGTATTTGTATCTTAGAGGCTGGTTCCATGGGTTTTCCTTTGGTGTAGGGTTGGAACAACTAGATTATATATTTTTCTCTAGTACGATCCAGGGAGGTTGCGCGATGTGGGTGAATCCCCTGGCTTGGGGAGCAGGAAGAGTATATCCCCAGGTCATATCGTCCCGCGTTCGAGTGTGATGTGCGTACACCACTTGTAGAGGGAACATGACCGCCTCCACCGTTGTGTGTTTTTACCATGACCATGAGAGATCCTGGCTTGGTACCGTGGTATAGTGAGTAAACCCAGATTTGGATAGACACTATGAGACTGCATCCTCGATGTATAGCTCGGTGGGATGGTTATTGTGCTTGTTGTGTATAAGTATCTTGCCCGTATATGAGGGCAAGATATTATATATCTCTAACAAGAGTATAGAGTAAAATGAATAAGGATCCATTCTCATTCCGGGAGATTTTATCCGGACTTAAATTGTGATTTGTATATTATAGTGAGAATCACTTGTATATATATAAATATATATATATATATATATATATATATAAGAGTTTACATATACGTTTTGTACTGAGGGCCTAATGGATCTCGATGATTGACACTACCAAGTAGTAGTGTATCGGGCGGGTTCCTTGTTTGTATTTAGCTTGGCGAGATACCCCACAAACGAACGTAGCGCAGTGTTGAGAATGGGGAGAAGTTTAGTACTTAGTACTCGGGTTTCGAGGTTTCTAGAGGACAGGTGAGATAGATTAGTTAGGCGGGGTAGCTTAACTAAGAGGTCTTAAATGGATGCGTTAGGTGGGCACTATTAAAGGAGGGGTGAGGGGTATCTCATGGGAGTGCGATACCAACTTAAATATGAGATAAGTCGTATTTTAGAAATATTGCATTTATACACTTGCAAATATTTTCATAACTCGGGCTCTGACCTGTTTATCTATTTTTCCTCTCTTTTGTTATATGTGTGTGTGTGTGTATATATATATATATATATATATTTAGGTGTCCAGACACAGGGACGCCTGGATGACGATTCCTTCGAGTCAAACGTCTATTGCAGCAGCTGTGGATGCATGCAGGTTTACTGTAGATGCATCTGTCCTTGTAATTTAGATAGGAAGTACTGATAAACATTCGGGCTAATAACCAAAATGCATTTATTTATTCTTTTTACTGCCTTTTAGTGCTGCCATTCGATATGATTGTATTTTTTTAAACCAAGTGTTCGGTTATTTTATTTCCTTTTAGTTTCATTATATAAGATGTTTGGATGTCTTTATTGATTGGTTTGGTTAAAAAGATTAGTTAAATAAAATTTTGACGCCAGCCTAATAGGTTATTAGTAATTAATTTGGTTTCGACAGTGATGCTAAGAATGAACCATATGAGACTCCTGTTTTAATTTGGTGCAGGATTGATCGCCCGGTATCCTATTAGGCGAAGTGTTATATATGGTATCAGAGCATCAGGTTCTAGTGTCCTTAGGAATCTGTGTGGACATTCTACGCTTTCAGCGTTACTCTCGATTTGATATAGAGCCTTAGGATTAGGATTGATGATCTTTCTTGTGAGGTTTCGTTCTTCTGCTATTATGTAAGATTACAGTAAAACTTTTGCGCGCTCGTTCAAGGTTCGTGTGTTAATAGAGGAAGGGTGATCGGGTAAGGCCGTGATGAGGGCAGTAGGAGGCGGGGCTTAGTTGGAGCAGTTAGTTGAAGTCGGAGACTAGGACTGCAGTAAAGGTCACTCCCATATTGTATTGTAATGGATTCTTGCGACGACTACTTAAGTATAGTAGTTATTAGTATCCAAGTACCACTGTAGTAGGAAATGGTGATAAACTTCAATTACCCAGTAAAGTTAAATTGGGAAGAGGTTCGAACGGTCTTTGATAAGGACCATACGTTGAGGTTTAAGATATACGAAGTCGGTGTGGCTTTACTCAGTGGAAGTAGAAGGCTTAGAAGCTTTGTCTTAGAGAGGGGTATGGAAATACCCATATGTGAAAACTTGAGGAATTTTTTTTGTCACTCGTGGGAGCAATATTGAAATAGTGGGAATAAAAAGAATGCAGTTCCTGAATTATTCACATAAGGATCGGTTAGAGGCCGAGAGTGAATAAAGAGTTATGGAGAAGTAAATTTTTTACCAAATTAAGGTAGGTACAATGAAGACCCAGTCCTTTAGTGGAATGATGGGCTCACTAGTAAGTGTTGTTAACACTTGAGGAGAAGTTGTGTTCGTAGAACCCCATTGATGGACATCCACCCGGGGAATTCATTGGGACAGGGCTATCGAGGCCGGTACTGGAGTTTCCTCTTGACGAAGAAGTTAAGGGGACTATGAAAGCGATTGTCAGGAAAAAGGCCATAGAGCCTAATATGATGATAACCTTAATATGGTCAGGGTGGCCAGATATGGGGGAATATTGTAATGTGAAGTGTATAACCACATTCTTTGATTTTGCCCGGTAGGAGTTGAAGGACAAGAGTAGGGTGCATATATGGGTGCTTAGGCATACATTATTCCCATTTATCCCCTTAATTTAGAGTCTTTTATCGCTCTACGAAGTGTAATTCAAGTGGATTTATATCATATTGTTGATATTGACAAATTTCTAATGAGTACACCGAGTTTCGTGTGTTTTTTATCCATTTCGCAAGGTGTTCAGTGTGTTAATATGAGTTCCGTACCAAAAGATTCAAAGAAGTACAAGAAAGAAAGGTTTCTGCCAAAACTGACAAGATGGAACCGAACCCAAGGAAAGAAAAAGAACCAAATCCATCATGGGGGAAGTTTCTGTAAAGGCTGACAAAACAGAACCGAACCGAATCAAGGATAAAACGTATCGATCCTACACCTGGAAAACTTTCGGTGAAGAGTTATAAGATGGAACCGAACCGAAGCAAGAAAATAACGAACCGATCCCATGCTCGAAGAAGTTTCTGTAAAGACTAGCTAAGACAGAACCGAACCGAACCCCTTAACAGGATCGGTTCTGTTCTCGATGATCCGGCCTTATCCACTTGTAAAAATTAGAATCCAACTTGGTTTAAACTCTTATGTTTCATAGGCTATAAATTGTAACTCCTCCCAAACATAAAGGGGGGCTTCTGATTAATTAGGGAAGCTTTGTAATCAATTTTAGAAGAGAAGAACAATAAACCCTAGTTGCTCTCAAGTTGCAATTCAAGTAAAATTATTCTAATTTCTGTTTCAATCTTTGTTATAGTTGCTTTTTCAATAACAATTTCATCTCTCTTCATCTTCATTCAGTAGTAAAAATGTTTTCTTTCATTCCAAGCATGTTGTTTTCAAGTTTTCAGATGTCCGACTAGATTTAAAAGGGTCAGGATGCATGAACTCAACCTGATGTGTTAGTTGCATGTGTATAAAATTAATCCTTTAAATTTAATGATTCAATATGATCGTATTACGTAGCAACACCATCATTGTAGATCTTTGGATCTCGTTTGCTTCAGGGTAATCGGGATGCTTTAGAATGCAATGCGAGTGTTGCTATCGCGCGTTACCGCTTTACTCGTCCTCTAATTTCGTATGGTGCGGGCTTGAACCTCATATACGTAATGCTTGGGAGTACTAAAGTCTAGTTATAATTAATCACTTAAATTTACGATTAGTTTTATACCTGCAATACACTAGGGTTGAGGGATTGTATTCCCGTCCTATTTTTTTTTTCATCATATAGTTCAAGTTTTAAGTCAATCATCATCAGTATTTTAGGTAATTTAGAATAGTTGCATTCCATTCTTACTTTAGTTCATCAGTTAATAATTTTCAAAAACTGCATTTAGTTGTAGTCGATTCCCAAAACAAGTCATCTTTCCTTTTTTTCTTTAGAGTCAAAGTTAGTATTCCTTCATCTATCCAACGTCGTTACTACACCGTCGTCTGATTTCCCTAAGGATCGATACTCGACTTATCGGATTATTACTTGAGTGACAGGCTTGCACTTGAGCCTACTGAGTATGCACTTCTGAGACACATTCTTAGTCGCATCAAGTTTTTGGCACCGTTGCCGGGGACTTAGGTAGACTTAGGATTAGATCAAGTCAAACCCAACCTTTGACCAAAAATTTCCAAAAATCCAAAAACATAAAAAAATACTTTTAGAAAAGCACAAAAATAGTCCTCATCATCTCTCATAAGCCCGTTAATGAAAAATTCTAAATTCACTCCAACTCCCCATAATACTCCAACCCGCATTCACGAAAACCCGATAGTTGAGTACGACCCAGATACCCCTCATACTCCTAACGCTCCACAATTTTGGGTTCCACCTCCCACACCGTCACACTCAATTGCAAATAACACTTCATTTTCAGTCTTAGGACACACTTTCTGAGCACGCTCCGAGTATACCAAGTGAGGACACAGATTCTTTGAGTGAGAGAGACATGTCGCAACACGGTAGTACAGCCGCTGGTGAGGAAGAAGCCCCGTATTTCCCTTTGAGAGAAATCTTATATCCCGAGCGCAATGTCACTCCGGGATGCATTGTACTCTCGTATAATGTAGGGCAATTTCGTTTTAAAAATGGGATGATCCAGATGCTCCCCCCACTACCATGGGATGGAATATGAAAAGCCATATCCTCACATAAGGGAATTTAAGGATGTGTGTGAAACCCTCAATGATCAAACTTGCACACAAGAGGTGATCCGCCTCAAACTCTTCCCATTCTCGTTAAAAGATAAGGCTAAGACCTGGCTATGGTCTTTACCTCCAAGCTCGATTGCATTTAGGAATGAGTTGCAATCTAAATTTCTCAAGAAATCCTTTCCTCCACATCGAACGAACTCCATCAAGGATCAAATTTAAACTTTTCGACAATATGCGTCGTTCGATTGATGCTACGAGTGTTTCAATGAGTTAATTTCTTCGTGCCCCCATCATGGATTTGATAAACTGCAAATCATTTCCTTCATCCATAATGGGCTGAACATTAATTCCAAGCAACTCGTTGAAACCATGTGCGATGGTCCATTTTCTGAATTAAACGCCAACGATGCTGAGCTTCACCTGAGGTATGTCGTTGAGACTACCCAATCCTGGGATACATCTGATCCTAGTGCTCAAAATTGAATTCTCTAAGTGACCACCACTCCATCGGCATTCGGTCTATTTTACGTGGAAAAGAATGCTATGATGGAAAGCCGACTCGATTCACTTGAGAAAGGAATGCGAGAAATACTTGAGGTATGTGCAAGAGGACCAGCTGGATCCATCCCGCATCCCATTGAGAAGGTGGGTGCTATTTGTGAGGCGGGACATTCAATTGAGGAATGCCCGATGATACCCGCCTACAAAGTTATGCTTCAAGAGCAAGTGAGTGGTATGGGAGGCTTTAAGGGTAATTTCGGTGCTCCGCATGGGAATTCTTACAACCCTTCGTGGAAAAACCATCCTGGTTTTAATTATGGGTAGCAAAATGCATCGATGAATCCTAATTCACATGTTGCCCCTCCTCCACCATCGCACTTTCAATAGGCACCACACATGCAAGGACATGTGCAAGCACCACCACCTCAAGGCAAGGGTGGCCATAGGCCCGAGGACCGCCAAGCCTGCCCAGCTGGCCCAATAAAAAAATAGAGCTTGGGTAAGGTGAATAGGCCAGTAAAGCGGGCTTGGAAAAATTTGATAGGCCCAATTTTTTTTGGCGGGCTTAGGCATGAATTTTTAAGCCCAATGAGGCCCGGCCTGAGAGCTGAGAATTATATATATAACATTAATATATATATATATATATATGTGTGTGTGTGTGTGTGTACTAAATTTATTATTAAAGTTTAAGACTACAAAGTTATAAATAAATATATAAAGTGGGTAACTTTTATAAATATAAAAGCATATACTAAGTCTTTTTATGTCGAGTGAGGAGCTTTATATATAGACTCTGTAATATATAAAGTTTTAAACATGTTTTTAATTAAAAAAATAGGTCTTTGATTAAGAAAAAATAGATTTTTTTATTTTAAAAAAATCGTAGCCGGGCTTTACCAACGAGCCTGGGTAAAGAGGTTTCAAATTTAGGAGGGCTTGGGATTACATAATAAGGCCCGATCCAAGCCTGAGCATCGCTTATAATTTTATAAGTTCAGCACAAGCCCGGCCGGGCTTGCCCAAACCCGGCCCATGGCCAGCCCTACCTCAAGGGGCATATATCACTCCACCACGGAGAAATCTCGAGGATACGATGACCCAATTTATCAATAACCAGAATGCAGCCAATGCTAGATATGATCTCATAATCAGCAACATAAATACAAATATTTCCAAAATGCAATCATCGTTGAGTATCCAAGAGAAGGGCAAATTTCCTGCCCAGGGCCAAAGACCTCCCCAAGGTCAAACTAGTGTTAGCTCCACCTTTACAGAACATCAGGAGCAATGTCAAGTCGTGACCACTCTTCGTAGTGGGAGAGTCATTGATCTATCACCTCGCCCACACGACGCAACCAAAGACAAGGAGATTTCGCCCGGCACGAAAGAGGTCGAAGATGTCCCCTTGAAAGAGAGTGATAAAGAAGACACTAGTGGGCCCTAGGTAGTAGTGAAACCACCCACGCAACATCGTTTCCTCAAAGGTTGGTTCCTTCCCATAAAGGAAACCCCCTGTGATGAAGTGCTAGATGTGCTAAAGCAAGTAAAGTTAAATTTATCTTTCCTCGATGCCATTAAGAAAATTTCAGCTTATGCAAAAGTCATCAAAGACTTGTTAACAGTGAAGAGGAAGAGAAAGGTAAAGAAAAACGTATGTCTAGCCCAGAACGTGAGCTCCATTCTACTTAATGATCTCCAACCAAAATTCAAAAATCCAGGTGCACCCACCATTTCCTGCATCATTGGAGAAAATAAAATTGAAAAGGCCTTACTTGACTTAGGAGAAAGTGTCAATATCCTCCCTTACGCCATCTATTGGCAACTCGATCTGGGAAACCTTAATCCCACAACGATCACTCTCCAATTAGGGGCTCGAAATGTGAAGATCCCAAGAAGTGTAGTTGAGGACGTGATCGTCCAAGTTGACACTTTCTACTTTTCGATAGACTTTGTCATTTGGGACACGAAGCCCTCCTTCGCTTCGAGCAATCATGTTCCCATCATTCTTAGATGCCCATTCTTAGCTACGGCTAACGCAATTATCAATACTCGAAATGGGCAGATGCAACTCACTTTTGGGAATATGACCTTAGAGACTAACATCTTCCATATAGCCCAACATACGGGGGAAGAAGACGATCTTCACAAGGTGAGCTTAATCGACGAGATCGTAGAGGAATACTTTGAGAAAAAATATTGTGGAGATGCCCTAGGGACTTACTTAGTGTAGATCCATGAGAGCGAGGGGTCATATACTGAATTTGAGCGCGGAAGGAAGGATGTGGAAACAAAGCAGGAGAGAGAGCTAGAGGAGTTGAGCCTAGCAGAATTTGAGAGAGAATTCAGACAGGTGGATGAGAGCCTTAACGACGAAGTCCAATCTCTATTGGACTAATGTAGTCATTTAGGAGAGAGCGAGTGGAAAGATAAAATTGATGAGTTTTTTCACAACGACCATCCACCCATACCATTTGATGTCCCGAAGGCAATAGAGGAGAAAATTTGTGGTTCGTCTGACTTAGATCCCGAACCATGCATTCCAAAAATTAAAAGAAACTTAGGTGTTCCCTCCGAGTCGATGCACGCAGGCCACACTTTGAATAAGTATCATGAGGATCCCTTTTCGACTGGTCATAACAAGTCTCCCGATATCCCCCTTATCTATAGGCGAGGTCCCAACTTGTTCTAATGATTGGTTTACGATATAAAGACGGGAGAGACAAGGAAAGCATCGAACCCCGTGAGTGGGGTCGGATGAGTCTGTGGAGAGATGAGAGGTTGTCGCACCCCCAACGTGTATGGGGTGATTGTTGTTGTATTTTTGAGTCATGCATGAGTGTCATATAGTGTCTTGTTGCATTTTAATAATTTGTTTGTTTTATTTTCTTGCACTTTTAATTCGCTTTGAGTCAGATTTTCGTCCTTTTTGCTTAAGGACAATGCAAAAGTCTAAGTTAGGGGGGGTCACAAGTGCGTATTTCTAAAACTTCCAAATTTTCAAAAATGCCCAGAAATTTCATAAAAATCATAAAATTTTGAAAAACCCAAAATATTTTTTGTTCAAAATAAATAAAAATTAGAATTCAAAATTTTCAAAAATATCATTAAAAGTCGGTTTAAAGTCTCAAGTTGTAAAAACATAATACACAAAGTCAAAATTGACCAAAGATGAAAATTGAGCGAACGTAGGCGACTTAACGAATAAATGTGGAGATTAACAACCCTGGTGAGATTCGGACCTTTCATCTTTGTGAAATTTATAAATCAATCCGAGTTAATTGTTAACTCAAAGTTCTTTTCAGCGTCTAGAAAGTCTTCGAGGATCTCAATCCTTTCATTTTGATCGGTTATGGAAAATATTATGATATTGCCTTAAAAAACGTGCCAAAATAGTTCTCTAAACTAAATTCATCTCGAAACGCATATGGTAATGCAATTAGTGTTTTGGACAATGAAGTAGGCCCTCGTTTGTGACCCAAAAATATTGGCAAAAGTAGTGAATAAATTATCCCTTTTGCAAATCCAAATTGAGCCGAATAAATTTTTCCCTTTCATTTGACAACCCGAAAAACCCCAATTGGCCCGAAATTGTGAAAAGGGATAGTCCCAGAAATTAAGTCTGAAAAGTGCAGAAAAAGGGGAAAGAAAAAAATAGTTATGCTCAACAAAAATAGAAAGAAAAGAAAAGAGTGAAAAATAGAAAAAAATAGAAAAAGAAGAAAAAATGAGCAAAAGCCCAAAAACGCACTAACGGACATCATAAGAAAACTTCCCAATTCCATATTTCACGTACCAGTCTCATATTACCCAATACACCTTTAGCCCGAAAAAGTCCTGACCGAGTCTAAAATTGCAAAATTGATTACCGCGTGGAGAGCAAAAACACAAAAAGATAATAAAAGTGATCAAAGATACTAATTAGAGGCAATGTTCCCATTTTCTTATATCCGTAACCTAATGATGAGATCCGGTTACCATAAATTTCTGTCTTTCTACTTGTGTGTGTGAACTTGATTCCAACACATTTACTCTTAAAATCAAGCACACCGAGAGAATAACCACAATTCGAGTGACTCATTTGCGAGAGCATTTCGTGAGATTTAGAAATCAAAATGAATTTTCGGATAAGTAACGTAATGATCAATCAGTGGAAATTCGTGATTAAATTTTTAGTTTCACACACGCGCACTATGATTTGAGACTCTTGAACATGACTTGATGATGATTATTTTCTAGAAAAGTTTGAATTATACAGTTTTTGAGTATTTTGAGTTTCTTTGAGTCTAATTTTGTGGGTATATTCTCTGCAAACCCTCATGAGACACAACTCGTCCTACTAGGGTAACTTAGGGGTTTAAAGGCTTGTTGCATACGCTAAATGCAATTGTTCGCCCGCGAAAGAGGTATCCTATCCCATTTTCGAGTAAGTCTATGTTTTGATTCTTTTACACTGTTTGGGACGATCAAAGTTCTAAGTTGGGGGGGTTTGATTAGGCATAAATTCTTCCCATTTATCCCCTTAATTTAGAGGCTTTATCGCTCCATGAAGTCTAATTCAAGTGGATTTATATCATATCGTTGATATTGACAAGTTTCTAATGAGTACGCCGAGTTTCGTGTGTTCTTCATCCATTTCGCAGGTATTCAGTGTTTTAATCCGAGTTCCGTACCAAAAGATTCAAAGAAGTACAAGAAGGAAAGGTTTCTGCAAAAACTGATAAGATGGAACCGAACCCAAGGAAAGAAAAAGAACCAAATCCATCATAGGGGAAGTTTCTGTAAAGGTTGACAAAATAGAACCGAACCGAAGCAAGGATAAAATGAATCGATCCTACATGTGGAAAACTTCCTGTGAAGAGTTACAACATGAAACCGAACCGAAGTAGGAAAATAACGAACCGATCCCATGCTCGAAGAAGTTTCTGTAAAGACTGGCTAAGATAAAATCGAGCCGAACCCCTTAACAGGATCGGTTCTGTTCTCGATGATCCGACCTTATCCACTTGTAAAAATTAGAATCCAACTTGGTTCAAACTCTTATATTTCATAGGTTATAAATTGTAACTCCTCCCAAACGTAAAGGGGGGCTTATGATTCATTAGGGAAGCTTTGTAATCAATTTTAGAAGAGAAGAAAAATAAAACCTAGTTGCTCTTAAGTTGAAATTCAAGTAAAATCATTCTAATTTCTGTTTAAATCTTTGTTACAGTTGCTTTTTCAGTAACAATTTCATCTCTCTTCATCTTCATTTAGTAGTAAAAATGTTTTCTTTCATTCCAAACATGTTATTTTCAAGTTTTCAGATGTCCGGCTAGATTTAAAAGGGTCAGAATGCATGAACTCAACCTGATGTGTTAGTTGCATATGTATAAAATTAATATTTTAAATTTAATGATTTATTATGATCGTATTGCATAACAACAACACCATTGTAGATCTTTGGATCTCGTTTGCTTCAGGGTAATCGGGATGCTTTAGAATGCAATGCGAGTGTTGCTATCGCGCGTTATTGCTTTACTCGTCCTCTGATTTCGTATGGTGCGGGCTTGAACCTCATATACGTAATGCTTGGGAGTACTAAAGTTTGGTTATAATTAATCACTTAAATTTAGGATTAGTTTTATAGCTTCAATACACTAGGGTTGAGGGATTGTATTCCCGTCCTATTTCTTTTTCATCATATAGTTCAAGTTTTAAGTCAATCATCATCAGTATTTTAGGTAATTTAGAATAGTTGCATTCCATTCATACTTTAGTTCATCAGTTAACAATTTTTGAAAACTGCATTTAGTTGTAGTCGATTCCCAAAACAAATCATCTTTTCTTTTTTTCTTTAGAGTCAAAGTTAGGATTCCTTCATCTATCCAACGCGTTACGACACCGTCGTCCTATTTCCCTGAGGATCGATACCCGACTTAGCGGATTATTACTTTAGCGACAGGCTTGCACTTGAGCCTAGAGAGTATGCACTTCTGAGACACATTCTTAGTCCCGTCAATGGGAGCACTGATTAAAGTAGTTTTGGGGTTCGGTTAGGGCAAGGGTACCATATCCTAGAATCATTTGGAGTAGCTAGGGAGATTGGCAAAGTAGTTGTTATGAATTTCACCTCAGATGGAGGAGGTATATTTGGTGTGACTAGATAGAGTCACGATATTTCGTTAGCCCTAGATTTGTGTGTGTAATTTGAGCTTTATGACGGTATTGGAAATATTATATAGTGGATGTATATATGTCTTTCCGTAGTGGCGGGGTTCTATTTTGAACTTATATTTGGTTTGCACTGCTCATTCTGTATGTGTGATATACGAGTATGATTTTATTTTGAGTATAAAATGTTCTTTGTTGATCGGAGCAATATCAGTCTAATGATTGCAAGACTATCGTGTCCGTGGTTCCAGGGTAAAATAAGTTTTTGTTGCGATATCTCACCTCGATATAGGTTGAGTTCGCCTTTGTAATTATGGGTAGATGGAACCTCAATGAGTAGACATTTCATTTTCTCGATTTTAGTGTGTGACGACCTTATAGGTATGATTTAAGGTATGCGGGATTCGGTACTAAGCTGTGAGTTTAAGCTCATGGTTATTTGCACAAAGGACTTAGTGTTAGTACGAGCACTTGGTGGTGTAACTCCTGGAAAGAAATAGGAGTTCTGACCACATTATGTTGATAGGTGGGACATGCTTTTTTTTCCCGATTGCATATTTGAAACTAACGGACCTCCACGACCGACAAAGTTAAGTAGTAGTGTATAGGAGGGGTTCCTTATTTGGATTTTGCTTGCGACACACTCCACGCATGAACCTTAACGACGTCGGGAGTCGAGATATGTTATGAGATGTGAGGATGTTGGTTTTGTCGATGAGTCACCTAGTATGGAGAAAAGACTATAGATTGAGAGCCGTGTGATAATTGCATGCTTATGGAGATGGAAGTGCTATGGAAAAGCACTGCAATGGTTCTCTCACCGCAAGTATGTGGGTGAGGCGAGGTAAAGGAAATTGATTTAAGTTGTTATGGTCAGGCCTTGATAAAAAAAAAGGCAAATTTTGGAGGAAATATGTTTCGAGTAAAATGTTCATAACACCTTTGCAGAGAATATGCCCCCTAATTAGATAGACTTTTTATTTTGCCAACGGAAGGACATAGTGGTGGAAGTATGTTAGTAGATTAGTGAGATAGAATTTAGGACGTCCCGCTGGTATGCCTCAGGCCGTTATATCTCGATGCCGACAATGCGAGGAAGTAGCGTAACGGGAGGGTTCCTTGTTTGGATTTCGCTTTGCGAGACGTTCCACGCATGAAATCGAGCAAATGTGGAAAGTTGAGAGAGGCCTTGGGCACTAGGGATATACTTAGGATAGTACTAGTTTCGCGTGGGTAGGAAATCACATTGATCATAGGATTATTAGAATTTAAGGTCAGAAGGATTAGTCTCACCGATATAAGGAGATAGTTGTGAGTCAACCACAAGAAGATTAGGGGCTAACCTTATAAAAGATTGCATTCCCAGTTATAAGAAAGATTGGAGTTTGAAGTATTCGGGTTAGGAAAACCCAGGTGTGCAGATGTTGTTTAGAGAGAATGTTACATGTTGGACGTTCACAATGGATGTGCAGATGTGCACCGCCAAGAATAGAAGGGGAGTAGTATATAAGACAGAAGATTATACCGTAAGGTAGTGATAAGTGAGATTGAGGTTTGTTGGATGGAACGTCATAGAACTCACGCTTCACGCACCTAAAGTAAGTGAGAAGACTGACGGGAGTAGTCAAAACTTAGTGAAATTTCCTTTTCGAGAGAGATCAGTTGTCCTGATGTAGACGAGCGGACGCTTAGAGTGTTAGCGAGAGTATCGGCTTTTTGAGACGTTAGAGCGGTAGTTATAGGCTCATTCTTTTATAGGCGGTTATAGAAGCACTAAGTGTGACGTGTCGTTGTCAGAGTTAACTTTACGACCGAGTTAGTGCGTTAGCATGTAGAAATTTAGATAAGCTTGGGGCTATGCTAGTACGCTAGAGCATATGCCTTGAGATAGGTGGAATATGGTAGGGGACCACAGTGTTAGCACCTTTTGACTTTGGGATATTAGGATGTAGTGAAATTAACGTTAGTGGTGTAGGTTATATCCAAATTTCGAGGGCGAAATTCCGTTGTAAGGGGGGAGTATGTAACACCCTGCACTTTTGGAGATAATTAAATTTCATAAATGGGTGTAAATTGGAAATTTGAGGAATTTCTCGGAATAATAATTTTTGGAATTTATGAGGGTTGGATGATTTCAGATGTGTGTTTCATTTACTTTTGAGATTAAGTAAATGAGTTGGATTATTTTAATTATATGTCGCAGTCGGGTAAAGCGACAAAGGATAATATTTTAATTGGGAAACTCATATTGAGATGTATTGGGTTAAATTAGTGAATTATAATTAAGTGACTTGGATGGAGATTTTGAGTGAGCGGTTGTTCTTAGAATGGCTGAGATAGTCAGAGTAAAGTATCTGGGGGTATTGTTTAGGCTTTGGGACTAATAAGGACTCACAATTGAGTAAACGAGTCATTTTGGGTAAATAAGGGACAAGCCATTATTTCTCCCTTATAAAGGCATAAGAGAGGGAGAAAAAAGAAAAAAAAGAGAGAGAAAGAAAGGAAGAGGAGAAAGGAAGATAGAAAAGGGATTGCTGGGGCAAACTCCGAGGGATTCGACTCGAGGTCGTCGAATTTTATCCACGAGGCAAGTGTTTACTTGCTTTATTTAATTTAGTGTATATATCTCATTTTAGAATTGGTAAACTAGAAAATTTTGGGTTAGAACCCTTAAAATAAAATTTGGAAAAATTGAGTTTGAGTTTACAAATTGATGTATTGTGAACTCTTAATGGTTTCTAGTGTTAAACCCATAATAATGGAGTGTAAAAATGGGTAGAAATGATAAACTAGGGCTTATATGATTTTTGAGTTCAATTCTAGGAAAATTAGTTTAATCCTCCAAATAATTGAGGTGTTTGCTAGAAATCAATGATCAGATAATTGTAGTATTGTTGGTTAAGATTAGAAACCATAAAAATGGAAGTTGGGTTGTTATTTGGCATTTTGGAGAACTGAATTTCGCAAGAACTGGTGTGACCGGTTGATCGCGGTCCTAGGACCGGTCGACCAGGCCAAGGAAAAAAGGGCTACTGGTTGGCTTGTTAGGCATAATTGCAACCCGCATTCGACCGGGGGTCAGGGACCGATCGACTGATACTCTATTTTCTGCCCAAGAATTTGGATTTTTCCATTCCTCTTCTCTTTAGATTTAAAACTTAGGGGCCTTATTAATTAGTGTATTGTGGATGGTTATGACCTAAAGGGCTTGAGGAGTTCGCATACTAACCTTGGGATATTTAAGGTTACAATCTGAGGTGCGGGCGTAACGAATGTTTAGAACGAGAGACATTTGAGAAAATTATTCGACAAGTGTATATGAGTATATTTATGCGGTTAGGATAAATATAGGCCATAGAGAATTGAGCGGTAGTCCTCATCAATTGATGACTACTAGTATAAGTGATGTGATACCTATGAAATTAAGATAAGTAATTAGTATATTTATTTAGTTGGTACGAATAGGCATATTCGGGATTATATACGTATCCTTAAGAGTGATTAAGGTGTGAGGTATATATTAAGTAAGAGAATACTTATTGGATTAGTATAATAAGTATACAAATACTTATATACCGTTACGAATGGGAACATTCGAGATTATTGGCTATCGCTCTATGAGTTGACAATTATAGCCCTATATATATTTGAGAAGTGAAATAGATTATATATACGACGTGCTACAGTGTATATAATATATGATACGGAAATACATATATATCTGTGTGTGATTGATGTATTTATATCTTAGAGGCTGGTTCCACGGGCTTTCCTTTGGGGTAGGGTTGGAACAGCCAGATTATATATTTTTCTCTAGTGCGATCCAGAGAGGTTGCGCGATGTGGGTGAATCCCCTGGCTTGAGGAGCATGGAGAGTATATCCCCAGGTCATATCGTCCCGCATTCGAGTGTGATGTGCGTACACCACTTGCAGGGGGAACATGACCGCCTCCACCGTTGTGTGTTTTTACCATAACCATGAGAGAGTCTGGCTTGGTACCGTGGTATAGTGAGTAAACCCAGATTTGGATAGGCACAATGAGACTGCATCCTCGAGCTATAGCTCGATGGGATGGTTATTATACTTGTTGTGTATAAGTATATTGACTGTATATGAGGGAAAGATATTATATATCTCTAACTAGGGTATAGAGTGAAATGAATAAGGATCCATTCTCATTCCGGGAGATTTTATCAGGACTTAAATCGTGATTTGTATATTATAGTGAGAATCATTTGTATATATATATATATATATATATATATATATATATATATATATATATATATATATATATATATATATATATATATATATATATATATATGTGTGTGTGTGTGTGTGTGTGTGTGTGTGTGTGTGTGTGTGTAAGGACACAATTCTCTGATTGAATCTTAATGTAGCTTTGGTTCAATTCCGGACAAAAACGTTTCTGTCATAGGATAGTTTTTTATTGTATCCATTCAAGCCTATGACGGGTTAGTTGAAGACATAGCGGCCGAGATATTAAAGCTTTATCAAATGTCGTGTGTATTGTGCCTCGTTTCTACGTCATCAACATGGTTCCATTGCTCCTAAGGTATGAATGCATTTTAATATATATATATATATATATATATATATATATACACAGGAGCTTGTAACAATTTGTATTGGGTGTAATTTCATTTTAAACTATTATTTATTTTCAGAACGTTCCTTTAAAACTTTAAAATAAAGTTTATGGGCTAAAAATCGAAATTTAAGCTTTCTGGAAGTTCGTTCGATATTGTCGTTCGAACGAGTTTTTCGTTCAAACGAGAATGTCGTTCGAACGAGGTTTTGCCAATGAGTTCCCCTATTGGCCACTGGAATATCGTTCGAATGAGAATGCTGTTCGAACGAGAATTCTAACGAGTTTACTAACGACTTCATATTTTATAAACTGGAATATCGTTAGTCGTTCGAACGAAAATCTCGTTCGGACGAGATTTGGCGGGAACAGTTTATTTGGCAGTTTTTGACAGTTTTTCCATGTTTCCCACTTCTTTACCCACTAACTTTTTAGCAGACTTAATATGTACGGGAACCAATTTTTTCCAACTAACTTTTCCATACTATTCCAACTCCTAGAGAGAGTTTTGAGTGTTCAATTTTCCAAGAAAAAGTTCATAGTTTAAGTGTATATTTTTTCAAGAAAAATTCAAAAAACACTTTTGTTTTCCCTCATATTGTTTATTCCAAGTTTCAATATATATCATTGCTTGGAGTGTTTGGCAACAGGTTTTACTCTACCGTTTAAAGAGTTCGTTTGGATTTCTTTCTACATCCCATAAAGAAGAAGTTGGTGTTTTTGCTGCGGCGTTCTCACATGGCGAAAGGCACTATGTGCGGTTGACGGTTGCTTCCTAGTTCCTCATTGGTGGATTCTAAGGCTCCGGTGGATTCTGGGATTATCGGCTAGGCAGAGGTATTACAAGAAGACGTGTCGGGGCTTGAAGGAGTAGAGTCGAGTGTTGTAAGTCATCTTTCTTGTAATTGTAATTCCGTATTTAGTGGACTTAAGGCTAGGGCCGTCCGAGATTTTTTCTCGTTGTGGGTTTTTTCTCGTACATCGTGGCGTAGTGATTTATTGTTTATTTTATCTTTCGCATAATTCACATTAGATGCATGCTTAGGTAATTCAAGATAAATTTTGATTTATATCTCTACTTATTTAATTTGGTGCAAATTAATTTTGGGTAATATTAAATTAATTTTAGTTCAAGTCATTTAATTTAATTTGATAAAATTCGATTTGGCCTAAGATTGCAAAAATGATTCATTGATATTGTTAGGCAAATTTCTAAGACTTTGATTGAATTAATTGTGTTTAAGTGAAATTAAAATTGTGTGCGTGTTTCATCCTATTTCACTTGGTTTTATTTTAATTTGAAAAGAAATTAAAATTTGTTGTAAGTTGTTTTTGTGTTTGAACCACCTCGCTTCCGCATCTCTTTGAAAAAGAAATCGTATTTCTTTTTGTATTAACATTTAATAAGTTTTCAAAAATTGGGGGTCCTTCACTTTCAAATTGGTATCAGCGCCAAAACGATAAATTACTTCGTTAAGATCTTTTAAATTTTTCGCTAAAATGAAATTTTTTCCATCCTCAAAATTTTCTATTTTCGATGGTTCTAATTACGCGTATTGGAAAGCGCGAATGAAATCGACACTAACATTTATCGACGAGAGGGTTTGGATGTCTGTTGTAAAATCTATATGATTATTGAAAAGTCAATAGGACTTATATGAATGTTGACCCGAGAAATATGACTTAAATATAAAATTATAGATAATTAAGGTAAATGCCATTTTTCTTTCTATATTTGGATTTTTAGGACAATTTTTTTCAAGTTTATAAATCTAGTCCCTGTGGTACAATAACATTTATTTGTATGATCCCTTTAGAATTAGGAGTTCATTTTTTTGGTCCGCGCCAGCGACATCATTTTTCACCATTTTTTCATTATGTTTTTAATACAGGGACTAAATTTATAAAATTATTTAAAATATCCTATTTTTATATACTTTGAAAATTATGAGGCTCTAAACTTATTTAGTACATTATATAACACCCCATCCGAAGGGCCAAACCAAATATGGCCTCCATCTCACTCCTCACCGTATCTCTCCCACCCCAAACCCTAACAAGAAAGCACCCATATCTCTTCTTCTCACCTCACCCTCTCAGATCCACACTCCGAACCCAAACTCAAACCCCAAAAAAACCCATATCCTCCTCATACAACCCAGTACCCGTACCAGACCGTTTAATCTCGGCCGCCGCTTACTTTCTCCCCTTCTTCAACGGCCTCCAATACGGGCGTTTCCTGTTAACCCAATACCCCCGTATCCTCGGCCCCGCTTTGGAACCCATTTTGCCCATCCTAAGTCTCTACCGCTCCGTACCATACGCTAGCTTTGTTGCGTTTTTTGCTTTATATTTGGGTGTGGTGAGGAACCCCAGTTTGAGTAAGTACGTGAGGTTTAACGCTATGCAGGCGGTGGTGTTGGATGTGTTGCTTGTGGTGCCGTTGCTGGTGCAGAGGATATTTGATCCCGGGAGGGCTGGGGTGGGGTTTAAGTTGATGGTTATGGCTCATAATGCTATTTTTGTGTTTCTCGTCTTTTGTTTTGTTTATAGTTTGGTCTGTTCGGTGTTGGGTAAGACTCCTTATTTGCCGTTTGTGGCTGATGCTGCTGGCAGGCAGTTTTGAGTTTTCAGGTTGTTTATGTTAATTGATGTTTTAGACTGAATTCAAATCTACCTTGTTTGTGTAGTTTTATTATTTCTCTTGTACATCTAATTGTACAAAATTATTGTTGGGTATTTTCCATAACATGTTAAAATACTTTTCCGATGCAAATATCCATTGATGTTAAGTAAGATCCTTAGGCCATCTGTAGTGGTAAAGTGTAAACTGAGTACGTGGAGATGTAAATTTAGATTGTTTTGTTTAGATTGTTGGTCGAAGTTTTACACTGGGACAATGCAAAATGGGGACGTAGCGCCTGTTGGGCGTTAACCTTTTTACCGTCCAGATCTGGGCGGCAAACATATTACCGCCCATATTTTCAAAAATGAATTTAGGCGAATAAAATATTTAAAAAGTTAATCTGGGCGGTAATCTTTTTAACGCCCAGATTGAGCGGATATATGTTTACTGCCCAGAACGCATGGGATCCATTTGCACATTGTGTTTCGGATGTTTACATTTGCATTCCGTCTACCTTTTCTCTCTCCTCCAACTACACGGTTCTTTACCCATTGTGAGACAGAAATGTGTAGTTTTACACATTTACACTACCCATTACAGATGGCATTAGAAAATGAGCTCAGAATTGGTTCTTGAATGCACATATATGAGTTGGCTATAGACATTTGTGTCTCTAAACAATCAAGTTTGAAAATTTAGCAGGGTAATTAAAAATTGTTTTAATAAGTTGGGTTTTAAGTCCAAAAAAATGTAGTTCGGGTTGGGATAAAAGTTAGGGGGAGTAATTAACCATGTATATATTATCTATACATTACACCTAGTTGTAGGTTCTAAATTTTTATTTTTCTCCTGAAATTAAATTTTCAATAAATTCATGTTAAAAAAATTAGGTTAAAATCACATCACATTTTGACCTAATTTTCTCTGGAGTCGAGTTGAAGACGAAGTAAATAATTCAAAAAAGAAAATCAACACTTTGTCTTCAACCCCAGAGAACAACTGCCCCCCCCCCCCCCCCCCCCCCCCCCACACCCCCCTGGGCGAAAACCAACATACAATGTCCCTCTTACCCACACACATTACCAAATAAAGAAATCACACACCTGGTCGACATACTGCTCAAGCAAAACTCCCACCCCCAATACACCTTTGGTAAATCCTCCACTACCCACACACCTCCGACAGTGTATTGAAGTCTAAAATCGATGCGAGGTAATATTTATATTCAGCTATGCAAAGTATAAAAGTCTAAAAGATGTATGCAGGTACTAAAGTGTGGACAGGACAATTAACAAGCTACCGAATTCCTAAACGCTCCTTATTTATTAATTTGTTCTTAACCAACTGCATAAATCTTCTAAAGAGAACAATTTCTGGGTTCAGTTGGTAAGTGAGAACTGAAAACAATCTTGTGGAACTTTTGTACATTTTTTGTCGCTAAATGGCACCAGTTGTGAAAATTTCGCCTCTAAAGGTGATCTTGGGTGACAATTAATGATGAAAAATGTATCGAAGTCTAATAAATTGATTAATTCGGATAAAAGTCAAATATTGAAAGTTTAGGTCGTATCAATGTAAAAAACCCTATATTTTTGTCATGTCAATAAAACCGTAATTTATAATTTAATTCTAAAAAATTCCTACATCAATTAATCTTTCTTTTTCTGCTCTTAATTCCTTAATTATATTACCAAGAGTCCATGTTTATGAACAACTCGTATAAAAAGGTCGTACTCAATGCAAAAGGTTCTCACTTTAGAGAGGAAGATGCCGGCAAACCTTCCTTCCATTTTTAAAGAGGCTGCTTCCAAACAACTCATATGCACTTCCTAAAGTTAGCTACTCAATCATGATAAGATAAAATACTCAATATTCTGTCTATTTGTCATTAGGTTTATATATTGAATTTTTTGCATGTAATATTCAGGATGATTTTGAAGTTATCATTGTTATTTAAAATGATATTTATTAGACTAAAAATTTGCATATGCTTTTTCTGAAAAGATAACACTGAATTGAAATACTACTGCTCAAAAGCGCACACATGACCGAGTGTTTTTCCATTGGTTGAATTTGTTTGGAGATATATTTATGGTTCTGACAATATGGTCTTTCTAAAGGAAAAGTAGGACTTGCCGATAATTTCCCCTAGAAGATTTAGGATCTCTAGATTCCAATCTCAATTAGGTATATCCTGTTATTTATAGAATTGTGCATTGCTAAGAATGCTGTACATTTTAGCATATTTATAGATGTTTACAAAGCAGCGCTACATCTAAAGGAAGACGATTCGGATCCAAATCAGTGGCGCCTCTGTACGGTGACCCAACTCGAAGAAGTTAAGATTCTATTAAAACTTCTCCCAATCCCAGCATGCACTATAATGCCAAGTCTAATCTTGATCGAATACTTGACTCTATCCGTACAACAAGCGTACAAATTAAACACACATGGAACATCTCAAACTCCCGCTAACATGCATGCCAGTTTTCCCCGGCTTCAGCATATTCATTACACTATCTCTCTATTACAGCATTTTCTTCCCTCTATCGAGATGCGTCACTCTTGCGTTGTGTCTCAGCTTCAGCGCATAGGAATTGGTTTGGTAGTTTTGATATTATCGGTGGCGTAGGGGATGTTTGAGAGGTATAGAAAAATCTACACGATTGAACAAGAGTACGAGGCTAGTTTTTTTAACACCCATGCCTAATTTGAGCTCGTATTGGTTGTTGATACAATATTGTCTGATTGGGATAGCCGAAGTTTTTTCCACTGTTGGGTTGCTAGATTTGAAAGATAAACTAATACAAAAAAAATACTAGATTGAAAGATAAAGATTGCACTTCACTCTATTTGTTTTATTTGTTAATCTGCTCAAAATTAAGATCAAACACTCTATATGTTTCCACTAAAAACTTATCGAAACTCATCTGCCAACAAAATTCATTGAACATTTGTTGTGCTTCTGGAAAATCGACTAATATACCCAAATACCATACTTGAAAACTACAAACCATGAAACATAGATGACAAATAGATTGCCTAAATTCACTTCACAACCCAAAGTGGTCCATTTCACTTCTTTCAGACCTAGAATGGTCTAAATCGCATATCTAGACCTAGGATGGTCTAACCAGTTTTCAAAGACCTAGATGGTCTATACCTGTTACTCCCATCTTTCGGACCCAGAATGGTCTGAACCTCACCCTAGACCTAGGATGGCCTAGCCTTCGCTTCTCTTTCTTTATTTTAGATGGTTTTATCTAGGGGCATATATCAAATAGTCCCTCAAACTTTTTTTAATACACGTTTAGTCCAGGCCTTTTTATTTTGCACCAAAAAGTCCTTTACCATTCCAAAAAGGTTTTATCATGCCGCTGGCGTAAAGCTTTAAAGATAAGAGAATAAGGGATTTTTTGGTACAAAATAAAAGGCTTGGACTAAATGTGTATTAAAAAATGTTTGAGGGACTTTTTGATATTTGATCCTTTTATCTATTAGTAAATTATACTTGAAAATATTAAATATTGTTCCTGATATATGTCATTGACATTTTTCTACAACATTTTATCTGTAATACTATACATATCTTCTCTTCATTGATTGCATTTGGTGTTTTTTATTGGTGGGTTGAAACTACCCCCAGTTCTATTCCAGTGCTCTGTTAAAATAATGAATATTGGGTGAGACTTATTTATTCCCCGAGGGGCGTGGGGGTTGATATATTTTCATGTAAATGTGCAACTGTGAATGATTATTACTTTATCCCTGAATGTGTTTGTACATGATGTTGTTCATATGAGGCTCAATAGTATGAATAAAAGACATAAACCTTTACCTTATTGAAGCTTTTTGGATCAAAAGTCCGCCACAATAAGAATCATAAGTATCCAAAGCAAGAGGCTTGCACGTTTCAATTATTGTAACTCTTACAAATTGTTATCAGAAAATGAAATATCTATTGAATTCCGCCGTTGCTACTGCAACACTTCATTTTTATGACTGCTGATTTATCATATATATTTTAAATGGTTGCTTACATTTGATTCCTTTCATATTAGCCGATTGAGGTATACGAATTCTCTTTAAATGTTTTTGTATTTTTAGTTACCTTTTATTGTATGTTCTAACCTGCTACTTTTTTGTTTTCCTCTTAGATTTTACTGTATAACTAGTATAACTGAAATTTTCCTGTATAACAAGTATAACTTTTTTTTTTTTTTTAATACCAGAACTTAAACACGCAAAATATCAAAAAGTTGCACAAAGTTTCCTGCCTCCTACATAGAAGATAATTAATTTAAATCTCTTAAATCAAAATTTCAGATAAGAAGCCCTTAAATGAGAATTAGGAAAACAAGAAAGGCTCATTAACCGAGGATCTTAAGCCTCTGTTTGTGGGTACTCAAAGACAACATCCTTTCCAGAGAGTTTCCTGTAAACCCCAGCAAACGTCTCCAGCTTGTAGTCAGTGTTGTTCCTCGCCTTTGGGTCCAAGAAAATCTTGATGATTTTTGATCCATCGACTCTGTATCTGATCCATTTTCAACAATCTCAGCAGGATAGACAACGTCCTCAAGCATGGCATCATGCACATCTGTAAGTGTGCGGGAGCGAGGTCTCTGATCTTTGATTTGCTAGAAAAAATAGTGTTTTGTATCACGTTTGTATGTAGTTATTTTATGATTAACAATTGTTGATATACAAAACGCGCGTATGTATCATAGGCACGGTTACATTAGGAGTAAAGTTGTGGTCGTGCCATCGACACGGGTTATTATATCTAGTAAATGATATTGGTCAACAGGTGGGATTCACGTAACTAACAGTTTTCACTAGCCTATGCAATTAGGACACATCATTACGGTAGTCAAACAATGTCAAAAAATGTATCGACCAACGATCACTCCTACAAATAAGAGTAATTTGGGAGTGTGTTTGATGTGGGCTGGGTGTGGGTGGTGTAGGGTGGTGTGGGGATGTAGATCAATGGACAAGCATTAGAAAAATATTGATATTCAAATTCTTATCATTTATGTGTATTCCCTTCAACTATAGCTATGCAGGGCAAACTGAATGGGATCCGGCTTCTCTAGATATGAAATAGCCCTATAGTAGTGAAGCCTGATTATTCTAAGTGTTCAATGTACCCAATAAGAGCCCAAATACTATCCCCTACTGTGACACATCTCTTTTCGGATCCAATACAATCATCATCAGTCGATCATACAGTACCATGGATTATCCCATCTTACGATAAAAACCTTGAGGACCCTAGCACCAAGGAGAATAGGATGAGTAAAGAAATGAAGACTTCTCCAACCGAACAAGTGAAAGCAATACCTCCACAAAACTTGTCACCTAAATACGGAGACCCAGGATGCCCAACCATTATGTGTTTTATCGGTAAGTTTCAAATCCGAAATGCTTTGCTTTACTTAGGAGCAAATATCAACTTAATTTCATACTCAATCCACAAGAGATTAGGCACCAAGACCCACTAAAATCACCTGTGAATTGGCAGACCATTCTGTTAAATTTCGGTTACTTGGTAGACTTCGTCGTTCTGGACACAGATCCTGGGGACACCCATAATTCCAGACGAAGAAGAAGTTGAACCATGGGTTAGTGGAAAGAATCAAGTGGTAGCACAAAAAGTGAAACAATCGATATGCGAAGAAAAAATAGAGCAACCAAAAGCCTTAGAACAATCGTCGGTTATCTCAACCTTACCGTGTACGCAGATATCATCAATTATTAGTAACCAAAAAAATGCCCCCAAAGTGGGCATCTCAAGATAAAACAAAATTCTTGTATATGGTGAAGTCCTTTATATTGATGATCCCTATCTGTTCAAAAACTGCCCAAACTAGATTATAAGGAACTGAGTACCCAATGATGAAATTGAAAAGGTTTGGAATTCAACCACTCCGAAGCATGTGGAGGGAACTTCTCTCCCAAGAAGACATCCATAAAACTACTTCAAAGCAGATTCTATTGGCCTTCTATATTCGAGTACACGTTTTCCTTCTACAAATCGTATTCTAGATGTCAAACATTAGGAAGTCTTACGTGTAGGCAAATGATGCCCTTAAATCCCATTCTAATCATTGAAGTATTTGACTGATGGGGTATATACTTTATGGGCCATTTCCCCCATCATTTGGCAACCTATATATTTTAATGGCAGTAGATTGCATGCCTAAATGTGTATAAGCTGTAGCCACTAAGAATAATGATCACAAAATGGTGATCAGATTTTTAAAGGAAAACATCTTATCCAGATTCAGTACACCAAAGGACATCATCAGTGATCAAGGAAATCTGTAATAAGCCATCTGAAAAACTTATGACAAAAAATGGGATGAACCGTAAAGTCGCTCTCGTATACCATCCGCAAATAAATGGGCAAGCCGAACTAGCAAATAGGGATGTTAAACACGTTCTAGAAAAGACCGTTAACTTGATTAGAAAGAATTGGTAAGCACGTTTGACTGATGGTCTCGGGCATATCAAATCGCGTTTAAGACAAATCTAGGGATGTCTCCCTATAGGATAGTTTATGGTAAGGCATGTCATTTTCCGGTTCAACTTGAATTAAAGGCCTACTGGGCCAGAGGGGCCCTAAACTTCGATTTGAAAGAAGCCTGTAATCTGCGTAAATTACAACTAAATGAATTTGAAGAAATTCGTAATGACAGGTACAATAATGTCAATATACAAAAGGTCCAAACAAAGATCTTTCACAATAAATTCATAGTAAGAAAATAGTTCCATGTAGGCCAAAAGGTTATCCTCTACAACTCACGACTTTACCTCTTCGTGGGTAAGTTATGTTCAAAATGGAATGGACCCTTCGTAGTCAAACAGGTATTCGATTATGGATTCGTCACACTAGAAAATACAAAGGACGAAAGTATGTTCAAAGTCAATGGGCAGCAGTTGAAGTCATTCATAGAAGGATTTGATTCGGAATTAGAATCAATTTCATTTGGCAGATCCCGTTTATGCAGGGGGCTGATCAAATTTCATGACCCCTTATTCTTGTATATTACGTATCATGTCTGTCCTTTTCTTATCTGCTTTGTTTTATTTATTTCGGTGTCTTTGTCTTGTTAGTATTTTTTTTCAGCATAGTATCATGTCTTCCTCAGTGAAACATTCCCATTTTGGTTCTGAGTTCGACAGGTGGCCAAAAGGATGGTGGGGAACACCAGATCTGTTGAAATATTTAGTAAACTTGAGTGGCTTATTTATTGTTCGCAAATTTAAGGAAACTCAGTGGAGGATGAAGAATGGATCAACAAGCTAGGAGAATTTGGCGCAGCCTGCGTTAGATTAGTGAGGAAGGGCAGAGTTTTCAATGAGATGGATGGACAGACCTACAGGTTGGAGCAGCTGTTCGACAATGATAACGACTCGTTCGGACTATACGATTCATCTGAGGGTGGCCTACCACCCGAGCCAGAGGACGATCCACCACATCCAGTTCCACTCACACCGAACCCAATCTTATATCTGTAGCCTTTGCCAAGACAGTTATTGGGCCCTTATTCCCAATATGTTCCTTTTTGGACCTACTACCCTTCCTATTACTACCCCCACCTATTATCCATACTATGACTGGAGCTTTTACCCTTAGTATGAGTATTATTGTGACTTCTATCCAGTGTACGACTATGACTGGACCCATTATGATCAGTATTACTATAGGAGGGTCCAGCATGGAGAGTACCTGCCACATCAGATTTTTCAGGCTCAGAGAGACATCTATACAGTTACTTATGATATGGACGCGCCTGCAGCTGACGCTGATGGTGATAGGGATGAGTTTGATGCCTCTACTGCATGATTATGATGATAGTTCTGCTGCCTTCTGATGATAGTTTTTATGTTTTGTTCGTAACTCTTTATGTTATGTGTCGTCGTCCTATTTTGTTTCGTTATATTATGTGTTCGTGATAATAATATTCTTAGTTTTGTTCGTTTCATCCGTATCAAAGTTTTGTTCTAATTAAGTGAAGAAGGCAGATATTAATGAAAATCATATTTATTATTGTGTTATTTAATATCTCGTCTGGGTTAGTGTTGATTAATTTCCATAGTTATTCAGAATTGCTCGTTAAATCTCAAGCAGGTATTCTCGCTTTTCCCTCTAAATTCTTCATTATGCGCTTATTTCTATTAGATTGGGGACAATTTAAGATTTTAGTAAGGGTGAGGGAGTATACACTTTGCTCTGTGGATTATATTTGAAAAATTGAAAATTTTGAAAAATTCAAAAATATTTCTAGTTTTATGGCTCGTCCGGATGATGACAACTTAGTTTAACGCAGATATGTTACCTATGACGCATTCATTTTGAGATTTTTGCAATTAGTGTAGCATATATGATGTCTTGGTATTTCTCTGATATTAATGGTCATAGAACGTTTAATGATCATTAATTATCGTGAAAAATGTATTCATTAGTTGGTAGTTAGCTTAGACTTGTTGACCATGCTATGCCCATGACGTGAAAACTAAATTTGAATTTGTATAGCCCAAGCGAGCTTTAGAGCCATTCATCATTTTGAGTGATTATAAACACTTACTCTTACAAATAGGAAAACACTATTTTGTTGCCTAGTTTCCATTTTCATTGTTACGTTGAGTCTTAAGGTAAGTTAATGATTTACCATGTTCAAATATGAACAAGGGAATAGTTGACTCGTATTCTTAGGCAGTGATTCATGACTTTCCCTTCACAACCCACATCATAGCCTAGACAACCCTTATGTTAAAATTTCCAATAGTTAATCCTTTTGAGCCTTTTTTAATTATAGTCTTTCGTTTGACCACCCAAATCCTTACCCTACTTTAGATTGAGAGTATAGCCTAGTTATATATATCATCCTCTACTCTAGTATAGACATTGGTTGAGATATTGTTATATCAAAGGGTGTAATTTAGAAGGTGAGCAAGAAAAGGAAAGAAAGTGGAAATAGTGGAAAAATTAAAATAGCTGCAATGCCAGAAGAAAGAAAAAAAGAGTAATGAAAAACAATGAAAAAAAGAGTAGTGAAAAAGAATGAAAAAAGAGTAGTGAAAAAGGAAAGCGTTCACAATTATGAAAAGAAGAAAAAAAAACACCCATTAGTGTCAAATTCCATTATCTTACCAGTTGTCAAGAAAACTTTGGATTCCGACATGTCTCTTCACATGTTAGCCAATAACCTAACCTTAACCCTAGTTATGATGATCTTAAGAGGGTCAAAGCAATGATGAGATGTGATTAGACCAATAACCTAACTAGCAAAACGTTAGTTGGGGATGTGATTAGACTCAAATATTGTATATTTGTAGTCCTTAATATGTGGTAAGTTATTAATTCTCGCGATTTAGCTACATTTGACTAACAAGTACTAATAATGCCTCTTGTAGCGTTTTTTTTTGTTAAAAGCATGTTTTTAAAGCGAATTCAGTGCAAGCATATCACAGTGGTCATATGTAAGGTGCGGGAGTTGGTAAACAAGTGATAACCTTGACGGATTTAAAAGCCAACCCTCAAACCGAGCATTGCCTTGTCCCGGAGGAGGTCAAACTGAGTCAAATCAAGTCAAATATGTGAAGACCAAGTCCAAGCAGGCTGACAATTTTTGACACGATAACCCGTTTATGGTAATAACCTGAAATGACCGAACTTGACACGATTAGCTTGTATAGATTTAAGAGTACCCAAAACTTATACTCAAATAAAAATCAACGTGACCCGACAATGACACGACTAACCCGAATTGCCACCCCAAGGGCATGGGATTAACCATTTGGTGGTTTTCAAGTGCTGAAGCAACCAAGAATAAATCCTCATGCAAAGGTTCTAGAAAATTCACTTAGTATAGAAGATGGTGCACACTAACTGCGTCAAGGGAAAACGGGTCAGTGAAGATGAAGGAACTTGAAGAAGGGGTCAACATCATAGTTGAAAGTCTTTCAACCATCTCTAAGGTCGAAGAAACCTCACCTCAACTAGATATCAGATAAAGGAGACATTGCCAATCAAAGTTGTCCAAAAATTCTTACTTTTGTACCATCAATCGAAGGATGGTACAAGCTGTACCAATAGTCGATGATGTTTCCCTATTTTAATTTTGGAAACACTTTGCATCAGGCTATATAAACCTCCTTAATTTATCAGACATGGAGGCCACAAAATTGTGTAATCCTTAGAGCTTATAACTTACATTAAATCCTTGAGGAATTGTGACACTCTTTGAGATTTTATTGAAGATTAAACCTCGTTTGTGGATCCTTGTCATTATCTACAGGTTTTGATCCTTAATATAATGTCGATGATGTTTTATCTGTGTTTAAGTAGTCTAATTCAATCCATGCATAACTAAACTCCTAGTTTGGGGTGGTGGTGGTAATGTAGATTTAGCTATGTAGCTCTTGGGATATTGACATATATATATATTATTAGGGACGTTTTTATCTCTGTTTGGTGATATATATATATATATATATATATATATATATATATATATCATGCCTAGCTACTGCCATGCATCCTATATTATGCATTGAGGCTTATTATGTGATTGGTTGTATGTTTACCATACTAGTTTGTTGTTTTAACTTAGGTTTTTACGTGTAAAAGTTGCACAGGTCATGATTCATGTCCCCAGCTCTTAATCATGTTAGACACATTTGCTAATGCTTGCTTTCATATTTAATTCACTCATCAATTCACTTTATGATTAAATGATTGTGTTTACCATGTTAATTAGTGCTTAAACCTAGGTTTGGTTATGCTAAAGTTATTTAGGCCATTATATGCTTGTCTCCAGAACTTAACCATGATCTCTACCTCTATTGAAAATTTCTTGCATGTATAAAACACCCTTGTGCATTTTGGTTTGCTTTTTCATTCTAGTTACTAAGTCAATGTAAGTTTAGATGTGTGATAAGTGCCTTAAGTCATGCCATATTGGTCCTTAGCATCTTAACATCATCCACACCTCTGTTATAACTTGTTTCCATGTTTAAAACACTCACCACAATAAACCGATGAAAAAATACAACAACACTGACATCTGTGTACCAACAATCGATTGATGGTACAAGCTATACCAACAATCGATTGTAGGTACATTATTTGGGCAGAAACCCTATTTTTGTTCCAAGTTGAATATGAATGCTCTAATTAGTTCCCACATTGTATAAAATCAATTCCTACTATCATGCTTTATTATTTGCATATTAGGACTTGTGTGTACTCAATTAGGTTTCAATTCCACGAGTCCCAATTCCTTTTAAAGTCGATATCCGAGTGTGAGTTAGTTGAATTGAAATTACAACCTCCCAACACCTTTTTAATCTTATTTACATCTCTACAATTTTAAATTCCAGTAGTTAATTTAGTTGTTTAATTTTACCTCATAATTAGGCCGTAAAACTCAAATCCACCCCGTGAACCGGGTAATCAACTGAATTTCCCTTTTTCTGATTATGCTAGCTATAGTTAGTCAAACTTAGGATAGTAAATAGTTTGAATCTGAATATATATATATCTATATATATATATCGATATTTAGACTTCTCTTTGTTTATATTACTAGCACGATCACCAGCCATTGAGTGTAATAAAGAAGACACAATTCAGGTTGAGTCAATGCCCAATCATGCAATAGCATTCAATCCGTTCGTATCATTTCTCAAAACTCCACTCTCCAACCTTCCAACCATTTAAAACTCGATCTAGGGTCAATTCCTTCTCAAGACCTTTTGGAATTAGAAATTTCACTCTCTCCTCACGATATGAATGGATTCAATCTCCTGCTACTATGAGCTGTCCCTTTTGAACATTCCATCCCTTATGCAATATATCAAGTTTTAACTAATTTTCAAGGATATTCTATAAAAAATTCTAAATTAGCCATTCTTTATTAAAAAGGTAATAGTAACTTGCTGTTTCCCTCTAGTTGGTGATCCTCCCCGAAAATCCCAATAGCCGGCAGCTCTCTACAAGGACGATAGTTGACTGAGCCATATTTCATCTGTTAGAGAAAGGAATATTCAATCCAGGGTAAGGCAAAGAGAGTATTTCAATCATGTTGATCACCAACCAAATTCACAAAATGGACTAAGAAGCAATTGAGTGTAGAGATATGATGTGAATGAAGAATAGGGGTTATTTTTAGTATTTATTTTATTTTTAGTATTCATTGTATTTTTCCTTTTGCTTAGTATTTAGAAGAAGGAAGGTTAATTGGCTCTTAGGGACATAAATGTAATTAGATTATTAGCTTAGAGGCCAAGCAACCTCCTTCCTATAAATACCCCTTATGTAGCCTGAGGCATTCTTCCATTTTACGAGATTTGATTAGAGAGAGTTTGAGAGAGAATTATCCTCTCTTGCTCCCATTTGACGTCATTTACGTCAATTGGTATCAGAGCTTAGTCGCTCCAAGAAAGATGAACACCTCTGCATCAAACCCTCTCGAGCAAATCTTGAAAGTCATTAATCAAATGAAGGCCCAAATGGAAAAGATGAATGCGCGACTTCCACCACCAGCAACCACCTCGCACCACCACCCCCAAAGACACCTCGAACCACCCACCCCCATTAACCCTAACCCTAATTCAAGAAACCAAAACCCTAGCTCCCAAAACCCATCTAACCACGCTTCCGCAACCATTTCCACCTTTCTACCCCAAAAAAACCCTAGCCTTAGCCCCATTTATCACTAAACCACTACCACCGCCTTAAGAATCACCATAACCACCATCCAAACACCCCCTTCCATACCACCGCCTCAAACCGCTGCCGAAACAACCCCAACCCCCTCCCAAACAGCCCTGTTCAACAAACAACCCCACCCAACAGGGGGCGGACCCCATCCCGAGCCAGGCGGCACTCCCTGGACCACTGCCACTCAACGTCGACAAAACCCGCCCTTCTCCCACTACCCAGCCTTCAACCTAGACACGCTGGAGCCCCAAAGACCTAGGACCAACACCTGTGCATTGCCCTAAACCACCAGGCCTGTCTGAAGAAAACCCAGGCCACTCCGTCGTCAAAAACCCCTTGCCCACACCACCAGATCTGGTCGGAGGTGTCGACAGCCCCACCACACTTCTCTGTCTGAATCGCATCTCTATTCCGGTGATCGGAATCCACCTTGGACATGCCGGCAGCCATGAAACCCTAGGGTTTCGACCCATTTTTATCCACACCTCTCCTCTGGTAGCCGATCTCTTTTCTGCCCTAGGTGGCACCCACCAACATGTTCAAGAACTAGGGTTTCACTTCAAAACCTTGGTTTTTGACCCCAGTGGTACATATTTTTGATGATTGGCACAAGTGGCAAGAGGAAGAAGATAAGCATTGCCACAAGAATTAAAGAGTCTTCCTCAAATTTACAACAAATTACGTATTGACCCCTCAAGTTTTGCCTCTTCGCAATTTTGGGATTTCTTTTGCATTTGACCTCAACTTTAAAGTTCGAGGACTAACTTTTTCGAAGGCGGAGAGAATGATGTGAATGAAGAATAGGGGTTATTTTTAGTATTTTAGTCATTTTTAGTATTTATTTTATTTTTAGTATTCATTGTATTTTGCCATTTGTTAAGTATTTAGAAGAAGGAAGGTTAATTGGCTCTTAGGGACATAAATGTAATTAGATTCTTAGCTTAGTGGCCAAGCAACCTCCTTCCTATAAAAACCCCTTATGTAGCCTCATTTGAGGCATTTTTCCATTTTATGAGATTTGATTAGAGAGAGTTTGAGAGAGAATTATCTTTTCTTGCTCCTATTCTTCATTCACATTACGATAACAAAAAGAAAACAATAAATAAAACTGAACCTATGTTCACTGGTAATGGTCTTAAGAAAAAGCGTGTGCTATTACTACAAGTCGTTATTCTAGTTCACAGAGTATTAATCCATATTGTTCATTTTATAGGTTAGCCTGTGATGTAGATCACATATTCAATGGTATGCCTGAATTATTTGTAGGATTGAACACAGATAAAGTCACAAATATTAAGCAAAGACTAAAGGAAGGTAAATACGCACAATCGCCGCTTATCATTTGTACCTACCACAATAATCCAAATGATGAAGACAAACTTGTATTAATAACACTTGCGCATATGATATTGGCTAATATGTACTATGTAAAACATAAAATGGATAAAGCGTTTCCGTTCCATAGTTGTGTATATCCATTTTATGATTCTGTACGTTCTACGGGAGAAGTAATAAGGCTTTATAAAATCGACCTAACAAGGTCAATGTCGACTATAAATCGAGATAATCTTTTGTGTAAGCTCATATAAATAGTTAATGATAGGGATATTATGGATTTAGTTTCTAATTTCCTGTATTCTAAAATTGTTGATATAGATAGAAAAGACTGTACTTCTACAATAGGATGTAATATACCATCACAAAATTGATAACAGAAGAACTACTCAATTTTACATTTGTCGACTTCAATAATGAGTTTCAACGTGAATTACCAGGATTAGACTATGGAAGGTTTATACATGAAGTATTTGTATCTTAAAGCGCTGTGCACAATGTGATATCTTAGAAACAACAGAATACTTTACCAGAAAAGTGATCAGTATATTTGATAGACTCGATTTAGATGGTAATATTATTTCCATTGAACTGGGAGATATACTTGTGAATTCTCATGGTGGTACTGTTCGTATCAGACGAGACGGTCAATTGATATTTCTGATAAATTATAGAGATGATTAAATAAATTTACTTCTGGTGTAATACAGGTTAGATATGAAAGATCGGGTGGTTATACAGTATATAAGAGGGTTGGCGATCCACTGTTGTGGAGATATGTTATTGATTACCAAATGACAGTACATCCATTGATTCCTTGTAGGGCTAACATAAAACAGATAAAAGAACATATTCCTAATGTCGGAGATACAACATACCTGAGTTCAGATACAAGTAAAGGGTTGGTTGTAGCCTTGAGTAATGTGTATTTATCTGATATCAGATTTGTAACGTTAACCTGCCCACTCATAGGAATATCGATGTGGTGGATTGATGTACCAGCATTACTCTTCAATAAAGTTGCTACCTTAGAATCACCGGATCTGGGCCTAATAGTACGTGTCATGAAAGCTATATTTATTCATAATATTTGTTGCGAACACTCCGTTCCAAGCCCGTGTGAGCGTGGGGAAGATCAAAACTGAACAACAAGGAATATATTTCAACCTAAAAGCTTTGACCCTCTACACTTAGATAATTTACCAACAAAGAAAGCTTTTGCGTACTATATTGCTACAATAATAATTGCAATGGATCTTTCTGAATCAATTTCTATGAGAGGTTTCATGGTTGAATAAATAAGTCGTTTATACCCTACATATAAATAGGGTTATACCTTTTTTCAAATTGAGTCTGTTGAGGTCTGAGTGTCCTATTCTTTATCCCAACTCCCATGCTTTTATCCCTTAAAATGGCATCTCCTCTTTTCTTAATGCTTACAGCATTATTTTGATTTAAGAAGCAGGATTGTACCTTTGCTTACCTGATAGGGCTATGCTTTAGACTGTTCGTCTGGTCTGCCCTGTTTCAGCAGCAACAACTGCTAAACGCTTTAGAAAGTCGAACATCATACGATGACTCCTATCTTTAAACTCCGATATTACAAAGATACGATCTTCACAGAAATATGTTTCAGTTGAATAATCAGGATTGGCTCCAACATCATCACCCGGCCTAACCACTATGAAACCAGCAGCATCCCACTATACAGAGCATCACAGCACACTGTATTTACATATTCCTCATAACAACAAACCGTATCATCTATCTTTTATTCCCATTTTAACACATCTTTCATATTCAATTCATTTTGCATCAGAGATATTAAATGATTTCTAAAATACTCAATTGGAATATGATCTTTCACATTATACCAATTGTTTTTATATGGGAAATCTCGGAGAAGAATCTTTATAATATAAATTCATTTATTATTCGAAGTGGAGGACCCATCTCCATAAACACATTTGTATAAATTTTTGGAAGCACGGATGCGTAAACAGACATCGTTATGAAATAATCGTGTACAGTGTATACAGGCGCATTCATATGGGAACTCAATCGCTCCACCACTTTCATTACAATATAGGCATCCTTCTGATGAATAAAGTTGACGCAGGTAGACACTTGAGTCTTAGGCTTATTCCTATCCAACATTGGCACTCGGAGAGTAACCCGACGTCTCTTCTTGCACACCCTATCATAAACCCATATGTCAACTGTCTTGCTATGCATATAATCCTGAACAGTTGTGAAGTAAGGTATACTATAGTAAACAGGTTTATCCAAGACAGAACAAAACCATCCTATTAGGTTAATAAACTTCATTAAATTGGCTATATCAGGATATTTACTTATCCAAAATTCATAGCAAAGTTGAGAAATGTTATAGTAATCCTTAAAACTTAGCAATTAACCATAAACCTCACGAATATCTCTTCCCATTGTTATAATAGTCTTACCATATATCAAAGGCATAAAGAGTTGTTTGATGAGCTTTCTTGTTAATCGTGATTCAATGATAGCGTATTTATTATTTTCCAATCTTGAATTCAAGTACACCAGAAGTTCATCTTTCAAACAAAAATACAAATCTTGGATTTCATTATCAGGTGACGGGAGAAGATTAGTTCGCATACCTATTTCAGCATTAATCAAAAGGTAACTCATGATTTGATAAGCACTAAAAAATGCATCTTGACTAACAGGAACCCTAGTTAAAGCACTATCACCTTCGTTAGACAGAACCTTTGCAATGAACTGAAATGGATCACTTGCATCCAATGCAAAGTGAATCAAACTTTTGTCAGATTTCACAATTTCTACATTGTTATCTCTATACCAGCTATAAGCATTATTTAACGATGAAAAATTCTTATACTTAAAGGATGCTGCACATGATAATTGCATTTCTAGATGAGTTTTATCAACATTAATATCATTTTTAAAATTTTATGAAAATAAAATCAACTTTTAGCTAAATCTCGCTCGTGAAAATGCAATACACCAGCACGGTAGATTCCGTGGTAGATTCTACCACGGAAGTCAATCCCCCATGAGGGAGCTTAAGTACCCCCCTCTCTCCCCCTCTCTAAACATAGGTAATTCACTTACACAGTTGAACACACTGCCAAGTACATTAATTATGATAGCCTACAGTGTATATGTACCAAACATATGAATATAACTCAAATCAATATCAGATAGATTACACCTCTTCTGCTTTAGATATTCCTTTGCTGTAATCATATCATCCCCAATTAAGAGTTTAATCATACTGGGATAACTTTTAAACACGCTATTCTCATCATATTCCATTGTCAGATTTTCGATTTGAATCTGTGAAGACAACAACTCATCCGAAGTCAATGATTGATTCTTATTTTTATCCTTTGTATCCATCAACAACTTTAAAATTTCATTATAATATCTATACACATTTGTAGTGTTATGATCATTTGATGTCGATACAGATTTGGCTATTTTTTTGTAAAAATTCATCCAAAACAATTGAATAATTATCGCATTTCGGGTTTCATCTCCACGGTTAACAGAATAATGTCGTATTTTCCAAGGTAAAAAAAACATTTCCGATATAAAGTAGGGCTAATTTCCCATTATTTCATACAATGGTTTCACGGTTCCTAAAACCCTTATAGGATATTGGTTCTGAATCCATTTTCTTTGTGGAAAGGGCTTCTTAATCCATTTTGTAAGTTTGGCTGTTGATCAATATGAATGAAATCCTCCCTTTGCCTTACCCTGGATTGAATCTCTCTCTCTCTAACAGATGAAATATGGCTCAGTCAACTATCATCGTTGTAGAGGGCTGCCGGCTATTGGGATTTCCGGGGAGGATCACCAACTAGAGGGAAACAGAAAGTTAATATTACCCTAAAGAGGAACACCGTATCCTTTGTATTTTTTATGAAACAATACAGCTAATAGATTAAGTAGTTTGAAACTGCCTTGAGGAAGACTGTTTAACGAGGGTTGGGAGTCGTTTTCGACTATTCATGACCCATATTCCGTTTTTGGACTTGATTCTGCGCGGAACTAGTAGTGGATTGTTGCAGCGATTTTTACCCGTCTTCATTTACTTTTTAAAGGGGTGGAATGTGAAACAGTTAGATCAATGTTCATATGAGGACTTAATACTGTATACACTGACAACTTCACTGAAGACAATTTCATTGGAAAGTTCCAGTTTGGCAAAGTTTACAGAAGATTCATTGGTTCACTAGAGGTGACAGTGAAGAAATGGGAAGATTCTAAAATCTATGGATATTTTGGAAACAACGGAAAAAGTATTTAAAGAAGAAATCCTTTTACTCTAGCATTCAAAAGTGAGAAATAATCTGAATATGGCCAAGTTAATCGGTTATTGTTGTGAAGGTGAGGAACATATGCATGTAAAGGAATCACTGCGTTACCTGATTTGAAACGTCTATGGGGCTCATATAATGATTACAATCCAAAACCATTTGACTTTATTACGACTTCTGGTGGAATTTTTCCTGCGAAGATCCCTTCCATGGTATAGAGTGCTTGGGTGCTATTGTTATATCAATCTGGATTACCGTACTAGTGGATTCTCAGACAAAGTTGATTTCTTTTCATTTCGTACTCTGATTCTGATGTTAATATTCAAAAGGTGTCCCAGAAGACAGATCAGATTTTGACGTACTGTTTTTGATTGGACCGATGAAGTGCATGAACCAAAGAAGGCCATGGGTTTTGTCCCATCCAAATGTTCTCTTGTACACAACAGCCTACAGAAGAAACATGGTTTTTATACCAGTAATGGACTCAAACGAACAAAACTGGTAATGAGATGCATCAAATATTGGCCTGAGGAATGCCCGACCACTCGATGCTTCCAAAATGTTGCTTCTCAAAGGAAGACCAATGTTTACTTCGTAATTATTGCCTATAACTGCCAATAGGCGTGATGTAACCGTGTACTTTATATCTTGCCTATAGGAATGTGATTCAATTGACATTGACACACAATGTAATTTAGTTTAGGGGGCATATAAATAAATTACTCAAGTTTAATTAAACTAAAGACAAAAACTGAGAATATTAAATGGCCAAATTTATCACTTTAGCATGTCTAAGACAATTGACAATTAGATGAATTAAATTTGCATAACTGAAGGAGGATACTCTAATGCACCATATGATCTCTCTTATGTAGTGAACATAAAACATATCAGAATATAGTAGAGCAGAAAAATTAACATAAAGCATAAAGCATTACTACTAACTATTATTTTAGAAGTTCAGAAGCTTTTTACCAGTATATTTTTCTTAATTCTCTAAGTAATATTTTTACTTGAATATAGCAGAGCAGAGAAATGAACCTTGCTAATTAGTCAAACTAACCTTCATACCAAACCCAAATTTGTGTTAATGTTTCTCTAATAGATTAATTTTTAACTAATAAATCTCATTCCAATAGTAACTTTTATGTGTGACAACAGAGAATAGCATTGGTATACTTGATTATTGCCCTAATAAAGGCCGTGGCCACCAAGTTCTGACCTACTGTCCTATATCCTGGTCACTTGTCCACTTTCACAGCATATAAATGGCAATGGTATGTGGAACAAGTTCGTTAAAAATAGATTCCTTGTCTCATTTATGGTGCTACTAATTTGGTTAAAAGATTTCATTTAATTTATTTGTTCTATGCAAAACAGAAATGCCCTGAGAAGTTAACTTATGAAACCTAAATATTTACTCATCGTACTAGGTTTGGAGGATTTTCCGCCTTTCTTATATACATGGTCATGACGTATGCAACATTATGCAACAATGGAATTAGAAAATTTATAGTCCTGTTAAAGATTTATTATTTAAATCAAATTATTTACACCAAATCGTACACGTAGAGTTTGCTATCTATTTATAATTCATCGTCCGCTAAAAATTATGTATCCCGTTCTATGCATATAATTAAACCAATGAATTACTAATAGTGAATTCCTAGATGTAGCGCGGTTGGTTATGTGGACCGAGAATTTTGGAGCCAAAATTATCCCTACACGGGACCTGTTTGGAGCCGCTTAATGGTTAGTAGTAACTGTAGTGGAGTCAAGGGGAAAGAAAAAAATAATTTTATAGGAAGTAGGAAATAATTTTTACAATAAATAATATTTATTTCAACATCAGAGGACAATTACTTCCTATAAGATTCATTAATGGTCAAGTCATTATAGTTCTGGTCCATTTCCCAAGGATGCTCCAAATTGGTGTTGTGGTCCATTTGAGCCCGAAAGCTTGTTGAGGTTTTTTTTTATTCCTATGATTGCAGAATAACAATTTTCAGGTTTTCACGAAGAAAATTATATGTTGAGCTAAAAGTGCGTTGGTTCTTGTTTTTCGTCAGTTCAGTTTCAACTATTCTTTCAGGCATTATGGACACATTTTGATTCATTTCAAGGTTACAAATTTGTAGCTACTCTTAACCTTCTCTAGTGAGATTAAAAATTATAACTCATGAAGAATGATTCATATTTAGTTATTATGTAGTAATTTATTTTGCTTTATTGGCAGGGGCATAACTCCGCCTGTGTCGTGCTTAACTTTTTATTTATTTTTACACTGCCAGTCCCCTGCCCGGATAAAGGAGGAGGGTTCATTAGGTAGTTGACAACCAACGTAAAACTTTGTTAGATCCTTATGAACATGAATCCTATGAATATAGGTGCTAATGCTAGGGCATTCCCCTTAAGAGATGCGTTGCGCTTACCACCGGGTGTCTCAAAAAATAGGCAAGGGGCGTTGCCCCTGCCACCAGGTGTCTCCAAAAATAGGCAAGGGGAGTCGCATCGGCCCCCGGATTCGACGATAAATACGCAAGGGTTCCTGTAATAAGCTGAACGTGTGCGGGTAAAGAAGCTAGTCCAGAATACTAGACTTAGGTTAGCGACTCGGAACATAGGGAATATGACAGGAAAAGGGATGGAGTTAGTAGATACCATGATAAGAAGAAAAGTTAACATAGCTTATTTACAAGAAACTAAATGGGTCGGTGAAAAAGCTAGAGAAATAGAAAATACAGGATTTAAATTATATTATACAGGAAAACATAGAAATAAGAACGGAGTTGGAATAATAGTAGACAAGAACCTTAAGTACGATATCGTAACCGTTATTAGGAAAGGTGATAGACTTATACTTGCAAAATTGGTATTAGGTGAAAACATAATTAATATTGTTAGTGCTTATGCACCCCATGTAGGATTAGATGAGCACACTAAAGTACAATTTTGGGAACAAATGGATGAACTAATTCGAAATATCCGTAGGTGAGAAAATCTATATAGGTGGAGATTTTAATGGCCATTTAGGAGAAGATCGTGTAGGATATGTGATAGTGCATGGAGGATATGGTTTTGGAGATAGGAACGACGGGGGAGATTCTATCTTAGAATTTGTGATGGCTTATGACTTTGTACTAGTAAATACATGTTTTAAAAAGAGGCTTAAACACTTAATAACTTATAAAAGTGGAACGCATAAGAGCCAAATAGATTTTTTCATTACTAGGAAAGAAAACAGATTAACGTGTAAAGATTGTAAGGTTATCCCGGGACAGAGCTTAACCTCACAACATAGGATAATTGTGTTGGATATAAATATTAAAAATAATCACGAGTGCTAAAACTGAAGATTAACCCATGAACTAGGTGGTGCATTTAAAAGGAGAGAAATTAGAACTATTTAAAGATAAAGTATTAAATGAAGCAACATGGAATAGTGAAGAAGAAACTAATATAATGTGGAATAAGATGGCCACATGCATTAGGAGAATATCAAAAGAAATTCTTGGAGAATCAAAAGGCAAAGGGCCACAGTCTAAAGAAACTTGGTGGTGGAATGAAGAAGTACAAAATATAGTAAAAATTAAAAGGGAGTGCTTTAAAACATGGCAAACAAATAGAAATAAAGAGAATTTTGAGAAACATAAATGGGCTAGAAAAGGAAGTTAAGAAAGTGGTAAGAGATGCTAAGTTAAAAGCGTATGATGATCTTTATACAAAATTAGGAACACAAGAAGGGGAGAAAAGTATTTATAAGCTTGGTAAACTTAGGGATAGGAAAACAAAAGATTTTAATAACGTTAAGTGTATCAAAAGTGATGATTCGAGAGTCCTAGTCAAAGATGATGAAATTATGGAAAGATGGAAAAACTACTTTGAGAGGTTATTAAATAGAGATAATGGGAGTAAATTAGATATAAAGGAACTTAGGAAGACTCGAGAAAATATATTTTTTCGCAGAATTAGGACAACAGAGGTCAGGATTGCTCTAAAAAAGATGAAAACATGGAAGGCTTTAGGGCCAGATGATATTCTTATTGAGGTTTGGAAGTGTTTAGGGGAGGATGGAGCATCATGGCTTACAAAATTATTTAATAGAATTTTAATGACTAATAGGATGCCCGATGAATGGAGAAAAAGTATTTTAGTGACTATTTATAAAAATAAAGGGGACATACAAAGTTGTTCAAATTATCGTGGTATTAAGTTAATGAGTCATACAATGAAACTTTGGGAGTGAGTGATTGAATATAGATTGAGATTGAAGGCAACAGTATCTGAGAATCAATTTGGGTCTATGCATGGGAGGTCAACAATGAAAGCAATCTATTTATTGAGGAGATTAATGGAGAGGTATAGGGAGAAAAAGAAGGATCTTCATATGATTTTTATATATTTGGAGAAGGAGTATGATAGGATACCCAGAGATATAATATGGCGGGTTCTACATAAAAGAGGAGTGACTCGCAGAGATATTGATGTGATTAAGGATATGTATGATGGTGCGATAACTACAGTAAGAACATTAGTCGGAGAAAGTAGTGAATTTTCAATTACGGTAGGACTACACCAATGTTCAACATTAAGTCCTTATCTCTTTGCTCTTATTATGGATGAGTTGACTAGACAAATACAAGATGAGGTGTCATGTTGTATGCTATTTGCAAATGATATTGTTTTAGTGGATGAGACTAAGATGGGGATTAATGCTAGGTTGGAATTGTGGAGAGAAACTTTAGAAACAAGAGGATTTAAAATAAGCAGAACTAAAACAGAATATGTGGAGTGTAATTTAAGTAGTAATAGGAGGAAAAATGGAGATGTGGTGAAATTGGAGGGTCAAGAGATACCTAAAAATGACAATTTTCGTTATTTAGGATCGATTAAACAAAAAGATGGAGATACTAGTGATGATGTTACGCATAGGATTAGAGCAGGTTGGGTTAAGTGGAGAAGTGCTACCGGCGTTTTGTGTGATAGGCGTATACCTTTGAAGTTAAAAGGAAAATTTTATAGGACGGCCATTAGCCCGCCATATTATATGCGACAGAGTGTTGGGCAACCAAGGAACAAAATGTACAGAAAATGAGTGTGGCGGAGATGCGAATGCTAAGAGAGATTTGTGGTAAAACTCGAAAGAATAAAATTAAAAATGAACAAATTAGTGAAACAGTAAAAGTATTCCTATAGAAGATAAATTGAGAGAGAATCGACTTAGATGGTTTGGACACGTCAAACGTAGACCAATGGATGCTCCTGTAAGGAAGAGTTATTTAGTTAGTATTGATGGTAACACAAGGGGTAGAGGTAGGCATAAATTAACTTGGTGGGATATTATAAAAAATGACATGATATCGTATGGTTTAACCGAAGATATTGCACTGGACAGAATGGAATGAAAAAATAGGATTCATGTACCTACCCCAAATAATTGGGAAAAGGCTTTGTTGAGTTGAGTTGAGTTGAGTTGGCAGGGACATGCTGAGAGACTCAAGCAATGGTTCTCAATGGGACTTTGATTACTTATAGTTGCAATAGTTCTTCATTTCACAGATGGTTAGTATCCATATGATACCTATTTCATGTAGCTAAAGACATTCTCCCGACACTAAACACATTTTTGCTCACAAGTGGGTGAAATTGCTAGTCGTGAAATTTTCTTTAGGAGCTTTTCGCTTAAGTATTTATTCATAGGTATACAAACAAATCAAGCCGTAGTTCAAAGACTTATTTACAAATGCGCTTATTTTAATATAATGAGTCTTAATTGGCTCTTTTGTGAAACTGAGTATTAATTTATTTTTCCACTAATTTGCAGCTGCTACAATCAACAAGCAGCTCTGCAGCAGCTATTCCTATCTGGCTTATACATTATGGTAAACAGATCAGTTTCTATAATTTTGATAAATATCACTCACTAAGGAATAACTCAAGGATAATGTATTGTTTGGCTATCCTTTTTTATGTGTAAGCATATGGATGCTTGGGGACTACAAACTCCATTCCTATTCAAGGAGTGGATATGAATGAATGGGATGCTTGTGTTTGTCTTGGGAGCACAAGGTATGAACAAACTTTTCTTAGTAGAAGATACTATCAATTCAATGAAACTATTCTTTATTTCATCAACACTTGAACTGAAATGGTCAACAATTGAAAATGAACAAACTCACAACTTTTTTATTTGAACATCATTTGAAAATAAAGTAGTAACCAACATGCAGTGATAAAAAAAACACAAACTTTGGTTCAAAGAAGATATAGCCTTGAACCATGGAATTGAAAAGCACACTGACAACAGCACCAACAACAAATAGCAGAAAGGAAAGGGAAACGCGATCACACTAGATAATAATACTGCCTATCATAGGATTTGATTGCAGCAGTTTACTCAATCACTCCAAAGGTTTTTCATTCAATATGGGTCAACTGTTGTTTATCCGAGGTCACATCAGCTCCTCCGGTGGGGGTCGTGAGCAGCAGCTGTTGTATATCGAAGGTCAGATTAGCTGCTCCAGCGGTCACATCATCATCAGCTCCTCCATTGGGGGTCGTGAGCAGCAGCTGTTGTTTTGCGATCTCCTCAGCTACTTCATCAACAGTCAGCGGTAGTGTTTCGTTCTCATACCGAAAGTTAAAGCTATTAATGCCGGTGAAAACCCCATCGTCGTTAATTTCAGTAATCGCCTGCCCATTCAAAAGGATATTGCGCTTAACATAATTAAAAGGTAGATCGTAATTACCCTATGTCGCTGACAGACTCACAAGTACCCTAGACATTGGAGGCACAGTAACCGTGTAGGTAGTCCCCACGGTCTCTAAAATTTCCTGAGTGGTTCCCCACTCGTATGAGCCGGTAATCATAGTTGAAACCGAGATGGATGCCTCTGCGATAAACGGAATGCCAGCGGTAACGGTCGATGTGATGCCCAGAGACAATGAGATGCTGGCATTCCATGTCCTGCTGATAGTGTTTGTATAGTCAAGCCTCAGTTCTACAGTGCTGGGTTCTAGACTGATGTTCACGGCTTGTCCAGAAACCATGTTGCGGGGTCTCTGATTGTAGATCCTGGCGTGATTGAGGCGGAAATTGACATTATTGATGTTTCTTGATAAAACAGGCTCTTCAACCCCAAGTCGTGCTGTGCTGGTAATGCTGTCGATATTGCTAAACAGAGTATTGCTATACCACTGGTCATTGAATGTCCTGCAGAACTGGTTGGTACCCAGGTTGCGGAGCGTAATAACATTGTTGCCGACTCTGAATGGGGTAAACAACATGTTCGAGTCATTTATTAAAGAGACACAAAGGATCATAGATGAATCATATCGAGACCAGAATCGGTCGTTGGCTAGTAGGGGCTTTATGCGCACATGCCCGTCACCAATATTGAACACCTCGAAGTGCGCATTTGAGTCTCTAATGTCACCTGAAACAAACTGCAGAGTATATAACAACCCGATCCCAGCATTAACTGCCACTGTGCTTGAGAAATTTTCGTCATCGCCCTCGAACACAATATATCTGGGCAATATACACAGCGTTTCCCAATCGATAACAGTCATGGAAAAGAACTCCAATTGTACTGTATCTGATGGTGGGGCGTATAAGCTATCCGCTAATACGTCCCCTACCCGCCATAAGTGAACAAGGGACTGTAGTTGGATATTACGACGTCCACTGTTGTAGAGTCTTCGAGCAATGGGTCTCAATGGGACATGGATTGCTTATACTAGCAATAATTCTTCATTTCACAGATGGTGAGTATGCATATGATACCTAATTCATGTAGCTAAAGACATTCTCTTGACACTAAACACATTTCAGCTCACAAGTATACTCATTATCCTCTCCACTTCTTCTTCTTCCCATTCTATCTTCCACTTTTCCATTCAACGAACGTATATATTGAATGAATACCGAGATCAAGAGCCGTCCAATCAAGACAAAAACAGACCAAACACCAACACATCCATAACAAAATAGAATAAAACCCAACCCTGTGTTTTGTCAATCCCAGAGACAACTGAGGCTAAGCACAAGCCACAGCAGGCCAGATGGGCCCTGGAAAAGCCAATACAGAGAATCCCAATTGCCTAGGCCATCAATGTCCATATTGTTGGAGATTTTTAAAATAAGAGAGTAAGAGTTTTTTGGGTGTAAAAGCCTTAAGAGCTTGTCCCACATTGGAAGTGTGAGGAAGAGGTGGGAAGCTAACCCAAATATAAAAGGGGATAGTGTCCCACATTGGAAAATGTACAAAGCTAAGTGTCACCACTAAGCTATAAAAGGGGTGGGCAACCTTTGAGTCCCACATTGGAAAAATGTTAAGAATTTGTACACTTAATAAGTACAAATGGAAGATGAAGAGTTAATTCATCTAGCATTTAAGAGGCTATTCAAGAGACCTCAATACGGTGCGAAGCACCGTACGCACACGCACACGCACGCGCGCGCGCGCGTGCGGGTGCGGGGCAGTGGGCTGTAGAGGCGCTAGTGGCGCACTTTGCACTTCGCATGCCGCAGTGGTAGCGGGTTGCCGGGTCGGATCGCGGTAGCTCAGGCGCGGTCACTTTTTGGTTGACCCGTGCAAAACCGATTCGGTATTATTATACCTGTTCGGAAAGGACTTAAGACTGTTGGTAATTAATAGTCATACCTGTTCGGAACTGACTTAATTCAACAGTCATGACTCTTGAAGACAAAGCCTTTCATTATCTATAAATAAAGGCTGCCTAAAAACGGAATTACATTGATAACAAAAACCAGTTTCAGATTTCCAGACCCTGCTATTACTCTCTTACAATTTTCAGGAGATACAAATTCTCTTATTCTGTTTTGTGCACATAAACAGAATAAGAACTTGATTGACTGTTCTTCGCTGCTACATCCAAGGGCTGTCTTCAAATATACAAGTTGCAGACAGTGCAATTGCTTCATTGTATCTTGAGTACGGATTTGCTGATTCCCGTTTGTATACCGAAATTCTTCGTGTGGGGCAAATACTGTATTTAGGAAAGTGACATCACGCCTTGAAGTTTTATAGTGACTATTCAGAAATTACATTGTTGTATTGAAGTTGACATTTTTGAGATATATAAAGAGTTCCATTTCTGTATTTGCATTCATAATTTCCAACAATCTAAATACAGTAGTTTGGAAATGGCCGACTCTTCCAAATCACTTCGACAAATAACAGAAAGCTTTGTCAAGTTGGACCGTTTTGATGGTGGTAATTTTCTGCGTTGGCAGAAAAAGGTTCATTTTCTTCTAACAACATTGAAGATTGTATATGTCTTGTCACAACCGAAACCAAATGAAGATGAAGATGAAACCGTGGAACAGACTAGGCAACGCACAAAATGGGAGACCGATGATTATTTGTGTCGTGGTCACATTCTCAATGCACTTGCTGATAATTTGTTCGACTTGTACCAAAATGTTGGGACAGCAAAAACTTTATGGGAAACATTGGAGACCAAATATCTAACGGAAGACGCTACAAGTAAGAAGTTCCTTATCGGTCAGTTTTTAAGCTTTAAAATGCATGATAATAGGCCTGTGCTAGAACAATTTCATGACATCCAACGCATCATAAATCATTGCAAACTGAAAAAATTAAATATGGATGATAATGTAATTGTTGCTGCCATAATTGAAAAACTTCCTCCTTCTTGGAAAGACTATAAGAAAGAACTCAAACACAAAAAGGAGGATCTTTCACTTGAAGAATTAGAGACTCATTTAAGAATTGAACAAGAGTCTCGAATTCTAGATGGTAAAGAGGAACAAGAAAATTCTGTTTCTAAGGTCCATGTGGTGGAGGAAGGAAAGGAGCAAAAATATGGCAATCATGGAAAAAATAACAAGCGGAAGAATTTTTCAAATAATTCTAAAGCAAACAAAAAGAAGAAAGGAAATTGTTTTCATTGCAACAAACCAGGTCACTTCAAGAAGGATTGTCGTGAGTTCAAGAAACTAAAGGAAAAAGGAGGGACATCAGACACAAAGCAAAAATTTGCTGCTATGATATCCGAGGCTAATATGCTTGGAGAAGACAACTCTTGGTGGGTTGATTCTGGTGCCACAAGGCATGTTTGTAAGGACAAGAACTTGTTCTCTGCCTATGAAACAGTGGAAGGAGATGTTCTCTATATGGGAAATTCATCTACAGCTGCGGTTAAAGGCAAAGGGACAGTGGATCTCGAATTCACTTCCGGGAAAATCTTTAGCCTCACCAATGTTTTTCATGTTCCTGATGTTAGGAAAAATTTAGTTTCTGGAAGTCTTCTTAACAAATTTGGCTTTAAGCTTGTATTTGAGTCAGACAAATTTATTCTGACTAAGAATGGTACCTTTGTAGGCAAAGGATATTTGTATGAGGGCATGTTTAAGCTCAATATCAATGAAAAGGATTCTTCTGCTTATATCGTTGATTGTCTTTCATTATGGCATAGTCGTTTAGGACATGTTAATACAAAGAAAATGCATTTCATGGTTAATTTAAATTTAATTCCTAAATATGAGAATGATATGAATGAAAAGTGTAAAATATGCATGCAAACAAAAATAACAAGATTTCCTTTTCCTAAAATAGAAAAAACTACATCTTTGTTGCAATTAGTACATAGTGATGTTTGTGATTTGCATGGAATGCCTACTAGAGGTGGTAGTAAATATTTTGCTACATTTATTGATGACTTTTCAAAATATTGTTACGTATATCTTTTAAACTCTAAGGATGATGTGCCTAATAGATTTAAGACATATAAAAATGAAGTTAAAAATCAATGTGATTCTAAAATAAAATGTCTTAGATCTGATAGAGGTGGTGAATATCACTTTCCTCAATTTTGTGAAGATATGGGAATTATACATGAAGTTACTGCACCTTATACACCACAACAAAATGGAGTAGCAGAAAGAAAAAATAGGACACTAACTGAAATGGTTAATGATATGCTTTCTTATTCTGGTTTAAGTAAAGGGTTTTGGGGAGAAGCACTTTTAACTGCATGTCATATTCTGAATAGAATACCTGTTAAAGATAATAAGAAAGCTCCTTACGAATTATGGAAGAATAGAAAAAAAAATTTAGGTTATCTTAAAGTTTGGGGTTGTAGAGCTATTGTAAGACTACCTGAAACTAAGAGAAAGAAATTAGGAAGCAAAGGTGTTTAGTGTATTTTCATAGGTTATGCACAACATAGTAAAGCGTATAGATTTTTGGTTAGTGAACCTAATGATTCTGTTGAGGTAAATACAATAATTGAATCGAGAGATGCAATTTTTTATGAACAAAGGTTTTCTTCTATTCCTAGAATTAATAATGAAAAAGAAGTAAGCACTCCTTCACAGTTACCTGAAACTCCACTAGTAGAACAAGAAGAGATTAGAAAAAGTAAAAGACCTAGGAAAGAAAAAAGCTTTGGTCCCGACTTTGTAGTCTATCTTGTTGAAGGAACTAGAGACACATCTTGTAATCAATATGCTTTGACTCTTAGCGTTGAAACAGACCCACAAACTTATAGTGAGGCAATTAAGTCTGTAGATTCAGCATTTTGGAAAGAAGCTATAAATGATGAAATGGATTCAATTTTGGGAAATAAAACTTGGAAATTAGTAGACTTACCTCAAGGATCTAAACCCATTAAGTGTAGATGGATATTTAAAAAGAAAATGAAAATAGATGGAACAATTGATAAATTCAAGGCTAGATTGGTTGCTAAAGGTTTTACACAAAAAGAAGGAATTGATTATTTTGATACCTATGCACCTGTTGCTAGAACCACCACTATTAGAATTTTAATTGCATTAGCATCTATATATAATTTTGAGATTCATCAAATGGATATGAAAACTGCCTTTTTAAATGGTGACTTAGAAGAAGAAATTTTCATGGAACAACCTGAAGGGTTTGTTATGCCTGGACAAGAAAACAAAGTATGTAAACTTATTAAGTCCTTATATGGCCTAAAACAAGCACCTAAATAATGGCATGAAAAATTTGATAAAGTCATTATTTCTTATGGTTTTAAAATTCATGAATCTGATAAGTGTGTTTATAGTAAATTTGCTAATGGTAAAGGTGTGATCATTTGTTTATATGTAGATGACATGTTAATTTTTGGTACTGATTTAGAAAGCATTAATAATACTAAGAGTTTTTTGTCTTCTAAATTTGATATGAAAGATATGGGTGTAGCTGATGTCATATTAGGAATGAGAATAATAAGGAAAGATAAAAATATAATTCTCACTCAATCTCATTATGTTGAGAAAATTTTAAAGAAATTTAATCAGTTTGATTGCACATCTGTTAGTACACCTTTTGAACCACAGCTAAAGATGATCCCTAATAATGGTAGAGCTATTTCACAATTGGAATATGCACGAGTAATTGGTAGTTTAATGTATGCCATGACATGTACTCGACCTGATATTGCTTATGCTGTTGGTAAATTAAGTAGATATACTAGTAATCCAAGTTTATTGCATTGGCATGCTGTCAGTAGAATATTAAAATATTTGAAAGGAACTATGGACTATGGTATATACTATAGTGGATATCCTTCAGTATTAGAAGGGCTTTCTGATGCCAGTTGGATAACTGAGCGGGAGGATCATTCCTCAACAAGTGGATGGATTTTCACTCTTGGTGGAGGAGCTGTTTCTTGGGGATCAAAGAAACAAACTTGTATAGCTGACTCTACTATGGCAGCTGAGTTTGTAGCATTAGCTGCAACTAGTAAAGAGGCAGAATGGTTAAGGAATTCATTGATTGAAATTCCAGTTTGGCCAAAACCAATGCCTCCAATATCTATACATTGTGATAGTGAGTCTACACTTTCCAGAGCTTATAGTAAAGTGTACAATGGAAAATCTAGACATATTGGCCTGAGACATAGTTATGTCAGACAAATGATTACAGATAGTGTAATCACAGTGGATTATGTAAAATCAAGTCAAAATTTAGCTGATCCTTTTACAAAAGGTCTTGCAAGAGGACTGGTGTCTAAGACATCAATAGGGATGGGACTAAAGCCCATTAATAATAATCACTCTTGATGGAAACTCAACTTGAAACTTGATATATTCAAGTCTCAAGTTCAATGATTAAAGTACATCATACGACGTGATTGTAAGCACTATGAAATTTAACATCCCAAGGATAAGTGCTTAGAACATGTAATGAATAATGAAAGAGGATGGGTTTAACCTTAATAGATTTATGGTGTTTTAAGTTACATGGACACCTATGATAATCTACCTATATGAGTGTGGAAGTGGTGCCGCTTCCTATGAGTATTGGGCTTGACTCTAAAGCACTCATGAAATCAAGGTACAGACACAAGGCCTAATTCATGTGTCGGCTTATATGGATAATCAGTGACTAAAAGATTTGTGTGTGAAGACAAATCCGGATAATCAATATAGATTGATAGTTCAAAGACAAGTCTACTATACTTTCATGGTTAACCTTGACGAACCTTCACAGGGTATTGGTTCAAGTCGTGAGACACCAATGCTTATACACAGTCTTACAGACAATCAAAGATTTACAAAACTTATTTTGAAAATGGTGGAGGAATGTTGGAGATTTTTAAAATAAGAGAGTAAGAGTTTTTTGGGTGTAAAAGCCTTAAGAGCTTGTCCCACATTGGAAGTGTGAGGAAGAGGTGGGAAGCTAACCCAAATATAAAAGGGGATAGTGTCCCACATTGGAAAATGTACAAAGCTAAGTGTCACCACTAAGCTATAAAAGGGGTGGGCAACCTTTGAGTCCCACATTGGAAAAATGTTAAGAATTTGTACACTTAATAAGTACAAATGGAAGATGAAGAGTTAATTCATCTAGCATTTAAGAGGCTATTCAAGAGACCTCAATATGGTGCGAAGCACCGTACGCACACGCACACGCACGCGCGCGCGCTTGCTTGCGGGTGCGGGGCAGTGGGCTGTAGAGGCGCTAGTGGCGCACTTTGCACTTCGCATGCCGCAGTGGTAGCGGGTTGCCGGGTCGGATGGCGGTAGCTCGGGCGCGGTCACTTTTTGGTTGACCCGTGCAAAACCGATTCGGTATTATTATACCTGTTCGGAAATGACTTAAGACTGTTGGTAATTAATAGTCATACCTGTTCGGAACTGACTTAATTCAACAGTCATGACTCTTGAAGACAAAGCCTTTCATTATCTATAAATAAAGGCTGCCTAAAAACGGAATTACATTGATAACAAAAACCAGTTTCAGATTTCCAGACCCTGCTGTTACTCTCTTACAATTTTCAGGAGATACAAATTCTCTTATTCTGTTTTGTGCACATAAACAGAATAAAAACTTGATTGACTGTTCTTCGCTGCTACATCCAAGGGCTGTCTTCAAATATACAAGTTGCAGACAGTGCAATTGCTTCATTGTATCTTGAGTACGGATTTGCTGATTCCCGTTTGTATACCGAAATTCTTCGTGTGGGGCAAATACTGTATTTAGGAAAGTGACATCACGCCTTGAAGTTTTATAGTGACTATTCAGAAATTACATTGTTGTATTGAAGTTGACATTTTTGAGATATATAAAGAGTTCCATTTCTGTATTTGCATTCATAATTTCCAACACATATAACTCCTGTAGACAGCAATAACAAACTGATTCCAATTTGAACCAAATGAGCAGCTCTTCTCATTGTAACCAAATGAAAATCAACATAAACGTCAAAGCAACTCAACCACCATATAATCAACCAGATAAGAGGCATATAGAAGGCATAGAAAACTGATGCAACAGCAACTCACAGTTAGCAAAATATATAAGTGCATACTGGAGTCTGCCACCACCAATTAACTGAGTCAAATTGAAATCCCATATTACAAAGCCTTTATGCAACCCATTCCCTCTCAGTAAATGTGCGAACAATGAAAACTCATTTGAAGATATAGTATTGGTAGTTTGACCATCTAACCTTCAAATCCCTTGGATCTTTATAAGTCTTCGACTGTACATGGGCAATAACAACCATAGAGTCCATTTCAAGCCAAATTTTATTCCAACCATTGAACCAAGAAAATACGATTCCCACGGACATGTTGCCCCTTTTTACTAAACAAGACAAGTACATTGGGATTAATCGAATTGCGAATTAAGGTGAGTTTGGTTTACGAACATTTTTTGTTTCGGTTATGCATTTGTTAGTAGAAGATATCATCAATCATACAAAACTATTCTTTATTTCATCAACATTTGATAATAAAATGATCAACACTTGAAAATGAACAAACACACAACTTTTTTATTTGACCATCTCTTGAAATTAAAATCGTAACTAATATTCACTGATCTAAAAAAACACGCAAACTTTGGCTTCGAAGCAGACATAGTGACAACAACAGTGACAAATTAGTGGGTTAAACCCTTTTCTTTATTTTTTTAAAATGGGAATTTCACGTAATTGAAAATCCTAGATTTATTTTTTTGAAATTTTGGAATTCCCAAATTTCTGGATTTTTAATATATTTTATGAATTTCCGATTTTTTTCCTATTTTTTTATTTTTCCGAATTCGGATTTTTTTTTATTTTTTTAAAAAAATCGGACCGAAAATCGGAATAATTATTTTATTTTCGAAAGTTGACTGTTGTAAAGCCTCTTTGAACAATGTCAAGAATAACGTACATGACCATGCTGACGTATCTTCGTTTTATTCGTCACCACCCGCAATAATCCAACGACCACCCGAATACTCCCTTGCCCAATACTTATTGCTAAAACAACTCCTTATGTGAACCAGCCCCGCCTGAGTTTGTGACCTCTCCATTTCAAACTTTGCGTGCGGACTCGCAACCGCCTCTCCGGAGAATTGGAGAAACCCATTCCCCGTCCCCTCTTCATGTCTGTAGCGCAAGAATTTGTCGTTGGAATTTGATCTCAACACCTCAAATCTTGGTAATGACATTCTCTCTCTCTCTCTCTCTCTCTCTCTCTCTCTCTCTCTCTCTCTCTCTCTCTCTCTCTCTCTCTCTCATGCTTCTTTCCCCAACTCCATTATGGTTTTTATAATACAACTAGTGTATGCTCATCCTTGAAGGCACACATATAATTTTGAAATGTATAAAGTCGTATATAATGTAAATAATAAATAATTTTAGATTATAAGTGTAAATTTTCAGATATTTAATCGTGTGAATTTAAGTAGGGTTGAATCTTGTGTAATTAAGTCAAAAAATTATTTTACAATACATTAACGCCCAGTTTGGTTGCACAAATTGTTTGATTATGTAAATTGGTTCATTGTGAATTAGTGAATTGTAAATGAGTGAATTTGAAATGAGTTAAATCCAATTTTACACAATGTTTGGTAATTTGAAATTAATGTTAAGGTTCTATGAAAAAAAGGTAAAAACAAATCAAGAGAGAGAGAAAGAGGGAAAATAGAGAGGGGGAGGGGGAGGGGGAGGGGAGGGGGAGAGGGGGCATGCACTTTATGTCACTCCTATTTCAAATGGACTCATTTCACGTGTTTTGTGAAAAGATCCAATTTCAGATTTTACACATGAACTAAAATTGTGCAATTAATGAATCATTTCATTAATGAAACCAAACACAATTAATGGGTCAATTTGTAAATGGATCAATTTATTAATGATCCAATTTACAATTACGGGACAACCAAACGGGGCCTAAGTGTATATAATTTAAACTTTGTTTATAGGACTATACATCTCGTTTTAAAAAAATAGTCCAATAACAATACTAATAGTCCGTCCTGGACCTCGTAATATTGTAAACTTTTATATAACACAAATAATTATTAATAAATTAAAAAAATTGAGCATAGTTTCCTGTCTTGTGCTCCATCCCGCTTTTATAAGAATATTTGACCCAACGTGGAACTCAAGCTTCAAATGGACGATTGAAATCCATATACAAACAAATTACCAAGATTTGTGAGATTTTACTCAATTGGCAATATAAATCGAAAGGAACTAACAAAGAAAAAACAGTTGGGAGCTCATCATGTTATTTCAGTTGGAGTTTTCAAATTATTAAAGCAAAATTTGACTTCTATGCAATGGTAGGTCAAGTGATGTGTATGTGTATGTGTATGTTATGTTCATATTATAATTTTATGCATTATTCATGTATATTTTCATTTGGTAACCATATATGTAAGATATTAATATTTGTTTAAGAGGGAAAAATTAGTCTATTTATCTAGCAAAACTTACTAAATACCCGCAATATTTTATTCTCGTAGATTTAGAAAAAAAATTGTGAATGTGTTTAAAGTAAATTTAAATTACGAAGATTTTTGGGATTTTACTATAAAAGTAAGGAATGCATTAATATTACTAAGAAGAAATAAACAAGTGGGAGCTCATCATGTCATTTCATTTGGAGTTTTTCAATTATTAAAGCAAAATTTGTCTTCAATGTAATGGTATGTCAAGTGATGTGTACGTATATATTATGTTTATATTATAATTTTTTACATTATTCATGTATATTTCTATTTTGTATAATATTACTATTTGTCTGAGAAGGCAAAGTTAGTCTACTTATCTAGCAAAATGTAATGAATACACACAACATTTTGGTGTAAAAAGAATTGTGAAAGTGATTATAGTAAATTTAAATTATTTTATTTTAATTAGTTGTTTGTGCTTATATGGCTTACTTATTGAATGTTGGTGCTCATGTGCCCTACTCTATTGCATTGAAGTAGTTAGTTGTAGTTCGATTTTATACCTATTAGAATTTGACAAATATATAAGCAATATTGATGTTGTATTTTTTTAAGTTAGTTGTTTGACGTACTGGATTTTGTTTTAATTGTGAGTTAGTATATGATTTCATTTCATGTTGTGTTTTGTCTGAATTTTGGTGGGATAGTATTTTAACATTTTAGGTGCTTTATATCTTACATATGAGTACCATGTAATGGTGTGTGCATCCTTATACATTTTTCTATGCATTTTAATGCTTGGGATTCGAAGCCACCCTACACAGTCATTTGAACAACTATATAATCGTTCAAATGACATAATGATGAGGGGAATTTTCAAACGCTTTGACATTGAACGAAGAGTATTGCGAAGTGGGCAAATTGTCTGAATGACAAATTTTTTCATGACGTGATAAAAATTTCAATGGCAAATTTTAAGCTAAAAAGGTCAGGGTTGTTTGATAACATCAATTTTTCAGCTAACAAAAGTCAAAATTTTGATTGAATTAATGGTACAAGTGGCAAATGTAAACAAACTGATATATATATATATATAGGGATATTCTCAGGTGCGGATCAAACCGTGAGCACCCGGTGCAGACTTTGTCCTCTTCCTCACGTGGTCCCCTCGTGGTCCCTTAAGACATTTTGTTATTTTCCTTAGATGGTCCTCCTCTTGTCTTATACTAAAACCTTAGTTTAAGACTATATATTTAAAAAATTTATAGTTTAGACCCCAAATTTGTATCAAGACCTTAAAGGATTTAGAAACTCACCGAATTCCGACCAAACCCCTAATTCTGGTATCAAAGCCATAAGACGTTCCTTTTAGACTTATAGTAAAAAGACATTAATGCCCTTGGGATTTATCCCTCGCATTTACCAAGATATTTTTGGAACCAATCCAGACTACCATCCCATACCCATAACTGATTTAGACCCAGTAGGTTGTTTAACCTCTCACATAGACAGTTGTTCACACTCCGAACACATTCTAGCCAAACACGCAGACAGTAGACAAGTTACTGCTAGTGCTATTAATAGTATAATAGACCAAAATAAGTGTATACTCCTTATATTAAGACAATTAATAAAAGACACTCAAACCCTAGAAACAGAGATAAAAAATATCTCTAAGAGATTACTAGAAATAGATAATCAAATCCTAATAGACATTGTCCATGTTTTATAAGAAATAAATATTAAGACTAATCATATAGAAGTCCTTAACAAAGACATCTTAGAAATTAAAACATTAACTAAAAATCAAGACAGTGAGTTAATTAAACTTATTAAAGAACAAGCTAAGCTTATCCCTAGATTAGATAGTTATCTTCCTAATGGAGATAGTTAGATCAGACTGGAATGAGGTACCAAGAGACCTCTCCATTAAGACTTTATCAAAGAATTTTAGAAAAGATAAATGATGATAAATTTTATTATAAGATAAATTAAAATGAGATTGCCAACGCGGCTAAAGCAACTAGACTTATATTAGAAAGATTAAATTTAATTTCTACAACCATAGCAGCTACCCAAGACTATAGCAGTAGCTTTGTTAAAGACTTACATTTAGATTGAAAGGCTAAGACAGAAGGATTAACTACCTTCTATACAAACTTTGTTAAATTCTAACAGAATTTAGCAAATTACCTTAATAATATGGAAAGCCATAATCTATCCAAAATGGATAGTATTATTAATGAACTTAGACTAGACATGGCCCAAGTAGAAGAAAAATACAAAGAAATTATAAATGGAATTAAGGCTATATATAATAAGCCTTCCCAAGCAGAAATAGACTCTCCTTTTATTCTAACTCGTTTAGATAAAATAGAAAAGACTGTAGAATCTATAGAAGTTAGAACTATGTAACAACAAGAAAAAGATAATGAAATAAAAGACTATATTACAAATGTTGCAAAATCTCTAGTCAATTCTCTAGCTAGACATGGTGAAGAAATTTCTGAGAAGACTAAAAAAGAGAATAAGAATTTTAAAGAAGAAATCCTTAATCAGATAAAAAGACAAAAGGATTATTCAGACTTCATAGAAAGAATTAAAAAAAGACTTGAACAAAAACAGGTAACCACTTGTAAATTTAGAGAATCCCCTCCTATATAAACTAGAGAAAGGAATACCATAGGTAGACGAGTCATAAATGACGGATTAGATAAGACTAGTAAGATAGTTAGCTCTATTCCAAATATTGGACAGAGTAATCATATGCTCCAAAGACTTAAAGATTCATCCTCCAATGTTAGAACATGGTGGAAAGAAATAAATTTCACCAATCCTCTCAAATGGAAAGAATGGGGTGAAGTTGACTGGAAGATTGTTGAAGATTCCATTCATAATGGACAACTTCCAGCCGTTAGATACATAGACTTGTTTAAGGAAGGTGCCAATCCTAAGACTCCTAATTATAACATGACTTACCATTGTAGGAATCATGTTTTAAACAAATCCTATACTGAGCTCCAAGTATTTAACTCAGAATGGCTTAGAACTAGAGGAACTGATAGGAAGTTTCAATTCCTAACCTTTGAACTCTTTCAACCAAGAATCCAAGGATTACATAGACCTCAGAATAATATCAACATATTATGTTGTTTAGTAGATAAAAGATGAAAAGATTTTGAGAAAAGCCTTATTGGGATAGCCCAATTAGAAATGTCAGACAATATAGGATACTTCAATGTCATTTCGGCATTTACAGTAACCGTAGACACAGCCAAACATTTTAAGTTAATCTTATATGCTAGTGGCTATGAAAACTATATTATCCCAGGCGCTAATATAAATATAGAATTCCAAAGCTATGTGAAGTTCTCCTAATTTTCTTATGAAGGAATGCAATCGGGAATTCCTAGCGGTAGACTTAATGAAGAAATCTTAGTTAGATCCAATGTTTCAGACTATAATCATACTTACAGTATTAGGAATACTGGAGCTATGAAAGAAAATGCTAAGACCCTATGGCAATTGCCAGAATTTTAAGAAACTAAGACTATACAAAATAAACCTTTGTTTATTAATCAAGACGACGTTACTGGAAATGTTACCATCCAGTTTGGTCCTCCTAAGATTGTCAATAAGAATATCCAGACCGAAGAAATTAGATTTAGGAATATGGGAGAAGCCATAATCAATGATCCTTCAGAAGGAGAATATAGTAGTAAGACTAGTGCTAGTTTACTAAGACAAGCCCCGGTAATTAGACCTAGAAGATCATTTGAACAAAAATACTTAATTAAAGAAAAAGCTAGAATCCAAAACTTTGGACATGAACTCTCAGAATTGGATATGAAGACATTTAAAGATCAACTTAAGAAAAGTTATTCTGTTAGATTTCAAGAAAAAGAAAGATTTAATATGATAGCCCAAGACCGCGTATTAAAATTAAAAGAATCTAAGAATACAAAAGAACTTCTTAGAAACCTAAGACTAATAGAAGAATGAGAACAAAGATTAATGCCAGCTACACAAGTAGAACCTAGTAAAAAAGAGATAGGAAGTAGTAGTAGGCTAGAAGATGCTCCTAGACTTTTTAGTAAACCAATACGAATAAATATTCTTATATACTCAAGCACCGTAGTTAAGACTAAACCTGATTATATAAAAGACTTTCCAACCAGTGACAAGAGTTTCACCCCTGTTAAGACTATGGCAAGCCAAGCTATAAATCCAGTAGGTATATACCTTAACCTAGACAATATTCAAGATAGGAAGAAGGCCTTAGATGAATGGCGTAATCAGATGAACATGTGTTTTGCATCTAATGAACAATGGGATGCAAGTTCATGTAAGCAGTACGTTGAGCAATCTATTAGAGGTATTGCAAAAGATTACTTAGATAGTTTAAGAAAGGCTACAGATGAAGACTCCTTAGCTAAGGTTGAAAAGATGAAAGAAAACTTAGAAGAAAGATCAATTAAAGAATATATTCAATTGTTCACATCAGAATTCATTGGAGCTGGACATCTAGCTCAAATCAATGAACAAGACCTAGTAAAAAATAAGTTAGCCCTCCTTAGCATTTGCAAATTAAATAAGATAAATGAATATAGCAATAATTATGAACAACTATATTACCAAATTAAAGAATTTGGGGAGACCTTAAAGGATGAATACTTTAGAAAGATACCAGCCATAGGACAAATCCTAATTAATGAATATATGAATTGGCCAAGAGTAGCTGGAGTTCAGAACGACTCCCTTGATGAAGGAATAAATTTCACCAAAGACTATATCATATCTACGAGACGTGATATAACTCAAGAAAAGTTGATAGAAGAGACTTTCAAGCAGATACCTTCAATCAAAGATGAAAGAGACATCGCTCCAATCCAATGGGGATGTGGAAGTGAATCTAAGAAATTCAAAAAGAAATTAGAATAGAAACATAGGAAGTTTAAGACTAGACCTTTAGGATTTCCAAAGAAATATAGATTTAGACCATCTACTACTTTTAGGGAAAAGAATTTGAAGACTAAGAAAAATAGATTTAACCAAAGAAGATATTTTAAGAAGAATACTAGTAAGTATAAGAAGGTTCCTAATTATAGGAAAGAAAAAGATTTAGCTCAATCTAAGACTGCCACCAAAGAATGTTGGACTTACGGCAAAGAAGGACACTTTGCTAAAGATTGCCCTAATAAGAAAGATAAAGAAAGTATTAAGATTATTAATACAATATTAGACTATGCAGATCAAGAAGAGTTAGATATCCTATATGCTATAGAAATATCAGACATAGAAGATGATGACAATACTAGTGTCTATAGTGCATATACAGATAGTGACTCAGAAGACTATAATAGTGATACCGATGAGTATGAAGACTCTCAGGACACTTTAAACTTGTATATGATGCAGACTAATCAAGACGATTTAGATAATGAATATATAAACTTTAAAGAATCTTGGTATAAGTTCATATTAAGCCCATTTTTAAAGAAAAGATGGACAGTTAGTAATCCTGAATTACTAACCTATATACCTAGATGCTATTTTGATGAAATACATTATTGTACATTTGAAATGAAATATAGCAAGAAAGACTTTAGATGCGTAGAATGCTTTGAGATTATATAAATAGAATTATTTATGGTTAGTGTTATTTGTCAATTACACTACCATGAAGACTATTGGAGAACTAGATTTAGAGCAATTTATACTAACCAGTATGACGCTCAAATAGACTTAGATATTAAAACATATTATCAAGACATTGATAGAAATATAGCTAAAAGATTCCAAGAAAATGAAGACTTCAAAGGAAAGGGAATTTCCTATGATTTAGAAGAATACCATTCTGATAGTAGTTCAAAAGACCAAATACCCTTAGATTTTATAGAAAAACCTCAGAAAGGAATATCTATTTTAGAAAAGAATAATTTAGGAATTTCTACTAAACCACATGCTTGTTTTGTAGAATTATTTGTTCAACACAAAGACTATCCTAAAAGACTTTCAGCTTTTATAGATACAGGATGCTCTCAGAGTATTTGCAAGGCTAATGCCTTCCCTGAAGACTATTTTTTAGAAAGTACCCAAGAAATCTATGGTAAAGTGGCTAATGGAGATTCATTTACCTTATATTTCCAGACTATTCCGATTTATTTTAAATTAGGAAATCAGACCAACAAAATCGTTAATCATCGGTTTTGGATAATGGATCCTCGTCCTAGTTTCACAGGAAACATTATTTTAGGACAAGACTTTACTAGTAAATATCATCCTTATACTCAGTATAACGATAAGATATTAATTAGTGATCAAGAGGAATTTAATATTAAAGCCCCTCTAATAGATCACAAGACTACCTTTGACCTTATGCAGGTCAAACCCAACTATAGACCCATAAAACATCAGAGTTCTTCAGTTGAGCATGGTGGACCTAGACTTACAACCCAACAAGAAGCCTTAGAAATTACTAAACCCTTACAAAAAGAGTGTAAGTGTCCAGACCAAAAGTGTTATAAACAAATAACGCTTATACAACAAGACATCTTAGATCAAGCCCAACATACCCTATTACAGGTTCAAGCTATATCCAAACAGAAGAAAATGGATATAAAAGTAGAAAAAAAAAAGATTAGACAACTAGTAGAGCCTACTTTAGGAGAAAATCCCATCGCTAAGTGGGATAAAGACCAAAGTTATTGTGAAATCATCCCTATTAACCCAGACACCACTATTAATGGTGGAACCTATAAAAAAGGATATTCACAAGAAGATGGAGAAGAATTCCAGAAAGACATAGATGAAATGCTTAAATTAGGCATTATTAGAGAAAGTAAAAGTAGACATAATTGCCTAGCCTTCTATGTTCAAAATGAATCTGAACGTAAAAGAGGAAAAAGACGTATGGTTATAGATTATAGACACTTAAATAAGAATGGTGAATTTGATTCTTACAAGATACCAGACAAGAATAATTTGATCAATTTGATTGAAGATAGAATTATATTCAGTAAGTTTGATTGCAAATTAAGCTTCTGGAAAATTAAGATGCATCTAGATAGTATTACTTGGATAGCCTTTAGTGTGCCCCAAGGAAAATACGAATGGTTAATAATGCCATTTGGATACTTGAATGATCCTCAAGTTTTTCAAAGAAGAATGGATAATATATTTAGACCTTATTCAGAATTTTATCTTGTTTATATAGATGATATTCTTGTAGTCAGTAAGACTGAGATAGAGCATGTAGACCATCTTAAAAAGATTATTTTAGAATTAGACAAACATGGTATTGTTATTTCCGAAAGGAAAATGCAATTATTTCAGACTGAGATAGACTTTGTGGGAATGCATATTAATAAAGGAAAATTATCCTTAGCAGAACACATAACTAAAAAGATTCTTGAGTTTTCAGATCAACTTAAGGATAAAAAATAATTACAATCATTTTTAGGATTGCTTAATTGTGCTGCAGACTTTATTAAAGACCTTGCTTTAAAAAGATAAAGCCTAACATCCAAATTAAAAGGAACACATAAAACTAATTGTTAATGTAAAAAACTAGATTATATCCAATTAATCAATCACATATAAAAATGAATAAACAAGACAAAGGATTTTTAGAGTGGTTCAGCCTTATGAAAATGGCCTATGTCCACTGTTTTGTATTACTGACTGTTTGCTTTGAATCTCGATAATAGGTTTACCAAGAGATCCAAAGTCCCCCCTTATGAGGAGGTTACAATGTATTTATAGCCTTGAGGCTGCACATGTGAAAAGATAATGGGTTTTTATCTAGTAGGCATATACAGCTGTACGATAATAATGCACATTTAATGCGCAGTCCCCTTTTGATTCTCTTGATTTAGATGCTCTACACGCTAAGTAGCTCGGACCGCTTAAGTTGCTCGGTACGCTTGAGTAACTCGGAGCGCCTTAGTAGCTCAGTGATAGTATGCTATTCGTTAAAAGTATTTGTATTTGCCACATAGATTGACACGTGTCTTCAAGTGGTTGGTCCACGTCAGCAGACTAAATTGGTATCAACAGAAGCCCCCAATGTTTCACAGTTGAGGTTGAAGGAGAGTGTGGAACATTTTTCTTGAAAACTGCTTGGATTACCAGTCTTCTTGAATTTTTAGGAAGATTTTACTTATATATAATTCCTTTTATAGCGCATAATATCAAGCTTCATAAATATTTTGAATTTTCACGATCACTTCGATATTTGTGCCTTTTTCTTCTTTTAGCCGTCGGAAATACAAACGTCTTCCCTTGTAATCATTGCTTTTCTCTATTCCCGAGGTAAAGTATTTAAGTGTGACAGAAATCCTATCGTCTTTCACTTTTAAATCTGTATCTCTGAACTCTTCATTTTCTCTCTATCTTGTGCCTTCGTTCTTTTCATCGTTCATTGTCAACTGATCTCTCTTTCTTCTGTAAGATTTTCTTCCCTCTTCTTTATTTACTTTATTCACCATGGTTTATCTTGTTGAATCGTTAGATAAATTTCGGTCTGAGTTTTTAATCCATTCGTGGGTTATTTTGGAAGAACTTTCTTGTCCTTATGATTTATTTTCTTTGGCTGAGGGACACTGGTTCCCAAGTCTTTTTGTAGCCGAATGTGTTTTTCTTTCCCGCCAAATCCCCTGTGTTTGGAGTTTTGCCAATATTTCAATATTGTACCTACAAGAGTAGCTCCAAATACATGGAGGGTAGTTAATAGCGTACATAGGTTGAATCAACTTCATGGAACTCGTTTAGGGATTCCAGAAATTATGTATTGCTATAGATGGGTTACCAGTGATACTACTTTCTATTTAAAAACTAGGTTTTCGAATAGAGCTTTGGTTGTCAATCTTCTCGATGCCAATATGGACTATTTTGGGGTTGTGATGAAAAATTGGCAACACCCTCTATTAAATGGAAATGATGTGTACCAAGGTCCCAAGTGTCCACCTTATGGCAATGGGATAGGTTGTTTTCATTTTGAAATCTTGTTTTCTTTGAATTCGATGAAATGCGTCATTGACATTAATTTTGTTTGTTACAGTTGACAGTAAAAGGAAGCCTCCAAAAGTGACTGATGTTAATATAAAATATTTAAAACTTATCTGGGGCTTGCATCAATTAATTGCTGGGGAGCACATTAGATCTTCTTCCTATTTGTTGCGATACATAAGTTCCACTTAATCTTTCATTGCTCGTCCTGTGGTGGTTGATCTTGACCGAATACCAACCGCTGAAACCAGTGTGGAAGGTTCTTCTTCTGACTTAAGTACTCCTATTACTGATCTAATGAAGAAGAGGAAATCTCCCCATTTTTTGACAAGTCTACTTTTGCCACTGAGGAGGTCAAGAAGAACAAACAAGATGTCCCAGATAAGGGGATAAATAATATAGATGCACCCCCTTCCACTGCTGCTAAGGAAGCTGGCAAGAAGCCCCTTGTGCCTCCGAAAGAGACAACACCTTCAAGTGAGATTGTTGTCATTTCACCAATAGAGACATCACCTTTAATTGAAAGTGCTCCTTCTCCTCTGAGGAGTTTGAAAAAAAGTTCTACTGATAGACCTGTTGAACCTATCTCTCAACCTTCAAATGTTGAAGGTAATGTTCCAACTCTTATTCCTCCGAGATCTGCTACGGGCTTGATAAAATCTTGGACTGTCCTAGAATTCCAAGGCATTAAAGATACCTTCTCTCGTGAGAGAATTACTACTTTGGCTGCTCAACACATTACGTCAGTAAGTATCGTTACCCTGAGTCCTTTATTTTTTAGTACTATATTCATATATTGACTTAAAATTATTCCTTTTTTTAGCTCGTGACGTGTTTCATTTGAAGAAAGATGAAGCCATCAGGGCTTCCACTTCCTCGGGTAGAATAGAAGAAGCTTTTAATGGATTAACTCAATTTTTCAAGGAATCTCGTTAGAGGTACGAGGAAGACAAAAATGCATGAGAGAAAAAGCTCCAGTCTGTTGAAACAAATCGAGATCAAGTTGTGACTTCCTCTAAAGAGTTGGAGAAGAAATTAAAGGATTCCGAACAACATAACAATGAGATTAAAGTCAAGCTTAAGTCTGCGGAGGAAAATGTCGCCAAGCTTCAAGATGCTGAACGACTTGAGAAAGAGGCAGAAGAAAAACTAAAGTCTTCCGAAGAGCTCCTTAGGGAAAAGACTTCCTTGGAGAGGGAAAAAAGGAAAATTACTGTTAAAAAATATGTTAGTGATGGTTGGGACAAGGGTTGGAATAAGGGCCTGGCTGTTATGTCTTCTCAAATGGAGTATGCCAGTGTTAAATATTTTAGGGATGGATGGGTAGTAGCCTTGAAGAAACTGAAGGTTGCTAAAAATTCTGAGTTATTTTAGGAGCATACTCATGGCCCTCCTCCCTCTCTTGGAGAAGAAGAAAAAGATGAAGCTGCATCAGATGAGTCTTCTATGATGACAGGAGAGAAGGTCCCTATTGTTGCTGTTGTCCAATCCTCCGAGCAAGTCCAACAAGCTAGCACATCTACCGAGCAACTGGTCGTGCTCTCCGAACAACCAACTCCTTCATCCAAACTATTCGAAGAAGTCGTAGGAAATAAAGAGATGGTGTAGAGTTGTTCGGGTCTTTTTATTTCTTTGTTTTCTTGGATGTAACCCTGAACTGTGTTTTCCTTTATCGTAATGAATAAAAATGAATTTTTGTTGTTCGTCTGGAATTTCTCTCTTACTTGCTCTGCTCGCATCATTGTTGATTTTGTTTTTCATTTTCTCTTTGCTAATTTGTTGCCAAGATGGAATTCTTATCAGCTAATGATATAGAGTTGATGAAGAAGTGCAATGAATACTTCAAAGATGGTCATGCAGACCTTACTGAGGACCAGATAATTGACATCCTCGGATCAGGTGCTTCTGAATGAGCAGTTGATGCTTACCAGTACTTGAAGTACCTACTTGATCGTGCTATAGCCAACAACGTGGCTTATTACACTTTTGCATCAAGGTTATGAGAAAAAGTATCAGCAACTGAGTGCTGACAAGGGATATGATAAATACATTTCACCTCATGAGAAAAAGGAAAGTGTGATAAAGCTTGAGATTGAAGAGCACAAACATATTGCCAAGTTACTGGAGCAAGAAAATATCGCATTGTAGGAGGAAGTACAACAACTCAAATCTTCTGCCTCTTCTTCTTCGGGAGCCTTGGTCCCCATTAATGATGATGGTTTTTCCTTTTTAGAAGTAGAAAATGCTAACTTACGGGATGAGTTAGAAACTTTAAAACGAGCAGGACCTTCCACACCTGCTCGTGGCAGAGCAAGATCTTCTTCTCGTGGATGACAAGGGCTGGTCGGATTACTATTGATGAAACGAGAACTCAATTGGCCTTAGAGAATCAAGCCGTTCAATTGATGGCGAAGAATCAGACTTTGGCAGACATGTCTAAGAAGATTCAGAGTTTCACCGACCAACTCTCCAATTAGAGTTATGCTCTTGAAAGTAAAGAAATTCTTGTGAAAAAGCTCCACGAGCAACTTGAGAGATTAATTTATCAATTTCACAAACAGCCCAGGGAATTTTGGATGGCTGGGTATAATGAAGCTCTGTATCATCTTGATGCTCATTTGCAGCAATTGAACAACGAATGATATAGGCAGGGGTGGTTTAATGCCTTATGTGTCCTGAAGCTGGAGCAAGGTTATTTCTTGTAGGATTATTATGAACCCAGAGTTCTTGATTTACATGTGCCTCCCTTCAAACTTGACCTTAATTGGATTCCAACTCGTGCTATTCGTCAAATTTTGATCTCCAAGTATCTCGATGATTATAGTCTTCATTCAAACTTTGAGATATCTCGTCCAGAGCACTTGCTTGATCGACCATCCATAATGAATTTCAGAATCTTGCGAGATATAAACTTTATAAACTCCCCTTATGCATTGGATGATCCTCCAGCTGGGGAAGAACCTGTTTCAAAAGCAGAGGGAAAGAAGCCCATAGAATAGGACATTTGTAATGGATCAAATTTCATATCTTATGTAATCTACGTTGCTTTAATAAAGAAAGATTTAGTCTTTTTCCATTTCATTTCCTTCGAAATAATTTATAGATAATGTCCTTGCTATTCATTGGTGAATATATATATATATATATCCTATTTTATTTTTTTAGATAATAGAACTTGTCCCATTTGTTGTTTGATTATAGTGACTTGTCACTCTTTGGGCCTAAACAATGGAATGATTTTCATCCCATATTCTTGCTTAGTTGTAGTAATCTCGTCTGGATTACCTTGTTGCCTAGACAGTGGGTGCCCCGGGAGGTCATCCATCTTCTTGCCTAGTTTGACACCAACCAACCGGAGTTGGTGGTTAGTGAATTACCGACCAACCGGAGTTGGTGGTTAATGAATTACCGACCAACCGGAGTTGGTGGTTGCTGCTCTGAATATGTATAATGTGTAGTGTGTAGCACTAATATTCCAAAAAAAATTCAACAAAGGAGGAAATATGGGCTATACATCCTTTTATTCATATTGAAAGAACTGTGTTACATGTGGACTTTAATTACTGACAGTACTTGCGCAAATGCTCTGCATTCTTGAACTCTTCTCCTTCCAAGTTCTCAATTCTGTATGTCCCAGGATGAACAGCTTCAGTTACTCTGTAAGTCTATGCCAATTGGCTTCCAGTTTGTTATGCTTTTATATCACTTTCTTCAGCACATAATCCCCTTCTTTCAAATCGTACTGCTTTACCCTTTTGTTGTAGAACAAGGCTATTCGTTGTTGGTATGAGGCATTCCTGATGGCTGCTTCTTCCCTAACTTCTTCGAGCATATCCAAGTCTAAAAGCCTCATCAAGTCGCTTATAGGAGAATTGAAATTAAGCACCCTATGTGTAGGTAAACCCAATTCAGCAGGTATGACAGCCTCACTCCCAAATGTCAACATGTATGGAGATTCCCCAGTTGTTGTTCGTGGTGTAGTGCGATAAGCCCACAACATAGAGTGTAACTCGTTGATCCAATTTCCTTTTGCATCATCCAAACGTTTTTTCAAACCATTCAGTAGGATTCTGTTCGTCACTTCAGTTTGCCCATTGCTCTGGGGATGGCCTGGTGCAGAGTGGATTTTCAGTACATTGAATTGATGACAATATGCAACAAATTTCTCGTTGTCAAACTGGGTTCCATGGTCAGTAATGAATGCGTGTGGGAGACCATATCTACAAATAATACTCTTCCAAATGAACTAATAGACCTTGTCATATGTCATATCAATGAGAGGTTCATCTTCCACCCATTTAGTAAAATAATCTACAGCAACCACGAGGTATTTGAATCTTTTTTTGGTCGTCGAAAGTGGCCCGACCAAGTCTATCCCCCACATGGCGAATGGCCAAGGGGAAGTGATGGGTGTTAACAATGCCTGGGGAGTTCTTCGAATGGAAGAGAAACGTTGGCATTTATCGCACTTCTTAGCATAAGCTGCGCAGTTAGCTCTCATCGTTGGCCAGTAGTACCCCTGTGTTGTTATCCTCTGTAAAAGCGTCCGACCTGCTACATGACCCTTCGTGAACCTCTTCAATCAAGTCCTTAAGTTCGGAGGGATGGACACATCTCTGTAGTGCTGCTATAACTCCTCTTCTATACAAAATGCCACTGGTCAGTACGTAATGAGCAGCTTTAAACTTTAATTTCTTGATCGTCCACGGATGGAAGTTGGTTGGGTGTTAAATTCGATGATCCCGTAACATCCACGGGTTGGTGTGTATTAAACTCATGCTCTTCGAAGGTATCAGAGTGAGTAAACTCTGCGATAAAATTCGCTACTGCCTGCCCCTTAAGTGACGACCTAGGCTCATAAACTATGTCATATTCACCAAGTTCTACTGCCTAGTACATCAATCTTCCTAATTTCTCTGGTTTATGCAGAGCTTGTCTTAATGGCATATCATTATACACCACTATATTATGGACTTGGAAGTATGGCCTCATCCTTCTGCTCGCTTCGATTAGTGCCAGTGCTAACTTTTCCAGTCTTGGATATCTGATCTCTACTCCTCGAAAGGCCTTACTGGTGTAGTAGATCGGTTTTTGTATTCTGTCCTCCACTCTTATCAATGCCGAGCTAACTGCATTTTTTGAAATTGCTAGATACAAGTATAATTTTTCTCCCATCACTGGTCTAGATAACAATTGAGGTGTCGCCAGATATTTCTTCAACTCTTGAAAGGCCTCCTCGCATTCACCATTCCACTCAAAAGTTTTTCGGAGTGTTTTAAAGAATGGGAGGCATCTATCTGTTGATCGTGGACAAATCTGTTAAGCGCTGCAACTCGCCCTGTGAGACTTTGCACTTCCATCTTCGTAGTTGGAGATCGTATCTCCAATAGGGCCTTGATCTTTTTCGAGTTTTCTTTGATACCTCGTTGATTAACAATATATCCGAGAAATATACCATCTCGTACTCCAAATATGCATTTGGTGGGATTCAACTTCATTTGATACTTCTCTAGTTGATCAAAAGTCTGACCTAGGTCAACTAAATGATCAGCAGCTTTCTTGCTCTTTGTCAGCATATCGTCCACATAAACCTCCATGTTTTGACTGATTTGCTCTGCAAACACCTTATTCATAAGCCGCTGATATGTTGCACCTGCATTTTTAAGTTCGAAAGGCATAACATTATAGTAATAAGTTCCCTTTGGGGTGATAAAAGAGGTGCTTTCTCTGTCCTCAGGTTTCATTTTGATCTGGTTGTAACCAGAGTAAGCATCCATGAAACTCAATAATTCATGCCCCGAGGTAGCATCCACCAGCTGATCGATTCGAGGCAAAGGAAAATGATCCTTTGGGAAAGCTTTATTAAGATCAGTGAAGTCCACACACATCCTCCACTTGTTGTTTTTCTTCTTTACCATCACCACATTTGCTAGCCAATCTGGATATTTAACGTCCTCAATAAAAAGACTTTTTGTAGTTTCTCTACCTCTTCCTGTATAGCTTGGTTCTTTTCAGGACTGAACACTCTTCTTCGCTGCTTTACTGGCTTGATTTCCTTGTTCACGTTGAGCTCGTGACACAGGAAACTCGGGTCTATTCCTGGCATGTCTCCATGACTCCATGCAAAAGTCTGCTTTCTGCGCCTTAAAAATGCTACCAGTTCCTGTTTTAATGATACATCCAACGACGCGCCAATTTGGGTTATTCGTTTTGGGTGTTCGTCGTCCAGAATGATATTTTTGGTAGCTTCCATGACCTGACCTTTCACGAGCTGAGACTCGTCTCTAGGATCCGATGTTTCAATTTCTGCATCTTCTATTTCATCCACTTGATAGGTAGTAGTCTTTTTCCTGGATTCTTCCCGTTCTTCCTGTTCGGCAGATAAATTGTAGCATTCTCGAGCTACTTTCTGGTCGCCTTTCACCATTCCCACCCCAAAGTTAGTTGGGAATTTTAAACATTATTGTACAGTAGATGGTACTGCTTCGAACTTCTTCAGACCTACCCTTCCCATGATGATGTTGTAAGCTGATTTGACATTTTTATCCATTACGAAAAAGTGTACTCTTTCTGTTCGACAAGCAGGCCATGTACCAATAAGTATATCCAACTTGATCATCCCAAGTGGAAAAACCTTTTTGCTAGTAAAACCGAGGAGGGGCCTATGATAGGGCTCCAACTGGACTAACTTCAGATTCAAACTGTCAAAGCATGGGTAGAACATGATGTCTGCAGAGCTACCATTATCCACCAGTACTCGTGAAATCACCACTTCTTTCATTCTCATCTTGATTACTAATGGGTCATCATGAGGATAAAGTACACCTGTCAGATCGTTCTTAGAGAAATCGATCACCAGTTTGTCCCTATTCACCTTCCTTGGGTGATCATCTTCAGCCAAGTTTATGCGTTATATGTAAGAGCAAGCTTGGGCCTCATTGAGGTAAGCTTTCCTCTCCGCAGTCAGATATCCACCTCATGTATCTCCACCTGTAATGACATTACATTTAAATGACCCAAAATGGATTGAAAATACCTCGCGCTCTAGCTGTCTTGGCCTTTTGGGGAGGTCGGGATCATCTTCGTGATCTCTCTTCTTGTCTTCCTTTGCTCGATGAGGAGATTTAGATCTTTGCCTTCCTCGGTCGCTGGTCTTTCCACCATTTTGGCGATCAACATACTTAGCCAATTTTCCTTATCTGATGAGTGCCTTAATTTCATTCTGGAGAGCTATGCAACGTTTGGTCGTGTGACCTTGGTCTTTGTGGAATTCGTAATATTTGAACTTGTCCCTTTTGTCAGGATCTACTTTCATTATCCCTGGCCAGGCTAACTCCTCGCTGTTCTTGATCTCCTCCAGAATGTGATTTATATCTACCTTCAAGGGAGTATAATTTCCATATTTCCTCATCTTCTCCAGCACTTGCTTGCCTTTCGATTGCTTATTGCCACCATTGTTCTTCTGATCCTTCTTCTCGGTTTTACTAGCCTCAACCTTGCTCTCCTTAGTGTCTGTATTCTTCTTCGTAACCATGGCTTCCTGAGCGGTCATGATTTTGGTTGCCTTTGTCACTAGTTCTGCCATGGTCCTAGGTGGATTTTTGGCCAAAGTGTAGTACAGCTTATCTAGTAACAGTCCACTCATCAGAGCAATAATTGTTGTTTTTCTTCGTAATCTATTACCTCAAGTTTCTCATTATTGAAACGAGTAATGTAGTCTCTGGTACTTTCTTCTGTCTTCTGTCTAACACTCAATAAGTGTGCTACTCGTTTAACTGGTTTTGCCCTAAAACAGAAATTCCCTATGAAAAGCTCTGTCAGTTGAAGGAAAGTTGCAATCTTCCCCCGAGGAAGGTTATTGTACCATATTTGAGCTGACCTGGTGAGAGTGCCCAAAAATTCCCTGCATCTCATCTCGTCTGGAATCGCATAGATATCAGCAGCAACTTGGTATTGTTCTATATGGAGGACAGGATCAGTTTTTCCATCATATTTAGGTGTCACTATATGAGCTTTGAGTTTTGATGGCATGGGAAAATCCATGATTGCCTGCACAAATGGTGTCCCTTGTACAAAAGTTATTTGTAGGGGATTCTTGGCCTTAGCCATTTCCCCTAACCTGTCTTCTAACCTTTGAATAGAGCCTTTCCATGCATCGTTTCCCACCTCGGGCCTATTTATTCGAGTGACTGATCGCGTTGAATTTTCTTCTTGGGACCTTTCATTACGGGCTGCTGGGCATGATTGGGCAGAGCCCTCCCTTAGGTCGGATGGTCGTTGAGAGTTCCTCGACGCAATACTAGGAGGGCTTCTATTCCTCCTAGGGCCCAATAGATCAAAAGGGGAGATTCTACTCAACCTTTCTAGAGCGCTAGTCCTTTCTGGTGTTAGAGTGACATTCCGTTGAGAACCTGTAGCTCGTGCTGATGAGGTCCGATCGGGTTGATATGAAGGATCATTAGATCTCTCAGTACGATATGAGTCAGTACGTCTAGATTGAAAAACTTCTGGGAACAGCGTTCGTCTAGTTTTTAAGGATGGAAGATGGGTATTTCTCTGAACGCTTCGTTGTCCTGATCGGGCATGAACTCCATCTCGAATAGTTTGAATAAGTTGACGCATGGTTTCTTGCATCGCGATTTTCCCTTGGGTTAAATTAGCCATTATGCCAGCCAGATCTTGAATATTTAGCGGAGTAGAGGGGTTTGGTGGGACCCCAGAATTTCGATTACTGGATTCTAGAATCTCAGCCATCGATGATGAGTTTTTGGTAAGAAACGCTAAGTATAGTCGATTTTCCAGAGACCGCGCCAATCTGTTGATGTAAAAAACTAGATTATATCTAATTAATCAATCACATATAAAAATGAATAAACAAGACAGAGGATTTTTAGAGTGGTTCAGCCTTATGAAAATGGCCTACGTCCACTATTTTGTACTGTTGACTGTTTGCTTTGAATCTCGATAATAGGTTTACCAAGAGATCCAAAATCCCCCCCCCCCTTATGAGGAGGTTACAATGAATTTATAGTCTTGAGGCTGTACATGTGAAAAGATAATGCGCTGTTATCTAGTAGGCATATACATCTGTACGATAATAATGCGCATTTAATGCGCAGTCCCCTTTTAATTCTCTTGATTTAGATGCTCTGCACGCTAAGTAGCTCGGACCGCTTAAGTTGCTCAGTATACTTGAGTAGCTCGAAGCGCCTGAGTAGCTCGGTGACAGTATGCTATTCGTTGAAAGTATTTGTATTTGCCACGTAGATTGACACGTGTCTTCAAGTGATTGGTCCACATCAGCAGACTAAATTTGGTATTAACACTAATCCTTTTTATTGGACCAAAGATGATTTTGATGTCGTAAGACAGATTAAAGATGCGGTCAAGAACATTCCTTTACTTGAACTGCCTAATGTAGAAGACCAGTTTATAGTAGAAATAGATGCCCCTGATAAATAATGGGGAGCATTATACTTTGCCATTGATCATCAGACAAAAAAGAAGAAACTTTGTAGACATAGTTCTGGAACCTTTATACACCCGGAAACAAGATACACTGCCCATGAAAAAGAAGTTTTAGCCATAGTAAGGGCAATAGAAAAATATATGTTGTTTCTTAGACCTAAACATTTTACTGTTTATACTGACTCTTCTTATGCAGTAAAATTCAGAGATTTAGACTAGTCCAAATTAAGGACTAATAGACTAATTAGATGACATTAATTGCTTAATGGTTATGACTTCTCTGTTATACATATTAAGGGAAGTAAAAATACCATTCCAGACATTATATCAAGAGAGCCAATGTTTGCTAACACTAATATGATTTCATGTTTTATGTTGCAAATAGAAGACTTAGACGACATAAGTTCCTCTGGAATAAATAGACTGAACAAGGAAGACGTTGCAGACTATCTTAGACGCGTAAGACCAAATGCTGGTGTAACGCAAAGACTGACTCATATTCAAGACTCTCAAGAAAGACCAATCCTAGAGTACTTTGATGATATCTTAGTTCCTCCTGGAAAATCTAGACAAGAGATTATTGCTCAAAATAGACTCATTGGGAAAATGTATTTTCCCCAATATAGATCTGATCAAAGATATCCAGACTTGATCAAATTTAGACAAGAATTTTTGGAAGATGAAAATACTCTCATAGACGCTATATGGTGGAACGTCAAGAATAGATTATGTATTGAGTTCAAACAAAATTTGGTAGACATTGCTAGATTTATGAAGACTCAAAGACTTGCAGTTACCCAGATCAGTGGTACTGCTATACTTAGACCTCAGATTCAGACTTATGCTCAAACTCTTGGAGAATCCTCCAAAACTAGACCTACTGATTTCTATTATCAGAAAAAGATTTTTAAGACTAAGATTGTTATACCATTTGGTCATAATAATCTCCCATTAATAGAAGACTTTAAAAAATGAGCTAATAACATTATTGATCATTTAATATGTTATTATCAGAAATAAATGAAGATGCCTTAATGATTAATGGTTTCTTCAAAGACGTTCCAAAAATATAACTTTTCTGAAAATCAGACATGGCTCATATAACTCTTGCAGACCACGGGTTCATTGGACTCGTCCAGATAAAAGATATTGAAGACTCTGTTGCTTTTGAAAAAATAGTCCATGAGTATGTTAAGAAGGTAGAAGACTTCCTTCCTCTATTTTCTAGAATCTACCAGATTTTCCAAGTTCCTATAGAGGAGTGAGAGTTGAAGGATTTAGACTTATTAGATTTTCCAATTATATATTCGAAGACGTTGAGATTTTATCAGAAGACGAGACTAAAGAATTAATTATTGATAAGTCCAAGCTCTAGATTGCTCAAGCCATGGATACCATAGAAATCATGGAATTATTGACAGGAGAAGATATGTGGTACACTGCCTACCACAAAGAAGACCTGATAATCCAAGCTGATGAGCCATTCAACGGAAGGCTCAAGAAGGAATCCAAAGAAATGGTAGAGATAGCTTTGCCAGTTAGCCTTAGAATTGTGGGACTCATTAATGAATTTTTCAATAATGCCCTACCAAACCAAGACAAGGAAGAAGAAGACACAGATGGGACAAAGACGGATCCCTCATTAGTAGAATAATTATTAAAGACGGAAGATGCCCTGCACTAGACCTATGCATTATTGCAAGAAGACAAAAAGACTCCATTTAGACTGATGATTCCACTTGCAGAATAAAGATAAACACAACTCAGACCTGCCCCACATGGGCCCAGACATCCTCCTTTCCTAAAGATAAAAGAAAATTGTGGAAGACGGTAGGTGCAAGATAATTGCAAAATGCCAAGATTGCTTTTGAAAAAGCAAAAAAGTAAAGATTCCAATACTTTAGACTTTTAATAATTGTAAGCTTTCAACCGGATCACTTTTTGTAATCGATTACCAGTCATTTGTAGTGCCCTTGATCTATAAAAGGGAGCGTCCAGTTGAGTTTTAGACATCAGGAGTTAGAGAGTGATCAGTTGTTAGACTTCCAGTATTAGATATTAGAGAGAGACTGTATGCTTGTAGCGAGTAATATGTACATGAGTGAGTAAACCCCTCATAGTTAGGGGAAAGGGGAGAGTTGTAACTACTTATGTTATACAATAAAAGTATTTTCTTTTCCAGAAATCTCTTATGTCGAGTTGTTATTATTTTCCAAATTATCTCCTACTTTCTGTTCATAGAGGACTATTGTGTGGAACCTCTGGTGTAGCACACAAGGTATTATACTGGTGAACTGCCGTCAGGTGCCGATTTTCCATGAGCCGTTAGCTAGGTGGTCGTTAGGCGTGAAGGCATACAGGCAGAAAACGGGTTCAACGCCAAAATAGTGGATTGATGTGCGACACATAATGAGAGAGTTGTAGGAGTTCGAGACCGGAGAAGAATAGTAGCAAGGCTGAGGAGAAGAAGGAAGGAAGATAAAGATATTGCAGACCAGAAGAAAGGTATAACTCGAACCAAACCCTTAACTATTTTACATATTATTATTTTAAAAAGAATCCTGTATGAGCCTACAAATCACTAAAGACTTTTTAGAATTTGTTAATCAAACAAGTTTAGACTTAACTAGAGAAATTCAAGATTGGAATCTTACAGACTCCAGAGACAAAGAACTTATAAAAACTGCTTTAACATACACAGGTGGTACTTTCAAATATATAGACCAGATTATTGAGTGGTTAGGAAGAGAAGTACCTAGAATATAAATAATTAGAACATGGATCCGTGATCTCTTTAAACAAAAATTAAGAACTGAAGATTTTGCAGAAGAACTATCAAGACCTGAAAAATATCAAGAATACACTAGGATACTTGAAGACAATATAGACGTATTAAAATTTATTAGACGAAAAAGATTAGTTGAAACAAAGGCTATTTTAATTAGAGCCAGAGGAATTCACCCTCTTCTTAAAAACGTAGAGATAACTGCCCTTAGAACATACCGTAGATTTTTGTCATCTTATGGTGATAATAATTTTGACGAATTTATAGATAACGATATAATTGATATCATTAATCAAATATATAAAGAAACTAGACAGATAAACCCACGATACCGTATAAGGTATTTAAGACTAGAATATTTTCCATCTAAACCTCTTGCAATTTCTAGACTCCCTGAAGAAACTATTTATATAGATAATCCTCGATATTCAGAACTCCAGTACGATAGTGACGAAAAAGCTTAAGTAGCAGTAGCTCTGAAACTTCTACACTTAGACTTCCAGATTAATTAGGCTTTAAAATAAGCTTAAAAGACCTTAAAAATCATTGGGGTAGAAATTAATATTCCCAAAAACCTTAGAAAGAGAAGATGGTTCCTAGGCGGTCCAGAAAAGACAAACGCAGTCCTTAGACGTATTTGGACGTTAGCTAATCCGCATACTAATCCGCATAGAACGATCCGCATGAGAGCCAGACTCTCTCAATATATATATATATGACCAAAAAGAAATTCTTAACAACAAAAAATAGTTTCTAAAAAAATAATTTTAGCAAAAAAATAACTTACAACAGAAGAAAACAATTCTTAAAAAATAGTTTTTAATTATAAAAATAGTTTATGACGTGGGGAAAAACAGTTTGTAACAAAAAAAATATTTAAATAAAATAGTTTTTAGCAATTATAACACAAAAAAGTAGTTTTTTCAAAAAATATAGTTTTAACACACACAAAAATTTCAATCCAAAAGTGAATCAATTTTAACGAAAGAAAACAATTTAACCAAAATCATTTTTTAATGAAAAATAAAATTTAACAATAAAAAACTAGTTTTTTTAACTAAAAACATGTTTTTGTGAAAACCTATTTTCTTAAGAAAATCGATTTTAACACAAAAGCAATTTTGTAGTAAATAATTGTTTTTTTTCCAAAAACAAATTTTTAACCCCCCAAAAGGAGTCATAACAAAAAATTAAAAACATATAAAAAAATTCTTAATGAAAAACAAATTTAACAATAAAAATATATTATTGACACAATAAAACAGTTTTTTAAAGAAAAATAATTTTAGTGAAAAAATATTTTAAAAAAAGAAGCACTTTTAACACAAAAAACCGTTTTTAGTGAAAAAAACAATTTTTAGCCCCCAAAAAACAATTATAACAAAAAAATAAAGAAATATTTAAAAAGTATTTTTTAATGAAAAACAAATTCTAACAACAAAAAAACGGTTTTGACAAAAATAAAATAGTTTTTTAACAAAAAATTTTTTTAGTGAAATATTATTTTTTTAGAAAAATAGTTTTTAATGAAAAACCTTTTTTAATTAAAAAAAAACTTTATATCACCCCAAAACAGCTAAAAAAAATAATTAATATTTTTTAATGTAAAAAAATTAATTATTGAAAAATTGTTTTGACAAACATATTTTTTTTTAACAAAAAATAGTTTGTAGTGAAAAATATATATTTTAAATTGGATTTTAGCTTAAAAAATAATTATAATGAAAATAAAAAACATTTTAAAACATAGTTGTTAAAAAAAATAATTTTCATAGGGATAGTGAATCTGTGGGAAATTTTTGTCATTCTATATAGGTAAGTAAAATTCGTCCACAAATTTGCCCAAATGATGACAAAACATATATGTAGATATATAGTACCATGCAAAATTTACCATATAAAATAAAGGTTATTAAACACACAAAATGGTGAGCAAAACTTTCATTTACCACTATTTCACATATTTGTCACGACAAATGTGACCTATCAAAGAAACCTTAATATTACTCAATTCGCAATATAAGACAAAAGGTATCAAGAAATAAAAATAAAAATCTCGTGGGAGCTCATCATGTCATTTCATTTGGAGTTGCAAATTATTAAAGAAAAAATTGTCTTCTCTGTAATGGTATGTGAAGTGATGTATATGTGTATGTGTATGTTATGCTTATACTATAATTTTGTACATTATATATAAGATATTACTATTTGTCTAGGAGGGCAAAATTAGTCTACTTATCTAGCAAAATGTACTAAATACCCACAATATTTTGGGATATTAAATTATTCTTGTAGATTTAGAAAAAGAATTGTGAACGTGCTTGAAGTAAATTTAAATTATTTTACTTTAATTAGTTGTTCGTGCTAATATGGCTTACTTATTGAATGTTCGTGCTCATGTGCCTTACTTTATTGTGTGAAGTAGTTGTGAGTTAGTATAATATCCCGTATTTTCATAGATTATATTTATTATTTATTAAATGAGAAAATAATAATAAATGGGATTAATTATTACTTGTGTGGCTTAGTAATAATAAATTGGCATATATTGGATAATAATTAAACATTGCATGTAGTATGATTTTTTAACGGGTGTTTGTAATAATAAATTAGTAATATTAATTATAAAATTGTGGACTATTTGTAGGAGTAGAATAATCAAATGAATAGTTTATTGACGCCATGAGGTATTACTGTGTATTGTGGATAATATCATTTAGACTAGGCTCAGAGATCGTATTGAGGCCCGTTTATATGTTCCAAACGTCTTAAGTTGGGTCCGTGGTAAGTATTGTAACACCCCATAATTTTGAGTATTTATTTTTGAGCACTTTAAATTATACGCGTAAATGTAATTTAAATAAAATGAGTATTAAATAAATATTAATTAGCGAGAAAATGATTAATATTTATCTGAGAATATATTTACTAGTGTGATAAGTAAATAAAAATATGCCAAATGATATTACGTCGTAAGTGAGTAAAAATTGACGGGTTTGATGATATCTCATTTAGGACGTGCGTGTGGGGTCGTGTTTGGAATGAGAGGGAAAATCTATGTTGGGTGACTCCAATGGTGATTTCGAGTGCGCCAAGGATCCGAAATGGATTAAAATAGAATAAAATTAGGTATCCAGGTGTAGTAATCGAATTCCAACATTTTTTAGAGTAAATAAGACTCGTATAGGGGTGTTCTGATCATTTTACACTTAACCCTTAGCCTAATTTTGAGATTGAGGATATAACTAGGAAAGTGGATGGAGTGGGTATCCATTCCACCATCCCCGAAGACATAGACTTGAGAGAGAAGAGAAAAGAGAAGGGATAATCGAAGAGAACGTGAAGAAGAGCACCCGGGAAGAGAATTGAGTCAATTTCGGGCCTTGAATCATTACATGAAGAGAATTGTAAGAGGAGAGATAAGAATCCCTACAATTTAAATGCAAGTGTTTATCTTTCTTGATGTTTTATTTTGTTTAATATTTCAAATCAAAGTGGGTGTAATCTTGAATGAAAAATAAATTTTGGGGATGGGATTCATATATAAAAATAGGATATTGGGATTTAAATCACCGTGAAATAAAATGAATACTGAATGAGATGAAATAAATAAATCAACTGATAAGTTTCGATAAAAATCTCAATATAATAATCCAACTGAAACTGAAATGAATAAAGTCCTAGTAATACAATAACTATTTAACTCGGCGACATGCCCGATATAAAACCTTAAGTAAACATCCTATCTAGATCATAATGATGGAAGCCTATAATCAATTCATGCAGGCTCCACAGCTGTTGCAACATTGTCTGACCGAAAAAGATAGCTAAGCCTGGTGTCCCTATGGCTGAGCACCTAAAAGGTTTTGGATTTTTTTTTTATACGAGTCAAACCCCAAAACCATTTGAAAATATTTTGTAAGTGCTTAAAATGCAATAATGCAAATGCAACATAATCGTTCATATTTAAACTGATCTTATACTCACATAAGGTAATCCTTGCCCCTCATATATAGTGTTCACCTAACACATTCATTTTACTTCCTTAGTTATGTTACCCCGCCTAACTAGCATAATCACTTATCTTAGTCCCACACGCTAATCATCTTGCCCAATCGTGCTAAACGTATTTTTACTTTGCTCCACTTCTCATTTAGCTATCACATAAGCTTTATCATTATGATTCTACATTATAATATTTTCATTAATCTAATCACATAACTTTACGCCAATTATAGTTTCAATGTTCACACATTTGTTTAATTCAACCGTATAAATTAATACACATATATATATGTATATACATATCTCACACACACACACACACACACACAATGTGTGTGTGTGTATATATAACCTCATCCCCAAAGCTGAGACCTCGTGGATGCATTCTCTAGCATGCTATCATGTCCAGATACATCAAGTACCACTCCTGGGCCACCGAGTTGGAATCTCGCCACCGAACCCAAATCGCAAACACATAATCGGAAGCGGTCATAGACATACATCAATGGGTCATAAACATACCACATTACCCCATTAGACTCTAAACTCACATACAATGGTCATGCAATAGCCCTATGACCCGGGGGACCGATTACGTGTAACCTGCAATGATAGCATCCATAGAGTAAATATGTTCACATATATCAATTACACAGATATATCCACACACACACACACACACACACACACATACATACATACATACATACATACATACATACATACATACATACATACATACATACATACATACATACATACGTACATATATATATATATATATATATATATATATATATATATAATCGTCTAAACGTGCATAAATTTCTCGTACCACTAGCCCACAATTCCCAAGTTTATCCCCGACTCCCGAATATTCAAGCATTCACTTACTTAATATAATTTCATAAATTTTATTTTTGGACACTAAGCTATTTTACTGCATCCCATATCCACATTCTATCTGAAATACCTAACCGATTTCATTAAACATATTCCGAGTGTCATTCACCCTAAAACTCCCATTTTCCCATACCTGGATTTCATTCCAGACTAACCCAAGGTAATAATAACTTCTCGCATATTTTTTCAGAAATCCTAAATCACATATTGAACTCGCTAAATTAATCCAATCCCTAAACGGTCCATGAAAAAACCCAAACAAATCAAGTAGGCAAAAATGCAGGACCGAATTGATTCGCACCTCAAATCTGAACTGGTTCGCCTTATGACAATCCAGATATAATTATGATAAATCATGTTTAAATCATGCTTACCTTATGGGATGGGGATAATGTGTTATTAGTGTATATAATGTTAAGTTATTATGTTTAGTCTAATCCTACCTTCATAACTCATTAAATATCGAATTGGTTACAAACATAATTTTTGAAGTTTTCTGTCGGAATGTTCAAGTTAGAGACTAATTTTGACCATCATAATATAACAATTGACTTGGGGTGAAAACTAGATAGTTATATATATGTGAGTTTGGTTTGTAACACAATAAAAGGTGTGTAAAGAGGAGGTTCGAGTAAGGAGTTATGCAGAAATTACAAAATAAGGGCAAATATGTCCATTCGTTACGTAGTACTTTGTCTTATATGTACAACAATTGGTTAAATTTGATTGGTTGGAAGGGGAGGTTGGTTTGAACGACTTTAAACCCTTGAAAAACCCTACTTCTTCATTTAAACTCAACCATTAGAGAGTCTGGTCTGAACAGAGAGAAATGGGAAGTTTAGGAAGAGAAGGGTGAGGAAAAGTTGGAGAAAAATCCATAGGAAATTACGTAAAAGTCCCTGAGGTGATTCTATCCATAAATCTTATTCTTTTTTTTTGATAATACTGATTCAAATGATAGAAATCATATATTTTTAGTAAACTTTCATTTCTTGATGTATATGTATGGATAAATACTAGTTCGAAGAAAGACGAAGGTGTAAATCCTTTATATTGTCTTGTTTAGAACCCTTGTGAGTTCAAACTTTAATAAGTTTGTGTATACTTAGTGGAATTGAATCATTATAGTTGGAGATGAAACTAGACTCAAATATTTATATCATATCCAAAAATTATATATAAATACCAAGAAATAAATCTTGAGTGATAGTTTGAAGTTCAGGTATAGAATATTCCCCAAAAGAGTAAGTATACATACCATGTGTTTGATGTTTTGCTTGACATAGCAAATGAACTCTAAAAATCATGAAACATTAATTTTGTATATTAAATATTTTTATTGAAATTGAGTGGAAGATCATATAAAGTTATGGTATAGAATTTTTTTGAAAATTCCTGGAACTTGACTGAAAGATAGAGAAGCCTATAGGGCAAATTTGCTATGTAGTAATGAAAATGTCATATCTTGCTTTAGGAAACTTGAAATAATGCGTTTTCTTTTGTATTGGAAACCTAATATGATAATAATTGGATTACCAAGAAGAAATTAAAGTATGTTTGGACTATGAATCGAATATGTTAAATATTTTAACATGAAATTGAATGGGATGATGCTTATGAATTGAATTACGTTCAAGTGATTCTTTGGATTGTTAATATTCTTATAATGATACTAATATTATAAGAATGCTAAGAAGGAAATGGAACCGGTTGAACAAGTTCCAGACAAAGGAAAGGGAAAAAACCATTAAGTAGCCAACGTGAGTGTACTCACTGGTAAGATGCATTTATACATGGCTATGGATAAGATCAGATTATTACTCACTGAAAAGATGTATTTATGCATGGTTATGGATATGATCATAAGGTAATTAATATGAAACTGTTCATTTCAATTTACCAAAATGGGAGGTTACCTGCCCGACTCGGAATGGGGGAGAATTATCTATTGCAGACAGGATATGTGAATCATGATTTGGATAAGTTGGTCATTCTTTATGAATGTTCTGTATAAGTATATAATTGGTCATTCTTTATGAATGATCCGAATAAGTATATAATTGGTCATTCTTTATGAATGAGTAAGATAAGTATATATATATTACCACATGGATATGATTTATTGCATTTAATTTTATGCAATAGTGTAGTAGTTATGCATTCGCTGAGCTTTTTTGCTCACAGTTCCTATGATTATGCTTTTTCAGGTATTGTGATATCACTACCAAATCTAAGAGGTCAGGTGGGGTTAGCAAGAGATGCATAAAACCATGATTTTGGTCAAACGTAAAAGTGTTAGTTTTATCCTACTTGTCCTTTCAATAAGTTTGAATATGCATAATTACTTTAAAATTGTGAAAAGTTTTAGTTTTATGGATTCATGTTAATAATTAAAAAAGGATACTCATGTTTCTGGTTTGTTTAAGGTAATTATGGTTTGACTCACTTTGACTTTCAAACTTAATTATAAGTAACTGGATTGAGGTGTGTCATGCCTATCGAGTCGATTAGGCCTCCTATGGGCAAATCGATTCGATTCTGGACTGGGGCCTGGTTCAATTTTTGATCGGATTCATCCACTCCCTATTAATCATATCACTACATATCATAAATCCAACCCAAAATTGATCCTTTGTACCAATCCTATATATCTTGGTACATATTTTTATAACCGAATTAACCCAAAAACACATCAATTCAAGGGTCGACATTTGTTCATCAAGAAACTATCACTTTGTCAATTTTAATCAAGATTTCATCAATTCACATCTTTAACATTAAAGATCAAAATTTCTAATATAAATTTTAACATGTCTAACATGGGATTATATTAAATTTATTTCACGGTGATTTAAATCCCTAAATTTCCATTTTTACATGTGAACCCTTCTTCCTTCTTTAGCAGTGAACCCTTTAGTTCACAAGATCAGCAGTAGAGAATCCTGTCCACAAAATGTATATAAGGTATTGAAACTGTAGGGTTTCAAAATGACTCGCAAAAACATATAGAGATGGAAGTGTTGTGTATCAAAAGGTATTTGGAGACCTAAAATATCAAAAGCTTTGGTAACGATATGCATAAATTATTTTTTAAAGTCCCATGCAAAAAGGGTTCAAAACAAGTATTTATAGGCCTGACACAAATTTCAAGGCGGCAACTCGTTCGAACGAAAATAAGGTCGTTCGAACGAAAAAAATGTGTTGTCCTAATGAAATTCCTATTTTGTTCAAAGCATGTATCTAACGAGTATTCTTTGTAAAGCAATCTCAAACTCGTTAGGTGTTCATTCAAAGCAAGATCAAACGAAAAGGCTTTTTCATTCAAACGAGGTTCTAAACTCGTTTGAACGAGGCTTAAAAAAATATAAAAAATTATTTTTTAAATCTTTTAAAAATGCGGCCTCTGTTTTTATAAAACATATCCCAAATGCGAACATGAATAATTATGAAAAACCAAAAGTTTTATACCTTCTTGAGATGTAAAGGTGTTTTCATTCTTGGAGATGTTGGAGTTCGGTTCGACATGTTGGTGCGTGATAGTTTGTAACGGGATACACCAAATACACCAAAGTGCAAAGAAATACAAATAAAAAGCCTAATCTAAAATATTTGCGCTTACCCCTTTTGGCTATTCTAGTACAAAACTAGTTGAAACCCAAATTACGATAATTATCCCTCTATGATAAAAAAAATCCTACTGCCCTCCCAAACCCTAGAATTGGAATGGTATAGTGAAACTTTGTCTTCAATCTCATCTTGTTCTTCCCTTGGGCAAATTTGTCATCATCCGATGTAATTTTTTCTCTCCCTTAGACACCTACACACATGAAGCGAAAAAATACCATGATGCATAAAGTTTTAAATAGAAATAAAAGCTCCCCCTTAATTTTTTCTCCACCTTTTTATCCGTAATAGATAAAGGAGTTGAAACTAAACATGAAGTGTAAAGCATCAACTATAAGAATTAATATATCATCACAAATATATATGAAGAATTCTCACATAATGATAATCTCAAAGGCATCACAAGCTATTTTTAAAAAAAATCAATTTTTTCATAAAGTGTAAAAGGTACAAAGTGCAACACACCATGGACTAACACTAAAATTCTCGAATCATGAAAGCATAATGTAGGGGTGTGAGCATATTCCATATGTTAATCAACATTAATAATCATAACATATGTGCGCGAAGTTTTGAGATACTACTAATGAAGGATCTCAAAGTCAACCTTAGGTATAAAAATGGTGAACTAAAATGAAAATGACTTAACCTAATCAACTAATTAAGAACAAAAGTGATTCCCATACCAATAACACCAAAACTATACAATGTTTTTTAAGATTTATATAGTATGTGCAAATCCATTGATCTTAAACTTAAATCCCTCTAAATCTCGCATAACTAAGAATACTCTCAACTATTTTGAAAAAATTAATGCTCATATATAGTGAATCATCAATGTATCAAAAATTATCTTGACACTTACGTTTTTATGTGCCTTTAATAGTTTTAAGCTCTTTTATGCAGATGGTGGCTTTTAATGCATATACATATTATCTTTAGTAGCCCATTTCTATTTAGTAACATTTAATAAATTATTCGAAAGAAATGATTTAAATTTGAGTAATGGTTCTTACATGATCAACTTTTTATCTCGTTTTTGCATTTAGTTCATTTTAAAGAAAAATTGAGATGAGAACATGATGTTCAACAAGTGATAGGTAAGTGCAATGTTCAAATAAGTTCGTGTATGTGTGCATTAAAGGTGACTAGTAGTCAAACATGTAGTGAGTAATCTTCAAATATCCACGTAATGACTCCACACATTATTAAGCACCATAATGAAACGACATCATTTTTCAAATCACTATGGAAAAGTCACATGGAAATATGGAATGGTGGGTGATCCAAACATCTTAACTATTCATCCATATAAAATACAAAACTCTTTTTGAATTTTTCAAAAATTTTATTAAAATAAAATCTTTTTGCCTTTTTCAACTTTTTCTTAAAAATCGAAAATCTTGTTGAATTTTTTAAAATTCTTCCAGGAAAACAAAACTCTTTTTGGATTTTTCAAAAAATTTTGAAATGAAAAATAAAAATACAATGATATCACAAGGACAATACAATCTAGTAATTAGGATGTAATATAAGAACATGATACGCACCCTATATTAGAAACAAGTCTCAACCTCAATCATTAGGCCTAGAGGAGTTCTCAAAAGGAGATGACATCCTAATAAATTCCTCTGTCAAATTTTATGAAGTCTTAACTAAATACCCCACTTGCTCCCGAAAACTTTCAAAAGCTCTCAAGTGACATGTGCGGGAGCATGTTGGGTAACATGTGTGTGAGTGCATGCTAGAACTGATATGTGAACTCATTTGCAGCATACCGAGGAACATACCTATAAGACAATCTCCCTAGCTAAAAACATACTCTTTAAGGTTACCTTTTTGTTTGCAATAAGAACAAACATACACGGGCTTGGTTCCACCTTGCTCAAAACGTCTAGGACGAGATCTCCTATGTGGGTTAGGATGAAGACTTAAGGATCAATCACAAATGTGGGAACCGACTCGAGTGTGGATTTGGAAGTGTATGCACCATTATAACCTATTCCTTGACTCTTATCGTTACTTAATGCGGGACCGAGAAGCATATTTCCAACCTTATTAGATGTGTTATCTAAATTGACCTTGACCTCCCAATAATGTTCGAGATCAATCTCGAGTTGGGATTCACGGATTTTAAGTTACTCCTGAGTCTCCAAAGAAGATTGATTATCTTTCTTAAGACTAGCCACAGTGTTAGTCAAATCGATATTTTTCCTACCTAAAACAATGAACTATTCACATAAAGAAATCTTCATTTCTCGAGTTGACTCGCTGATGCCTCACACTCTATTAAAACTTTCACCTATTTCTGCAAATCTAGCACCCTAAGAGACAAATCTTTATTAAGCCTTTTAATTTTCAAAGTATCAGCGTAAAGATCACTAAACACTTTTTGGAGATCATATTTTCCCTCACTCAAAATATCATCCTCACTCTCTCAAGAATGGCTCAAAACATCATCGATGCTTTGACGTTTTGATATGTCCTCATCAGTGTGGGATAAAATTGAAATGCTAACATGACTAGCCATGAACGCAATGCATGGTTCATGCGATGATCCTCCTCCTGAATCAATCGATTTGACATCACCACGCTAAGAGTGGCTTTATGTGCAATTTTCTTATCCGTTCAATTCAACCTACTGGGACACTCATGTGCTTTGCTCCCTTTACCCTCACATTCATAACACTTGATCTCTTCCTCTTTCTCTCCCCCTCTTGTGACTTCATTCTTATTTTTATTTTCTCAAAAATATTTTCTTTGGAAGAATTTTCTTTTGAAAATTTTCACAAATAGGGCCAAGTCATTAAAATCAAAATCAACTTCAGATTTGGACTCACAAACTTTCTCTTTCTTCTTTTTCTTAGTTTGAGTTTTCAAGGCAATCCCTATTTCCTTAGGCTTAGCCGTTTTAAGAAATATATCTATCTCATACGTTTGAAGGCCTCTTACAATTTATTCCAACCTAAGAGTATCTGGGATTCTTAAAGAGTTTAGCACGGTGACCTTAAGAATAAAGCGGGCAGGGAGAGACCTCAAAATTTTCTTAACAACTCTCATCTCAGGAATTTTCTCACCCAAATTAAAACTAGAATTAACTATATTCGATAAACGTGCATAGAATTTATCAAAATACTCGGACTCAAGCATGGTAATGGTCTCAAATTGGGTGGTCAAATTTTGTACCTTGGATGCCTTTACAGCGTTGGTTCCCTCGTGACCTATTTATCAAAAGACTCGGACTCAAGCATGGTAATGATCTCAAATTGGGTGGTCAAATTTAGTAGCTTGGATTCCTTTACAACTTTGGTTCCCTCGTGACTGAGCTGGAGGGTATCTCAAGCTTCTTTAGATGTGGTGCACATCATAACACGATGGAAGTTATCAAGAGTGACGGCTCCATAAATAGCACTTAAACATCGAGAGCGAAAATTAATCCACTTAAAGTCATCCTCTGTCCACGAAGAGACAACTTTAGGGCCAACGACATTATCTACAGCCATTGGTGATGGTGTCCACCCTCTTTCACAAACTAACCAAACAAGTTCATTAATTGCTTTTAAATTTGATCTCATTCTTGCTTTCCAGTATGAATAAATGGAACCATAAAAATGGGCATTCAATTATATAAATTATCTATTAAAGTTCGGCTTTATTTTAAGCATTAACAATATTTCAAAAACATTGATATAAAAAAATTTGAGAAAAAGGATTACACAATAAATTAGTGCAACCCATTCTGATACCAATTGAGAGTGTGAACGAACTAAATGGATTGATTTATATAATTAAATATCCCAAACATACATATCCAATTTTTACCAAATTTTAATCTTTGATTAAATTAGGTTTGCATACAAGATGTGATTTAATTTTCAATTAACAAACTAAACATCCAATCAACACAGTGAATGAGGAAAAAATCATTTACAAGGAAAAACCTATATTCATCACTTTATAATGTTTTACAGACAATTGACTTACAAATTATGTAGAACGACTAAGTATAACACAGAAAGTCTTCAAAACCTTCTAAAGAAAATGAACTACTCTAGAGTTGTCCACAAGTAGCGATACACCTTTGGTATCCCCTGATCAACCATCTTCCTTCTTTAGTAGTGAACCCTTGGTTCACAAGATCAGCCGTATAGAATCCTCTCCACAAAGTGTATATAAGATATTAAAACTATAGGGTTTCAAAACGATTCACAAAAACATATATGGATGGAAGTGTTGTGTATCAAAAGGTATTTGGAGACCTAAAATATCAAAAGCTCTGGCAAAGATATGCATAAATAGTTTTTCAAAGTCCCATGCAAAAAGGGTTCAAAATAGGTATTTATAGACCTCCCACAAAGTTTGAGGCGTCGACTCGTTCAAACGAAAAATGAAGTTATTTGAACGAGAATGACAGTTCGTTCGAACGAGAAAAACATGCCGTTCTAACGAAAATCCGATATCATTCAAAGCCTATATCCATTGAGATTCAAACGAGAATTCTCTGTAAAGTTGTCCCAAACTCATTAGAATTTTGTTCGAAGCAAGATCAAATGAAAAGGGTTTTTCGTTCGAATGAGGTTTAAACTCGTTTGAACGAGGATTAAATTTTTTATTTTATTTTTTAAATATTTAAAAAAATGCAGCCTCGATTTTTTTTTATAAAAACACATCCCGAATATGAATATGAATAATTATGAAAATCCAAAAGTTTATACCTTCTTAAGATGTAGAGGTGTCTTCATTCTTGGAGATGTTGGAGTTCGATTCGACGTGTTTGTGCATGATAGTTTGCAACGGGATATGCAAAATACACTAAAGTGCAAATAAATACAAATAAAACGCTTAAGCTAAAATATTTATGCTTAAGCAAGATAAACACTTTCCTTTATATCGTAGAGATTCTGATCTTTCCTCTTTCAATTCTCTTCGCATAATGATTCAAGGCCCGTAATTGCCCCATATCTTTTCCCGAGTGCTCTTCTTCACTTTGTCTTTGATCCTCCCTTCTCTTTTCTCTTTTATCTCAAGTCTAGGTCTTTGGGGATGGTGGAATGGTTGCCCATTCCACCCACCTTCACTAGTTATATCCCTAATCCTAAAATTAAGCTAAGGGTTAAGTGTAAAATGACTCGAATGCCCTATACAGATCCCATTTACTCTAAAAACTCCCCAAAGCTTGATTACTACCCCCAGGTACCTAATTATGACCATTTTGACCCATTCTGGATCATCGGATCACTCAAAATCACTGTCCAAGTTACCCAACATAAATTTCGCCTCTTATTCCCAACACGACTCCACAAGCGCGTCCCGAATGAGATATCGTCAAACCCGTCAATTTTTACTCACTTATGATGTAATATCATTTGATATGTTTTTATTTACTTATCACACTCGTAAATATATTTTCACACAAATATTAATCCTTTTCTCGCTAATTAATTTTTATTTGATTCTCATTATTTCTCATTTTATTTAAATTGCGTGAACGAGTGTAATTTAAAATGCAGAAAAATCAATACTTAAAATTACGAGCTGTTACCTACTTCCACCCTTATAAAAGAATTTCATCCCCGAAATTAGGATAATCTTTGTACAAAGAACTGTAGATACTTATCTCGCATGGCATGCTCATGTTCCCAAATAAACTCACATCTACTTACACTAACGATACCATCTTGATCGAAGGCCTACTCACCACGATGAGTATCTTAAAATCCATATATGCCGATATACTATGTCATTCCTAAGGTCTCTCTTTGATGAAGACATAGGAATCACATCGTGAATTTGTTAGAAAAAACTCTTAATAAGACAAGCGTATACACCACTAGCTTTATCATCTCAATACGAAGGAAAGGCCCCATATCTTTAGGTGCCAACCTACCTACTTTCCAAACCATACAACTCCCTTCATGGAGACACCCTTAGTAGAACCTGAACACTCACGTCATCCTTTAATAATCTTCGGTTCCCGATAACGTAATTCCTATGATGCCCCTAAACTGCATGAAAATAACTCATTATTAGATCAATCCTTACCGACGGACCCTAAATCATGTACGACCGAGAAGGTTGTTGTCCCCACCTCTAATCCACTAGAGGGAGAACTATGAGTCTCCGTACAAGGCCTCAAAAGGCCCCATGACAAAAATAAATTGGTATGAGTTATTACACATAACTTTACTAAAGGTAACTCCTCCTCCCAATTACCCTAAAAATCCAGAATACGCATCCCTTGCATATCCTCCAACATTTTAGTCACCTATCCCGTCTACCCATCGATCTACGGGTGACACATCCTGCTCAAAATGAAACTCCATCTCCATCACCTCCTGATAACCCAACCGGAGGTGGGACACAAAGATCTTATCTTAATCCATAACACTATTGGGTGGCACCTCATGCTGGCTCATTTCCTTTATTCTATTGATTGTTAATCACACTTCCTAATAGTGTAACTCACCCAAATTAGTAATAATTTCTCCATTCGTTCAACCGATCCCAAAAACCCAAAGTAAATCTTAACCTTTTTACGATGTTGATAAACCAACACTAAACTCCATCGGTCTACCTATCCATTCTGTTACCGAAATCACCAAGTATAGTAAAAATCTAGTTGATCGCCTAGGACCAACCTTTTTCCATCTAACGAGTGGTGCACCTGGTGATAACTTCGCTATGTGTCGCTCCACACCTACCCATATATTCTATATCCCATGTTATGTGGTACATCTTACTCCTCTTCCTGGGGTTTGCCAAAAATTATGACCCATGCGTCTGCTCTAAAACTATGCACTTTTAGGGTCCTTTTTGTCTAGTAAATTCAACATCCTATTTATGCGTACACCAACCTCAGAACTTGACTGAGTATGCCTTCGCTATTCTTCCCAAAATTGTTAGATCCTCCCTTGGCAAGGGAGATCTCTTGTTTGTGTCTTCACAATCTTTCAACCCATTTCAGTTGTGATATCTCTCATTGTTATATATATCCGGACTATCTTATTCCTCTAACGAAGTTCAGTCCACCATACTACTCTAAATTTTCTACTAACCACCCATAGGCATACAACTCAATACATTTATTTCCACGTCCTCTCATTTGGATGATGCTGACAATAAAACTAACTAGGGTGCCCATACACCCTATACCCCGTGCATATCTGCACCATTATAACAAATGTTACATACATATAATAAACTCAGCCCCGCATGCTCGACATAGTTATACAATAAGGGAGTACTCGATCACCCTACTACTTGCAACTTAATTCTTCTCGAGATTACCCCACTTATCAATTAGTGGTGCAAATGTTCCACAGTGCCTACATGGCTCCACTGGCCTTAAATCATAATAATAGCTCTTAGCTCATAATGTTATGTACACACACAAGTAATAAATAAAGTACGAAACCCATGCCTTAGTTCCCAAAATGTCTCCTAACTCTCAACGCTCACTAAGTTTCATGCGTGGGATGTCTCGCAAGTGAAATCCAAATAAGGAACCCCCCGATACACTATTACACTGCATTGTCGGCCAACAAGATCCGTAGGCCCAAAGCACATAACTAGGACACTCAAAATCCCCTCCCTAAACGTAATAAGTCTAATCCTGAACCCCCACATATCTAAAGGAGTCATAAAATATGATACTCACACTATCACAAAGTCCCCAACGCTAAATCAATAACGAGCGCCATCTCTTAGCTCGACGGTAGCTCTGATATTCCCTCAATCACATCAGTAAAGTCCTTACGCACAGGGATCGACTATCGCAAGAAAACTATACACTCTAAAGACTACTTTATAATTTAAACGTGGGATTGACAATCTCTCAGGACGAGACATCGCCAAGCCATCCTACCTGGAATACCGAAGACGACAGCTTGACTGAAATAGTCCACCATCGCTCAAATTGTCACTAACCAGTGCATACCCAGGATAACATCATTCTCGAATATCATATATCTCTAAAATGAGTATATTTACAAAAACATATCCACCTAGTGTCCACACCTGCTCCCCTATAGATGGGACTAAAGAGAGACCCTCTACCTAACGATAAATATATATACTCATAATAATAACTAATGTTATATCCATTGAACCCGTCTTATGCGTAAATCTAGTGCTAATAAAATAATGTGACACACCCATGTCACACAGAACTTAACCCATTTGGCCATGGGTAAAATCATACCGTCAATTGCCAAAGGCACTAGCTATTCAACTGGTTCCTAGACATAATACACATGTCTGAACAAGCCCAAAAACTGTTGCAAGTGTTGCCTTTTCTGGGAACCATTCTCCTATTCCCTAGATTATTGTGGACAAGCTCGACACATGTGTTATTGCTCTCCATATATAAAACACCTGCTTGTGAAACCTCGTATCTCTAGACCTACTTTCTACCCATGGTGGCCTCAATCCTTGTTGTTCCCTTGGCCCTACTATCCTGTCTGAATCCACCGTCACCTGATCAGAATCCCCCTGATCTAAATCTTTTAGACTGGTTCCCCAGCTGAGTACCTCCTATGGTTCCCCACTAGCACTGATACCTCTCACATTGCCTTGTTGGCTAGACTCTCCAACTCTCTTGGCTCCTTTCACATTAAAAATATCCACCTTGTCGAGCACGAAGTTCACCGAATGAGTGAATTCTTCCTCATAATCAGCTACTGTCCAACCCTCCTATGATAAGTTTAAAAATATCCTCTGTATCTCTATCTAAACAACAGATGGAAAGAACTTGCGATCGAACCGCACCCAAAATTCCCCAATAGTAATGTTATCTTTCTCTTCAGATGTGGTGACTGACTCTCACGGTTGTAATTCCACACCTACAAGATTGAAAGTTGCAAAATTTTGTTTCTGAGTGTCACTGAACGTAACCATATGCAAATTCTTCTGGACTTCCTTCTTCCATTGGCTAGATACTACAATGTTCGCATTTCCATGAAATTCTGAAGGATGACCCTTCTAAAAGGCTCCTCTGAATCTCCCCCATTCTGACTACACTTGGTGAGCCTAAATAGGAGCCACTGGCTACAGTGGAAGTGCTTGGGGAAACTGTTGTGCCATGGAAGTCATCACAGTATTGACTACCTGATCAATAATAATGGCGACCTTAGTTGTGGTCACCATCCCCTAAATAGTTTGTGGCTCCGGCTGAGCCTGTTTTTCGACAACCCTCTTGGAAACCCATGATGGTCGTCCTATCTTGTATGGCATTGAAAACAAAATGAAATCATATAATATTCACTTCAATTATACACAATAGAATGAAAATAGCATGAGAACGTAAAAGCGCAATATAAATCAGCAGTCCTGAGTATAAGGCTCTATATCAAAGAAAAGCAACGCTGAAAAGGTAGTAAGCCCACATAGATCCAAAGGACACTAGAACCTGATGCTCTAATACCACCTATGACACCCCTCATATTTAAATAATGGTTGGCCAAACCCATACTAAAATAAAATAGGAATCTCAAACTCGCTCATTCTTAGCATCACTGTCGAAAACTAAAATTACTTCGTAATAACCTATTAAGCCCCAAGTCAAATTTTAAAAAATTAATAACTTTCCTTAAAAACTTTCAAACAAAGTGACAAACCATTCCATCTAAATAGCGTACACATTCACCACAATAATAAAATGAATGCTAAACGAGATGAAATAAATAAATTAACTGATAACTCTTGGTAAAAATCCTAATATAATAATCCAACTAAAACTGAATGAATAAAGTCCAAGTTATAAAGTAGCTGTCTAACTGCACAACATGCCCAAAATAAAACCTGAAGTAAACATCCTATTTAGATCATAATCATAGAAGTGTCTAATCAATCCCTGCAGGCCTCCACAACTGCTGCAACATCGTCTGACTGGAAAGGACAATTAAGTATGCCTTCGCCGTAGTTGAGCAACTAAAAGGTTTTGGAATTTTTTTTTGATACGGTTCATAGCCCAAAACCATTTGAAAATATTTTGCAAGTGTTTAAGATGCAATAATGTAAATGCAACATATTCGTTCCTATTTGAACTTGTGTCGCACTCATATGAGATAATCCCTGCCCCTTATCTATATTGCGTACCTAACACATTCATTTTACTTCCTTGGTTACGATATCCCACCTAACTAGCATAATCACTTATCTTAGTTCCACACGCTAATCATCTAGCCCAATTGTGCTACACGTATTTTTACTTTTCTTCACTTCTCATTTAGTTATCACATAAGTTTTATCATTATAATTGTCATTATAATATTTTCATTATCCAATTCACAAAATTTTATGCCAGTTATAGTTTCAATGTTCACACATTTATTTAATACACCTACATACCTTAACACGCATACATACGTATATACATATCCCACCTCGTACACAAACACACACACACACACACACACACACACACACACACACACATATATATATATATATATATATATATATATATATATATATATATATATATATATATATATATATATATATATATATATATATATATCAATCGCTATGTATGTATAACCGCATCCCCAGAGCTGAGATCGCGCGGATGCATTCTCTAGCATGCTATTAGGCTATAGGTACATCATGTACCACCCCTAGGCCACTAGGTTAGAATCTCCCCACTGAATCCAAATCGTAAAAACATAACTGTAGGTGATTATAGACATATATCCATGGGTTATAACTGTGACAACCCGAATATAATTATGATAAATTATGTTTAAATCATGATTAACTTATGTGATATGGATAATATGTTATTAATTTATATAATGTTAAGTCATTATGTTTAGTCTAATCCTACCTTCAAAAAGCATGAAATATCGAATTAGTTACAAATATGAGATTTTGAAGTTTTCGGTTGGAATGTTCATGTTTAAGACTAGTTTTGACCTTTATGACATAACAATTGACTTGAGGTATAAACTAGATAGTTTTAGACATATGAGTTAGGTTTGTAACACAATAAACGGTGCATCAAATGAACATTCAAGTGAGAATATATCATCTTTTTACGAACAGGGGGTAAAGTAGTCATTTAGCCTTAAATGATATGTTGTCTTATATGGCACCACATGTTGTATTTTGATTGGACCAAGAGGGGGTGGACTTGTGCCGACTTAAAACCCTTGAATTAAGATCTCCCTTCATCATATTTTAGCCATGGAAGAGTTTTAACTTAAGGAAAGGGAGTTTTGAAGTCTAGGAAGAAAGTGTGAGGAGAAATTGAAGAAAAATTCATAAAAAATTACATATAAGCCCCTAAGGTAATTCAATCCATAAATCCTATTTGATTTTTTTGTATTGCTGATTTAAATGATAGAAATGATCATTTGTTTACTTAAATTCCATGTCTTGATGTATACTCATGGATAGATGCATGTTTAAGCAAACTTGAATGTGTAAACCCTTGAAATTGCCTTGTTTAGAAACCTTGTGTATTCAAACTATCATATTTTTTTGTGTACCTACTGAAATTGATGGATTCAAATTGGAGATTAACCTGGACTCATATATATATGACATAGCAGAAAATCATGTGAAAATATCAAGAAATGAGTCTTTGGTGAGAGTTTGAAGTTCGGGTATGAAATCTGCCCCAAGGGTGAAAGTATGCATACCATATGTTTGATGTCTTACTTGGCATAGCAAATGAACTCTGAAAATTATGAAATTTTAATCTTGTATTGTTAAATATGTTTAATGATGTTGTATGAAATATCATATAAATTTATGATGTATAAAAATTATGCAAATTTCTGGAAGTTGAATGAACGATAAAAGAGACTATAGGGCAGATTTGCTATGTGATAAAGAAATGGGCATATCTTGCTCTAGGAGACTTGAAACGATGTACCATCTTTTGTATTGGAATACTAATATGATAAGGATTTAATTACCAAGAATAAATGAATATATGTTTGTTCTATGATTTGAATATGACAATTATATTAACATGAATTTGGATGAAACTTCATTTGTGACAAATGATTTGAATGGAATCATGTGATGCTTATGGATTGAATTATGTTTTAAATCATTATTTGGATTATTGATATTATTATGATGATACTAATATTGTAAGAATGATAGGAAGGGAAGAAGATCTGATTGAACAAGTACCGGATAAAGGCAAGGGAAAAGCCAGTTAAACTGTCAAGGTGAGTGTACTTATGATTTGTTTCATATATAAATATGACTATAGCTCTAAGAGCGGATTTGTTTGAATACTTCGGTATTCAGGATTTGTTTGGATATTAAAATATCCAGGATTTGTTTGGGTCTCATGATCCATGTTTGGTTTGAATACTTCGGTATTCAGGATTTGTTTGGATATTAAAATATCCAGGATTTGTTTGGGTCTTATGATCCAGGATTGGAATTAGACAAAGATCGAATGATTTATTGGAACTTATGTTTCAGGATTTGTTATTGCCAATGGGCAGAATTATTATTTCCAGTGGGCAGACTTATTATTGCCAATGGGCAGAATTATTATTGTCAATGGGCAGACATACTATTACCGATGGGCAGAATTATCATTGCCAATGGGCAGAATTATTTGGGTCTTATGGTCCAGGATTTGTTAGTGCCAACGAGCATGATTGATTAGATTTAATATCCACAGATTTGATATATAACTGTTAATTCATTGTATGGCAGGATTCGTTGGATTTAATATCCACATATTTGATATATAACTGTTAATTCATTATATGGCAAGATTGGTTAGATTAGTATCCACAGATTTGATATATAATTGTTAATTCATTATATGGCAGGATTGGTTTGATTAATATCCACATATTTGATATATAACTGTTAATTCATTGTATGGCAGGATTGGTTGGATTAATATCCACAGATTTGATATAGAACTGTTATTTTATTTCAGGGAAGGAGTACCTTACTATGCTTAATGCTTATGGTTTATATTTTGACATTTTCAGGGTTGTAAGCTGCCAGCTAGGATGTCATATAATCAGTGATTTGAGAGTTGCACCATTAGAAAAGAGCTAGGGATTAGACATGGGGATTTTGTCATTGTCACACCGAGGTTTTAATACACTCACATATTGTATATATTGAGTTAACATGGTTTGAGTTGATCATAGTTAATCACATTATTGTATGCCTGCTTAATTACGACTCTGATATTGATTTAGGTATGGAATAAGAATAATATTATGTTTATTGTGCCCATTTTATAGGAAAATATTGATAAATAAATTATATTTCCAATGGGCTCAATATTATGATCTAATTATTCTAATAAGAAATGATTAGTATGGATTTTGGGTTTGGGGTGTGACAATTAGTGGTATCAAAGCGTCTAGGTTATTAATTCTGGAGGTGTGTGATGGTTAGATGGCAGTTATTGAGTTGATTTGATATTTATGAATTATTTATGTACTAACCAATAATTTAGTATTATAAACTGTTTGTGTTGGTTGTTATAACTCGGTTATTATAGATGAAACCTGAGGCATGATACAAGCTAGTGGTTCCAGGCCAGGTGGATGAGTCTTTACGATGAAAGAAGCTCAGGTTACTTCGGATGTGGTGACGAGTACACTTTCTATTACTAATAGAAGTGCTTATGTTTTGATTGATCCCGGTCCCACACATTGTTTTGTGTCATATGCATTTGCTATATATCTGAATAGACCATGTACTCGTTTAGATGTGGGGTTGGGCATTTATATGCCTATAGGGGATATGGTTGTAGTTGAATATGTTTTCGTGATTGTGTTTTGACTGTGGGGGTTAGAGATACAGTTATAGATTTACTTCCATTGGATATTTCTGATTTTGATATAATTCTGGGAAGGGATTGGTTATCTAAATATCATGCATCTATAGATTGTTTTTGCAAAGAAGTTATTTTTAAAATGCCTGGGGAGTTTGAATTGTGGGGGGGGGGGGGGGGGGGGGAGGAAAGTTGTTCCTAGTTGCGTTATTTCTTCTTTTTAGACGAGGAAATTGTCAAGTAAGGGTTATGAAGGTTTTATTGCATATGTTATTGACACTTAGATGGGGGAGTTAAATTAGTCGATGTTCCTATTGTACAGGATTTTCCAGGATTATTTCCTAATGAGTTACCAGGGTTACATCAAGAGAGAGAAGTTGAATTTAATATTAAATTAGCACTGGGGACATACCTTATTTCTATGGCACCGTATATAATGGCACCTATTGAGTTGAAAGAACTCAAGGTTCAATTGTAGGATTTACTTGATAGGGGGTTCATACAACCTAGTGTATCTCCATGGGGTGCACCAATTTTATTTTTGAAAAGGGGGATGGTACTATGCGCTTGTGTATTGATTATAGGCAACTGAATAGATCTACAATTAAGAACACCTATCCTTTACCTCATATAGATGATTTGTTTGATCAGTTATAGGGTGCTAAAGTGTTTTCAAAGATAGACTTACGATCAGGTTATCATCAGTTGAAGATGAAAGAGAGCGATATTTCTAAAATAAATTTTTGCACTCGGTATGGTCATTTTGAATTTCTTGTGATGCCTTTTGGAGTGACTAATGCTCCAGTTGTATTTATGGATCTAATGAATCGGGTACTGCATCCTTTTGTTGATTCATTTGTGATAGTTTTTATTATTGATATTCTTGTGACACCCCGCCTAGTTAAACATCGGGTGATCAGGCATTTATTAAATTAAAACAAGTTTCTCAAATGGTTTATTCTCAGCATCACTGTCGAAAACTTTTTAATTACTAATCCCCTAAGTAAAAATTAGACCGGTGCCAAATTTTATCTTTCTTAAAACAGATAAATCAACCATACGGAACAAAGTAAAAATAATCATGTACTATAACCCAATCAACAAAGTGTAAGTACAAAAGAATAAGAGTAATACCGAATAAACCATCGGCTAAAAATCCCAAACAACAATAGAACAAGTGCTAGTCTGAATCTGACACCTCAGACTGATACTAGATTACAAGTCTATACATAGAATAGTGTGAGATCTTGTACTAGATCTGAATGAGAGATATCATCTAGTCAAAATCCTTAAGCATCCACTATGCTACAACTTTGAGTCCCTAGAATAGAATCATCATCCCTGGCGTCTTTGTGGCTGGACACCTAAAAGGTTTTGAAAATATTTTATAGCAAGAGTGAGTACTCAAAACATTTTGAAAATATTTAGCAAGCGTTTATCACAATATAAAAATGCTATTATTGATTACACATGTTAGGTTCCGTACACTCTCTTGAGTTTCTCACTCCTCATCTATTGTGCACACCTAACGTTCTACACTTAGCCTACCTAGCCATATATCCCAAGCTAACTAAGACTAAGTAATCACCTGAACTTATCTATACTTAAGTTCTCGTATTTCCCACACCGTACATCCATTACATTAACATCTCACGAAAGTTAATTAATACACAAGTAACATTTCACCTATGTTATGTTTTGTAACTTCTCATTTAGTTTCACTACTAAATTTCTACAATTATCACAACTTCTTTCTTACCACTTTTGTAATTTAGTTTCACTACTTAAATTACTAAGTATATATTCTCTATCAGTTTCACTACTTAACTTACCAGTTCGGTATGTATCTTTAAATACATAATATATGTCAATCTACTAATACACAGAAGTAATATATCATCAAGTATATATTTCACACACAATATATACTAAATATCAGTCATTACTATATTGCCCTTTTTACACACGTAAAGGACTCTTGGTTCAGAATGATTCATCGACCCCAAGTAAGAATTGGTTCGGAATGATACATCGACCCCAATTATTTATATACACAAATTCTGGTTCGGACTCTTTCATCACGCCACCAGTTCAAAGGTTTGGTTCGGCATTTTACATCGACCCCAAACATATAATAACCCTATGTTAGTTCGGAATATCACATCGACCCTAACATAGTTAATTTAGGTATAAATCTCTCGACCTAAAAGATCATATAATTCAATAGGTACACGCCCGACCTATTAATTTTATACGTACGTAATATTTTAATCTCTTATATTTACCGTACAATATTCGCTTTACGATTTATCTCATTAATCGAATTTCTTTGAGTATTCACACAACTCTAAGGGCCCTCACATATAATTTCACTAGTTATTACTCACCTACTGGTCTATTACTTAAATTGAATTTACCTCACCTCGTAACTCAATTCCGAATTCCCCAATACTCTACTAAATTGGATTATTTTCGTCGGTCCATAATCCAAGCCCTACACCCAATGGCCTTATCGGACCTCAACAAAATACCTACTGGTCTTATTCTCACTCCCATAAGTATAATATAAATCCTAGGATACCCATCCATTTCCGAAAATCAAAGAAACCTTAAACACGGAAAATTCGGGAAAAACAGCTTACGTCGATCGATCGACTATTGGGTTCGATCGATCGATCGATCGATCGAACAGGGACAGACGCAGTTCGTCTTCTTCGTTAACCTCTTCCTCCATTAACAAATCTCCAAACTTCATTATAGTCCACCAAACTTCGACCCAATTATCCTAACATGTTTTCACTTATACTAGGACAATTTCTAATGTGATAAATACATTAAAACCGCAATTCCTTTAAAGAAATATTGAATTAAACCCAGAATTTCTTAAAACCTAGTGTTCTTCCCATATATGCATTCAAAACCCAGATTTTATTCCGAAATAATCATCAAGTCTACTCTGAATATTAATCCTCTACATATGTTAAATCATTCTACATGCAATTCCTATCCCAACATATATAAATACCATTATTCTCCTATTAAGATATTGATTTAACAAAACTACTCAAAAACCCTACACATGGGTATTATAACTTTATAATTTTTGCAATAAACAACTTTCCTTGACAGAGGAAAATCTGATTTCGTGGAGTTGATGATGGATTGATGCTTCTCTTCTTCAACCCTTCCTCCTTTGGCTCCTAGGGTGCAAGATCCAAACCCAACCTCCTCAAAAGCATCTTCTAAGCCTTGAGAATGGTTTTCTCTTTCTCTCTAATGGTATTGGTGTTTACATGAGTTTTCTAACCCTAACCCCTCTTTCCTACGGCTCATAAAAAGTTCTCGAATTCGTAGGTCTCCATACCCTCTCATATTAAAAGACCAAAACTCCCCCGAATGGTCTCGGTTTAGTCTAAAATTACCCCGAGACTCAACTAGTACCCCCGGGTATACTATTTTGACTAAATTTACCCTTACGGACTCATTTGTGATTTCTAAATTATCATTTGAGTCACTTAAAAATATTACTCGTTCTCACCCCAACACGGTCTACACGCGTTAAGTAACTATTTACTACTCGCACTAAGTAAATATAATGAGGAAATATAAATCGGTATCTATCTCTTGATTAATATTCCATAATTACAATTTTAAATAAAACTCATTAAATTACTACTCTTACGTAATTTAAATTAAGCCACATTTTCTCATTTAATTCTCCAATTTAATTAAATAGAATATTTGGAATATTCAGAAATACGGGGTATTACATACTTCCCCCCTTACAAAGGAATTTCATCCTCGAAATTAGATAAGGTTGGTATTAAGACTAAGGACCTTAAACATCATTGCATCCTCTAATACCCAAAATCAAATCATATCATCCTAAAGGTCGCCCCAAGTACATGCCTCGCTTCATTATAAACTCTTATCGCATGTTACCCATGCCGCATATATCATAATTAAGTCTCACTACTTAATTTCTCCATAGATTTTTTCCAATCTAACGTTAACTCTTGAAATTAAGTTTCTCCTTACTTAATTTACCCTTTTGATGTATATCTCTATATATAACATCTATGTGTCTACTATCACTCATAAGTAGAATATTATAAGGTATATATTTCACACACAATATATACTATAAGGGAAATTGGTCTGGCAAAATCATCGGCCCCAATAATCCTATCATTTACATTGGTCCGGAAATCCCTCGACCCCAAGGTAAATGTAATGCATGTGTTGGTTCAGACCTTCCGTCGATACCAAATTTATCATCGATTTGGTTCGGAAAAATCATCAACCCCAAATCGATCCTTCACGTATTGGTCCGGAACATCATCGACCCCAATACTGAATTTAAGCATACTTATTATCGCACATAAGCAGGAAATTATAAGGTATATATATATTACACATAGCATATACTATCCACATTTATTTTATAATCACCCCCCTTTTATAACACTTTTGGGGTTATTGGCTCGGAATCCCACCTCGATCACCAATAGTGATTGGTTATATTGTCTCGGAATCACACTTCGAGCACAATATAAGTATATATATCTCATCGCACATGAGTAGACAATTTGTGAGCCATATATTTCACACTTCTTATATTCTAAAATGTCATACCCCAATAGAATGTCCTCATATCACGCGTTAAGGACTAAAAGTTCGAAATGTCTCCTCGAACCACACCTCAAAGTACACACAAGTTTTTAATAGGCAACCAAGAACCTAAACCTTATGTACAGTCCATATTGGCAATCTCACACTACCTACAAATATTCTCATATAGGTATACATTCAACCTATGAATTGATCAGTGGGCTTTTCCAAAATTCCACTATCGTAAGGGCGTATTATCATCCTTTCTCACTAACATTGAGTCGTAGGCAGCACAACATACTCAACATAACACTTTATATCTATTCCTCCCTGAACATATCTCACAGGGTGGAATTTTAGGATTTCATCCTGATTCACAATCATGTAGAGCGGCACCGTGCACTTTTGCACTCTCCCTTTTCAACTACATACTAATCCATCCCGGTCACCCCATTCCGCTACCCCAACGAAATGTTGGCTTAATTATGATGTTCACAACCCATCATATTTTATAAGTCTGTCTCCTCCTATCGTCATTGGAAACGTAAGTTCACTACCACATTTTGGTTACTCATTTCGAGTCTATCTTTCTCTATCAACTAGTGGTGCGTCTGGAGACAATCTCACTATGTCTCTTCCTCAACACCGCTTCCCACTTACGTCATATTTCCTCAAGTGGTACTCTATTTCCCTTTCTCTCCGGGTATATTATACTTTACAATTCGTGCACTCTTCGTAATTGGCGCACTTTTGGGGTTGGTTACTTTATAAGAATCAACATTTTTGTAACGCGTAAGTCACTCTCAACACTCAGTCAAGTAGCACATTGAGTTAATTCTTCACAACAGTTAGGTCTCCCATATCAAGAGATAACCTTTGAACGGCTTCCCACTGATTCTTATCCCGTAGCGTGTGCTGGCTCTCTCAGCACATAAGCTTGGATCATCGTCTATCTATCACGACGTTCAATCCATTTCGTCGATACAACTTGCCTCATAACTTCCCACCCGACGTACTTAAAAATAATTTTTCTGCATCCCTCTATATCGGATGTCTAAGAAAGCCAATTGACTAGGGCGCCCATACACCCTTTTCTCCGTGCACATTTGCAAAAACATTGCAAATGTCGCACCCGTAACATGCTTTTCCTCAACTCTAGCCTAGTCTACACGACGTGACTACAATCATGCGGGTATTCTCAATCCCCTATAGACCAAAAATCAAATCCTTGCCCACAAAGTCCCTCTTGTTCCTTCGTGGTGAAGTAAGCCTTTCAGTGTTCCTCCACAACACTACCGGCTCCACTGGTGCCCTAGCATCTAACAACGTCTCTTCTCCTGACGTGCATAAATTTTTTAGTCGTATCTCCTTTCGCAACCGAACTTAAACAAGGGACTTCTCCCCATGCATTCTTACTGAGCATTGTCGGAACAACACATAGTCGAGATACTCAAATTCCATTCCTCGACCATATGTGCAACCATACTCCAATATTTCTAAAGGAGCCAAGTGGCACTGCGCTTATACTATCACTAAGTCCTTAACACTAATTACAACAGCAAGCTCGATCTCTCCGCTCAGCGATCATATGATATACCTTGACTCACATCATTTAGGTTCCTACACACCGGAATCAATTACTATGAGACATCCATAATCTCTGAAGTCTCCCATATATTGATGAATAATGACAACTCGACCTTCTTTCAGGTGAGGCATCGTCATATACCCCATTCACTCGAGGCTAAAACTCATATACTTCCTTGTCCATCGCTCTGGTGGTTCAGATGGTTTTCGAACATAACATGCTTGTCCTTTCTGGAATGCAAAACTTATCGTAGTTATTATTTCCTGAAATAACTTCAAGCTAAAAATAAAATGTGTGGCCCTACAATCCACATTAGACATCTTTTCAAAAATCCCCTTACTCCAGGCCACACTGACAGGTTTGGGTATCCCTCCTCTCGGACTTGGTAGCCTCAATTCTGAACACTATCATCTTGGTTCCCTTCGTTCTGCTGACTAAGTGGAACGCACTATAGGACTTAACAGTCCCGACTTAGAATCAAATCATTAAATCCCCTAGTGGGTTTCCACTTATGACTTGCACCAGCCCCATTACATTCAGTCTTACTCTTTGACTAAAGCCTTAAACTCTCTTAGATCCGCCCACCTAGGATCATTTACCTCAACCTTGTAAGAAGCACCATACTGCCTTTATATACATAAGTCGTCCAAGAAGAGTTTTTACAAAAATTTTGAACGACAACTCGCGATTCCATTCTGTCAAGGTCTCTTTTTCCCTTATACCTATCTCATCGGTACAAGTTCACTTCAACAGATAAATTTCTTTCTCACGGTTGCCCTCTACCAGGCTTTCATGTGATGAGTTTAGATATTTCCATTCACCTCGCTTCTAAATCATCATTAGAGAACTTTGCAGTTAAACTATACGTAAGATCCCTCTATTTGTATACGGACCCTCGGTCCGGATGTGGTAACTGGTATCCCCGCCACGTTACCTCAAAAATTTTACTCAAAATTTCACTTCAGGGTATTTCTACTCTATCCCTAAATGCCAAAACCTCTGCACATTCTACTTCCATTTGTTACCATGCACAGTCGCCATTTTATCACATTTTACGGCTCGTTCTCATCAAAAAATTTCTTCAGACCTCCTCCCACTATAGTTGCATTGGGCGGGTCTAGATTAGCACCCCCCCTTGCCGTCACGACACTTGGAAAATGCCTACTATGCCTCAACAACCCTTGCAGCATCTACTTCCATTACATACTAGGAGTGACCTCGACAACGATCATCTCTCTTATGATTACAATCTTCGAATACTCCATGCTTCATGCCGAGCTCCTCCCTCTTGCAGTCCTTCCAAAGCCAATGCTGGTCCTACTGCCATGTTCGATGTACCATACCCAATCGAACTCGTATATATAACACTACATCTACTAAATAGCAGGAGAACGTAAACTACGTACGTAGAGGAGTGCAACAACCCTAAGATAAGGCTCTATATCAATCAAACGATACGCTGAAAATGTAGTAAGCCATACAGATCCTATGGACACTAGAACCTGATGCTCTGATACCATCTGTGACACCCCGCCTAATTAAACATCGGGTGATCAGGCCTTTATTAAATTAAAATAGGTTTCTCAAATGGTTCATTCTCAGCATCACTGTCGAAAACTTTTTAATTACTAATCCCCTAAGTAAAAATTAAACCGGTGCCAAATTTTATCTTTCTTAATACAGATAAATCAACCATGCGAAACAAAGTAAAAATAATCATGTACTATAACCCAATCAACAAAGTGTAAGTACAAAAGAATAAGAGTAATACCGAATAAATCATCGGCTAAAAATCCCAAACAATAATAGAACAAGTGCTAGTCTGAATCTGACACCTCAGACTGATACTGGATTACAAGTCCATACATAGAATAGTGTGAGATCCTGTACTAGATCTGAATGAGAGACATCGTCTAGTAAAAAACCTGTAAGAATTCACTGTGCTCCATCTTTGAGTCCCTAGAATAGAATCATCATCCCTGGCGTCCTTGTGGGTGGACACCTAAAAGGTTTTGAAAATATTTCATTTTGAAAATATTTAGCAAGCGTTTATCACAATATAAAAATTCGGTTATTGATTACACATGTTAGGTTCTCATACACTCTCTTGAGTTTCTCACTCCTCATCGATTGTGCACACCTAACATTCTACACTTAGACTACCTAGCCATATCTCCCAAGATAACTAAGACTAAGTAATCACCTGAACTTACCTATACTTAAGTTCTCGTATTTCCCACACTGTACATCCATTATATTAGCATCTCACGAAGGTTAATTAATACACAAGTAACATTTCACCTATGTTATGTTTTGTAACTTCTCATTTAGTTTCACTACTAAATTTCTACAATTATCACAACTTCTATCTTGCCACTTTTGAAATTTAGTTTCACTACTTAAATTACTAAGTAGATATTCTCTATCTAACAATACGTTTCGTAATTAAGTTTCACTACTTAACTTACCAGTTCGGTATGCATCCTTAAATACATAATATATGTCAATCTACTAATACACAGAAGTAGAATAGCATCAGGTATATATTTCACACACAATATATACTAAATATCAGTCATTACTATATTGCCCTTTTTACACACGTAAAGGACTCTTGGTTCGGAATGATTCATCGACCCCAAGTAAGAATTGGTTCGGAATGATACATCGACCCCAATTATTTATATACACAAAGGACTCTTTCATCACGCCACCAGTTCAAAGGTTTGGTTCGACATTTTACATCGAGCCCAAACATATAATAACCCTATGTTAGTTCGGAATATCACATCGACCCTAACATAGTTAATTTAGGTATAAATCTCTCGACCTAAAAGATCATATAATTCAGTAGGTACACACCCGACCTATTAATTATATACGTACGTAATATTTTAATCTCTTATATTTACCGTACAATATTCGCTTTACGATTTATCTCATTAATCGCATTTATTTGAGTATTCACACAACTCTAAGGGCCCTCACATATAATTTCAGTAGTTATTACTTACCCTACTGGTCTATTACTTAAATTGAATTTACCTCACCTCGTAACTCAATTCCTAATTCCCCGATACTCTACTAAATCGAATTATTTTCGTCAGTCCATAATCCAAGCCCTACACCCAATGGCCTTATCGGACCTCAACAATATACCCACTAGTCTTATTCTCACTCCCATAAGTATAATATAAATCCTAGGATACCCATCCATTTTCGAAAATCAAAGAAATCTTAAACACGAAAAATTTGGGAAAAACAGCTTACATCAATCAATCGACTACTGGGTTCGATCGATCAATCGACCGAACAGGGACAGACGCAGTTCATCTTCTTCGTTAACCTCTTCCTCCATTAACAAATCTCCATACTTCATTATAGTCCACCAAACTTCGACCCAATGATCCTAACATGTTTTCACATATACTAGCACAATTTCTAACGTGACAAATACATCAAAACCCCAATTCCTTTAAAGAAATATTGAATTAAACCCAGAATTTCTTAAAACCCTAGTTATGGTGTTCTTCCCATATATGCATTCAAAACCTAAATTTTATTCCGAAATAATCATCAAGTCTACTCTGAATATTAATCCTCTACATATGTTAAATCATTCTACATGCGATTCCTATCCCAACATATATAAATACCATTATTCTCCTATCAAGATATTGATTTAACAAAACTACTCAAAAACCCTACACATGGGTATTATAACTTTATAATTTTTGCAATAAACAACTTGCCTTGATAGAGGAAAATTTGATTTCTTGGAGTTGATGATGGATTGATGCTTCTCTTCTTCAACCCTTCCTCCTTTGGTTCCTAGGGTGCAAGATCCAAACCCAACCTCCTCAAAAGCATCTTCTAAGCCTTGAGAATGATTTTCTCCTTCTCTATAATGGTATTGGTGTTTACATGGGTTTTCTAACCCTAACCCCTCTTTCATACGGCTCATAAAAAGTTCTCAAATTCGTAGGTCTCCATACCCTATCATGTTAAAATACCAAAACGCCCCCAAATGGTCCCGGTTTAGTCCAAAATTACCCCGAGACTCAACTAGTACCCCCGGGTATACTATTTTGACTAATTTGACCCTTCCGGACTCATCTTTGACCTCTAAATTATCATTTGAATCACTTAAAAATATTACTCGTTCTCACCCCAACACGGTCTACACGCATTAAGTAACTATTTACTACTCGCACTAAGTAAATATAATGAGGCAATATAAATCGGTATCTATCTCTCGATTAATATTCCATAATTATAATTTTAAATAAAACTCATTAAATTACTACTCTTACGTAATTTAAATTAAGCCGTATTTTTTTATTTAATTCTCTAATTTAATTAAATAGAATATTTGGAATATTCAGAAATACGGGGTATTACAATTCTGATCTACTCACGTGATATGGTTGAACATGAAAAGCATCTTAGAACTATTTTGAATGTGTTAAAAGATAAGCAGTTGCATGCTAAGTTTAACAAATGTGAATTCTGGCTATCACAAGTTACATTTTTAGGCCATGTTATTTTTGGAGATGGTATATGTGTTGATCCTCAAAAGGTGAAAACTATTATGAAATCGGAGAGGCCCAATAATGTGACTGAGGTGTGGAGTTTTCTGGGTTTGGCTGGATATTACAGAAGGTTTATAAAGGGATTTTCTTCGACTGCCTTGCCAATGGCTAAATTAACCCGGAAGGATGTGAAGTTTGAATGATATTTTGATTGTGAAAACAGTTTTAAAGAATTGAAAAAGAGGTTGGTAACTGCACCTATTATTACTATTCCACATGGTGGAGACGGTTTTGTTATTTATACCGATGCTTCACATCAGGGGTTGGGTTGGGGTTTTATGAAGTATGGTAAGGTTATTTCTTATGCTTCTAGGCAATTGCGTACACATGAACGTAATTATCCTACACATGATTTGGAACTTGCTGCTATTGTGTTTGCTTTGAAATTATGGCGTCATTATTTATATGGTGAGGTATCTGAAATAATTACTGACCACCAAAGCCTTAAGTATTTATTTACTCAGAAGGAGTTAAATTTGAGGTAAAAGCAGTGGATGGAGTTAATCAAGGATTATGATTGTACAATTCACTAGCATACAGGGAAGGAATATATAGTTGCAGATGCTTTGAGTAGAAAGTCTTCGGGAAGGTTATCTTGTACTCGATGTTCTAGAGTTGCTCACATTATGAACTTGAAATTTATGGCAATGGAATTGCAGCTAGTAGACGGGGACAAATTCTTTGCTTATGTAAGCGTGAGGGAATTGTTAGCTACTCGTATTCGTGATTTGCAAGGTCAAGATCCTTTTCTTAAGAAAAAATGGCAAGATGTCCGAGATGGTAAGTCTGAAGATTTTTGTATTGTGAATGATGGCACTTTATTGTATAAGTAACGGTTATGTGTGCCTAATGTGGGTGGATTGAAAGAGGAAATTTTAGATGAGGCTCATAATTCCATTTATACTATGCATCCTGGTAGTACTAAAATGTATAGGGATTTAAAGGAGCATTATTGGTGGAATAATATGAAGAAGGAAATAGTTGATTTCGTTACTAGGTGCCTTATATGTCAGCAAGTGAAAGTGGAGCATCAGAAACCTGCGGGTTTGCTTCAGCTATTGCCAATACCGAAATGGAAATGAGATCATGTAATGATGGATTTCATAGTTGGGCTTCCTCGATCTCAGAAGGGGTCAGATTCGATTTGGGTAGTGGTAGACAGGTTGACCAAGTTAGCTCATTTTCTAGTAGTCAAGACTACGTATACAATTGATAGGTATGCTAGATTATATGTTAATGAGATTATTCGATTGCATGGAGCTACGGTATCTATTATTTCAGATAGGGACCCTACTTTTACATCCAGATTTTGGGATAACTTGCAGTATGCTATGGGTACTAACTTAAAGTTTAGTACAACTTTTCATCCTTGGACATATGGGCAGCTTGAAAGGACAATACAAATTTTGGAGGATATGCTTAGAGCTTGTGTGCTTGATTTTAAAGGAAAATGGGATGAATATTTGTCTTTGATAGAATTTGCATATAACAATAGTTTTCAATCTACTATTGGTAGAGCGCCATATGAAGCGTTGCATGGTAGACGGTGTTGTACACCCGTATGTTGGGGTGAAGTTGGTGAAAGGAAGATAAAGGGTCCAGAATTAATTAAAGTCACCACTGAAAAAGTGAGGATTATTCAAGATAGAATGAGAACAACTCAAAGCAAACAGAAAAGTTAGGCGGATAAACGACGAAAAGATTTGAAATTCTAGGAAGGGGATTATGTGTTTCTTCGGATATCTCCATGGAAATGAGTTATGCGGTTTGGAAAGAAAGGTAAGTTAAGTCCATGTTATATTGAACCATATAAATTTTTGAAAAAGTCGGGGTGGTTGCCTACAAGTTAGCATTACCACCAGAGTCATACCGACTACATGATGTTTTCCATGTTTCTATGTTAAGAAAGTATGTAGAGGATCCTTCACATGTGTTGGTGGAATAACCTATTGAGTTAAAGGAAGACTTGAGTTATGTGGAAGAACCACTTGCTATCGTGTATAGGAAGGAACAGATACTGAGATCAAAAGTGATACCACTTGTGAAAATTGTGTGGATAAGGCATTCCATGTAAGAGGATACATGGAAGAGAGAGGATACCACGAAGATGCGTTATCTATATTTTTTTTCTATTCAGACAACCAAGGTATGTCAATTTCGGGGACGAAATTTCCTAACAGGGGGAGAATTGTGACAACCCGAATATAATTATGATAAATTATGTTTAAATCATGATTAACTTATGTGATATGGATAATATGTTATTAATGTATATAATGTTAAGTCATTATGTTTAGTCTAATCCTACCTTCATAAAGCATGAAATATCGAATTAGTTACAAATATGAAATTTTGAAGTTTTCGGTAGGAATGTTCATGTTTAAGACTAGTTTTGACCTTTATGACATAATAATTGACTTGAGGTATAAACTAGATAGTTTTATACATATGAGTTAGGTTTGTAACACAATAAACGGTGCATCAAATGGATATTCGAGTGAGAATATATCATTTTTTTACGAACAGGGGGTAAGGTAGTCATTTAGCCTTAAATGATATGTTGTCTTATATGGCACCACATGTTATATTTTGATTGGACCAAGAGGGGGTGGCCTTATGCCGACTTAAAACCCTTGAATTAAGCTCTCCCGTCAGCATATTTCAGCCATGGAAGAGTTTTAACTTAAGGAAAGGGAGTTTTGAAGTCTAGGAAGAAAGTGTGAGGAGAAATTGAAGAAAAATTCATAAAAAATTACATAAAAGCCCCTAAGGTAATTCCATCCATAAATCCTGTTTGATTTTTTTGTATTGCTGATTTAAATTATATAAATGATCATTTGTTTACTGAAATTCCATGTCTTGATGTATACTCATGGATAGATGCATGTTTAAGCAAACTTGAATGTGTAAACCCTTGAAATTGCCTTGTTTAGAAACCTTGTGTATTCAAACTATCATATTTTTTTGTATACTAAATGAAATTGATTGATTCCAATTGGAGATAATTTGGACTCATATATAAATGACATATCCTAAAATCATGTGAAAATACCAAGAAATGAGTCTTTGGTTAGAGGTTTAAGTTCGGGTATGAATTCTGCCCCAAGGGTGAAAGTATGCATAGCATATGTTTGATGTCTTACTTGACATAGAAAATGAACTCTGAAAATTTTGAAATTTTAATCTTGTATTTCTAAATATGTTTACTGATGTTGGGTGAAATATCATATAAATTTATGATGTAGAAAAATTATGAAAATTTCTGGAAGTTGAATGAACGATAAAAGAGCCTATAGGGAAGATTTGCTATGTGGTAAAGAAATGGGCATATCTTGCTCTAGGAGACTTGAAATGATGTACCGTCTTTTGTATTGGAATACTAATATGATAAGGATTGAATTATCAAGTATAAATGAATATATGTTTGTTCTATGATTTGGATATGACAATTATATTAACATGAATTTGGATGAAACTTCATTTGTGATAAATGATTTGAATGTAATCATGTGATGCTTATGGATTGAATTATGTTTAAATCATTCTTTGGATTATTGATATATAACTGTTAATTCATTGTATGGCAAGATTGGTTGGATTAATATCCACAGATTTGATATATAATTGTTAATTCATTATATGGCAGGATTGGTTGGATTAATATCCACATATTTGATATATAACTGTTAATTCATTGTATGGCAGGATTGGTTGGATTAATATCCACAGATTTGATATATAACTGTTATTTCATTTCAGGGAAGGAGTACCTCACTAAGATTAATGCTTATGATTTATATTTTGACATTTTAGGGTTGTAAGCTGCCAGCTAGGATATCATATGATCAGTGATTTGAGAGTTTCACCGTTAGAAAAGAGCTGGGGATTAGACATGGGGGTTTTGTCATTGTCACATTGAGGTTTTAATACACTCACATATTGAGTTAACATGGATTGAGTTGATCATAGTTAATCACATTATTGTATGCCTGCTTAATTACGACTCTGATATTGATTTCGGTATGGAATAAGAATAATATTATGTTCATTGTGCACATTATATAGGAAAATATTTATCAATAAATTATATTTCCAATGGGCTCAAGATTATGATCTAATTATTCTAATAAGAAATGATTAGTATGGATTTTGGGTTTGGGGTGTGACAATGACCATACAACATTAAACCACTAGACTCTAAACTCACATATAGTGGTCATGCAACAATCCTATGACCTGGGGGACCGACCCAACACCTACTAGTCCATGATAGGGTGGGTCACCAACTACGCGTAACCTCCAATGATAACGTATGTTCACATATATCACACACACACACACACACACACACACACACACACACATATATATATATATATATATATATATATATATATATATATATATACTATTGTTAGAACATTTTTTCCAACATTGTTCATAGCATAGTTTTAAACTAGTTTGGCGTATCCCATTACAAATCATCACGCACCGTCAAGACAAACCGAACTCAAGAATCTCCAAGTTTGAAGACTTTCTGACATCCCATAAAGATAATAAATAATTTAGAGTTTAAATTAATTTATTAAATTATGTTTGGGAAGCTTATTTTTTATTATAAATGAATAGGTCTTTTCATTTCCAGAAAGAAAAAATAATTTTATTTTTTATCTCGTTCAAATGATATGTTATGTCGCTAGAACGAATATTTGTATTAGATCACTAATTATTTTATCCCTACTAATTGGTATCAGAGCTGGTTGCACTAAAATATTGTGTTAGATCTGTGGTTAGTGCTTATTGTGCGATTTTGTTTTTTTTTCTCTCGATTGATTCTCATAGTTTCGATGACTTAAATTTTTTTGAATTTGAAGTTTGCTAATAGAATCAAAATTCTTAAAAAAGAAAATTTTCATTTTAAATCCGCTATAAATCTTTCGCAAACTGTTCAAAATCAAAGAGATTTTTTCCTTGAGAAACTTGTGGACATGGACCGTGATTTTAGAAAATTTGAATTTTCCAAGAAAGAGAGTGATTATGGAGTTAGGTTTTTAGAAAAAGAATTAAAGGACTTTAAAATTTTTAGGGTTAATATTTGTTCTGTTGAGGACAGTATTTTGATTAATAATTTTAAGTCACATGAGATGACTCTTATAGATAAGTTTGATTTCATTGAGGGGGAGCGGGATAACGTTCTAGGAATGATTGAAAATTTGAAGAAGGAGCCCCTAAAATTGGAAGAGTCTAATACTTTGCTTGAGTCTAAAACTTTGAAGTTAAAAGATGATTTAAAAGACTCGAGTAATGTTGATAGTAATGGTAATGGCTCACATGTTTCTAATATGCCTAATGTTAAAGCCAAGACCATTGTTTGTTTAAGAGGTTCAACGAAGGAAGTTATAAAAGGTTAACCCATAGGTAACATTCATCATATTTACACATGTTCGTATTGCGGTAGGAAATGTCACCTTAGGCATTTTTGTTATGATCTTGGAAGAGGTCATAGGCAGTTAAAGTCTTGTGTTGCCTTGATTTTTGAATCCCTACGCTTTAAGTAAAAACTTATATGGGTTACGAAATCCGTTTTGGATGAGCTAGATGTTACATTTTTTTTATTCTCACATGCTTGCACATGATTCTTCTCTTGCTATATCTTATAGATGATTGCTTACACGATTTTGTTTGTCACAATCTAGTTATGCTTCATGATATATATTTTCTAACATTATGACATGTGTATTTTTTGCATTATATTTTTCTTTTATTGAGTCATATTAAAAAAATATAAAAATATTTTATTTTAATTTTTTTTTTAAAAAAAAATACAAAAAGATTCTCGATATTTATGTATTTTAGTTTTACATATTTGGTATGGCATATTTCTGTGTTGAATCCAATTCACTATGCAACTTCCATATGGCTAGGTCATTTAATAAAGACTTTTGGTACTTAGATTGATCTTAACCATGTTTATGGAGTTGTTTCGAACGTGATTTTCTTAATGGATTTGACTTTGTATATGCCTCCACACACATGCACGAGCTTGTTAGATTTTGACATCACACTTATATTTGAGATTGGTGAGATATTCTCCCATCAATTTTGTTATCTACATATTTATGTGACAATGGGGGATTTGTGCATATAAGAATTGTTGCCCGTGAGATTTTGTTTAGTATTGGAAAAATATGAGTGTACACGAGAAGGTTTACGAGAGGCAAATGAACTCGTTGTGAAAGTCACGGTTTGAAAAGAGCCCAAGAAAAAAATTAAATCAATAAAAAGAGAAAATTTTGCCATAAAGGGGCAGAATAGTTTAGTTTATTTGATCATTTAAAAGAGATCACTTCAATAGAAAAGAAAAGAATAGAAAATATTATCATGTTTATCTTTTGAGAGTGTTTGGTAGGAGGTCACGGGTTTGAAGAATGGTAACTAGTTATGCTTATTTTATTATGACGCTATTGATTTGTAGAATAATCAATATTCTATGCTTGCGTGCATTGTTCGTTTTGTTCATTAAGTTTAAATTTATTTGTCACTTAAGGCTAAATATTAGTTTGATCAAGTTTGGCGATCAATTAGAACTTCTTGAACATATTTGAGTGCTTAGGTTATTTTTCATTTGTGTCTAGTTCACATCCATTCACTCCACCTCTCACATTAGTACACATTAATACTACACTAGTGTAACAAGCTTAGGTGTTTTGTGGTCGTTTATACCTATTTATATATGTGCCGATTTTTTAAATATATTTTGCAAATATTATATATGGTAATTTATGTTGTATTTGTGAAATTTGTTTTTGTTGGAAGGAATTAAAATTTTCAAAAATAGTTGGTTGTGTTTGCCTTTGAGATGATCATTACACATGCTTGATTAATATCTTTTTATGATGATATCTTTTCTTCTTCATAATGCTTCATATTTCATTCATATGTTTCTACTATTTTGTCTATTTCGGATAAAAACAAAGGAGGAGAGCAAATTAAAAATAAGTTTTATGAATGGGGGAGAATTTATTTATAAGTTTTACTTTATTTCAAACGCAATGCATCATGAAGGTATATGTTTTTATCTCATGTGTATAACTAATTAATTTAAGACACACGGATGAACACAAAGTTTGCGAAAGGGGAGAATAAAAAAGTTTAAAGACAAAGAGACTTATGCAATTCCATTATAGGGCTGGGAAGGGTGTTAGTGTTTTTGTACTAGGATATTTTTTTATTTTAATTTAGTGTTCTATTATATTTGTTTATTTCGTACTGGAATAACCAAAGGGGGAAATTTGTAAGAACAATTTTTCCAACATTGTTCATAGCATAGTTTTAGACTAGTTTGGAATATCCCGTTACAAATTGTCAGACACCAAACTTAAGCATCTCCAAGTTTGAAGACTTATCGACATCCTATATAGGTGTAAAACAATTTAGAGTTTAAAATTATTTACGGAACTATGTTTGGGATGTTTATTTTTTTATAAAAAATGAACAGGTTTTTTTATTTTCAAAAAGAAAAATAATATTTTTTATCTCATTCAAATAAGAGTGACATCTCGTTCAAACGAGATGTTATGTCATTAGAACGAATATTTCTCTCTCTCTCTCTCTCTCTCTCTCTCTATATATATATATATATATATATATATATATATATATATATATATATATATATATATATATATATATATGATTTATGTGGATAATTTAGATTTTTTATTTTATGCCGGAATAGACATTGGTGGAAATTTGTAAGGGGAAGATTTTCTATAATTTCCCTTAGTATCTAGGTTACATCCTTAAAGACATTTCATGTTCACACATTTTAGGAGACAGATCCAATTATCAAGCAACTTCAACAGGATCCACGTCAACACATAATATTGGTATGGATATTGTTTTGTGTTTTGGAAATTTTTTTAACCAAGTATTGGGATATTTTTCTAAACCGACTGTTTGTCTAAACGAGGCTTTTTCAAATAGTTTTTCGAACAACTTTTGAACTTACAAAATTATTTTATTTTTGACAGCCTTGTTCCAACGAGATTGAGATCTCATTAGAATGACAAGATCATGTCATTATAAGCTCGTTTGATAGATGCATCGATCAGGGTTATCACGAGGGCTTACTGTCTTAACTTTTTCATCTCGTTGGATAAAAAGTTAATGCCGTTCGAACAACATCTCTATGTCTTTAGAACGACTGCTTCTTCTCGTTTAAATGAGATTATCCCGCCTCAAATTTTGTGTCCGCCTATAAGTTCCTATTTTCTTGATGAAATTTGTTAAGACTTCGCATTTACGAAAATGGAAAACATGCTGCATTTAAGTCTTCACTTTTATAGGGTAAAACATTTTTTGATTCACACAATCAATCCCAAATACTTTTACGAATCATCTTTGGAACCAAAATCACTTCCATATGAAGTTATTCTTATGAAAAAGGAGTCTTCACTGTTGACCATGTAGAGAAGGAGTCTTTATTACTGCTCTTGTGATTCTTGAGATAATCATTATTGAAAGAAGATTGCGATCTTTATAGTTCTAGTGGGACCTATTGTTGAAGAGGATGAGCGTCACCTGCGATAGAATTCGTCTGGCTGTATTTCTCTATTGTATTATAAGTTGTGATTTACAAACTATAATGAAATAAAAGGCTTTGCCCCTTAAGGGATTTTTCTTGAATTTGTGATTTCTTTACAAGCTTGATTTTAATCATATAGTTGCATGTTTTAGGGTAATAAGAATTAAAATTTATTTATGGGTTTGACATCTAATTAAATAAGTTTAAGCCATTAGACAATTGCGCACTCTCAAATTTGTATCAAAGCCGGTTGCATTAATATATTGTGTTAGTTCCTTGTTTGATTATTTCTAGGTGATTTTGTTGTTCTCTTGATGGATTTCCATAGTTTTGACGACTTAAATAATTTGAATTTAAAGTTTGCTAAAAGAATTGAGATTCTTGAAAAAGAAATTTTTTGTTTTAAATATTCTATGGAACTTTTACAAACTATTCAAACTCAAAGAGATATCTTTCGTGAGAAACTTGTGGACATGGACCAATATTTCAAAATTTTTAAATTATTTAAGAAAGAGAGGCATTATAGAGTTCGATTTCTAGAAAAAGAATTAGACGACTTTCAGAATTCTAGGGTTAATGTTTGTTTCGTAGAGGATAATGTGTCGATTAATGATTTCAAGGCTCGTGAGAAGACTTTTAGGGATAAGTTTTCATTCATTAAAGCGGAGCGAGATAACCTTATAGGAATGATTAGAAATATGAGGAACGAGTCCTTAAATTTAGAAGAGTTAAGTTCTTTGCATGAGTCTAAAATGCTAAAGTTAAAAGAGGATTTAAAAGACTCGAGTAGTGTTGGTAGTAATGGCTCTAGCTCACGTATTTCTAATGCTGCGAGTGTTAAATCCAAGACCATAGTGTGCTTTAGAGGGTCAACCAAATCCGAGGACGTTAGAAAAGGTCAACACATAGGTAACATCCCTCACGTTTACATATGTTTACTTTGTGGTATGAAAGTCACCTTAAGCGTCTTTGTTATGTTCTTGAAAAAGGTCCTAGGAAGTTAAAGTCTAGTGTTCCCTTCGTTCTTGAAACCTGACACATTAAGTATGCACCTATATGGGTTAGGAAATCCATTTTAGAGGAGATAGATGTTAGACTTGTTGATTCTCATATGCCTGCACATGATTGTTCTCTTGCTATATCTTATAGATGATTGCTTGCATGATTTTGTTTGTCATACTCTAGTTATGCTCCATGATATATGTTTTCTAGTGTTATGACATGTGTATCTTTTGTATTATTTATTTCTTTTATTGGGACATATTGGAAAAAATAACAAGATTTCATTTTGATATAGTTTTTGAAAAATGCAAAAAGATTCTCAATTTTTGTGTATTTTAGTTTTACACATTTGGTATGACACATAGGTGTGTTTGAATCCAAGTCACTACGCAACTTCCATGTGTCCAAGACATTTGGTTATGACTTTGGATGCTTAGATTAATGTTAACCGTGTCTATGGAGTTGTTTTGAACCTGATTTGCTTAATGGATTCGCCTTCTTGTTTGCCTCTACACAAACATGCAAGAGTTTGTTGGATTTTGACTACACATGTATATTTGAGCTTAGTGAGATATTCTTCCATCAATTTTGTTATCTACATGTTTATGTGACTATGGGGGATTTGTGCATATAAGAATTGTTGCCTGTGAGATTTTGTTTAGTATTGGAAAAATATGAAAGTACACGAGAAGGTCTTCAAGAGGCAAATGAACTCGTCACCAAAGTCAGGTTTGAAAAGAGCCCAAGAAAAAAACTAAATCCATAAAAAGAGAAAATTATGCCAAAAGGGGCCAAATAGTTTAGTTTATTTGATCAATCGAAAGAGATCACTTCAAAAGAAAAGAAAATAATAGAAAATATGACCATGTTTATCTTTTGAGGGTGTTCAGTTGGAGATCACAGGTTTAAATAATGGTACCTAGTTTTGCTTATTTTTCATTGATTTGTAGAATAATCAATATTCTATGCCTGGGTGCATTATGCTCGTTTTATTCATTAAGTTCAACTTTATTTGTCACTTAAGGCTAAAGCTTAGTTTGATCAACTTTGGCGATCAATTAGAACTTCTTGAACATATTTGAGTGCTTGGGTTATATTTCATTTGTGTCTAGTTCACATCCATTCATTCCATCCCACGCATTTGGGCACATTAATACTACGCTAGTGTATAAAGCTTAGGTGTTTTGTGGTCATTTATACCTATATATATGTGCCGGTTTTTTTAATATATTTTGCAAATATTATATATGGTAATTTATGTTGTATTTGTGAAATTTGTTTTTTTTGAAGGAATGAAAATTTTCAAAAATAATTTGTTGTGTTTGCCTTTGAGATGATCATTATACATGATTGATTTATATATTTTTATAATGATATCTTTTCTTCTACTTGATGCTTCATATTACATTCATATGTTTCTACTTTTTTGTCTAATTCGGATGAAAACAAAGGAGGAGAGCAAATTAAAAATAAGTTTTATGAATGGGGGAGAATTTATTTATAAGTTTTACTTTGTTTCATATGCAATGCATCATGAAGGTATATGTTTTTATCTCATGTGTATAACTACTTAATTTAAGACACACGGACGAACACAAAGTTTGCGAAAGGGAAGAATAAATAAGTTTTAAGATAAAGAGACTTATGTAATCCCGTTCTAGAGTTGGGAAGGGAGTTAGTATTTTTGTCCTAGGAGATTTTTTTATTTTAATCTAGTGTTTTGTTATGTTTGTTTGTTTCATACTGGAATAACCAAATGGGGAAATTTGTAAGAACAATTTTTTCAATATTGTTCATAGCATAGTTTTAGACTAGTTTGGTATATCCCGTTACAAATTGTCACACACCGAACTCAAGCATTTCCAAGTTTGAAGACTTACCGATATTCCATAAAGATGTAAAACAATTTAGAGTTTAAAATAATTTACGGAATTATGTTTTGGATGTTTATTGTTTTATAAAAAAATGAACAGGTTTTTTTATTTTCGAAAGAGAAAAATAATTTTATTTTTTTGTCTCATTCAAATAAGAGAGACATCTCATTTAAACGAGATGTTATGTCGTTAGAACAAATATTGGTATATATATATATATATATATATATATATATATATATATATATATATATATACATATATATATACATATATATGATTTGTGTGGATAATTCCAATTTTTTATTTTATGCCGGAATAGCCATTTGTCGAAATTTGTAAGGGGAAGATTTTCTGTCATTTCCCTTAGTATCTAGGTTATATCGAATATGGTGTATCTCGTTACATTCGTAAAGACATTTCATGTTCACACATTCTAAGAGACGGATCCGATTATCAAGAAACTTCAACAAGATCCAAGTCAACACATAATATTGGTATGGATTTTATTTTGTGCTTCGTGGATTTTTTTACAAAATATTGGGATATTTTTCTAAACTGATAGTTTGTCTAAAGGAGGAATTTTCAAACAGTTTTTAGAACAACTTTTGAACTTAAAAAATTATTTTATTTTTGACAGCCTTGTTCCAATGAGATTGAGATCTCATTAGAATGACGTGCTCGTGTCATTATAAGCTCGTTTGATAGATGCATCGATCAGGGTTGTCACGAGGGCTTACTGTCTTAACTTTTTTATCTCGTTGGATGAAAAGTTGGTGCCGTTCGAACAACATCTCTATGTCTTTACAACAACTGCTTCTTCTCGTTTGAACGAGATTATGCCGCCTCAAATTTTGTGTCCACCTATAAGTACCTGTTTTCTTGATGAAATTTGTTAAGACTTCGCATTTACGAAAACGGAAAACATGTTGCATTTAAATCTTCACTTTTATAGGGTAAAACACTTTTTGATTCACACAATCAATCCCAAATACTTTTATGAATCATCTTTGGAACAAAAATCACTTCCATATGAAGTTATTCTTATGAAAAAGGAGTCTTCACTGTTGACCATGTAGAGAAGGAGTCTTTATTACTGCTCTTGTGATTCTTGAGAGAATCATTATTGAAAGAAGATTGCGATCTTTATAGTTCTACTGGGAACTATTGTTGAAGAGGATGAGCGTCACATGCGACATAATTCTTCTGGCTATATTTCTCTATGGTATTGTAAGTTGTGATTTAAAAACTATAATGAAATAAAAGGCTTTGCCCTTAAGGGATTTTTCCTGAATTTGTGATTTCTTTACATGCTTGATTTGATTCACATAGTTGCATGTTTTATGGTTAATAGGAATTAAAATATATTTGTGGGTTTGACATCTAATTAAATAAGTTTAAGCCATTAGAAAATTGCGCACTCTCAAATTTGTATCAGAGCCGGTTGCATTAAGATATTGTGTTAGTTCCTTATTTGATGATTTCTAGGTGATTTTGTTGTTCTCTTGATGGATTTTCATAGTTTTGACGACTTAAATCATTTGAATTTAAAGTTTGCTAAAAGAATTGAGATTCTTGAAAAAGAAATTTTTTGTTTTAAATCTGCTATGGAACTTTTACAAACTATTGAAACTCAAAGAGATATCTTTTGTGAGAAACTTGTGGATATGGACCAAAATTTTTAATTTTTTAAATTGTCCAAGAAAGAGAGCGATGATAGAGTTCGATTTCTAGAAAAGAATTAAATGACTTTAAGAATTCTACGGTTAAAGTTTGTTTCGTAGAGGATAGTGTGTTGATTAATGATTTTAAGGCACGTGAGAAGATTCTTAGGGATAAGTTTTCTTTCATTGAGGCAGAGCGAGATAATCTTATAGGAATGATTTAAAATATGAGGAACGAGTCCTTAGAATTTGAAGAGTTAAATTCTTTGCATGAGTCTAAAATGTTGAAATTAAAAGAGGATTTAAAAGACTCGAGTAGTGCTGGTAGTAATGGCTCTAGCTCACATATTTTTAATGCTGTGAGTGTTAAAGGCAAGACCATAATGTGCTTTATAGGGTCAACCAAATCTGAGAACGTTTGAAAAGGTCAACCCATTGGTAACATTCATCACGTTTACACTTGTTTGCTTTGTGGTATGAAAGTCACCTTAGGCGTCTTTCTTATGATCTTAGAAAAGGTCTTAGGAAGTTAAATTCTTGTGTTCCCTTGGTTCTTGAAACCTGACACATTAAATATGTACCTATATGGGTTAGGAAATCTATTTTAGTGGAGCTAGATGTTAGACTTGTTGATTCTCACATGCTTGCACATGGTTCTTCTCTTGCTATATCTTATAGATGATTGCTTGCATGATTTTATTTTTCATACTCTAGTTATGCTTCATGATATATGTTTGCTAGTGTTATAACATGTGTATCTTTTGTATTATATATTTCTTTTATTGGGTCATATTGGAAAAAATAAAAAGATTTCATTTTGATATAATTTTTTGAAAAATACAAAAAGATTGTCGATTTTTGTGTATTTTTGTTTTACATATTTGGTATGACACATAGGTGTGTTTCAATCCAGGTCACTACACAACTTCCACGTGGCCAGGATATTTGGTTATGACTTTAGATGCTTAGATTGATGTTAACCATGTCTATGGAGTTATTTTGAACTTGATTTGCTTAATAGATTCGCCTCTGTGTTTGCTTCCACACACATGCAAGAGCTTGTTGGATTTTGACTTCACATGTATATTTGAGCTTAGTGAAATGTTCTTCCATCAATTTTGTTTTCTACTTGTTTATGTGACTATGGGGGATTTGTGCATATAAAAATTATTTATCGTGATATATTATTTAGTATTGGAAAAATATGAGTGCACACGAGAAGCTCTTCGAAAGGCAAATGAACTCATCGTGAAGGTCACGGTTTGAAAAGAGCCCAAGAAAAAAAATGAAATCAATAAAAAGAGAAAATTATGCCAAAAGGGGCCAAATAGTTTAGTTTATTTGATCATTTAAAAGAGATCACTTCAAAATAAATGAAAAGAATAGAAAATATGATCATGTTTATCTTTTGAGGGTGTTTGGTTGGAGATCACGGGTTTGCACAATGGTACCTAGTTATGCTTATTTTGTCATGACGCTATTAAATTGTAGAATAATCAATATTCTATGCTTGCGTGTATTGTGCTCGTTTTGTTCATTATGTTCAACTTTATTTGTCACTTGAGGATAAAGCTTAGTTTGGAAGTCAATTAGAACTTCTTAAACATATTTGAGTGTTTGGGTTATAATTCATTTGTGTGTAGTTCAACCCATTCATTCCATTCCACACGTTTGGACACATCAATACAATGCTAGTGTGTAAAGCTTAGGTGTATTGTGTTATGTTATGTGGTCGTTTGTACCTATATATAAGTGTTGGGTTTTTTTAATATATTTTGCATATATTATATATGGTAATTTATGTTGTATTTGTGAAATTTGTTCTTTTTGGAAAGATTGAAAAATTTCAAATATAGTTGGTTTTGTTTGCCTTTGAGATGATCATAACATATGCTTGATTTATATCTTGGTGATGATGATACTTATCTTCTACGTGATGCTTCGTATTTCTTGCATATGTTTCTAATTCTTTGTCTATTTCGGATATAAACAAAGGGGGAGAGCGAATTAAAAATGAGTTTTGATGAGTTTGATTTACGGGGGAGAGTTTATTTATAAGTTTAAATTTGTATCAAACTCGATGCATCATGAAGGTATATATTTTTGTCTCGTGTGTGTAGGTACTTAATGCGAAATTCAAGACACATTAATGAAGACAAAGTTTGTGAAAAGGAAAAAAACAAGTTTGAAGACAAAGAGACTTATGCCATTCCGTTCTAGGGTTGGGATGGGTGTTAGTATTTTTATCATAGGAGATTTCTTATTTTAATTGGGTGTTCGGTTATGTTTGTTTGTTTTGTACCGCAATAGACAAAGGGGGAAATTTATAAGAATAGTTTTTCCAACATTGTTTATAGCATATTTTTAAACTAGTTTGGTGTATTCTGTTACAAATCATTATGCACCATCAAGACGAACCGAACTCAATCATCTCCAAGTTTGAAGACTTATCGACATCCCATAATGGTTTATAACAATTTGAAGTTTATATTAATTTACGAAATTATGTTTGGGATGTTTATTTATTTATTTTTTTTATCAAAAATGAACAGGTCTTTTTATTTTCGAAAAAGAAAAGTAATATTATTTTTTATCTCGTTCAAATGAGAGTTACATCTCATTGAAATGAGATGCTATGTCGTTAGATAGGTCATTTTTATATGTTTTAAACGAGGTTCAAACGAGGGCTCATTGCCTAAGTTTTCTTTAGGTCGTTAGAAGCAACTCATATGTCGTTTGAATGAAATCTCATGTGTCATAAGACCAAAGTCTTTTTCTTGTTTAAACGACAACGCCACCTCAAAATTTGTGAACGTCCTATAAATACCTGTTTTGTGTTCGGAACGTTTAAGACTTTTGCCAAATACTTTTCCGCATAACTTTTGCAAAGTTCTTGTTTTAGTGTTCCAAAACAATTTTTAATTCACAGCGAACATCCTTGAATATTGTTCTTGTGAATTTGTTTAAACCCTAGAAATTTTTGTATCTTTGCATACATCGTGTGGAGAGGACCTCCATTGCTAACTTGTGATAACCGAGGAGATCACTGCTAAAAACAAAGCCTGAGGTTGAAGAAAGAGAACTGCGGTCTTGTGATTCTTATGAGGATCATAGTTTATCTTTAGCGATTTACGAAGATTATCACTTTATTCTTGTTACAGATATCAAGTAGTTTTGTAACTCGACTGTCTTTTAGATTTCTAAAGTGAATAAAGGTTTTACTCGAAAGTTTTTTTTCCTAAAACCTTATCTTTGTTGAATGCTTGGTTTAGTTTATTTGCTTTATAGCATAGATATATGTTTAGGATAAAAAGATAAAATTGGTATCAATTGTGTTAGATCCTTATTTAGTGATTTTTGGGTGATTTTGTTTTTCTCTCGATGGATTTCCATAGTTTTGACGACTTGAATTGTTTGAATTTGAAGTTTCCTAAAAAAATTGAGATTCTTTAAATAGAAAATTTTTGCTTTAAATATGCTATGGAACTTTTACAAATTATTCAAACTCAAAGAGATATCTTTCATGAGAAGCTTGAGGACATGAACCGAGATTTCAAAATTTTGGAATTGTTTAATAAAGAGAGTGATGATAGAGTCTAATTTTTAGAAAAATAATTAAAGGACTTTAAAAATTCTAGGGTTAATGTTTGTGCCGTAGAGGATAATATGTTGATTAATGATTTTAAAGCACATGAGAAGACTCTTAGGGATAAGCTTGCTTTCATTGAGTGGGAGGGAGATAACCTTATTGGAATGACTAAAAATATGAAGAAGGAGTCCCTAAAATTGGAAGGTCAAATTCTTTGTTTGAGTCTAAAATTTTGAAGTTAAATGTTGATTTAAAAGATTCGAGTTATGTTGGTAGTAATGACTCTGGATCACATGATTTTAATGTTTCGAGTGTTAAATTCAATACCATAGTGTGTTTTAGTAGGTCAACCAAGTCCAATGATGTTAAAAAAGGTCAATCCATAGGTAACATTTCTCGCATTTACACTTGTTCGCATTGTGGTAGGAAAGGTCACCTTAGGCATTTTTGTTTTGATCTTGGAAGAGGTCTTAGGAAGTTTAAGTCTAGTGTTCCTTTAGTTTTCGAATCCCGTCGAGTTAAGTATAAACCTATTTGGGTTAGGAAATACATTTAGAGGAGCAAGATGTTACACTTGTTAATTATCACATGCTTGCACATGATTCTTCTCTTGCTATATCTTATAGATGATTGCCTGCATGATTTTGTTTGTCATACTCTAGTTATGCACACGTGCGTACACACACACACACACATATATATATATACCCATAATTGTCGAGTATATTCCCGACTCCCGAATATTCAAGCATTCACTTACTTAATATCATTTCATAAATGTTATTATTATGGACACTAAGCTATTCTAGTCCAGCCTATATCCACATTCTATCCAAAATACCAAATCGATTTCATTAATCTTGTTTTGAGTCTCAATCTCCCTAAAACACTCATTTTCCGAGTACCCGAATTTCATTCCTGACAAACCCAAGGTAATTATAACTTCTCACATATTTTTGTGTAAGTCCTAAATCACATATTGAACTCCATAAATTAATTCTAATCCTAAACAGTCCATGAAAAAACCCAAACAAACCATGTAGGCCAAACTACAAGACCAAATCAGTTCGCCTGCCGAATCGATTCGGCCTCCCATAGGTGAATTGAATCGATTATGGGCAGGGGCCTGGTTTAATTTTTGATCAAATTTATCCAGTCCCTATTAATCATATCACTACTTATCATCAATCCAACCCAAAATTGATCCTTTCTAACAATGCTATACATCTTGGTACATGTTTTTACAACTAAATTAACCCGAAAACACATCAATTAAAGGGATCAATGTTTGTTCATTATGAAATTCTCACTTTCTCAATTTTAATCAAGGTTTCATCAATTAACATATTTATCATTAAATGTCGCAACATTCTAATATAATTATTAACAGATCTTACATGGGATTATATTCAATTTATTTCATTAGTGATTTAAATCCCTAAAATCCCATTTTTACATGTGAATCCCATCCTCAAAATATTCCATTTAAGATTACACCAACTTTGATATGAAATATTAAACAACGTATAACATTAAGAAAGATAAACACTTGCCTTTAGATTGTAAAGATTCCAATCTCAGTATTATTTTTTATTATTGTGGTGAATGTGTATGTTAGTTAGATATAATGGTTTGTTACTTTGATTGAAAGTTTTATGAAGGCAAGTTAATAAGTTTTTAAAATTTGACACTAGGCTAAATAGGTTATTAGTAAGTAATTTAGTTTTCAACGTGATGCTAAGAATGATCCAGTCTGAGATTCCTATTTCATTTTAGTAAAGGACTGGCCACCCATTATTTAAATAGGTGTGTGTCACAAGTATACCATTAGGGGGGATTTTGGACTATTCCGTGCAGCATTCTAGGCACTTTAAAATCACAAAATTAGGCCTCATTAAGGGGTGCGAGAATTAGAGGTTTAAAAGGGGCTGAGAATACTTCATTAATGTTATATTACCAACTAAACAAAACCCTAACAACCATAAGCATCTCAAAAAATTAGGGAAATCCTAGAGAGGGGAAATTAAAAGGATTCAAGAGGGTAAACTTCGATCACCAATTCTAAGGAAATAATTTTCTTGTAAAATCATTAAATAATATGTTCTTAATTTAGAATTACGATCTTCCGATGCCAGTTTCATGCTTGAATTATGGTTTTAGATTCAATTCGTATTATCTCGATTATATTATTGTTGGTACTAATTAGAATTAGTTATCAATTCATCTCATGTTGGAAGTTGATACTGTGGCCATCCCCGATCCTCACGGCGGGTGGGCGGAGTGAGGATCCTGGGTCCCGCGCATCCCTCTCGGGAGCGCTTTGGCCGGCGTCATTAATGAGGTACAAAATGTAGAGAGATGGAGTCTCCAGCCTATTTTACTCAAAACAGACAAAAGAAAGGGAGCCATCCCGAAGGACAGCATCCAAAGACATACTGATGCATACGAAACCAAAATGATTCAAAAAGGGTCCGGAGGCTAAGTTACGAAATGGGAAGGTGTTAGGCACCCATTCTGCCCTGACGGTATCTCATGGGTTTTTGCTATTTTCCTTTATTTTCCCCGCGATATGTGTGCATATGTATATATAATGGAGATAGGAGTCATCGACTTGTACCATAGAAGAGGTAAAGCGCGTCATCCGTAGGAATGTAAAAATAATATTAGAAAATAGAATTTACGTGATTATCCTTACATTGATTGTTACGATGGAACGATAATGCATATGGGATAATAAGCTACTAAGAACAAATATGTAGAATATAAGAGAATTGAGTTTAGAGAAAAATAGAAAAATGAGAGAAAAAGTGAAAATAGGACTCGAATCTCGGATTTTACCCCGAGACGCCTACGTAGCTTATAGAGGCATCAAAGTCCATGCAGTTCGCATGCAAAACGAGGGGTGGGGGTTCATCCCATAAATCCAACCGGGGGATTCTCTTATTTGTGTGTGTGTGTGTGTGTGTGTGTAGAAAAAGTGTTTTAGTTGTGAGAGAAGTGTAAGAATTCCCGCTTGGAATTTATGAGCAAACCCACTTTTTCTTGTTTTTTGGGTTTTTATACGTATGAAAATAAGAGATGTACAATAATACTAAATAAAAAATATATTAGGATATGTGAGATGAGAGAATAAAAGTGCTAAGTAATAAAACAAATTAATGCGAATTTATGGAAATTTATGGAGAGAATTGAGAAAATTGGACCTTCTTGAAGATCTTGAGCTTGATCTTGTATGTTGGAGATCAGCCCTTACGCTTGGATGATGATGAAGGGTAGTTAATTCACCAATTTTGGTTAAAAGGATGATGAAAAATGAAGGTTGAAAAGGGATTTGGGTGTGGAAATCACGCTGACTTCGAGAGAGGTTTTCTGGATTTTTTGAGAGTGATGTCTATCAGATATGGGATCTCCTATAATGAGGAGAAGACCTCCTTTTTATAGGCCCAGGGCACTGCCGATCGACATAGCCCTGGTCCTGCCTATCGGCACCTGCCTTTGGCAGTGTCTTTCAGGACTTTTCAGAAAATCGGCCGTAGAGTGCAAACCGTTGATCCGATTCTCGCACGGGGTAGACCATTGGAAAGGTAATTCAGAGACCTTTGAAAATCCATTTTGCTCCTGGGTTTGAGAGTTGAATTTGGGTCAAATGTTTCTCGAAGGTGCTCATCGATCCATTGGGCGGAGAATCATCGTACGCAAACGGATCGTTCGTCCGCATGGTAAGTCCAAATCATGCACGGGGTGGACCGTTGGAAATGTAAGGAGATGTAATTAGACATTCCAAAGAGTTTGACCCAGTTTGGGGAGTAAACTTTGGTCAATCGGTCCCTGGAAGAATTTGGTAACCTCTCGGAGTAAAACAGATCATTCGTCCGTACCGTAAGTCAGAATCACACATGGGGTAGACCGTTGGAAAGGGGTTTCAGTGACCTTTGAAGATTCATTCAGTCTCGATCAAGATGAAGAGTTGACTTTGGTCAAACAGTGCCCGAGAGCATCCGGTGGCCTCTAGATTAGGTTTCGAGGGAAAATGGGTTATTCGTCCGCATGGTAAGTTGGAATTGTGCACGGGACAGACCGTTGGAAAGGAAATTCAGGGACCATTAAAGATTCATTCAGTCTTGGTCGAGATGAAGGCTTTGACTTTTGGTTAAATGGAGCTTGGGAGTGCCCGATGGCTTTTAGGTCAGTACTCGGGGTATGACATAGGTCTGTAGTGATAAAGGGAGGTGCTAGGGACCTAAGGAGAGTTTAAGGGGTAACATAATGGGGTGTCTATAGAGGCCCTCAATGGGTGAGTTTGGAACAAACGATAGCCGTCGAATAGACATCGCATCATGCTTTGAAATAAGATGACCAATTCAGGGGGTCGAGGCCGATTCTGAGGACCTGGGGGGTAAGGATGACCAATTCAGAGGGTTGAGGTCGATTATGAGGACATATAGAGTGTGCTGGGGATAACCAATTCTACGGGTCGAAGCCATTCTGAGGGCTTAAAGATAAGGGCGATCGATTCTATGGGTCGAAGCCAATTCTGAGGGCTTGAAGTTGAGGGTGACCGATTCTGCGGGTCGAAGCCAATTCTGAGGGCTTGAAGATAAGGGTGACCGATTATGTGGGTCAAAGCCAATTCTGAGGTCTTGAAGATGAAGGAGACCGATTCTGTGAGTCGAAGCCAATTTTGCGAGCTTAAGTTGTGATGACCAATTCTGTGGGTCCAAGTCAATTCTACGGGCTTAAGTTGCGATGACCAATTCTACGGATTGAAGCCAATTCTGTGGGTCGAAGTCAATTTTGTAGGCCTAAGGTGAGATGACCAATTCTGCGAGTCGAAGCCAATTCTGAGGGCTTGAAGATGAGGGTGACCTATTCTGCGGGTCGAAACTAATTTTGTGAGCTTAAGGTGATAATCCAAGACCGAGGTCAATTCTGACCTAAGAGAGGTGACGACCAAGGATCGAGGTCAATTTTGACCTAACTAAGGTGACGATCCAAGATTGAGGTCCATTCTGACATAAAGGAGGTGACGACCAAGGATCGAGGTCAATTCTGACCTAACTAGGGTGACGATCCCAGACCGAGGTCAATTCTGACCTAAGAGAGGTGACGACCGATGGCCGAGGTTAATTCTGACCTAACTAAGGTGACAATCCAAGACCGAGGTCAATTCTGATTGAAGAAAGGATAAAGATTGGATTATGGGTTTTGTTGGGGAATAGTGAATGAGCTGGGGAGACGATTGCTGGGGAAATACTTGTGATTTTGTATATTTTACGGAGGGATAGTCAAAATTCCACTGGGGAAGTGATTAAGTGGTCCGGGTTTTGAACGTATTGCTCGGGGAGGTCTGAGACCTTATGGGCATAGGAGGTAATCCTTAGAGATCCCCCGGGGGTTTTGTCGGGATGAGATTCACTTGGCTTTTGAGTGTTTTGCTGGGGAATTAGGGGGGTTTCACTTGAGGGAATGCCAATTTTTTTTGGTGAAAATGTTCTAAATCTTTCCGGGGATTTTTAGGAATTTTTTAAGGATTTTTTTGGTATTTTCTGGGAATTATTGTATGAAATTTTAAGGAGGTGCCGATCGGCATGGTACAGAGGGTGTCATTTGGCAGTGGCACGGACTTTCGGACTGCCTCAGGAAGGTAAAGGGGCAGTGACGATCAGTAGTTATGGGGTCAATGCCGATCGACATAACCCTTGGCATCCTATATAAAGGGGGAGAATTCCCTTCATTTTTTCACAGCTTCTTGCTTTCTCTCATTCTGCGATTTTCCTCTGTAAAGCGTTCTAGCATTATGATCTCTAAAAAATGGCCACTTTTGTGCGCACTGTAGTACATAGGGAATGGTTGACTGTTGATGACTGGGTGAATGTGGAGTGGAGGGCCAGGGCACCTCTTGCTTTGGGAAGCGAGAATTCCTTTGATTCATTTGAGCCGGTTGTGGATGAGAGAATCTTGTTGCGGGAGACATCGCATCATCACTCTTCGAGGGTGGTGAGCCTCGGTGGTTATATAAGTAGCCTGGCTTTTGGCCTTTTTATCTTTTTTAGTGCTTTTTCCTTTCTTCTTGAATTTTGACGAGGTTTTTTCTTTTAACAGTCTGATATATCTTTGAAGAACATGCATGCTCATGGGACGAGGGGGCTTAAGGATCTCTGGGAGCATCTCCTACCCGTGGTGCATTGGGTGGTATCATCAGCGAGTTTTGGGAGGTTTACGTCTGTGCTAGATGAGACGCCTCGTTCGACAGCGGTCTTATGCACTTTGGGGGGAAGATGGTGGGATACTACCCACACCTTCCATTTAGGCTTTGGGGAGATGACCGTGACTCCCATAGATGTGCAGAAGTTGCTGGGGCTAGATTGTGATGGAGAGAAGATAGAGGTGGATCGCTCCCTGCGGGTCAAGTCGGAGGTAGTGCGGGCGGCACTCGGTGACGTAGGGAGGATAGTTTATGGGGATTACATTCGGTTGTCCTTGCTGAAGGATGTTTTGTTGAGTAGGGTGGTTGATGTGGAGGACGGGCTGCAGGTGAGGTAGATAGCCTGGTTGTTCATATTGTTGGTGCTGGGAGGTTTCATGGTGGCGTCGAGTGGTGACGTCGTCCATTTGTGGTTCTTATCGTACTTGAGGATGTTTTCGAACATCCCTCTATATGTTGGGGGATCCTGACTTTGGCGACCCTCTATTTTTCTTTGGATGCATTCAGCCGGTGATGCCGATAAACTTTTACTGGAGCCAAGTATCTTCTTGAGGTATTTTTCAGTTTGTGCATTTTTTATGCATTCGTATTTTCCTTATGCGTCTCTTTTTTATTATGAATTCTTATCTTTGGCAGATGTGGTTCTATGAGGTGATTGGGTGCAATACCCAGATGATTGCTCTGAAGGACGAGACTGTTGGGGACTTCTGTCGATTATATCAATGGCGGAAGGCCAATCGACAGTAGAAGGGATCTCTTTCTCTGGAGGCGGTGCGTCAGGTCTTGAATGGCCTGATCAGTGGTAGGGTAAGACTCTTTCCTTTTCAGTCTTGGTTTTTGCATGTTCTGATTCTGTATTGACTTATGCCTGCTGGGGATTTTTAGGTGACTTTTTACCCTTGGGGGATAGCCATTCAGGATACGGGGGCGATTGGGGTAAATTTGCAAATGAGGCATTTGCTGGTGTACGAGTTTGGCCATTCTTGGTATCTTGGGTAGAGGGTGGTTTGGAAGATTGCTGAGGAGGAGGTGATGGTGCCACCTGCACAGCCTCCTACGTCTATGAGGCGGGAGTGGCTGCTGCCAGAGGATGCGAGGATCGCGACGATGATCGGCAAGTCCTACCTATTGTACACTGATACGGCTCCGCCGTATGACTATATGGACTTTGTGACGAGCTAGTTGATGTCGTCCATCATATATGATGCCTTGCCCTTCCCTCCTGCGGGTTCAAGTTGGGCGATGGGGTCTTCCCACAGCGGCGATGGTCCATCGATGTCTACGGTGGTGGCAACTTTAGAGGTTCCCTTTGTTCGATTGCATACTCCTTCATACAACATTCGACGGGTTGATGGAGGGATGGTACCCATGTTGCACCGTCCTCATGCGATGGATCCGGAGGAGATGGGTTTGACAGAGGAGGTTCTTCGACCTGAGGTATATCTTTTATTGTTCCTCTCTTTCTTTCTTTTCTATTTTGATGCTTTTTTCTTCGATACTGATTTTGCCTTTTACTTGCAGCAAGTTCGGGTGTCGACTACTTGGCTGAGGGACATGAGAGATTGGATATCTTCGGCGACTGCCCATATTCAGGATGTAGTACCGGTTCCTTCTTGTTTGGTGCTGTCTGCTTCGTTCGGGGAGGACTCTGGCTCGGGTAGTGGTGGTGTGTCGTCTCGCCGTAGGGGAAAGAGAGCACGTCGCAGGGGTGGAAGCTCTTAGAGAGAGGGGGAGAGAGAGAGAGAGAGAGAGAGAGAGAGAGAGAGAAAGAATGTGGGTTCGAGCTGTGTCTCGTTGTTTTTCTTTTTTTTTTATTTCCTGCAAAATTTGATGTAACACAGAAAGATATATATATGCAATGCAATGGATTTTTTTTTTATTATCTTTTGTTAATGGTGAATGCATGCACATGCACTTATACTTTGCTGCCGAGACCGTAAAAAGAGTTATTTTTGGGATTTTAGAGGAAAGTTTTAAAAATGAGAAATTATATAGGGGTGGAAGAGGATTTTTGAAATTCTGTTTGAGAATATCAATTTATTTTTTATTAAGCTTCTGATTTTGACAAAAGAGGAAAAAGGAAAATTTCAAGAAATAGGGGGTTTCCGATCGGCAAGCCCCTTGTCCTGCCTATCGACAGTCAGGTCCAGTCCCATCAATTCAAAGTTTTAGTTAGTGCCCTCTTCAGCCTCTTATACTTTGTGGGGTAGGATTCCCTCCGATTTTTGTAGGGGTCATGTCTTTTGTGAGGGGTTTCAAGTATAAAAAGGGGTAAGGGAGGAGTGTTTTCATCACACCTTCACATTCTTACTTACTTGCTTACTATTTCTTAGTGTTGCAAGATGGCTCTCCCTGGTAGCATTGAGTTTGCTAACTACCTCGAAGCCTTGGAAGCAATGTGCTCTTATAATGTCGACTACGATGCTTTCAATATGCGTCGAGTTTCCTTGTGGCGCAATCGGCCCATACAATGGAACATGCTGATGGCGACGGTACAATTTTGGTACCCTGAAGACCATGTATTCCGCTTTGGGTTGGATGAAGTTCATCCTACATACGAGGAATTTTCTACCATGCTAGGGATAAATCTCGGTGTTACTGTGGCTCTGCCTGAGTTTTCCCGTTCTCCTCGAGAGTTGTTGGTTGGGATTCTTCGCATTTCACCTTCGGTGACCAAACTATTGGTTGCTGAGGGAATGATCTCCTTTTCGTTGGTGTTACAGTCCATGCATTTGCAGGAGGCTGGCGATGTTGGATACACCAGAACTGTTGTTCTGGGCTTAGTATCAAAATTGCTGCTGGCGATTGGGGAACTGTTAGTGGACCCACAACTTGTAGCTATTATTTCCTGGATGTCATACCATCGCAATCCTGCGGTAGTGATACTGGCGGGGACTTTGAATGGCCTGGATGCCTGGCGAGAAGGTCGTTTTGACTTCCTGAGGGGTAGCCCCATGATGCTGTTCACGTGGTTATCTAAGAGACTCCGCCTGGTGTCTCCTTCGAAATACCCTTTGTCGATTGTACCCAACTTCTTTTTGCGCTATTTCATCAACGTTGGCTTGGACATCGAGAGTTGGGAAAACTGGTTTGTGGAGCATGGGGCTCTAAATTTGTGCTGGTCAGTGCCTTGGTGGGGATAGTTGTTGCCTATTCTGGAGCTGGGAGAATACCCGTATGTTCGGCTAGTTTGCCTCAGACAGACCCCTTTCAATTTCCCTTGGCGACTTCTACGTCAATTTGGCTGGGAGAAGGTTATGCCACCTCAGACACTATACTTCTTTCCGGTAGAGGATGTGACTGAGCGTTTGTGCATACGACTTGGCTCTTTGAGGGAGAGTCGGCGTCCATCGACCCGTCCCTCTCAGTCTGTTGGGAGAGTTTAGCATATCTACAGGGATTATATGAAGAGGTTGTAAAGGAGAGTGGTCAGTAAGATGTTGGCAGTGGAGATTGGACAAAGGTGGCTCATCTTATTTAATACCATAGAGGGAGGTGTTGTGGTTTTTTCGAAGTTGGTTCAAGCCTATCAGTCCATGGAGCATCTGCGGAACTCTGTTCAAGCAGGGGAAGCTTGGGGATCCCAGGATACAGATGATGATGACGAAGAGGGCTCCTCTGGTAGCTGTGGATAGGACTCTTGGAGAGTTTATAATGGGTAATAAATGTGGGGATTTTATTTTGGCTTTTTTAAGAAGGTAGGGGAAGGGAGTTATCTGTTCCTTTTTCTCATGTAATTTGTACCATAATTTTTTATTAGTGAAATAAATAAGTTTTTTTATCATCCAGTTGTGCCTCTTGATGAGTTTTGTGTTTTTGAATTATCTATACCGATCGCTAAGGCATACATAATCCTTTTGTTCAAGTATATGTTGGAATGGACTGTCATTCTCGAAGATAAGAAAAGAATAGTATTTTTGTGAAAAAGAAAGGGCCGTGCTCATATAAGGTGTATGAGCTACCTACATACCTCTGGGGTTTTTGAAAAATCTTTAATTTGTTTAAAAATGGTTTATTGTAGAGGATCAGTCCCATGTAGTTCTGGGTAGAGGGAAATGAAGAGAGATTTTTTTTAGAATAGAAGGGATATGAGAAGAGTCACAGCGCGCTGAGATTTCGGACTAGGTGTAGAACTTCTTGAGACAGTCCAGGTTGACTGGACGAGTCATATCGTCTCCATATAAGTCGGTGAGCATGGCGGCACTGCCAGACAAGATCTTCTTGATAATATAAGGTCCGCTCCAATTGGGCTTGAATTTCCCTCTGGGGTCCTAGATGGGTTCTATGATCTCTTTGAGGGATAGATCCTCTTCTCGGACACTGCGGTCCTTGACTCTCTTATTGAGTGATCGCGCTATTCAGCGATGGTACCCTTGTATGTGATACATCACTTTTAATCTCCTTTATCTAGGAGGGTCAGCTCGTCAAGACGGCTTTGACACCAGTCTTCTTCACTGACCTTTCTTTCAAGTGTGATGCGCATTGAGGGTATTTCCAGATCCACGGGTAGGACTGCTTCCATGCATTAAACTAGAGAGTAAGGGTAAGCCCCATTAGAGGTTCTAATTGAGGTTCGGTAGCCTCAGAGGGCATACGGGCTCCAGTCGGCCCAATCTCGACAACTTTCGGTCATTTTACTGATGATGGCTTTGAGGTTCTTATTGGCAGCTTCAATTGCACCATTGGTTTGAGGTCGATAGGGAGAAGATTTGTGTCTCTGAATCCCATACTCGTTGACCACTTCTGTAACTTTTGCCTCAAAATGCAAGCTGTTATCTGATACTAGGTCGTGCGGGACCCCATATCGGCATATGATGTTTTTCTTGATGAATTTGGCCACCTTCTTGGCGTTTAGCATTGCGTATGACTCATCCTCGACCCATTTGGTGAATTAATCAATGTCAACTAGGATGAACTCATGCCCGTTGGAAGCCTTTGGTGTAACTTTCCCTATGATGTCGATACCCCAGGTGGAGAACGACCATGGAGAAATTATGTTGTATAATTCACGCGGAGGCAAATGCTGAAGATTAGAGAACTGTTGGCATTTGAGGCATCTCCGAACATAGGCGGTGCAATCCTGGGTTATGGTGGTCCAATAGTAGCCTTGTCGAATGATCTTTTTGGCAAGTATGTGACCGTTCATGTGGGGCCCTCATTCCCCGCCGTGGATTTTTTACATTATCTTTTTAATGTCAGCCCCTGCGATACATTGCAGATGAGTTCCATTAAAGTTCCTTTTGAGCAGTACTTTATGACAGATGATGTACTGGGCGACCAGTCTTTAGAGGGTTGCTCTATCTTTCTTGTTGGAACCCTAGGGATACCTATCATGCTTGAGGAGGTGCCAAATATCATAGTACTAGCAATTGGGTATCTCGGTATCTTCTGTGGTGAAGAGCTCAATATGGTAGCAGTGGGTTGGTTTGTCTTATTTTTGAACAAGGAAGGGGGTCATTGTGATTCCTTTGAACATGTCAACCATGGAGTTCAAGGTAGTAAGGGCATCGGCTAAGTTATTCTTTTCTCGAGGTAGGTAATGGAAGGTGATGACTTGGAATTGGGAGTTTAGTTATTCTAAGTGGGCACGGAAGGGTTGGAGCTTCTTGTCCTTAACTCTCCATTTTCTGAGCACTTCTCTGATGATGAGGGCAGAATCCCCATAGACGTCTACGCATTGAATACCTTTATCGAGAGAAACTCTGAGGCCTACCGTGCATGCCTCGTATTTAGCCATGTTGTTGGTACAAGGGAAATCCAGCTTGATGGCGATGGGAGTGCGCGAGTCATCTGGGGTGATCAAAAGTATCCCAATACCCTATCCCTTTTTGTTGGCAGCACCGTCAAAGAACATTTGCCATCGGAGGTTGTCCTGGGCAGTGGAAAGGATGTTTTCATCTGGGAATTTGGAGATCCGAACACCGGGTTCATCCATGGGGTAATCAGTGAGGTAGTCAGAGATGGCTCTTCCTTTTATGGCTTTCTGCGTGACGTACACGATATTAAACTCGACTAGGAGCATCAACCATCTGGCCATTCGACTAGACAAGGCGGGTTTCTCAAGCAGGTATTTGATGGGGTCCATTCGGGATACAAGTTTGATGGGGAAGGTGAGCATGTAGTACCGTAACTTTTGGGGTGACCCAGACAAGTGCGACACATGCCTTTTCTAAAGTAGTGTAGTTGACCTCGTATCTGGCCAATTTTTGACTGGCATAATAGATGGCTCTTTCTTTACGGTAATCCTCAAGGTATTGGGCTAGCAAAGCCCCAACTGCAGTGTAGGTTATGGTTAGGTATAGGAGCAAGGGGAGACCAGGCTGTGGTGGCATGAGTACCGGGGGTTGGGTCAGATATTATTTGATTCGGTCAAAAGCTTCTTGGACGGCCTCGTTCTAAACCTTAGTTGAATCCTTTTGGAGGAGTTTGAAGATAGGTTCGCAGATGGAGGTTAGCTGGATAATGAACCGGTTGATGTATTGCAATTTCCCAAGGAAACCTTGAACTTCTTTCTCTATTCGGGGAGGTGGCATATCAAGTATGACTTTCATCTTAGCAGGATATGCTTCTATCCCCTTCTCACTAACCATGAATCCCAAGAGTTTTCCCTTTGTAACATCGAAGATGCATTTCTACGGATTGAGTCTCATCTGATAATGTTGCAGTCGTTCGAAGAACTTTCAGAGAGCGGAAACATGACCTTCTCTAGTATTGGATTTGATAATCATATCATCCATATAGACCTCAACTTCTTTGTGAATTAGATCGTGCAGGATGGTTGTGGAAGCCCTTTGGTAGGTAGCCCCAGCATTCTTGAGACCAAATGGCATGACAGTGTAGCAAAAGGTTCCCCATGGGGTGATGGATGCGGTTTTTTCTTGGTGGTTTGGGTGCATTTTTATTTGGTTGTATTCGACAAACCTGTCGATGAATGACTTGAGTGCATGACTGGTTGTGTTGTCTACGATCATGTCAATATTGGGTAACGAATAATCATCATTTAGAGAGGCTTTGTTCAAGTCCCGATAGTCTACACACATCCGAACCTTCCCTCCTAATTTCAGAACATGCACTATATTGGCTAGCCACGTGGGATATTCGATCACACGAATGAGGCTCACGTTCAACTGTTTGACCATCTCTTCTTTGACTTTAAGCGACCATTCAGTGCGGAGCTTTCTCAACTACCGGCTTGTAATCTGGGAGAGTGGGAATCTCATGCTGAGCTATTTCAGGATTAATGACATGCATATCATTATAGGACCATGTGAAGACATCCACAAATTCCTTTAGCAATTCTTTGAGTTGTGCACGCTCATGCTCGTCGAGGGTATCCCCTATCCTAATCTCACGTAGTTAGCTACTAGAACCGAGGTTAATAACTACAATCTCTTCTTCATTAACTTGAATGCGATTATATTATTTATTATTAACCTTATTTAGATCGGTTAAGAATTGTTCATTTACAAAATCATCATCATCAAAAGTTTGATTAGAATCCAAACAGTTAATGTAAAGCACAACAATATACTCAAATCTTCATTTATTTCATTGATAGGAAAAACATCACTGAGAACCTCATCAAAGGAGTACTCGATTACATTTGAACAAGGATAGACACCAGAAGAAGAAATGGGCTAAACATTGGGATTAGGGGGGATTTCAACAGGTAGAACTGGCGTAGCATGCCAGTTGAGGAGAGGTGTATCAACAACTTTAATCAGGTGGGATGTATCCAGTAATGTAGTTCTTGAGTGAACCATGCAGAGTGTTAGCCCCAGTGTTTGTAAGTTGAAGGAATCTTTGGAGTCACTTTCCTCAGTCTCTTCGGTATCTTTGATGTGCGATTGTACATGGTGTTGGGAACTCTCAGCCCATGGGTAGCTGTCTTAGAAAAAGATCTCCATTCCAGGCTTCATCTTCTTGTCTGTATGGTCATACCATAGTTTCGAAAATCTATAAAAGGGGAAGTCTTTACCCTCTTTGATGAATCATCCATTCAAGGAGTCACCTGGGATAGTCTGGATGCAGTTTAGTCCTCTCTTTGGTCAAGACTGGTGGATCATTCTGAGCTCTTGTTCTGATGGTTGATACCCCAAACCACAAGGAGGGAAAGCTTTCTTCAGTTCAATAGGTTCAAGTATACCTTCCTGTCTTTGTCCTAGCCCCAGTCCGGGCATGAAGTGCATATTTCTGAACATCTGAATCACATTGACGTTGCCATGAGGGTCGTATTCTGGACAAATCCTTTCTTTGAAGTCATCCCCTGCCAGGAGTAGAGGTGGTTCAACTCGAAATCCTGATAGGAGCATATCATTTAACCCGTGTTGTATCTTAAGAATTAGACTGCTCATACTTGCACCCTCGGTATTATCATCGTCACCCAAAATGGTGATAACTCGTCCGTTGGCGAAGAACTTCAATTTCAGATGGAGTGAGGAAGACACACCCTTGATACTGTGAAGCCAAGGTCATTCGAGAGACAGGTTGAAACAAGCTCGGATGTCAATAACTTGGAATTCCACGACAGGGTTTATAGGGCCAACCCCTATTATGAGCTTTATGGATCCCATCACCTCTCGATGAGTATTATCGTAGGCACGTATATCAGCGGAGGTTGGAGCGAGGTTGCTTTCTTTTAGTCCCAAACATTTGAAGGTTCTCAGTGGGCAGACATTCAAGGTAGATCCATTATCGACTAGAGAGAGTGGTACAACCTTCCCCATAACTTCGATGGAGATGTTGAGTGCATGATTGTGGTTTGACCCAATCTTGGGGATTTCTTCTTCAGAAAAGGATAGCATTCAGGTAGAGATCAAGGATTCGACCAAATTTATTACTTCTTCTGGTGTGGTAGAAGGAGGAACTATGGGTCCAGTGAGCAACTTGATCAAAGCATTTCTATGTAGCTAAGAAGACATGAAAAGCCCCCATAGAGTGATGTTAGCGTGAGTTTTCTTTAGTTGATCGAGGATATTGCTCTCCTCGAGGGTCATCTCTAGCATAGGAAGGTTTTCAGCGCCCTTCCCTTTGTCATTTGCTAGTGGTGAGCTTGGGATTTGGTAATGCCTCCCTGATCTGCTCATGTGATTTACTGAAGAAGAAAAGAATACGAATTCTATTTCCTCATCAATCTCGAGTTGTTTCGCCACCTTATTTATTTATCTAAGAATTTCTTCAAATGATATCATCCCACACATGTCGGCTACCGGGGCAGTTTTCTCTGAAGCTTGCTCTTCATTTGAATCTTCGAACTCTTCCCCCCATCCGGTGGCAACAATTCTGTCTTTTCATGTAAAGTTGATGCATTCCATAACTTCAACATCTTTTTCATACAGGTCTTCCCATTCTGTGGGGATATGTAAGGGTTAGGGGACCAGTCGCCCTTGTAGCTTCAGAGAATCAAGTACCTCGGTCATACTGCAAATATCGTTGGTTCGCCTGAATATCTCTGCTATAACCTGGACAACATCATCTAAGTTGACTTCATCAGTTGGTACTACCCAACTGTCTGACTCTTGAGCCCATTTTCGTGCTTCCGAGAACAGCGTACTGAATCTATGGCAATCAATGATCATATGTGATGGAAATTTTAGCCCGAACTCTAGGAGTTAGTTTAACACTTATGATAATTCCATACTTCCATTTTCAGAACGAGTACGAACAGCGATGCATGCTCTGGTAAGGAGGGACAGTGCCTGATCAGCGAGGCTAGTAGGGTGTAGGAGGAAATGTGGGCAAATTTGGAGAGGTTTAGGTGTGATTTGAGTTGAGGGATCAAATTATGGGTTCTCTTCTAGAAAGATGGCATTGACATGATTTGGGGGTGGGTTGTGAGTAGTGTTTGGCTTAGAATTGGGTGGTGGGGCAATAGTACCCCGATCAATTATACCTTAGATTACGTTTTGAACGTGGAAGCATTGATCGATGGTATGGCCAACGATTTGGTGAAATGCGCAATGGGCATCTGCCTTGAAGTTTCTTGGGAGTGGATTTCGCAATGGACAAGGATCCAAGGGTTTGATAAGGTTTCGGCTCAACAAGGATTAATAAACTTTGGAGAGGGGAGCATGGAGCTTGGTGTATTCCTTGCAGACTGGGAAAGGGCGGCTTTCTGGTTCCCATGAGATGGTTGGTTGAGAGATGTTATTGATGGATGAGATTGTAGCACTGGCAGGCTTATCATATTTCCTGGGGGTGAATTGTCCGGACACCTTCTTTGGTTCGACATCTATTTTAGCAAGACCTTCCTCGATTTCTACTCCTGCTTCTCTGAGAGCTCGGAAGTGGGGATAGTATTGTCCTCCCATCGTTGCTCGGATATGGGGTAATAAGTTCTTCTTCACTATGCTGACTTGTTCTTCCTCGGATGGCCGATTGGTCATGGTTGCTGCTTTTTCCCTCCATCAGGATATGAAGTTACTAAGTGATTCCCCAGAGTTCTGTTTGAGCAGCTCTAAATCACAGCGGGTGACCTCAAGCTCTTTATTATGTTTTTATGGTGACATGAATTCCCGGGCTACATCCTCCCAACTACGAATTCTGGACTCTTCGAGAGATAAAAACCATCGGAGGGCACTATCCTTCAGAGTTTGCTGAAACAATTGGGCCATCACTTCTTCAGAAGCCCGTAGTAGAGTCATGGAATGGTGATAGCTGCGGAGATGAACAATCGGGGGTCCACTTCCTCTGAATTTCTCGATATTTGGCATCTTGAACTTCTCGGGTAACCTCGATTTAGGATAAGGAGACATGTGGGTGTAGTCCATGTAATTCCCTGAGAATCTGACTTGGTAAAACTTATTGGTGAGCATCTTGAGGTCCTCTTTGACCTTGTTCAGCTCCTCTTCCTTCGGATCAATGATCATAGGTAAGTTGGCCCTATGCTAGGTGAGGTTCAGCATCGAAAACTTGGCAGATCGCGACCCATTAGCATAAGGGGCACGTGGAGCATGATGATACTCTTCAGGAACCCAAATAGTCTTGGGTGGACCCATAGCGTGAGGGAATAGGGTCTCGGGATCTTGAGGAAGGGGAACCTGGTTTCGTTGCATTTCTTGGACCTCAGTTTAGAGGTTATCAATCTTGGACACGAGCTGAGCTAGGACTACTATCAGATCTGGCTGCACAATGGGTACTTGATCTGTGTTCTCCATGGAAGGTGGATGGATTTCGAACTCGAAAGAAGTAATAGAGGAACAAACAAAACTCCGGGGTGATCTGACTGAAGACCAAAGCCAATAAGGAGCTAGGCCAAGGGTTTGCGATCGACCTGAGAAGGCGTAAAATGGGATTGATTTTTTGAGAAAAAGGGGCGAAAGCATTTTTTTTTGAAATTGGAAAACAAAATATTTTTGGCTTTTTGATAAAGAGAGGAGAAATGTTTTTGGATTTTTTTTTCGGGAGACGGATCTCAGCATGATTATTATAATTATTATGTTCTCACTTATTTTAAATTCTCCTAAATGCAAAATGAAATGCTGGACGAGACCCGAGCCTTGAAAAATTGGGTTTGTAATATATGCAAAGCTATGGCTGGACTTGTGACCAGGCTCACGGACAGGGTCCCGTTTTAAAAATGCGCAAAAAATTCGGGCAGCAGGCCTACCCGAAATTTCAGCAGAGTTTCGGGTTGAAACCGAAAATCTTATATGTGTGTCCTAAGCTTGACACCTATATGCGGGTATGCAGTTGGTTGGGTGAATCAGAAAGGGTTCCCCCCTTTGGCGTGACTTCCACGATATACGTCTTGCTCTTGCGGGCAATCAGTACGTGTGGATAAGACATTTCATATACCCGAGTGTACGTGAATTGCCTCACCATATACCTCATGGGGACGGTACGTGTGAGAGAGAATTCGATATACTCAGCGTACATGAATGAGTTCCTTGTGATATACCTCCCATTATGACTTCGGTCAAGCGGTACGATGCGGGGGGAACCGTTCGATATACTTCAAAGGTACTTGGCCAATGGAAGGTGAGAGTCATATCGCTTATGCTAACTTCACTTTGCCGGACCAGCGCCCATCACGAAGTGACCCACCAGTTACTGGACAAAATTTGGTCAATAACAATGCTCTTTGGTGATGTTGTGTGAATCATGCATGATTCTCTTATTAATATCTTATGAGAATGTCTTTTCGATCATGCCAAACAGGGAGCAAAGTACTAGTACCAATGTTACACCAAGTATGGGTGATGCGTGCAACATGAGGATATATGTGATCCTAGGTGCACGTGGTGCGAAGTGTACATGGATAATTTTCTACAAGTGTATGAATAGAAGCATAAGTATGGGGGACAAGGGGAACATGCAAAAATGGGGGAAAATATAAACAAACATAACACCCATGAAAACAGAGTCTAGCCCTCAAAATAAAATCCCCAGCAGAGTCACCACCGTTGCCATCCATGATCCTCTCGGCGGGCAGGCAGAGTGAGGATCCTAGGTCCCGTGCATCCCTCTCGGGACCGCTTCAGTCGGCATCATTGATGAGGTGAAAAATGTAGAGAGATGGAGTCGCCAGTCTATTTTACTCAAAACAGACAAAAGAAAAGGAGCCATCCCGAAGGACAGCATCCAAAGATATGCTGATGCATACGAAACCAAAATGATTCGAAAAGGGTTCGGAGGCTAAGTTACTAAATGGGAAGGTGTTAGGCACCCATTCCGCCCTTACGGTATCTCATGGGTTTTTGTTATTTTCCCTTATTTTCCCCGTGATATGTGTGCATGTGTATATATAATGGAGATAGGAGTCATCGACTTGTACCATGAAAGAGGTAAAGCGAGTCATCCATAGGAATGTAAAAATAATATTAGAAAATAGGATTTACGCGATTATCCTTACGTTGATTGTTACGATGGAACAATAACGCATATGCGATAATACGCTACTAAGAACAAATATATAGAATATAAGAGAATTAGGTTTAGAGAAAAATAGAAAATGGGAGAAAAAGTGAAAATAGGACTCGAATCTCGGATTTTACCCCGAGACGCCTACGTAGCCTATAGAGGCATCAAAGTCCATGCAGTTCGCATGAAAAATGAGGGGTGGGTGATTATCCCATAAATCCAACCGAGGGATTCTCTTATTTGTGTGTGTGTGTGTAGAAAAAGTGTTTTAGTTGTGAGAGAAGTGTAAGAAAAGTGTGAGAATTCCCGCTTGAAATTTATGAGCAAACCCACCTTTTCTTGTTTTTTGGGTTTTTATTTGTATGAAAATAAGAGATGTGCAATAATACTAAATAAAAAATACATTAGGATATGTGAGATGAGAGAATAAAAGTGCTAAGTAATAAAACAAATTAATGCGAATTTATGGAGAGAATTGAGAAAATTGGACCTTCTTGAAGATCTTGAGCTTGATCTTGTATGTTGGAGATCATCCCTTGCGCTTGGATGATGATGAAGGGTAGTTAATTCACTAAGTTTGGTTAAAAGGATGATGAAAAATGAAGGTTGAAAAGGGATGTGGGTGTGGAAATCACGCTGACTTCGAGAGAGGTTTTCTGGATTTTTTGAGAGTGATGTCTATCAGATATGGGATCTCCTGTAATGAGGAGAAGACCTCATTTTTATAGGCCCTGTTCACTGTTGATCGGCATAGCCTTGGTCCTGCTTATCGACACCTATCGATTGGCAGGGTCTGGAACCTGCCATTTGGTAGTGTCTTTCAGGCCTTTTCAGAAAATTGGACGTAGAGCACAAACCGTTGATCCGAATCGTGCACGGGATGGATCTTTGGAAAGGTAATTCAGAGTCCTTCGAAAGTCATTGGGACTGATTCTGGGTTTGGGAGTTGACTTTGGGTCAAATGTGCCTCGAAAGCGCTTATCGATCCATTGGAAGGGGAATTGTCGGACACAAATGGATCGTTCGTCCACATGGTAAGTCTAAATCGTGCACGGGGTGGACCATTGGAAAATTTAGGAGATGTACTTCGACATTGCAAAGAGTTTGACCCGGTTTGGGGAGTTGACTTTGGTCAACCGGGCCTTAGAAGCATTTGGTGACATCTCGGAGTAAAATGGATCATTCGTCAGTACCGTAAGTCAGAATCGTGCACGGGGGTGGACCGCTGGAAAGGGGTTTTAGTGACCTTTGAAGATTCATTCAGTCTCGATCAATCTGAAGAGTTGACTTTGGTCAAATAGAGCTCGGGAGCATCCGATGGCCTCTAGATTAGGTTTCGGGGGAAAACAGGTTGTTCGTCCGAATGGTAAGTCAGAATCGCGCACATGACGGACCATTGGAAAGGAGATTTAGGACCCTTCGAAGATTCATTCAGTCTCGATCGAGCTAAAGACTTTGACTTTTGGTCAAACGAAGCTTCGGAGTGCCCGATGGCTTTTAGGTCAGTACTCGAGGTATGACCTGGGTTTGTAGTGATGAAGGGAGGTGCTAGGGACCTAAGGAGAGTTTAAAGGGTAACAGAATGGGCTGTATACATATACCTTGGTGATAAAACTTGAAATCAACATTATATAATATATAAAAATCATGTTAGAACCTATGTTCTAGGATCTATTCACGTTTCTAAATCGAATCCATATATTAGTTCGAAGGCTTATTCTGAAATTGAAAGAGATATTGTAAACTATTAATTTTTTAGGAAAAAAGAATCACCTTTATTGAATGGGACCAAAATGGCATGAGGGAGTCGATTGCAAGCTAAGAGAAGTTATTTTTCATATTTGAATAAGAAGAGGGAGACCTTTAATATTAAGGATTAGACCTAAGAGTGGAATTGACCATAGGATCCCCGATTGATGACATGATATCGAACCTTTTATATGGAAAATATCCAAAGAAAGTGGTATATGTGGGGTCATTGTTAATAGAAAAGAAAAGTTGAAGAGGCACCACAAGACATTTGTATGGATCCATGAAGACATGTAGGGTATTTATCCCTAAGTAATTACCCACCACTTGAAGGTGGATCCTGCTCATTGACCAGTTGATAGAAAAAGAGGGTGTTCGCCCTCAAGTAGAATCAAATTGCTCACATTAAGGTTGGCAAACTTCTAGAGTACAACTTCATTCGGGATGTGAAATACCCTGAGTTGCTATCCCACATAGTCATGATGCGGAAGAAGAATAGGAAATGGATATTGTGTGTTAACTATTTCGATATGAAGGAAGCCTGTCCAAACGACTCATACCCTATGCCAAAGATTAAGGCCCTCTTGGATGCTATGATAAGACATGAAACCATCTTATTCATGGATTTTTATTATGGATACAACCAAATTTGGATGACCCTAAGAGATGAGGAAAAAACTTCATTTGTGATTGATGGAAAATGTACTTTTATAGAGTGACTCTATTAGGCTTAAAGAATGTAGGGCCACCTTATAGAGTATTTCCAATCAGATGTTCGAAGACCATATAGGGAAAATAGTAGATTTATACATGGATGATATGCTGGTAAAGGCTTAAAAGAATAGGATCATATGACCAACCTAGAAGAGAATTTCAAAATTTTATCTACAAAATGAAGTTAAATATAGAAAAATGTTCCTTCGAAGTGGCATCAGGAAAATTCTTGGTGTTCATGGTAATACAGATGGGGATAGAGGACAAACTCGAGAAGATTTAAGTGATAATGAAAATGAGAAGTCGGAAGACTCTAAAGGAAGTATAATTATTGATTGGGAGGGCAATGATAATGAATCGATTCGTAAGCAAGGCTACAAATCGGTGCATGCCATTTTTTGAAACTTTGAAAAAAGTGTGTTTGGATGAATGAGTTTTTACAGGCCTTCCAATACTTAAAGTCCAACCTAATAGATGTCACATTGCTCTCGAAGCCCATGATCGGGGAAGAACTATGCCTTTACCTTTTCGTATCCTTAGTAGTGAATAGTATTGATAGAGGATTACACGAGACTTCAGCATTTGATATATTATATGAGAAGAGTCTTTAGAGGAGTAGAATCAAGGTACCCAATCCTTGAAAACTAGCCTTTTGTACAGGTTATAGTGGCCCAAAAGTAGAGGTCATATTTTCAAGCCCACACCATAGTCACCGTGATCGATTTTCCACTCAGACAGGTACTTTATAAGCCATATGTCTTCAGATTGTTGATGAAATGGTCGATAGATCATAGAGAATTCGATATACACTTCAAGATAAGGGTGGAAATCCAGGGACAAGTAGTTGTCAATTTCATAGTTAGTTTCACTGATACTAAAGATGAGAGAACCCCCTAGTCGGTCATAGAAGGAAATATAAAGTGTGTGGTTTATGTGGATGAATCACCAACAAGGAGGGATGAACTGCTAGACTAATAGTAAAAAAAAAACCCGATGGCACCAACGTGGGGTAGGCGTTACGTTTTAATTTTAAGGGATAAAATAACGAGGCGAAATATAAGGTGTTAATCATGCGAGCACGACTTGTCTTATCTCTCACGGCCAAGCATGTGGAAGTCTTAAATGACTCGAATGTAGTGGTTCAACATGTAGTGGGGGAATATAAGGTGAAAGGATAGAACATGATGTCCTACTCGGAGAAGTTTCCATAAGTGTCAAAGTATTTTTAAGATTTTGACATCGGTTATATCTTGAGGAAAGAAAATAAAAAAGCTGACCACTTACTAATTTTGGCCTCAAATGGACATGGAAACCCACTCGTGGAAATATTGGACCAACCAAATATTCATGTTTTATAGGTAAGATTCTTCAGTACCATAAAACTGGGACCTAACTTGATAGACAATTATGATATGTTTATAAGAGAAGAAATGCTCCGAGATGATCAAGTGGAGGCAAGGAAAGTGAGCATCGGAGCAATAAGGTACTTGGTATATGAAAGGTTGATATACCTAATGGGATATTCACGATTGATTCTCCATTGTGTTCATCCTTTGAGGGTAAAAACCATCCTAACAAGACTCTAGGAGGGCATCTATGGAGGGCATCACAAAAGAAGAAGCTTGGCCCAAATGGCCCTAACACAGGGTTATTATTGAACAATTATGAGAAATGATGATGAGGAATATGTAAGAAAATGTGACCAATGCTAGAGAATTAAAAATGACATTCATCAACCATTTAAGGAATTGACACGGATTATTTATCTTTGGCCATTCACTCTGTGGGGGATGGATATTCTTAGTCTATTCCCAAGAGGAATGGTCCAATGCAAATTCCTACTGGTAGAAGTTAATTATTTTACAAAGTGAGTGTAAGAAGACCCACTGGACAAAATTATCGATAAGAATGTTCGCTCGTTCAACTTGAAGTTCACAATCAGTCGGTTCAGTGTACCATATGCTATCATTTCAGATAAGGAAGACTATTTGATAGTCTCAAAATTGATAAATTTTGTGATCAGTTGAGAATTAAGAACTACTGTTTATCCCCAAGGCGCCCCAAATGTAACACCCAAGTTAAAATTATAAGCTTAATGACCCTCCACTGGATTAAAATGGATTTCGATAATTCTAAATGACTTTGTGCAGTAAAGCTAGTCTTAGTTTTGTGGGCATACTGAACAACGGTCAAGAGCCGATAGGGTCCATGTACTTTTCTATAACTTATGGTACTGAGGTTATAGTACCAATCTAGTTAGAAGTTTAGAGTATGAGGGTGCATTATTCCAGTGAGGTACAAAATGATGAACGATTCTGAACCAATCTAGTCTCCTTCATAAACGTAAGGAGGAACTGACATTAAAGGTCGTGATTACGCAGTATAAGGTAATCCGCTATTAAAATATAAGGGTAAAAAGCCAAACATTTCAAGTTGGCGATCTTCTCCTCAGAAAAGTGATGCAATCGACTAAGACTCCTAATCATGGTAAGTTGTCGGATAACTCGTTGGGACCTTATGTGGTGGCGCTCATTATCTGAACCCAAAACATATGGTTTTAAAGTCCATGAGGGGAGAGATCTTCCTCTCCAATGGAATGTTGAAAATTTGAAGCTCTACTATCACTCAGGATGACCAGTAAAAGATATCAAAGTGTTATTCAGTGGCATAAGTCATCCTTTTATGTCACTTATTTTTTTAATTTGAAGTTGTAGTTATTTTAGTTATGCACTTATCTTCCCTGTCCCATTTTAAATGTAGCTCTGAATAATAATTTATTAATAAAGGATGTTATTCTCCGAACGATAATCTCTCCATTTACTTATCTCCATTAAAGTACTTATCTCCTACCCACTTACGCGTTCGACTCGTACCGGATTATAAACTAACCACTAGATCGAAAGAAGGCTCATACCAGGTGGTCTATTGGTACGCTTTAAGCCTACAAAAATAGCTTGGTTGATCCCCAAGTTAATTCGCGGCCCCAGATCTAATCCAATTTTTGAAGCGAGGTTATTTGGGTATAGTAGGGTTAACTCTGAGCCAAGGTTGGTTTCTTCCAATCACTCACTTATGTTTAAAACAAGGAACTATTGGGTATACAAATAAGGCAAAAGTATTAAAAAATAGCAAAAAAAATATTTAAATAAAATAAGTGGTCTGGACAATAAATGGTTATTTGCACCACCCTTTTCCAATTGGACATCGAAGTATAAATAACTCGGTTCATCAACCGAGTATAAATAAATTAGTTTAGGCTTAATATGATTCATCAACCCTATATAAACAATTTTTTTAGCAGAACGACAGTTCGGTCTTCATTCATGAAGCAGTTAAGGCATACACATAATAATAACTCAACCCGATAATGACAAAGTGCAGGTATAAAATAATGAAAAAAAGTACATGATTTTTATAATGCATCAAATTAATCTATTCAATTTTTAGCTTACTGAAATAATATGAAGCAACGTAGATATTCTTTTAGGTAAAAGTTAATAAACGAGAGATGGACACAAAGGAAAATATGATCTAAGTTTCACGAAGTAAGATGAACAACAATGATGGGTACACTTATCTAAAGACTGGTGAAATATGCGAGATTTATACTGCGGATGATAAACTGATTTTAAGAAAAGATTGAGGAGCATTCTCCCACCTCAGACGATCATAACCCAAATAGTTCTTATGATTGAATCACAATCGAATGGGAATAAAAAATTGTTCTCATTAATCCCACATAAAAGGTGTCAATCGAATAATACTAAATGAAGATTTCAACATATAATCGAACAAATGCGTTGATGCTAGAGTTATGTCTTAAAAATAACTCTTAAATGATAGGAGAAGTTAGAATCCTAGAAAAATCCAAAACGAGCACATACACCCATTTATTGGATTCAGACATTAAACCAATTCTGAAGTGAAACCATCCAAGGTGGATTTATGATCCGAATCTAAGGAAATTATCTATTCATAACAATAGTAATGCGTACACACAAAGTAGGATATATTAAGAGGGGAAAGCCATTAAAAAGAGTTGCATTCAAAATAAAACAATTGTATTAATGAACAAGAGAGCGTTAATAGCCAACAAAATATAACAAAACTACGCTTGGTTAACTTACAATAAGGGAAATGGAGAGAGAGAAAAGTAAGAAAATGTAAAAAAGACCTTGGAGAGAGAAGATAGCATCCTTGTATATTCATGTCTTCCTTTGTTGCCAAACCGATCAAAATTCAAGTTCCTTTTAAATAAAACACACTTGATAATTATAGCAAGTGGATTTATAACCACAAAACCAGAAAGTAAAACAAAAACCAAACATCAAAACCTAAAATTAAATAAATAAGAATCCAATGTTTGAAGGGCCTAGTCGACCGCGGGTCTGAAGCCGAGCGACTTCGGGTTTAAAAGATTTTCCACTGTCTCCATTTAAAGGCAAAAAATCAAAATACCAGTCGACTTCGGGTCTAAAGCCGATCGAACGCAGGTACCATTCAAGGAATAGTTCTCCCCTTTAGTTCGCACACAAAAGGACCTCGAAAAAATTAATCATATCTTGATCGTTAGGTAACGGATTGATGCTCCATCAGTGTCTATACAAAGATAACTCGAAGTGATATAAGTTTTTTAAAGAGTTCAGGCATAAAACGCGAATTCGAAAATGATTAAACTACCCCCGAAGTTGCATAATGCTTTGAAACTTTCCTGAAAATCGCAATGCTTGCACCGTTTCATATTCCAATACCTAAAAAACCTCAAATAAACCTTTAAAAGCATATATATAATGGGAAAAAGGTTATACAATATAATATTTTAAATATAGGGAATAACGGCTGCTAATATACGATATTCACTACTAATCACACCCCCTAATTTAGACATTACTAGTCCCTAGTGATGAATTAACACAATAACCAACAAATTAAAGGATATGACCAAAATAAATATGTACATGGAAAAAATGCCACTTTTGCGGGCGCATGATTACATTTAGCGAATGCAACAAGCCATTAAACCCCTAGGTTACCCTAGTGGACGAGTGTTGTCTCGTGATGGTTTTTAGGGATAAAACCCACAAACATTAAATTTCCTCAAATGTCTAACCAACCAATATGCCAAGATCAACAACAACTAAATATTTCAACATATTATTAACAAAGCAAATGAGAATTTTGCTCAATAATCCAAAACTGTTGACATTAAAAGAATAACTACATGGACTTAAAACCTCAATTCTGAGTGTTGTGCATGCATATGTAAAAGTTTTGATTCTGTAAAAATGCATGCAACCCAGATAAAAAATTAGATCATGCTTTCACTCAGTCCTCTCTGGATATTAAACTCAACAAATAAAAGCACTCGAAATGGGGTGCATCACACAGGATATGCGACATAATGAGAAAACGTAAATGGAAACTAGGGTGCGTACATGTCATCAATTGAAGAACGCTCTGTATAAATGAAATATATGTAATCTCAATGAAAGGATATCATTCGTCAAATGAGGCAAAAAAAACATTTTCATAGATTATCACAATTATTATGACTTTTAAATTGTATTCACCTTAGGATCACATAGAACTTTATACGGTTATAATATGATTTTGGGACTAAGGTTACAAAATTACTGGAATATGTATGGATTTAAAGGTGTTTGGGGATGAAACACTTAGGATAATGGAAAAACTGTGGGCAATTTCAAAATTTAAATACGATTTCCATAACAAGCATTGGATATAACAATGGAGAGAGTGAACAAAACTAATTGAACATTATGTATATAAATGGAGTACTTTCTCTTTCTTTCTTTTTTTTTTCTTTCTTTTTTCTCATCTTTTGCTTTTTTTTTTCTTTTTTTTTTCACTCCTTTATTTTCTCTCATACTCTCACATGCTTAATTGCTACCATATAACAAGAACATCATTCAATCCCAAATATCATTACCAATAAAGGTATGTAAAGTAAAATATATGGTTTATAAATCAGTTTTAGAGTTGGTCATGGGATTTTGGGTTTTGAAATAAAAGGCTAATATTTAGGCTTAAAGGGGTTAATTAGGGAAATACATGAGGTGAAATCAAGGCAAAACGAGTTAATAAAAAAGAAATGGACTATGATAATTTCCTAAAGTTGACACAATTCTCAAGTCAAAACAACTATAAAAATCATGCTCAAGTGAAAATTTTCATAATAAACTCAATTAATGAACGATCAATGAAACAATAGTGAGATTACCAATGCATTTAACATACTCAAGGGAAGAGTAGTGTTTAAACATTCACAAATGAAGAGAATCTCAAAGCTCTTTCAATTTTAGTGTACAAAAAGAAACAAAAAGATACCAAGTAATAGTTATCCTTCCGAATCATTTATAAAATATGCTCAAGTGCTCATGGATTTTCAAGGTTTAATTCATGCATTTATTCCCAATATTGAATAATTTGAGGACTAAAGCTTAATAACATGAAAGAAATAGAAAATGAATCATTGAATTAGCAACTGAATAGGTTATTATTAAATATATCATAGGAAATTATGGCAAGAGGCCTAAGAAAGAGAAAAGAAATAAAATAAAATAATTTTTGAATTTATGATTTTTTTATATATTTAATAAACATACACATGGCTCACAATGAATAAATATAAATTGAGATGAATAACCACACCCCCGAACTTGAATATCACATTGTCCTCAATGTAATTAAAGATATTTAAAAAAAGATAGGGATATAAATAACTCACCCTAATTTGAAGCAATCACCGGGGTAGCCAATGTGAGCACTCTATAAACATAAGAAAACGGAAAAATATGTACAATAAGGATTAAGTTAAAATAAATCATGATGTACGTTACAATAATATAGAGGGGATGAAGTGAAAATAATAGATAAATTAATGGTGAATATTTGAATTTATAAAAGTGAAGAGTCACGCACATCAAAATCCAATACATCAACAACAACTAAATTATCAGTTCCAATTTCATTATTTCACAAAATAAATTAACAAGAAAAATGTAATTTCTTCTGATAACCATCCCTAAATAAGAAAAAAATATAAAAATACCACAAAGGAGAGGATGCCTAAAGATCGGAACTACCATAGGGTCCCAGAGCACTCGGGTCATGCATACCATAAAGGTTCCTGAAATAAGTCGGCATCGACGCTTTTGGCCCCTATCGCTGCATGTGAATCTCCCTTATCATAATCTGCGTCATCAAAAACTCTTGTCGTTCCTCATCTTAGTCCTTATCAAGGAGGGACTCTAATGTAGACCACCTCATCTGAGTCTCCTCCCATCTCCAATCTTGAATAGCCACGAACATTGCAAAGCGATCGTCGATGAGTATGGGAGTTGCATCCTGTTCTGGTACCTGCTCAACCCTCCTTATCTATGCTTCCTCATGCAAATATTTAAACGCCACCCTTGGCTTCTTTTTAACTTTCATCTCTCTGTTGGAAATTAATGATAAGTTCCGAAATTAATTATTTAATTTCAATTGTATTAAATTCCGAATTTCCCATTTATGTGGTTTTAATAAATGTCAGATAATCAATTAGGAATGTGATAAATAAAGAAATTAAAAGATTTGGGTAAACCTTATCCGTTAGTCACATGATGGTTAGTGGTATTAGTGGGAGACTTGAAAGAGTCCCATCTCCACTAGGATTCCGGCCCACTTCCCCTTATAAATAGAGACCTCTACACCATCTAGAGTCATCTCATAACACACTATTTCTGAGGTGGGAGAGAAATTTCGAGATTCTATTTTGAGTGCAATTCTTTCAATAAGGGATATTGATGGAGCAATTAATCAAGATTGATCAATGCATTGGATCAAGGTAAGTCTTATTTTATATCGTTTAGATGTATTTTGTGAAAACATGAAGATATAAGATCCTTTTATTAAGAACAATTGTATGTTAAACTTTAATCATATTAATGTGTTCATGATTAATATTAGGGTGTTCTGAAGAATGATTTTACATGTGGTATCAGAGCTAAAGTTTAAGATCTCATGATTTTCCTTATTGATGTTCGTCTATAATGAAATATGTGCCTGAAACTTTCTGCGACATTTTTATTTATGTCATTAAATTGCTTTTGTGCCTGAGACCTTCTGCGACGTCTTATTTCTGTCATTAAATCTTCTCTTAAAGTGTGTCTGAGATTTTCTGTGACGTTTTTCTTCTGTCGCCAATACTCACTAGTGAGAATGAAAGGTCAAAACTTACTCGGAATTTTACGAAACTCACATGATCAATTGGAAACGTCGAAATAAATAAAAACCATTGTATACAATGGGCACCACCTTACTTTTGCGTTTTGACGTCGTTAAGACCCTTAAAATTGCGTTTTTGCCGTTTTTGATAATAATGTTGACGTCAATATCTCACTCCAGAAAATTGATTTTTGAATTCCGCAAATTGTTTTGAGATCCTGGAGTAATTATCTACATCTCTGTGGTGCTAATTAAAATTTTCTATTTTTGGCAAAAATTACGATTTTCCCAAATATTATGTATTTTTCCACCACAGGGATTGTTTTTAATGTTCATGGTTGTTCTAATATTCATCTTATGTATTATTTGGTATTGGTGAAAGGGTTCAATATAAAATTTTGAATATTAGATGTATGATTATGTGTTTTACAATAACATTTCGATATATTAGGTTATTGTGCATAATCTATAATTGGTAGCCCAAAGGTCCTAATGTAATTATGAATTGATGTTTCGACAATAATATTTATATGATATTGGATGGGGAAGACATGAAAGTGTCTTAATCTATAATTGTAAATATTAGATTATTGTGTATGCATTTATATTCGGACCATTAATTATACATTTAGTTTTGAGTATAATATTTTTGGGCCGTTGATTTTACATAAATAATGTTTATGACTTCCAGAAAAATTATTTTTGAATTCCGTCGAATATTTGAGTTTCTGGAGTAATTTTCTACAGTTCCATGATGCTAACTCATTTTTGAGGGAAAAATTTATGTTTTCCCATATTTCATGTATATTTTATCTAAAACTCTGATAAAACATTTCTCTAATGATCCTATTTTAGTTGAATATTCGTGCCAAACACAGGCCAACATATCTCATATGGAAGGATATTATATTTACATTATTGTTAATATTCATATTTTGATGAGTCTCGTGCCAAACACAGGCCAATGATTCATATTGTTGAATATTATGATATTTGTGTTTTAATGAGTCTCGTGCCAAACACAGGCCAACGATTCATGTGGTTGAAAAGCAGAATTATTGTTTACTATAATGCTAGTACTCCCATTAAGTTGAATTAAATGCCAAACACAGGCTACAATTCATATGTGCGGATACTAGATTTATGATTTCGTTGCATGCATGCATATTTAAATGCATGACTTGCAAATTTTGAGACTTATAAGTAAGTATTCATTCAATTTAATCAAATGCCAAGTACAGGCTAAGATTACATGTGAAGATATTATACTTGTAGTCATTTAAGATTATCCTAATGTTTGTATAAGGTTAAATTGAAGCGCAACACATGCTGATATTTGAATCAAATAAACATTGGAATTTTTGCAAATATTAAATAATTGGCATCAATGTTATATAGTCATATTTACATATGCCACTAGTATGATAGTTGATTATAACCGTATTATGCATTAGTATGACCATGAATGATTTGGGTCAATATTTCTGATTTGTTACTCATACATAAGTGATGAAGCGAAAGTAAATGGTTTATGTCTTCCATTTACCATTATTTGTATAATATCTCATGCAAACTCTTGGTCTATTTGATTTTCACATAATGTCTAATTTTTCGTGAATTTCAAATTAAGGAATAAACAATAATATAATTATTCATGTATTACGGGTATTTTGCACATGTATGCGTATCTCTTATATTTATATAATATATGGTTTGGTGTTCATTAAAGTGCTCCATTCCAGAAGATACAAATATTGGACTAATGCATTAATATCATGCATATTTTGGTTACCTAAGGGTCCATATATGATATTGAATGCTAGGATGATGGTACTTTATGATGTTGCATACATATTATTGTTTATTCAATCATTGTGATTCGGAAGCCTACATGTCCAATTACAATAATTGAACAAAATATAAGTGGTGATATATATTTTGGGAAGGCAATAATGGTCGTCAAACGCAGATGCCATAGTTTCTTTCACTATCATATCACCAATTAAGTTTATGAAAACCATAAACATGAATAATTTTGTGTGTTGCTCATGCGATATTTAATGAAAATAAGTGAAAAAACTTATTAACTTGTGTATGTAAGTCTTTACGTAATGTAATATTCATATTATGAAATGTTTGGTAGTCACTACAGTGACCCAACTAGAATGGCAATGAATATTAAATGTAAAGATGATGGTAGTAGTAACTCATGATGCTTATAATTGTAAAGATATTAATGGGGTATATTGAGTTTATTTCTTCAAGCAAGGTTATTCCTTATAGGGAATCAATTTTAAGTGATTGAATGAACATCATAGATCACATACATTATTATAGTATGTGAAAATAAGTTGTGCACAAATATCGTGTACAATATAATGAAATAACATTATACCCAATAAAGTAATCTACAAGCATCATATAATCGATATTTCACGGTTACCACTGACAAAAACTCACGGTTATGCACTCAATTTATCATGTAATCGATGTGTGTGTTGTTAAATCAAGGCATTAATGAAGTGAGCAATTTATCTCATTATCTTATCACATATTATTGTATCCCATTTTATTTCTCTAAAAATTTCATATTTAATTTGGTTAAACAAATTAAGTTTGTTTACATGTTGCACACTCGGACTAATAATGATAAAGATAATATGTATCTTTTATGATTTGAAATGAGTTTTTCATCTCAGTAGAGTTTTCAAGTTATACTTACTGTGTTATATAAAGTATTTACTTTTGATGCAAGGATTTCTTACAAAACAAACTAGAAATGCTAATAAGATTCTTTTCTTTTGTTCTCGGGGAATCAAATCGCCATTTGTTTTCATAAACCCTCAATTTCTTTTGGAAAATGTTTGTCTAGACTTGATCGTGAGGGATATGTTCTAAAGAATCTTTTGATGTATATATATATTTTTTTAAGGGTTATGGTATTCCTTTTGATGTTTTGTACAAAATAAATTTTGGACATAGTTCTTTAAAGATTTGTTTGATCCTGCATCATAATTGTATCGTTTTTTCTTTTTGAAACTCTTTAAATCTTGTACCAAATTAAATCTAGACTCTTTTTCATAATTTTCGTGGACAAGATTTTTGTAATGTCTCTTACAAATTTTGATGGTCGAGTTGTGCTCTTAAGGTATTACGATGTCTAATATAAGGATGACCTATGTGGCCCAAGTGGGAGATTATGAGAAACTTCCCTTAAAGTGGACCTACATAGATCATATAATTGTCATTGACACGTATTTATTGCATTAAAGTCAAATTCATTATGAAAGGTGAAATTAGTGGTAGTAGAAAATCATGAAATATGGTTATAAAGGAAGGTAGGGTACTTATCCCATTATCGATAACCTTCTTGAATCCTTGTTCTTTTAGTTGTTAGATTGTCTAAACAACAAAGAACAAATAAATGATCAACCACTAAATGATAGTATTGTCACCGTGAGATAAATGTAGATAAAATCATAAGGAATAGTATTAAGAAGATCCTAAAAGGTCTACTATCCTAAATGATTATGTAGTGTATCTGCATGAACATGAATTTGGCGTATGGATAAATAATGACATGGTTTTATTTTCAAAAGTCATAAGAAGTGAAACTAATTGACTACAACTAAGTTTAAAATCTCGTTCAATTACATAATTGATGCACTAAAGTCGGGTATGAAGGGGTCATCAAGACCAAACGCGACACTAACGGTAGTTAAACGAGATAAAGCTAAATCGTAGTAAAATATTTCACCATTAATGAAGAAAAGGTTATAAATGAACCTTCTCAATTATATGTAAGGACGTAGAATTCTTATGACATTAGTATCTCATTATGATTAAGAGTTACATAACGTGGATGTGAAAATTACTTTTGTAGTCTTATGAACCATTTGTATATGTTTAGGAGATCATTTTATAAACATAAGTTTCCCACATGACGTATTTTAAGAAATAATATCATTATTTTTATTAATCGTTGTATATTTGTATACACCTTAAGATCAGTAGGAGTAAGTTTATATATTTTCTCTATATACAAGCACGGATTTAGAAAGTAGAGAATCAAAATAATTTTATGGGTTTAAAAGTTGTGTATGAAGTAATGAGATACTTAAAGGACTATATGCTCACACTTATGATGTATGTGTTCATTTAAATATGAACAATTATTGTGACTCAGATTTACTAGTTGTGCAGATGATACGAAGTTCACTCTTACTTAAGTATGTTTGTTTTGGTTTATCAACCAATATAATGAAGGAGTGCAACACAAACCATCCATTAACTATTGTGAAAGCTGAGTTTGTAGCATGCTTGATGCTACAACTTATGTATTTTGGCAGCGTGACTTCATTTCGGGACTTGGAGTTGTCGACACTATTATCAAGTCGCTGAAATATTATGATAATGTCGCTGCAATCTTCTTTATGAAGAAATGTTAGGTATTCCTAAAGTAACTAAGCACGTTGAATGAAATACCTATCAGTTAAAGAAGAAATTCAGAAACAAAAAGTGTCAACTGATCAAATTAGTACGAGTGATAACATAGCAGATCCTATTACGAAAGGACTATCTCCAAAAGACCTTATGGAACGTGTCAAAGAGATGGATCTCGATTAGTAAAATTATGATTGCTATTTGGCTTAGTTGTTTGACACTATTACTTGAATTCAATAAAAGTGTTTCTGATTTCAATTATTTCTGTCCTTTGTGAATGCATGCATATAATAATAAATTATTGTTGACAGAAAGAGTCCTTATTCAAAAGGACATTATGAGGCCATTATGATACCCAATATTAAAAGCTCAGTTGAATGAAACATTGGTGTTGTGGTACATGGAAGGAACCATGCTCTTCAATAGTATGGAACCGCCATGACTCGCATCCGTGAATCATTTGATTCAGCAAAATAAATTTATCAATGATTGTGCACCTTATGATACCTAATCTAATTATGCGAATTATTAAGACCAAGTGGGAAACTGTTGAAAATTAATGATAAGTTCCGAAATTAATTATTTAATTTCAATTGTATTAAATTCCGAATTTCCCATTTATGTGGTTTTAATAAATGTCAGATAATTAATTAGGAATGTGATAAATAAAGATATTAAAAGATTTGGGTAAACCTTATCCGTTAGTCACATGATGGTTAGTGGCATTAGTGGGAGACTTGAAAGAGTCCCATCTCCACTAGGATTCCGGCCCTCTTCCCCTTATAAATAGAAACCTCTACACCATCTAGAGTCATCTCATAACACACTATTTCTGAGGTGGGAGAGAAATTCCGAGATTCTATTTTGAGTGTAATTCTTTCAAGAAGGGAGATTGATGGAGCAATTAATCAAGATTGATCAATGCTTTGGATCAAGGTAAGTCTTATTTTATATCTTTTAGACGTATTTTGTGAAAACATGAAGATCTAAGATCCTTTTATTAAGAACAATTGTATGTTAAACTTTAATCATATTAATGTGTTCATGATTAATATTAGGGTGTTCTGAAGAATGATTTTACACTCTCCTCAGTAATGTCCCAAAAATCTCCTAATATTTTCTTTGCCTAAAGACTTTTTGGCCTCTGTTGGCGGTGCGACATACCTGAATAATCACCATGGGAAAAGGAAGGAAAAAATTCCAAGCCCTCTCCTTTATCGTAACATACATTGGGTCTTGGTAGTAGTCAGGTAAATTTCACCTGAATAATTAAGCAAATCTTAAAGAAGTATATCTTTCTTATGACGAGATTCAGATTAGTTATTTATCATCATTAATCAATGCATGTTGATGTAGTGCAACAGTCTCGATAGCTCTAGCAAATGAGATGATTTAAATATTTTTTGCATCCACACTTCACCTGATGCTAAGTACTCAATGAGGGTGTCTAAGCCAAAAGTTTCCTTATTGGACAGGCTAACAAACTCATCGGGGTCTGCAACATTTCCCATCCAACGGGACAAATCCTTTTTTGAAAAGTGATCCTCACCCCACATATGCGGCAAAATTAACTTTCTTCCCTTTGATTGGATCAAGGAGGCATAAAACTGGCACACTAAGTATTCATTGATTTATCGTCGTTGGGCAAGGAAGGCATCCCAATTATGCCGACACATAAGTGATATTGCCTCAGGCCAGAATTCATTGATTACCCAAGAATTATTAATGGCAAGTGGATGCTTGTGGGTTACAAATTATGCTTCATACGACCCATTTTTCTTACTTGCATCTAAAACCCTCAAAACCTTTCGGTGGGGAGCAATGGATCTGATTATACTTCTCCGCCTCACTCAGTAGACCTACAAAATAGAAATTAGTTCAACAATGCAATTAAAGATTAATTTGAAGAACGATGAGGTGTAGATGGAAGAACGACATTCAATGCATTGAAGTGAGTCAGACTCTATTAGAATATGTCAAAAATGAGTAATAAAACTAAGTTAGACATTTGGACATACACTTGGTGTGCACAAATTGATAAAGGGGGTGTGGGAAAAATTTCATCCAACAAGAAGACCCCCATTTATGAAAATCTCAAGAATATAACATAATATATGCTCATTAGTATTGCATTTAAAATGAGTATACAATGTTGGAGAAATTTCAAAAAATGTGCAAGGTCCAAAATATCCAACAATGGCATAAACACCCCACTAATTATATAAGGAGTGAAATTTCCTCATCAATCTCCATTTCACTAATCAACTGTTCAAATATATGTCTAGAAATTTTAAAATTTTGGGTACAACCCATAAACATATTTCCAAAACTATCGACATGAAAAAATACCCACTAAAGATAGTGTTCCATCAATCACACATATAACATAACAAGTTAATCTGCAATAAGGAGTGTGTGTGGGGAAAAGAGATGAGGAAAAACAAAATTCAAAAAGGTTAGTTCAATTCTACAAGTTAATCCCCCCACAAGTATCTAACCCTAGCATATGAATAAGCATAAAAACTCCAAAAAAATAGTTAAGGAACCATACCTTAGAGGTTAGATAAATGGATTCAAGGAGCAGATTATGGTTGAAAATGAGTAATGGAGACTAGGTTAGGCACTTTTGGATTTTTGGGTTGGCAAAGAAGAGGAGAGATTTAGGGATTAAAAAAATTAAAGGTAAATGAAAGGATCATTGTGAAATAATTGAAGCACTCGGTTGACAGCGTGTTTGGGCCCAGTCGATTGCGATTCAAAATTAAACCTTGGGGCCTTGACAATGTGCAATGAAACAAAACACCGATCGACCGGATGTTGGGGCCAGTCAACCACGAAAAAAAATGGCACACTATCACAATCTAAAGGCATAAATGAAATCCCCAGTCGATCGCGGATTTGAGATCGGTCGACAGGGCCTTTGCCTTTTGTCATGCTACCATTTAGGATATCAGGACCTTTTGGACTGCAGAAAAATAGGTGAAGGGATGGGCTACATAATTGTGGGAAGAAACGTATGTACATATATTACGTGCGAGAACGCACGATTGCACCGAATTTAAAAGAATAAGGCGATCCAAAAATTGGGACAATCCGAGTCCTTTTATGCGACACCGAATGAAGGGCCACAGAAGGGTCCTTGATATGGATCTCAATAAGCTCGAGGTTGAATCCCTTACGGTAAGGTTTAAGATTTTTCCTGTTGACCTTAGACAATGTTTTAATCCTCGAATTCACTATCTTAATGAAACCGTGATCGTAGACCTTTTGTACTATGAACGGACCGTTCAACCGAGATTGTAATTTCTCCAGAAAAATGTGGAGGCAAGAATCGTAAAGTAAAACTTTTTTTCCTACCTCAAAGGGATTTCTCATTATCCTTTCATCATGAAAGGCCTTTATTTTGGCCTTAAATATACGAGAATTCTAGTATATATCGTACCTTAACTCCTCTAGCCCGTTGAGTTGAAACTTTCGAAGGTGATCAACCTTCGATAATATCAAAATTGAGCTTTCTGATAGCCTTATAGGCTTGGTGTTCAAGATCAATCAGGAAATGACATGCTTTTATGCCACCCGGTAAGGAGACATCCCAAGGTGCGTCTTATAAGCCGTCGAATCTGTCCAAAGCACATCGATTAGCCTATATGACCATTATTTCATCAAAGGGTCTACATTTTTTTCTAGAATCCCATTTATATCCCTATTGGCCAATTTTGCTTGGTCGTTCGTTTGTGGGTGATATGTGGTAGTGACCTTGTGGGTGACATTATATTGTGACATCAAGTCGACGAATATGTCATTGCAAAAATGAACGCCTTAGTCTTAAATGATTGCTTTTGGTGTGCCAAAATGATCCAAGATGTTATCTTTTAGGAATTTTAGCACCACTTTTGCTGTGTTATTCTTAGTAGGAACGACTTCAACCCATTTGGATACATAATCGACATCAATTAAACTGTATTCAAACTGATTGGATTTTAGGAAAGGACCCATGAAGTCTATTCCCCAATAATAAAAAGCTTTGATTACTAGAATAGGGGAAAGAGGCATCATGTTACTTTTAGTGACCTTCCAAAGTAATTGGCAACGGGTTCAAGTTTTGCAGATATCTTACGCATCTTTGAAGATTGTAGGCCAATAAAAACAATAATGTAGAACCTTAAAGAGGTATTTTGGGAAGAAAAATATCCTCCACATGTTTTGTTGTGGAAAAAAGATAAGATATTAGGGATCTCATCCTTTGGGACACACTTGCGAATAATTTAGTTTAGACAATGCATAAACCTATATGGGTCATTAGAGAAGAATGATCGGGCCAACTTAGAAATCTTTCCTTGTCATGGGTTGGGAAGTGTGGTGGATAAGCCTCAGTGATAAGGAAGTTTGCAACATCGACAAACCATTACAAAGCCGAAATGACCATGAGTTAATCATTCGGGAAACACTCTCGGATAGGGATGGGATTAATATGGTCGTGAACGAATGTAAGTCGGGATAAATGATCAGCAACTCTGTTTTCCACCCCCATTTGTATTTTATTGATAGGTCAAACTCTTAGAGGAGAAGAACCCAATGTAAGAGCCTACTCTTATATCACACACTTTGTTTATGTATGAATGTACAATAGAGTATATAAGCAATGAATTAATGTTAAGGTGGAAAAATAGAACTACATTCATTAAATAGTATCGCATACTTATTGTACTACCACCACACGGGTGAATTACATTTTATTCTCAATACGAAAAATAAAGTAGGTCATTGAAGATCACGACTCCTTGCTCCCATATGCTTTAGTCTCCACCCATATAGTTAAATAAGCAAACATGAAGCCTGTTTATATCACAAAAGGGAGGAGGGACTATCCTCTTTATCCTGGAACATCTAGATGAAAAAAAAATTTGCACAAATATGCTAAGTACATCTTATAAATTTTATAACAAATTATATGTAGATAGAAGCTTAGAGTGTGTATATAATGGATACAATCACATGGTTTGAATAATACTAATAAAGTCAAGGAGTTTAAGCTAATAATCGCATACTTATTGTAATACCCCGTATTTTCGTATTATTTATTTTTGGGGATTAATTGAATTATGTGAATTAATTAGAAATTAATCCGGATAAAAATATTAACGAGATGTGAGTTAGTATTTGATTATAATGTATATATTTGGCAATATATGAATATTATATTTGGCAATATATGAATATTGGTAATATTAAAATTGTCGCGAGATTGAAATACGACAATTTGGGAAACTTTGTTGGGACCCGCGCGTGATAGTCGCGTCAGGAATATAATTATTTGAAGTAAAAAGTGAATTTTATTTTTATCACCCGTATGGTCATTTTGAGTGCGCCAACGCGTCCGGAAGGGTCGAAATAGTCAGAAAACACTAGCCGGGGGTTAAGTTTGGGTTCCGGGGCATTATTGGGCCATACTGGTAACTTATAGGGGCATTTTGGTAATTTCGAAAATCTGGGAATTATAACCCACGAAAATAAGAGATAAAAATCTGACTCTTTCCTTATCCACTAAACCCACTACCTTCACTAAGGGACTTAATGGGCTACGGGAGAAGTTAAGAAATAGTCTTAACTTGCCAAAACCCAACCACACCTCCATTGTCATCATCCTTAGAGAAACTTGTAGAGAGAGAGAGAGAGAAGAGAATTCTGCAGAAAGAGAGAGGGAGAACAACTCAGCCTTCAAGAGTCAACATCAAATTCAGAGAAATATTAAGGCAAGTGGTTTAATGTCAATTAATTCAATGCTATGTTTTCCATGTTTAGGAAATTTCGAAATTGATCTTGGAAGATGATATAGACCCATGAATTGGAAGTTAAAAGCTATAAATTATGTTAGGGATTGCATGTAGTAACATTCTGGACGAATTATGTGTTCAAAACAGAACTATTGATGATCTAAAAATGGATTTTAGGAGAAGTTTATTGATGTTCTTGAAAGAAGAAGAAATCTGGAAATTTTGATGAAGTTTTGATCTAAATAAAGCCTTGAATGATGAATTATTGGTTTTAGAATGTTAATACTGTTGTAGGATGATAGTATGATGATATTATAACCTTGTCTTAGAGTTTCATGATTGTAAATGATGTTTGGGGACGAATTGAAAACTGCAAAACTAAGCAGTCCGTAGCCATACCTGGTGCGTTCGATCGATCGATATTCATCAGTCGGTCGATCGACCACCATCGATCGATCGACCTTTCCAGAATGAGTAAAGTTTTTCCCTATTTAAATTTTAATGGTGGTAACCCTTGGAAAATATTATTGGTGAACTTATGAATACCCTTAAACTTAAGGAAGACCAGTAGGCATGATTATGAAACTTGGACCTTAATTAGAATCCTATTTGAGGAATTATTCTAATTTAATGAAATTCGATAAGTGAGATAAAATTTGGGTTAATAGTGTAAAATTGAATAATTTGATGAAATGTGGTTTGGGGCAGAAGTAAGGACCTTAGGAATAAAGATGTTAGACGTGGGAATAATAGGAACTTAATAATCTATTTTAGATAGGTTTTAAGTATACGAAACTACGACGTGAGACGTGTCGACAGTTTAAATATTATATTATCGAGAGACTTAAAACATATGATATTGGAATAATGGTATAGGGATGTATAGTATACCTTTATTAATATTGAATTATCTAAGATGTGTAAATGCTTAGTATATGATTTTTATATGTATGACATACCTACCATACTTGCTATCACGGGAGGTTACATCCTCTTAGGGCCTTCTTATCCTTGTGTTGCCCGGATTTAGATTGGTACCTCGAGGACATAGTTCAAGAGAACGACTTATTTGTGAATTAATAAGCCAGCTGACCGTGGAGCGTAGGTATGTACGTGACCATGGATATGTTGAATTATGTTCGCCTCCATTTTTGTGTGTGGTGCTTATTCAAAAAATTCCTGAGAGATTCGGAATTTGTGATCCTTATGTACGTGATGTACCGGGATGGATAGCAGAGTATGTGTGCACCGCAACTTAGCCTTTGGGTGCTTGTATTGTATATTTATGATGTGAATAATATACGGTTAAATGAAAAGTAATCTGCTACGTTAAATTATGGGTATAGTAATTGTAACATATGAGAAGATAAAAGGGGACAGATATCAATAAATGGTTTTGTTAATAATTGGGAATCCGAGAATTAAAGTATAACTCTCTATTTAAATTGCTAAGGTTGGAAATTAAACATGAACCGAGTAGAAGTGTTAGAAACTCTTTGGAATTAGATAGTTATGAGAAAACACATGAATGGAAGTAGGAACGTTAGGAGTGCACAGTTAGATGAGAGGTGAGTATTTCATGCGAGAGCATGTCCTAACATGTATCTTGCATTCATTGTTTTAATTATTGTTAAAGCACTTGCTGTTTTTAAAATACTCTACACATTCGGGCTCTGACCCGTTTGCTTTCTAATCTATCTTTTTGTAAAAACCATTTTAGGTGCCCAGCCACAAGGACACCATGCTTAGGATCCTCATACAGGTGACGAGCTGTAGCTGGTTGTGGAAGTTACAGGGACTTGCTTTTAGACGCTTCTATCATTTGGATTCCATGTTCAGTATTCCTCAGTTGTAGGGCATGTTGCCCAAATTCTATTAGAGACATTTCCATTTCAGTTTTTCAGACTTTGGCATGTATTAATCCAGTATTCAGTATTTCATTACTTATTTCATTTGTGGGATTTGTTGTGAGGAGTTTTTCCTCCGGATTTATTTATATCATGTGATGGTTATTCTATTATTTCGTTATGGTGAATGGTGACATTATTCTTGCTTTAAATCGTTTACTGCATGTTAATCAGATAACTTAAAATTTGGCATCTTACTTTTTAAATACTAGGTGGTTAGTAATCTTTAAAATGTTTTTCGACAGTGATGCTATTAACTGAACCAACTTGACATTTTGTATTGATTTAATAAAGGAGTAGCTACCCGGTATTTAATTAGTCGGGGTGTCACACTTATCAGATTACAAAGGGGTATAGAAAGAAGCGAAGTGTCATTAATATAACAAATCTATAATCAACCCAAAACCTTTGGGGAAATGTAACTGACTAGGCACACAATTAAAGTGGCACTCGTACGTATGTTGCTAAAAATCCAAGCTCTCAACATCTGAAACCTTTAGGCTATGTAGAAAATTACATATGATAACACGATAGTTTACCTCCTAGTTAATATTGAGGCTTCTTTCAATAACAAATTTGCATAGAGGTGTAGGGTGAACTGATTTAATCATTACAATGATTTTCATGAAATTAGCTATTAGGTGAGAATGGTTAAACTTCACTCGATTGATCATAATAATAAATAATAACCAGTGATATAATAACAACGAGTATTGTAATTTCTACACATAATTATAATCAAATAGGGCTATCATGAAATGTTATCAATAGAAGTTAAACAAGAAAAAGTATACTATTAAAAAGGTAAAAACCTACTTGTATGTATATCGAACAGTCTAAGTATGATCAAAAGAGGAGATCAGGAAGGATTGGTACTTGATTATCTGTACATAAACATTTGTGTTTGTAATTATGTGGATAATAATGTTGGTTTCGATAAAATTATAACAAAAATTATATTTATTAAAGTTTAAAGGGGTAAATTTATAAATATTTTATGACTTTAAAATCTAGGCATAAGATTAAATTTCAAACTTGGAGCAGATGACTTTTTGACTTAAAATCTATTAAAGTACCTGTAGAAACTAGTTGGGGTTAAAATTCATAAATTGGAAAAGTCAGGAGGGGTTAATTTGCAATTTGAACAAAATATTTCTAACTTAAACCCTAAATTTTTGTAACTTTGACTAGGCTTGACGAAATATGGTCTTACCTTATACCATTTTGACATGAAAAATAAAATAAAAATAATGGAAATAATAATTTTTTTTTGATTAACCACGCGTCCTTGTAAGGACATTTTTCTCATGTCCAACATGTTACATTTATGTATGTCGTACGCCGCTACATTTGGCACGTCACCTCACGATCTCACATGACGGCCTCTATCCGAATTCCGGGAATCAAGCATTAAACATCTCCATTAATATGTCCCACATCTACCTCAACGACTTCACGGTCCAAGATTTTAGGGACTTAATGCAAGTGGTACGCAAGGGAAGTCAAAACAGTGAAAAAAGGCACTATAGGAGAGTTCAAGGGCATTTTCGTAATTTTACATCCATAGTTCGGAGGTTTGGTCAACTAGAAAGTTGAAGAGCTCGCCGCAACGAAGATACTGGAAAAAACGGCACCTCAATCCGAGCTACGGTGAAGGAGTTATGACCTTTTGAAGATGGAGAAAATTCCTTAAAGAATGCTGTTTTTTTTGTACGCTGGATAGAATTTTAGAGTTTTAAGAACGTGGGACTCTTCATCTTTTTTCCTATAAATACCAACTTCGGGGGAGTTGTTTTGCAAGACTTTAGGAGACGAATTTGAGAGTCCAAATACACCTAGTCTTCATATTCTTGAGTCCCAAGACTCATGTTTTGATTCACACATCATTGCCAAACCTTTGTGAATCCTTTTGTAACCCAAGAACACAACTTTGGTTTGTCCAACCCTTGTGGAAGAGACCGTTCTTCTTCTTCATTGCAGCCCTACTGGAAAGGGATAATTCCAGCCGCGACTACAGAATCCGATACCCGAGGGTAATTCTTAGTCAACTTGTATTTTCATTGTAATCCGATTGTAAGCCGTTTTCTTACAAATTATAGTGAAAATAAATGGTTTTGCCCCTGAGGGGGATTTTTCCTTAATTGCATGTGTTTGAATGTTCTTGCGTAGATTATCAATTTATTCAATCACATACTGCTGCATGTTTAGGGTTTGTTTGTGTTAAAAGGGTTTTATATATAATTTGATCATTTGAACGCGAGCACACACATCTTCAATTTGTTATATCCTACATGCTATATTTTATTTGATAAATCATCTATATGCATGTCTTAGGGTTTAACTAAAATTTGGGATTAATTAAAATTGGTTTTTATTTGAGAAGTCGCAATATTTCCGCTGTAGCTACTCTCTCAAATTGGTATCAGAGCGGGTTACGCTAATTTATCGCGTGATCTTGATTTTTCAAGGATTTATTTTTTTGATACAATTTGACTTCTCACGTCGTCAAATTGGTATCAGAGCCTGTTGCACTAAGTTATTGTGTTTTGATTCTGATTTTGCACAAAAATGGATTTTGATGGTTTTGATGATCTTCGATGTCAAATTTTTGAAAAATTTTGGAAAATTCACACAAACTCTTGTTTTAAATCTTCTGTTGAAAACGAATCTGATAGGTGTCCTTGTTGTGAGGGTGTTGGTCACACGTTACATGAGTGTACCACAAATTTAAAGAAGAAATTGAATAAATCGATTTCTCATGTTTCTACCCTTAGTGATTGTGATTCGAAAGAAGAAGTTTTTTATGCTTCTAGGCGAGAGTTTCCCATCCGTGTGATTAGTGATGATAGTGAAAGTGATGGGAGTGTGGATGAAAGTGAGGAGGAAAGTGTAGATGAGCATGATTTGCAAACTGCTTTCAATGAACTTTATGCTGAAACTTTGAAAACAAAGAAAGAAAATTTGAAATTGAAAGCTCAATTGAAAGAGTGTGCCATAAAAAATAATGATTTTTTAATTAAAGAACTTAGGGCACATGAGAAAATTTTGAAAGAGAAGCTTGAGTACGTCGAGGGTGAGAGAGATAGTCTTAGAGGGTTGATGGAGACTATGAAAAAGGAGCTTTTAGAGTTTGAGGATTCTAAACTAGTACTTGAATCTAGGATAGGTGAACTTGAGGTGAAATTGAAAGATTCAAGTAAAGTGAAATTTGATTTGGAGTCTAGGTCTGAAAAACTTGATAAGATTTTAGGCACAGTCAAGATCAAAACGGATAGGGGTGGGATTGGTCTTGAAAAATATGTTGCACCCATTCCCAAACGTGTGAGAGAACCTCCTAGGATCATTAGGAGAGACCCACCTAGGCAAATTCGGAGAAAGCAACCGATAAATTTGAGGAGAGGGCCACCTTTAGGGAACACAAATCGCCCGATTTACTCTTGCACACATTGTGGTAGGCAAGGTCATCTTAGGCACTTTTGTTATAAGCTTTTAAATGGACCTAAGAAGGTTAATGAAAGAATAAATTCTATTCCCAAAACCCCCACACTTCGTTACACATCAATTTGGGTTAGAAAATCGGATTTAGAGGCTTATGGTTTATTTGTCCACGATTCCCGTTTGCTTGCACGTAATTCACCCCATGTGAAATCTTTTGGTTGATTGTGATTGCATGTTTGTCATACACTAGTTGTGGTTTCATGATGTATTTTTACTAGTGTGATGACTTGTACCTTTTGTATATATTTTTTTTGAAATTTTTTGAAAAATACAAAAAGATTTTTTTTGTTGCACCGTTTATGGATGAACACTTGGGATGACCGAGTCACAACATCATTTCATTTTTTCATGTGACTATTTGATAGTGTTTTGAGACAATAGGTCAATTCATCCATGTGCTTTATAATGTTTGGAGTCATTAAGATGTAATTAATTGTTACTTCCTACATGTTTGACTCATGTTTCCTTTATTGCACACATGCACGGATTTATTTGATTATTGTGCTTGTCTTATCACATGTTGGTTGGGTGTTTTCACTTCAATCCTGCCCTTAAAACGAACCAAGCGCGATAATTCTTTTTGATAAGGAAATTGTGCATATAAGAACCGTTTTGTGAGTTTGTGTGCTTTATTTAAAAACGGGGAGGGGCTGCGAAAGGTAATTATCTATCCTTTGCGCAAAAGCCACCGTTAAAAAGGACCTAAAAAATTGAGGAATTTTATTATCCGAGGTCCAAAGAGGTTAAAAGAGCCCGAAAAAAATTTAAAGGCAATTTAAAAAAAAAAAAAATTCATGCCAATTATGGGCCATTTAGGTTTTTGCACCAATTCTCCAAAGTTTGAGAATTTAGATTACCTCTAAAAGAATATATATATATGAGGGAGTTTGGTTGGAGAATTTAAAACGGGTTTGCACGTCCTTGAAATGCTTGAAAATGCGCTACATAGTTTTGGACGTTATTGGTGTGGAAATCACTTTGACTTTGATTTGTTGATTTGCATAAGACGATGTCATCTAAATTCAACAATTTTTTTTACACCTAAGGATACTTTTGATGCTCATTCGTTAGGGGTACACATATGCATCGTGCACATATGATTGATTGAGTTGATTTACCTATCGAATGTGTTCACACCCATACATTCCGTTCCCATGACTTGGTTGTTTGAGTCTAAATCCATGGTGTGATTTTGGTATCATGTTTTATATTTTTTTTCAAAATGGTATCTATTTTTTGTATAAAAAATTAAAAAAAAATCAAAAATAGTTTGCGAAGATTTTTTTTAGCATCTCCTTGCAAGAGCACGTTTGTCATTTGATTGATGCCTTGATTTGTATACCGTGACGCCCCGATTTTGCTTGCTTGTCTGATTCATTCTTCTTATTTTTCTATTTGGGGACATCATAAAAAGGGGGAGAAAGAATTATCATTTTATGGGGGAGTTTGAATTTTGGGGTAGTTTTGAGATTTAACGTATGCTTATCATATATTGGTATCTATGTTTATCTCATTTCAAACTCGATACGTCACTTGGTATTTTTCTTTATCTCATGTGTGTAGGTACTACATTGATGATCTCTGAATTGCACACCCTGATGAGAAAAGATTTGAGATTCCTGAAGATTTGAAGATCAAACGATGAAGACTATTCATTTGTACCTTTTCCAGTTTTGGGTTCATGGGAGGGTAGATTTGTATAGGCAATTTCATATTTGATAATTCGGATTTTTTTATGTATGTACCGGCATAGACATAGGGGGAGATTTGTAAGGACATTTTTCTCATGTCCAACATGTTACATTTATGTATGTCGTACGCCGCTACATTTGGCACGTCACCTCACGATCTCACATGACGGCCTCTATCCGAATTCCGGGAATCAAGCATTCAACATCTCCATTAATATGTCCCACATCTGCCTCAACGACTTCACGGTCCAAGATTTTAGGGACTTAATGCAAGTGGTACGCAAGGGAAGTCAAAAAAGTGAAAAAAGACACTATAGGAGAGTTCAAGGGCATTTTCGTAATTTTACATCCATAGTTCGGAGGTTTGGTCAACTAGAAAGTTGAAGAGCTCGCCGCAACGAAGATACTGGAAAAAACGGCACCTCAATCCGAGCTACGGTGAAGGAGTTATGACCTTTTGAAGATGGAGAAAATTCCTTAAAGAATGCTGTTTTTTTTGTACGCTGGATATAATTTTAGAGTTTTAAGAACGTGGGACTCTATCTCCATTAATATGTCCTCTATCCGAATTCTGGGAATCAAGCATTCAACATCTCCATTAATATGTCCCACATCTGCCTCAACGACTTCACGGTCCAAGATTTTAGGGACTTAATGCAAGTGGTACGCAAGGGAAGTCAAAACAGTGAAAAAAAGGCACTATAGGAGAGTTCAAGGGCATTTTCGTAATTTTACATCCATAGTTCGGAGGTTTGGTCAACTAGAAAGTTGAAGAGCTCGCCGCAACGAAGATACTGGAAAAAACGGCACCTCAATCCGAGCTACGGTGAAGGAGTTATGACCTTTTGAAGATGGAGAAAATTCCTTAAAGAATGCTATTTTTTTTGTACGCTGGATAGAATTTTAGAGTTTTAAGAACGTGGGACTCTTCATCTTTCTTCCTATAAATACCAACTTCGGGGGAGTTGTTTTGCAAGACTTTAGGAGACGAATTTGAGAGTCCAAATACACCTAGTCTTCATATTCTTGAGTCCCAAGACTCATGTTTTGATTCACACATCATTGCCAAACCTTTGTGAATCCTTTTGCAACCCAAGAACACAACTTTGGTTTGTTCAACCCTTGTGGAGGAGACCGTTCTTCTTCTTCATTGCAGCCCTACTGGAAAGGGATAATTCCAGCCGCGACTACAGAATCCGATACCCGAGGGTAATTCTTAGTCAACTTGTATTTTCATTGTAATCCGATTGTAAGCCGTTTTCTTACAAATTATAGTGAAAATAAATGGTTTTGCCCCTGAGGGGGATTTTTCCTTAATTGCGTGTGTTTGAATGTTCTTGCGTAGATTATCAATTTATTCAATCACATACTGCTGCATGTTTAGGGTTTGTTTGTGTTAAAAGGGTTTTATATATAATTTGATCATTTGAACGCGAGCACATTCATCTTCAATTTGTTATATCCTACATGCTATATTTTATTTGATAAATCATCTATATGCATGTCTTAGGGTTTAACTAAAATTTGGGATTAATTAAAATTGGTTTTTATTTGAGAAGTCGCAATATTTCCGCTGTAGCTACTCTCTGAGTCCTCATGCGATTGTTCAATAGTTCTTGTTGTAAAGTTCATCTCCAACCTCTAGATACTTGGCCTATTTAAAAAAACTTTGACCTTGCATAAATCCTAGTTTTGTAAACCATTTGAGATTATTCCTGAACCAATCCAACCTAATTTTTTATATGGAATCCAAAAATATAAGTTTTATGGATTGATGTTCAATATTCATCGAGTTAGAAAACTGTGTTTTTTTTAGAAAATTTGACCAAACTTGTAACAAGTTAACTTAAATAGGCATTTAGTCCCTATAAAGTTCTAAAATTCCCAAGAAACCATAAGACTTTAAAAAAATTACCAAAATACCCCTAAATAGAAAATTATGTTGTTATATACTTTCCTACACCAATTAAACCCCGGTTTTAACCTAATTTTTAGCAAATAACTTATATTTTGTAGGAATCTCATGTAACAATCCCCTAATTTTGAAAATTTTCACATAAGCACCTAAAAGTTTTAAAAGTTAACTTATAGGCCCTAAACTCTAAACCAAAACTACCTATGGACCAAACCAAGAACCTAACTTATTTCCACTTACCCCTTACTGATGTTGGACTAGTTGGACTGCCAACATGGCATGTACCACATGGTGTACATATGGTACGCATTTAACCCGACATGTACCTTGGTTGAAACGTGTACAAAAAAAGTTAAAACCCACCTCTAATTCCACCAACGAACACTCCCCCACGAACCCTATAAAAGGCAACATTTACCTCGAGAATACTCATTTTAGCTCAACACACTTTCAAAGTAAAAATTTGAGATTTTATGCATCTTTGTCATTTAATGTGTGAATGCTATTTTATTTCATTTGGTTATGTTTCGCACATATATAGAGTAAATTTATGTCTTTACATGTGAATGTTAACGTGTGAATGTCGTGTAAAAGATTAAAAACTAGAAAACTCCGTTGAAGCTTGAGCTTTAATGGTGTATTATGCTTTCTCGAATTTGAACCAGTTTCAAAGTGTGTAAACTTAAGCTTTGATCCTCAGGAACCTAGTTGCAATGCAAAATTGAACCAAAACCAAGCTTTAATGCCCTAAATCGAAGTTTGAATTTTTGGAGCCTGAAAATTTCAGAATTTGAATTTAGGTGTTATACTCAACCACAAGCCTTCAAACCAAGCCTGTTTGATTAAATTTTCAATGTAGAATTAAACCATTACTACAAATTAATAAAAATCATAGCTTTCAATCACTTATCCTCAGGTAAAATTTTTGCCAATTTTACAGTAAATCAATAGCTTAAACTAACTTACCAAAATCTTTGAAACCAATATGGTTGGATTCCTCTTCAAAAATTACACAACTTTTATTCAAGAACCAACTCAAATGGATATCTAAAATGTTTCAAATTTTAGGTCAAAGTTTCAAAACACTAAAGTCAAACTATCGAAGGTTGAATGTGAAAAGGATTACACGCGCGGGTGTAAGTCAAACCAGGTGCATTTGATATATGACTGAGCGCATGAAAACGCGTATCCATTCTAGAAAATCTATTTTTTTCAAAATTTCTACTCTTAAATTCTAAATAAAATCGTATATTACATCACCATATTTGGATCCATGGAAAGCATATTGTCGAGAAAGTCGGTTTTAAGTTTAAAAAATCAACTTTCATTTTACATGTAACCCCTAGCCAATTTTCAAAGTATTTTAAAACTTTTGTAATTTTCTTTTTCATAAATTCTTTAGGTCAAATAAATTATTTTTTCTCCTTTCACTAAACCCAAATCCCATTGAAATTAAAAAAATCTTATCATTTAGACTTTTTAAAATTCCATATCAAGCCCTCTTAATTAATTTTACACTGCAACATATTTCAATTCTTCACTCCACTTCGTCACATAAGCAATAATTTAGACATATATTACCTAATTATACTTTACCTAATTTCAAACTATCCAGTCAACCACCGTGAGATATACGCAGAAGACCACAAATAGTATTTTCAAAGTATGTGATTTTATTTTCAATATTAAACAATTAAACATATGTCTTTATACATAATTGTGTTATTGTATCACTATGTGATAGTTTGAACTCATACCCTTATTATGAATTCTTCTCATGGATATTGATTATATCGATATCTCAATTATTCATGAAACCCTATACACCGCTATAACTTATAAATTCAGTACGCCACTAAATTGCTTTTAACCCCTAAATGTGGTATAACCTTTCATCCTATTTGGCTTAATTGTAATAAAGCATGCAATTTGTACCTTTTATTAGTGAAACCCTAGTGGCATACCTTATGATTCATGGATTAGACCCCACTATACCACGATGGTTCTAATTCACCTGTTGGACTTGGATGGTGAATGCCTATTATTATTTTTCTACATACGTATGAGTGCCACTCTAGCTAAGTATGCTAAGCTATTTAGTATTCCCTAATTAATTCGGATTGCCTGTCCAAATGTATTATATGCTTTGGTAATATTGTAACGGTATGACTATGCATTTGTAGCCCCTATAACAAATAATTTATGGGTTATCCGGTTATAATCTGAGCCTTTATCATTGTAATTTAATATAATCAGTTGCAATTCACCATATTATTCTTTTACATATCAATAGACTTCAATATACCCCTACTCGTTCTATGATATTTTCTTTTATGTATATCTATAAACTCTATATAATTTGGTTCGAATTATATTATGGCTGTACATGCTACTCACATCTAGTATAGAAATAAAATTATCTACTTGGCATATTTGCTTAATTATTTTCCTTCTAAATGGACAATGATCCAGAAGAAGAAGAAATGGCACTCGTACCTATGAACTTTTACTCCGTTTTACCTCCAAAAACTATTTGGATAATAAATGTATGGGTGGTAAAAGATAAGGATGGTAGTCCCCGCTATAATATCTATTGTAGAGGGGCTTTCATTCATTTAAGAAAAACACATGGGCGAGCAGGCCCACATGAAGAGGGTGCCCCTGTCCAAAATTATCAATAAAAGTTTTAGAGCGAGGGGAGACTAGTTTCAAGTTTTGAAGCTACAGAAAGAAGGCAATAGCTAGGGGGATCATCACGATCATCTCCCTCCAAAATCTGCTAAGGCCAAAGTCAAAGTCCAGGGGGGTCACCATGAGGGGCCCCTCGATGCAAATATCAAGCCATAAAAATAAAGCAAGGATGAGGAGGGGTCACCATGAGCAGTCCCTCATCCCAAAACTCAGACCAAAAAGAAAGTGAACAATAGCGAGGAGGGATCATCTTGTGCAGCCCCTTGTCTCAAGACTAAATCCACATGTAAATGGATTAGACGAGGAGGACTCACCATGAGCAACCCCTTGTCCCAAGACTCAAGTCATAGAGAAGGCAAGTTTGATCATGTCCACCACGAGCAGCCCCTCCAAATAAGTTGAGGCCGTAGGAAAAGGCCAAGTCAAGGGGACTCATTAAGAGCAACTCCTCTGCCCCAATTCATGTATTATAACAATAGAGGAATGGTGAGGAGGCCCACCTAGAATGGCCCCTGTACCCCAAATTACTTTCCATAAAAAAGACACAGGGTAAGGAGGTCCACCTAGTGTGGCCTCCTCCCCAAGGTTTGTTGAACAGAATAATAACAAATTATAAATATTTTACTTTCTTGTATAAGTAGCCTAGTTGAGTATGCATGACTCAAAAAGGCCAGTTGGGATATCCTGGGAGTTTTGGCTTGATGGTTGAGGAACAAGGTTTGTTTAGAAACATCAACCACTTAGTACTTTAAGATTGATAAAACACTAGTAAAGAGACCATAGGAGTCACTCGATCCCTTACACAACTCACACCTAGTCATAACTGAAGTGGGTAGCACAGAGATTTCTCACAAGAAATGAACTTTTTATAAAATGATTTTAGAGAGGGTGGTCCTCAAGACCACTCTCAAGTTTACAAAGTTTGTATCACAAGTTATCGTTTTAAAAGATATTTACTAAATCAAATATTTTGTCTCTATTAGGAGACATATTTGCTTTCTGACTTAGGTTTACACCAGGTGTTGCCTCCCGAAGGAGATAGGCGGCTGCAGGCCTAGTAGGGATAAAAGGTATATTACTGACCTTGTCCCTCTAAGTTTTTCCTCTCAATTTTAGATCCCCCAAATCCTAAACCATACCTATATTCACCTATAAATATGACCATTGGTGAGGTCAAATCACAGATAAATAAGTCAACTCATACCATTACTCTGTTAAAATTGTACCTAACCACCTAGTATTCTATCCATGCTCTCTCTTTAGGTGCTGAGTGTTTATTTCTTCACTCCCACCTCCATCATTTTCAGGAGATTCTCTTGAGAAATGTTACTATTGTTATTTATTGAATTTCATATTGTTGCAGGGTGATTCTAGTTTTGTCTATATTTTTACCAGAATGGGAAAGTTTTACCAGGTGACGCTCTAGAAATATTTGAAAACTTTAGAGGCAGAGTCCATTGAAGTGGGTCACTTTTCACCCATTCCAGTTTCTTATCAAATCCTAGTCACAGTACCCTCTTACATAAGTACTACAGTTTATCAGCTCCAGTTATTCCCTTACGTTTTTTGCAAGTTTCTCCTATTATGTGTGGCATGTACAAATAAAAATATATTTCATCTTATTTTAGACGCATTACATTATAAGATGCCTAGCATCCTCCTATAACAAAAGCATTTAAATTTCACTTTTATATTAGTATTTTTGGGTTACCATTATAGCATAGAATCGCAAATGCAACAAAACTTTCTATACTTTACTCAATATGGCAGAGGGTCTTATGGATATGGTTATGTTTCTGCTATCCTAAAGAAACATTTAGATTTAGTTTAAAGGATTGAGGTGGTTTAGTAGTGGATAATTTGAAGTTTTTATTTTTTTGAAATAGAGAACACCTTCGAGCAATTGAGCCTTAAAAGTTATGATTTTTCAAAAACCATCAATGCACTGGAGCTCCAGAGTTCATAAGGAACCATTTCCTCACTTTGAAACTGTTCAAAGTCAAGGAATCAAATTCCACCATTAAAGCTCAAGCTTTAATGAAGTTTTTTTTCTGGTTTTATTAAACCGAGGATTTTGGACACAAAAGCTTGGATGCTTGAATTGATATGAGCTTACTAATAATACAGAAAACCATTGGAATTAAAAGAATGAAGTTTGAGACATAAAATAATAGAATACAAGTTTAGAATAAAATTTTAAACTTTAAGCAGGCTTAAGGGGTAAGTTTTGTTTCTTCTGGTCGTGGGGAATTTATAGTAGAAGGTAAGGGGAGTCTATTGGAGCAATTTGGAGGTGGGTTCTTCCATTTTTCAAGAAGATAAGAATGGGGAAACTTGAACTTCACACGATTACATGGTGTAACCATGTGTTTTTGGCTTCTGCTGCCTATGTGGAGGGTGATATGGTGAGGGGACAATGTGTAAATGTGAAATATTTAAGTTTCGATCCTTGGTTTGAAGTTTCTATATTTATTTGCCATTAAATATGGTATTTTTATAAGTTTGAGGGGCCTTTCTATAATTTTAAGTAAATATAGGGGTTGGGGAGATGAATTCTATTTATGTAAAGTCTAGAGGTTTGATGTGATATAAGGTTTGATCCTAGAGGTTAAGTATTGGTCAAGTTATACTTGTTTAAAAAGTTTAGGGGCATTTTTGAAATTTTAAAACTTCATGGGGTACTTTGGTAATTAAGTAAAACTATAGATTTAATAGAGTAGTTTCATCTTTGTTATGACATTTTTGAATTTGAATTCTTTATAAGGGTTATAATGGGATTTGTAGGTAATAATGAATAATAATTAGCTCGGTTAGGAAGTGTGGATGTTACAATCTACCAACCTAAAAAAACATTTGTCCTCGAATTTTACCTTAAAATAGATTCGGATACTATTCTCTCATTGCTTGTTCTGGTTCCCTTGTAGAAACTTGTTGATTTTGATGATCCCAAAGCACTTTGATTAAGGAAATTTCTTTAATTATGAGAATTTTCACCTAATGGTCCAAAATTTAGGCAGTGCGTTCTTCAAACTCTTAGTTAGGTTGTAAAGAAATTGCCTGCCACGTAAAGGATTGGGATGGGTCAGAAATTTATTGATGTAACTAATATACATAGAATACACTATGGATATTGGATAATTTCACTGGTAATTATATCTCATAGGCTACAGAGCTAATGCATTTGGTAATGCTGAAAGGTCCAAAATATCTGGGTGATAATTTTTCTTTCTTTTCAAAACATGAAATGCCCTTCCGAGGAGAAACTTTTAGAAACACATGGTTATAAGTTTGAAATTCTATGGGTTTTTGGTGATGGTCAACATAATTTTTCTGACGATCTTGAGTTGTCTTCAATCTCTTTCTGATTTGTTGTATCTTTTGAGTCGTTTCTTGGATTATTTCAGGACCAAATTCTTTACTATTTCCTGATTCATTCCAACATGCAGATGGGAAACATGGTCTTCCATACTAAGCTTTGAATTGGGAGACTTTGATACTTAATTGATAACTATTGTTATAAGAAAGCCCAATAAGTGAAAAATGTCCACTCCAATTGTTAGGCATATCCAATGTACAAGATTGTAACATATCTTTTAATATTTGAATTATATTCTCTGGTTGTCCATATGTCTGAGGATGAAAGGCGGTACTTAAATGGAGTTTAATACCCATTAAGACCTGATGTGCTTGCTAAAATCTTCCTATAAAATGAGAATCTCTATCTAACATAATGGATAAGGGAATCCCATGTAATCGGGTAACTTCTCAAATGTAAAGCTTATTAAGCTTTTGAAAAGAATTGGTGATTTTTATTTATAAAAAATGGGCAAATTTTGTGAGTCGATCTGCTATCACCAAATGGAATTGTAGCCTTGGGATTTATGGAGTAATACACTAACAAAATCCATGGTGATATGATCCCATTTCCATTCTGGAATTGGTACTTGTTGGAGAAGTCCACCAGGATGTTGGGGTTTTATATTTACCTGCTAACAAGTATGACATCTTTTCACAAAATTCCCTATATCCTTCCTTATATTTGGCAACTAATATTGTTTCCTCAATGTGTGATACACTTCGAAGCTTTTGGGGTAAATCATGAACTTATGATGATGGTATTCCTATAATACTTCGTCTCGAAGAGATGATTCATTAGGCACATACAATCTATTTCTAAATCATAAGCCTGCTTCATTGTTACATGATAAGTTATGAGTTTCATGTTGGAATTGTGTAAAAGGATCTTGGGATTGTTTCACTAAAATCTTCTTTCTTAAATCTAAAGAGGCAATTATATTAGAAAATTTTGAGAAAGGAAGGGTTGGTTGAAGGTTATATTGCTCTATGGTAACAACAATATCATTAGAGATTTAAGGCTTGGAGTCTACCAACGGGATAACGACTTAAAACATCGGTTACCACATTACCTTTTCCTAGGTGCTAATTTAAATCGATAATCTTCCAAAAAATTTGTCCAACGTCGTTGTTTTAGATTCAGATCCTTTTGAGTGAGCATATATTTTCAGCTTTTGTGATTAGAAAAGACTTGAAAATTTTCACCATAAAGGTAACAACACCATATTTTAAAAGCAAAGACCACGACAGCTAATTCTAAATCATGCAAAGGGTAATTTCATTCATGGGTTTTGAGTTGTCGTGATCCATACTCTACTACTCTTCCTCTTTTCATAAAGACATACCCTATGCCTTGTAATGAAACATCTATATTCACATCGTATATTACATCACTAGAAGGAATATCTAGGACATGAGTAGTGGTTAATTTGTCCTTTAAAATTCAGAATGCTTGATCACATTTAGCATTCCATGCAAATGGTATGTTATTCTTAGTTAGCTTTAATAATGGAAGAGAAATTAGGGAAAATCCTTCTACAAAGCGGTGATAATAACCTGCTAATTAGAGAAAACTCTATATTTTGGTGACATTGGTGGAGTGCTTACATTATAAAGTTGTTGAAATTTTGGCTCGATCAATTTGGATTCCATTTCCATAAATCATATGCCCTAAGAATTTTTGCTTCTTTCATCGAGAAACCACACTTTCTTTTCTTTGCATACAATCTATGGTTTCTTAAAGTGCATAATACGATCTCTAAATGTTGGGTATGCTCAACATGACTCTAGGAATAGACTAGAATGTCATCAATAAATAAGATAATAAATTGGTTAAGAAAAGGTACAAATATTATGTGCATAAGATCCATAAAAGCTGCGGGGGCATTGGTTAATCCAAAAGACATTATGGTGAATTCAAAATGTCCTTAACGAGTTCAAAAAGAAATTTTTAGAATATCATCTTCGCTTATTGGTAATTGATGGTAACCAGATCATAAGTATATTTTTGAAAAGACTCTCGCTCCTCTAAGTTGATCGAATAAATCTCCAATTCTTGGTAGATTGAATTTATTCTTAATAGTCAATGAGTTTAGCTTACAATAATCAATGCATAATGTAATACCCCGTATTTCTGCGTATTTATAATTTTTAATAATTATGATTATTGAGTGGTCGAATAATAATCATGATATTTTTATATTAATCGAGAGATAGAGACTGATTAATATTTATGATATGATATTTACTAAGTGTGAATAGTAAATAATTGACAATTGAGATTATATGTCATAGCGAATGATGTGGGCGTATTATATGTTATCTCATTGAGTGTTGCGTGTTAGACTATGTCTAGGTGGAAAATGAGAAATATATTTTGGGGGACTCTAATGATGATTTAGAGGTCACGGATGAGTCCGAAAGTGAAAAATTAGTCAAAATAGTATGTCGGGGGATGTTAATTGCGTCACGTGTCAACTCTGGACCAAACCGGCACCTTACGGGGGCATTTTGGTCATTTTAAAAATAGAGGTTAAAGGACCTACGAAAATTAGAGTCCTATATCTGATAATTGGAATTGGGAATTAGGGCTCATAACTCAAAATTATTAGAGAGTCGATTAGAGAGAATAGAAGAACCTTTCCCAAAAAGCTTAAGGAGGATTCTTGCACCCTAAGCATCTAAAGAGTGGGGATTTGAAGAGAAGCATATCAAATCATCATCTTCATCAAGAAATCATATCTCCTCAATATAAGGCAAGTTTTTATTTCAAATCAAATTCAAGTTATAATACCCATGTTTAAGGAGTTTTAAGAATGGGTTGATTCCATTGAAAAAGCTTGAATTAAATGTATTGAATTGATCACATGTTTGGGTAGGATTACTTGTAGAATGAATCCCTAAGTAAAGATAACATGATTTGAATATATTCGATGATTAACATGGAATCTTTATGAGTACTTGGTTGAAGAACATGAATCTTAAATGACTTAGGGTAATTGATGAACACAAGATGTCAATCTGTCAAAACTTTTGACATGACTTTAAACGTATGCCATTTGAGTTTTACTTCAAATTAGAGTGTGAACCATAAATTCTGGAAAGGTCCATCTCTTATATATCCAATGAACTTGGAATTGGGTCAATTGGACTTCTGTAGAGGGGGAAATCGACATATTACTACAGGGTGTTTGATCTTCCAGCATAGAAATCTCCCAGAATTTTGCCATGACTTTAAACGTGTACGATTTGAATTTTACTTAGAATTAGAGTGTGAATCATAGATGCATGGAAATTTTCATCTCTTCGATTTCCAATGAACTTGGCATCAGGTCAATCAGAGTTCTGTAGAGGGAGAAATCAAAATTTTACTCGAGGGTGTTTAATCTTCCAGAAAATTTATGATTTGTTTCGGTTGCCAAAAAATGTGAGATTTTTCTTTTTAAGCCTCAAATGCCTAAAATTTTATCGGGGAAGTGTTTGGGACCTTGTTGAAATATATTTATGGAATAGTTATATGGCATTAGGTCGATGATTGAGTGGTGGACTTTAATTTTGTGAGAGAATTAAAGTGGAGATTCGTAGGCTCGATTGCGACGTATTCTAATTCAAGATGATAAGAATATAATTACAAAAAAGTGTGAACGAACTTAAATTAATTGGGTCAGTATGTTAACAAGGGTAACTACTAAATCGATTTAACAAGGGGTAGCTAGGACCCTTAGAGTTGTGTGAACACTCCTATATATACGATAGTGGGATAAATCGTAAGGTAAATAGTACGACAAATATGTGAGAGATATATACTACGTATTAATGCGTATTACCGGGTTGAGTGAACACCTATTGATGCATAGTAATATATAGGTTGTGTGAATACCTATAGTATACTAAATAAAAAAAATTTGTGATCGAAGTATGAGTCCGAGCCAATAAAGAGTAGAGAGAATACTCATATAAATACGAAAGTGAAATAAATTCGCAAAGCAAACAAGTACAGTGAATATTAGAGAGAAAAATAATACGTACAAGTATGAATAATTTAGTTGTGTGAATACCTATAAATTTTTTACTTCGGTTGGGTGAATAACTAGAGTGCCTATATGATATTGGAGTCGAGGATTAGATCGAGCCAATATTCTATTATTTCATTTACATTTGGAGTCGAGGATTAGACTGAGAAAATGTAAATGATAGGAGAATTGGGGTCGATGATTAGACCGGGCCAATACTCTTTATAGTATATATTATGTGTGAAATATATACTATATAAATAATTTACCTGGGTAGAATGGTAGATGATTGTATAACGTGCATACATTTAAAAGATAAATAAATCGGGATAATTGGAGTTAATGATTAGACCGAGCGAATTATCCTTATAGTCTATATTGTGTGTGAAATATATACTATATGAATAATATACTAGGATGAAATAGTAGATAATTAGATGACGTGAATATGTCTAACTATTAACTTAAGAGGAGAAATCTTAATTGGAAAAATATAATATTAGATAGTGAACATATAATGAATAAGATTAAGTGGACAAACATAACTTTCAAATCAGAAGCTAACATATGTGAAATGTTACTTGGAAATTTATTAACAGAATGAGAAGTGTTAAAGAAACTTAGTACTGGATGGGAGGTAACGGATCTTAGACGTGTAGATAAGTTCAGATGAGTACTATAGTCTGAATAACTTGGGTAGTTGTAGCTAACTAGACTAGGTATGGAACGTTAGGCATTCACTAAAGATGAGAGGTGAGGAGACTCAAGAGAGTATGCGTAAGCCTAACATGTGTAATCAATAACTTATCTTTAATGCAATAAATTTAATTGCTAAATGTTTTCAAAACGTTTTGAGTACTAACTCTTGCTATGTAAAATATTTTTAAAAACCTTTTTGGTGTCCGACCACAAGGACACAAAGCGTGAATACATTTCAGGGATTTCGGAGCTGCAGCACAGGTGGATGTGGCAGGTCATTGTTTAGATGCTTCTTTTATCATTTCTGATCTAGTGTAGGATTTCAGTTTCAGTATGGACATGTTCTCCCACCGTACTTTCTTTAGTTTGGATTTTGATATTTGTTGGTTTTTGGCCTATGGTTTATTCGGCAAAACTTGTTTACCTTAGTTGTTATATTCTGACTTTTATGTTGGTATTTCGATTTTTACATTGTTCCACATGTTGTTGTTTGATGAATGAAAGTTAAAATTTGGCACGAGTCTAATTTCACCTAGGTGGTTAGTAATTAAAAAGCTTTCGACAGTGATGCTAAGAATGAGCCAACTGAGAAACCTGTTTTAATTTGATTTAGGACTGATCACCCGGGATTTAATTAGGCGGGGTGTCACAGATGGTATCAAAGCATAAGGTTCTAGTGTCCTTAAGATCTGTACTGCTTACTGCATGTTCAACAGTTTGTTCGTTTGTAATAGACCCTTATTTTAGGGCTGTTGCCTTATCTTTGCTTTCTTGAGACATCGTATTTCTGCAATTGGATTTTGTATATAATTTGCACTTATACAATTCGTTTTATTTTCAAATGCCACCGAGCAGACTGAGAGTGAAGAGGGACGAGGCCAGGTATGAGGTGAGGGAGGCTCATCAGGAGCCGCAGATACCGCCACCACCACCACCACCCGAGTTAATCTCTACTACCTAGGTGGCCGTGATAGTGGCTCGGGCAGTCGAGATAGCGATGAGGGCCATGGAAGCCCATTTTCCTCAGCCCCAGGCACCACCTCCAGTGGCACCAATAGTTCAGGCCCAAGTAGGGCCACCTTCTTGGCAGCGAATTAGGGAAACCTTTCAGAAGGGCCACCCACCCAAGTTCCGGGGTAGTACTGATATAGTAGAGTCTTGTGACCGGAAGAAGAACATTCAGTATCATCTGCGCATGCTTGTGTGTACCGATGTGCAGAAGCAGATGCTTGCTACCTTTCGTCTGTCGGGGGAAACTTTACAGTGGTGGGAGTCAATTACCACCACCGAGGAGAGGGACTTGATGATGATTCTGATTTCTGGGTGCAGTTTGACCGCAAGTACTTCCCACCTGCCGTTGAGACTAAGATGAGAAAGAAGTTTGGAGAAGTATGTCAGGGTGATCACTCGGTAGCAGACTACGAGGAAGAGTTTACCCGCCTGGTAAGTTTTGTGCCAGATGAGGTGAGAAATGAAGAGAGGAAGAAAGTAAAGTTCATGGATGGATTGTCCTGAAAGATGAGGCAGCACTTAATCGATAATACTGCATTGAAGACTTTCAATGATGTCGTCAATGCTGTATTATTACATTGTCAGGATCATCGCTTCCATGCTAAGAGGAGCAAGATAAGTGAGCCCAGCCAGCAGGGCAAGGCCGGGGGAGTGCTAGTAGTGGGGCACCACCACAGAAACAACAGATAATAGGTCAGCAGGGGAAGGATTCCCAACAGGGGAATTTTTCCAAGAAATTTAAAACTAGAAAGTACTGACATGGCGAGGGATTTAAACAGGTTCAGCAGGGTCCCCATCAGCAGTAGATTCCTCAGGGCCGTCAGGGCCAAGGGAACCTGGGAGGAGGCCATCAGGGCTAGCATCAGCTCTAGGGACAAAGACAGTTCCAGGGTCAGTGCTTTTCATGTGGTCATCAGGGCCACAAGAGTAGAGCTTGCCCACAGCAAAATAGGGCTCAGCGTCAGGGCGCCCAATATGGTCAACATGCTCCGTTAGCCCTAGCACCAGCATAGGCCCCACAGCAGCAGACAGGTCAGATGCAATACGGACATGTGTACAACATCCGAGATGTAGCTTTCCATCTAGCACCTCCACCACCGCCGATAGTCGTGGGTACATTTCCTATCCATGGGAATGAGGGTAGTATTTTGTTTGACATGGTAGGGACACACTCATTTATTACCACTAGATTTGCACAGGCAGTTGGCCTTTTAGAGACATCCGACACTCATTTTATGTGTGTGGAGTCACTGATGGGTAGTGGGTCCCTTATACACTCTATCTGTAGGGGTGTGGACATTTTGATCGGGAGATTGAGTCTAGCGGCATTTCTTCTAGTGTTAGATATGGAGGGCTACGTCGTCATCCTAGGGATGGATTGGTTGGAGGGATATAGGGCGATGGTGGATTGTTACAAGAGGACTATCGTGTTTGCCATTTCGAGACAGGATATGTTACTAGTGGTGATGCCTCTTCCCGAGGGAGGATCACACACTCACTTATATTATATTAAGGAGGAGACCTCACTAGAGGTGGTTGTTTCCCTGGAATCAATCCCAGTCATGAGGGATTTCGAGGATGTCTTTCAGGAGATACCAGGATTACGACCCATCAGGGAGATTGAGTTTGTTATCAATTTAGCACCGGGGACGAGACCGATTGCTAGAGCACCGTATCGCATAACCCCTTCAGAGATACAGGAGCTAAGAGAGCAAATCCAGTAGCTCTTGGGATAGGGTTTTATTCGATGGAGTACGTCATCGTGGGGCGCACCGGTGTTATTTATGAAGAAAAGGGATGGTTCACTTCGCTTGTGTGTGGACTACAGGGAACTGAACAAGGTGATGATACATAATAAGTATCCATTACCGAGGATTGATGACTTGTTTGATCAGTTGAGAGGGGCTATGTACTTCTCAAAAATCAATTTGAGGTCAGGTTACCATCAGTTACGCATTCGAGAGGAGGATGTACCTAAAACCTCTTTCTTATCACGGTACGGGTCATATGAGTTCAGGGTGATGTCGTTTGGGCTCACTAATGCACTCGAAGTATTCATGGATCTCATGAATCGAGTATTCAGGGCGTTTTTAGACCAGTTTATGATCGTATTCATAGACAATATAATGGTTTACTCTTGCATAGAGGAGGAGCACGCCGATCACTTGAGTCTGGTGCTTCAGACATTACAGGACCATCAGTTATACGCCAAACTCGAGAAGTGTGGATTTTAGCTTCGAGAGGTTCAATTTCTTGGCCACATAGTGTCCGACCGGGGCATTGCTATTGATCCAAGTAAAGTGTCAGCGGTGAGGGAGTGGGGACAACCCATAGCACCGACCAAGATTCGTAGCTTTTAGGTTTGGCCGGTTATTACCGTCGCTTCATCAAGGGGTCCATAAAGATTGCTGGTCCTTTGACGAACATGACGCGAAAGGGAGTACCATTCGTGTGAAGCAACCACTGTCAGTTAGTGTTTGATGAGCTAAAAGATAGGCTAACATCATCACTCATACTAGCATTGCCTAGGAGTGGTTTGGAGTACCGAGTATACACTGACGCATCCCTGTAGGGACTTGGGGGTGTGTTACAGCAAGAGGAAAGGGCGATACCTTGTGCTTCTTGAAAGCTAAAGCCACATGAGAAGAATTACCCCATCCATGACCTCGTGGTCGTTTTCACTTTGAGGATATGGAGGCATTATCTTCTGGGGGAACAATTCACTATTTTCACGGATCATAAGTCACTTCAGTATCTCTTCACATAGAAGGATCTGAATATGAGGCAGAGGCGGTGGCTAGAATTTGTGAAGGATTACCAGTTTGATATACAGTATCATCCTAGTAAGGCTAACGTGGTGGCGGACGCGTTAAGCCGACGACCTACGGGGGATGTATCTGAGGTGTGGAAAGCTAAGTGGAGTAAGCTCTAGTAGGAGGATGAGGTGGCCAAGGAGTACATGGCAGTTATGACCATCACTCCTGAGATCGTGATGCGGGTAGTGAGGACTCAGGCAAAGGACTAGTTCTGTCAGGATAGGGTGAGACAACTATTAGCTGAGGGTGCTGAGTCTTACTCAGTCAGTTCAGAGGGAGGTCTGCGATTAAATGGGAGGTTAGAAGTGCCCAAGGGTGAGGAGTTGAGGAAGGCAGTGATGACCGAGTATCACGGTTCTAGATTTGCAGGACATCCTGGTGCGGACAAGATGTACCAGGACATGAGACGTCAGTATTGGTGGTCGGGTATGAAGCGAGACATAGTAGAGTTTGTCTCAAAGTGTGTTACATGTCATCTAGTGAAAGTTGACCATCAGAGACCTTCAGGGATGCTACAACCACTAGATATTCCCGTGTGGAAGTGGGAGAGAATTTCGATGGACTTCATTACTGGACTACCGACATCACATAGGGGTCACGATTCTATTTGGGTGATAGTGGATCGACTGACCAAGGTAGCTTATTTCTTACCGATTCGTACTGACTTTGTTACGATGCAGTATGCGCAGCTGTTCATTTATGAGATTGTTAAGCTGCACGGGGTCCCTATTAATATTGTGTCTGACAGAGGCAAGATATTTGTGGCATATTTCTGGCAGATCTTTCAAGAGGCCATGGGCACAGAATTGTGGCTGAGTACAGCGTATCACCCTCAGACAGAGGGACAGACTAACAGGGTGAATTGGATGCTTGAGGATATGTTGAGGATTTGTATCCTAGATTTTGGGGGAGAATGGGAAAGATACCTCCCATTGGTAGAGTTTGCGTATAACAACTCTTAACAATTCACTATCGGTATGGCTCCTTTCGAGGCACTTTATGGGAGGCCTTGTCATTCGTCTACCTACTGGTTAGAGGTGGGGGACAACGAACTATTGGGGTCGGAGATGATATTGGAGACTTATACCAAGATAGAGTTAATTCTAGGACGTATTCGAATAGCTCAGGATAGGCAAAAGATTTATGCTGACGCCAGTAGGAGACACGTAGAGCTCAAGGTGGGCGACCAGGTGTTGGTTCAGATGTCTCTTATGAAGGGATTATAAGATTCGGTAAGAAGGGAAAGTTAGCACCGAGATACATGGGACCATTTTCTATTATTGAGAGGGTGGGACCGGTATCATACAGGTTGAGACTTCCATAGTATCTTCAGTGGATACATGATGTGTTCTATGTGGCGTCGTTGAAGAAATACTAGAGAAACGAGAGAGCCTTCTGGCACGTCCCACTTGAGGAGATAGATTTGCAGCCAGATGTCTCGTATGAGGAGAGACTCGTGGCTATTCTGGATCATAGTGAGCGTAAGCTTCGATCCAAAGTGGTACCATTAGTGCGAGTATAGTGGGGACATCATAATGTTGACGAGTCGACTTAGGAGAGGGGAGGTGGATATGCGAGAGCAATATCCAGAGTTATTCACCGCAAGTATATCCTAATTTTGAGGACAAAATTCCTTTATCGGGGGGAGTATGTAATGCCCCGTATTTCTGCATATTTATAATTTTTAATAATTATGATTATTGAGTGGTCAAATAATAATCGTGATATTTTTATATTAATCGAGAGATAGAGACTGATTAATATTTATGATATGATATTTACTAGGTGTGAATAGTAAAAAATTGACAATTGAGATTATATGTCATAGAGAATAATGTGGGCGTATTATATGTAATCTCACCGAGTGTCGCGTGTTAGACTATGTCGAGGTGGGAAATGAGAAATATATTTTGGGTGACTCTAATGATAATTTAGAGGTCACGGATGAGTCCGGAAGGGAAAAATTAGTCAAAATAGTATGCCGGGGGATGTCAATTAAGTCATGGGTCAACTTTGGACCAAATCGGCACCTTACGGGAGTATTTTGGTCATTTTTTATGAAAATTAGAGTCCTATATCTGATAATTAGAATTGGGAATTAGGGCTCATAACTCAAAAATATTAGAGAGGCCATTAGAGAGAAGAGAAGAACCTTTCCCAAAAAGCTTAAGGAGGATTCTTGCACCCTAAGCATCTAAAGAGTGGGGATTTGAAGAGAAGCATATCAAATCATCATCTTCATCAAGAAATCATATCTCCTCAATATAAGGCAAGTTTTTATTTCAAATCAAATTCAAGTTATAATACCCATGTTTAAGGAGTTTTAAGAATGGGTTGATTCCATTGAAAAAGCTTGAATTAAATGTATTGAATTGATCACATGTTTGGGTAGGATTACTTGTAGAATGAATCCCTAAGTAAAGATAACATGATTTGAATATATTCGATGATTAAAATGGAATCTTTATGAGTACTTGGTTGAAGAACATGAATCTTAAATGACTTAGGGTAATTGATGAACACAAGATGTCAATCTGCCAAAACTTTTGACATGACATTAAACGTATACCATTTGAGTTGTACTTCGAATTAGAGTGTGAACCGTACATTCTGGAAAGGTCTATCTCTTATATATCCAATGAACTTATAATCGGGTCAATTGGAGTTATGTAGAGGGGGAAATTGACATATTACTACAGGGTGTTTGATCTGCCAGCATAGAAATCTCCCAGAATTTTGCCATGACTTTAAACGTGTACGATTTGAATTTTACTTAGAATTAGAGTGTGAATCATAGATGCATGGAAATTTCCATCTCTTCGATTTCCAATGAACTTGGCATCAGGTCAATCGGAGTTCTGTAGAGGGAGAAATCAAAATTTTACTAGAGGGTGTTTAATCTTCCAGAAAATGTATGATTTGTTTCGGTTGCCAAAAAATGTGAGATTTTTCTTTTTAAGCCTCAAATGCCTAAAATTTTATCGGGGAAGTGTTTGGGACCTTGATGAAATATATTTATGGAATAATTATATGAAATTAGGTCGATGATTGAGTGTTGGAATTTAATTTTATGAGAGAATTAAAGTGGAGATTCGTAGGCTCGATTGCGACGTATTTTAATTCAAGATTATAAGAATATAATTACGAAAAAGTGTGAACGAACTTAAATTAGTTGGGTCAGTATGCTGACAAGGGTAACTACTGAATCGATATAACAAGGGGTAACTAGGACCCTTAGAGTTGTGTGAACACTCCTATATATACGATAGTACGATAAATCGTAGGGTAAATTGTACGACAAATATGTGAGAGATATATACTACGTACTAATGCATATTACCGGGTTGAGTGAACACCTATTGATGCACAGTAATATATAGGTTGTGTGAATACCTATAGTATACTAAATAAAAAAAATTGGTGATCGAAGTATGAGTTCGAGCCAATAAAGAGTAGAGAGAATACTCGAATAAATACGAAAGTGAAATAAATTCGTAAAGCAAACAAGTACGGTGAATATTAAAGAGAGAAATATTATGTACAAATATGAATAATTTGGTTGTGTGAAAACCTATAAATTTTGTACTTAGGTTGGGTGAATACCTACAGTGCCTATATGACATTGCAGTCGAGGATTAGACCGAGCTAATATTCTATTATTTCATTTATATTTGGAGTCGAAGATTAGGCCGGGCCAATGTAAATGATAGGAAAATTGGAGTCGATGATTAGACCGACCAATACTCTTTATAGTATATATTGTGTGTGAAATATATACTATATAAATAATCTACTTAGGTAGAATGGTAGACGATTATATGACGTGCATACATTTAAAAGATAAATTAATTGGGATAATTGGAGTCGATGATTAGACCGGGTCAATTACCCTTATAGTCTATATTGTGTGTGAAATATATAATATATGAATAATCTACTAGGATGAAGTAGTAGATAATTAGATGACGTGAATATGTCTAACTATTAACTTAATCGGAGAAATCTTAATTGGAAAAATATAATATTAGATAGTGAACATCTAATGAATAAGATTAAGTGGACAAACATAACTTTCAAATAAGAAGCTAACATATGTGAAATGTTACATGGAAATTTATTAACAGAATGAGAAGTGTTAAAGAAACTTAGTATTGGATGGGCGGTACGGGAACTTAGACGTGTAGATAAGTTCAGATGAGTACTATAGTCTGAATATCTTGGGTAGTTGTAGCTAACTAGACTAAGTATGGAACGTTAGGTGTTCACTAAAGATGAGAGGTGAGGATACTCAAGAGAGTATGAGTAAGCCTAATATGTGTAACCAATAACTTATCTTTACTGCAATAAATTTACTTGTTAAATGTTTTCAAAACGTTTTGAGTACTAACTCTTGCTATGTAAAATACTTTTAGAAACCCTTTAGGTGTCCGACCACAAGTACGCCAAGCGTGAATACATTCCAGGGATTTCGGAGCTGCAACACAGGTGGATGTGGCAGGACATTGCTTAGACGCTTCTTTTATCATTTCTGATCTAATGTAGGATTTCAGTTTCAGTATGGACATGTTGTCCCACCGTACTTTCTTTAGTTGGGATTTTGATATTTGTTGGTTTTTGGCCTATGGTTTATTTGGCAAAACTTGTTTACCTTAGTTGTTATATTCAGACTTTTATGTTGGTATTCCGATTTTTACATTGTTCCACATGTTGTTGTATGAGTAAGGAAAGTTAAAATTTGGCACGAGTCTAATTTTTCCTAGGTGGTTAGTATTAAAAAACTTTCGACAGTGATGCTAAGAATGAGCGAACTGAGAAACCTATTTTAATTTGATTTAGGACTGATCACCTGGGATTTAATTAGGTGGGGTGTCACACATAACCCAAAGCTTCCATCGTGTTTCCTGACAAATAGCACTGGTGCTTCCAAAGGAGATGAAGTAAGGGGAATGAAATCTTTTTTAAGAAGATCATCTAGTTGGGTACGAAGTTCTAAACGAGCCATTCAATAAGGAGGTATCGAAATAGGAGAAGTGTTGTGATAGAGACTAATGGTAAATTCAATTTCTCAGGAAAGGGGTATACCTAGAAACTCTTAGGGAAAAATGTCTTCGAATTTTTCCAAAATTTTGGGAATGAAGGAAGAGAAGTTTTGAATTTAGGAGGTTGGGGATTTTGAATGATGAGTTCCTTGAAACATAAAGGGACAATTTTCTTAGTCTAAAAAATAAATTATCTTTTCATGAAAATTGATACAAGCATGATGTATTGACAGTACATCCATTCAGATAATAATATTAAATTTGCAAATATCTAAAATTATCAATTTGGCAAAGAGTGTACTTAATCCTAGCTAAAATTTTCAATTTTCATACACTTGGTTAGGTGTATTAATTTCACCCATAGGTAATTTTATTTCCAAGGGAGTAGCTAAAAATATAGATAAACTTTTTTAAAACTTTAGCTAGTTTAAGCCTTATGAATGAATGTCTTAAACCAAAATAAAATAAAATATGCGCGGGAGAATTATGAAAGAGTATGTACCTTCTATCATGTCATGTGAATTTCGTCTGGGCAGTATAACATAATTCTTTCTAGGATGAGGGACTTGTTCAATTTTCTTCATAAGGTTTGGCCTATGCTGATTTTTGATAGGATACGTGTTTTGAATTTTTGAGGGGTTTCCTAAATGACGTTGGTTTGTTAAAGTTTTCAACTTAGGACACTAGGGGTGGATATGTCCTAGTTCCTAACATTCATGACAACGATTCAATGGATATGTGGTGCTATGAAGAATTTAGGACTAAACTTACCCATTTGGGCTAGGATAAGGTTGGGGTTGTGGGTGAGGTAATGTCCTAACAACATGATTGTTTCTAGTGATGAGATAAGGGGAACACACAAAACTATAAGAATTTTGTTCAACAATTACTAGAATTTTGATAAGTTAAGAAAAATCTCGAATCTACAAATGCATGACAAAAGTTTTGATTCTCGAATGTAGTCCTTTTCAAACTGATTGCATTTCTTTATCTCGGTATCCACATATTCTTTGGCATAATGGGACAATCAGTAAAATTTTCTTCATACTTAGCCACAAACATACTTGTTGTAACCATAAAAAATCTACAGTTAATGATCTCGCTCAGTTTCAGAAAGATGCTGCTTGAATAAGATTTCTTCAAATTATGACCAAGTTAATATAGCTACATTATAATTGTGAGATACAACTTGCCACCAGTAATTCTCTTCTCCTTAGAACATGTAGGAGGCTAAGGTAACTCGAACATTGGCAACGATTCTTACTCCATTAAATATTTTGATAATCTAATGCATTTATTTTTTAGCTTTATTGGCGCTTGGCTTTCTAAGAAAGGAAGGGGAGCACTATCTCAGAGATTATTTGAGAGCATTCATCCTTCAGGTCTCATTTGAGATTTCTTCGAAATCTAGATGTGGAATTTGTTATTGTCGAGCTAGGGATGTTAATTCTTGAAGGCACTACATGATTCCTTCAAAGTGGGTTCATTCAATTTGAGTTCTGATGTAGGGAATTCGAGTGCTAACCATCCTAAAATATAATATGAAAATCATAAAGATGAATAAGAACATTTCTTTTAAAAGAGGATATAAAAAAAGCTAAATTATATTATGAAAAAGATAGTAGTTAATAGTCTACATCAGCATATTCCTTATACCTTCAAGTTAATCAGCCTCCTAAGTTAGTAGACTAGAACATTATATACACAACTTTATTTCCTTATTTCACATAAAGGAGGGACATTTTTGTTTTTTTCATTTGGATTTTTCCTAATTGGGAACTGCAGTATCTGTCTCCGAAGGATCAGTATCTAGAACAAATGAAAAGTCATCTGGCTCCGATGGATCATCATTAGTAGAGTCGCTAGAATCTGAAGAAATTCATTAGTTATACCATTTGAATGGCTTATGGGTGTACAGGAGGTGGTTGATTATCATCTAATGCAAGATTAATATCTTCTTCTACCACAATTGGATCATCCATGTAATCACGCATCTTCCTCCGAACCACTGCTTCTCCAAAAACTTGATTTATTAACACTAGTCATTTCACGTCTCTACTCAAGACGAGTCAGTCATCATCGATAGTGCGGATCATTTCCTAAAGGTATAAGAAATATTCTTCCCTAACAATTGTCTCCCAACTGTTACTAGGTACGATATCCAAACTAAATAGGATAGAGTCCCATGTATTCATACTGCAAAAATATAATCTAATACATCATAATGATGCATAAGTTATGAAAATGTAACATAGCTAATATATTATAAATATTTCCATGTATATGAATCTAACCCAATATAATAGTATTTTAGAACATTGCTCTCATACCAACTTGTCACACCCTGTGTTTTGGTATGAATGTACACAAGAGTATATAAGCAATGAATTAAAGTTAAGGCGAAATATTCAGTAAATAGTGTCGCACACTTATTGTACTACCACCACAGGGGTGAATTACATTTTATTCTCAATAAGAAAAATAAAGTAGGTCATTGAAAATTTCCACTCCTTTCTTCCATCTGCTTTTGTCTCCACCCATATAGTTAAATAATAAAACATGCGACCCGTGTATATCACAAAAAGGGAGAGGGGGCTATCCTCTTTCTCCTAGAACATCTGGAGGAAAAAGGAATTAGCACAAATATGCTATATAGATCTTACCATTTTTTTAAGAAATTATATGTATATAGAAGCTTGGAGTGTGTATAGAATCCTTATGTTTGAATACAATTACATTATTTGAATAATACTAAGAAATTCAAGGAATTTAGCCTGATAATCCCATACTTATCAGATTATAAGGTGGTAAGCGTCATCGATATAACCAACCTATAATAAACCAAAATCATTTGGGAAAAACTAGCTGTCTAGGAACACAATTAAAGTTCCACTCATACGTTTGTAGCTAAAAATCCAGGCTCTCAACATCTAAGACCTTTAGGCCAAGTAGAAAATTTTGTAGGATAACACGATAGTGTACTTCATAGTTAATATCGATACCTCTTTTAATAAATAATATGCACAAAGGTTCAGGGTGAACTGATTCAATCATTACGATGATTTTCATGAAATTAGCTACTAGGTGAGAAGAGTTAAACTTGATTCGATTGACCATAACAATTAAAAATAACCACTGATATAATAACATATGAGTATGGTAATTTCTACACAAGTATGCAAAATTTTACTATTAAGAAGGTAAAAACCTACTTGTGTATATGAAACAATCTAAGTATGATCAAAAGAAGAGATCAGCAGGGGCTGGTACTTGATTATCAGTACACAAATATTTGTGTGAGTAGTTATAATGGACAATAATGTTGGTTTTGGTAAAATTTTAACAAAAACTACGTTTGTTAATGTTTAAAGGGGTAAATTTGTAAATAGTATAGGGCTTTAAAATCTAAGGATTAAAATCAAATTTTGAACTTGGGGAAGAGAGAATTTTTTACTTAAAATCGATCAAAGTACTTGTGGAAACAAGTTGGGGTTTAAATTCATAACTTGGAAAAGTCAGGAGGGGTAAATTTGTAATTTAAAGAAAATATTTCACCCTAAAACCCTAATTTTTTTATAACTTCTCTAGGCTTGACCAAACACCCCACTAACTGTATAAATAGTGAAATTTCCTCATCAATCTCTATTCACTAATCAAGAGTGCAATTATATGTCTAGAAATTTTAAAATTTTGGGTACAACCCATCAACATATTTCTCAACATGAAAAAATACCCACTAAAATATAATGTTTCATCAATCACACATATAACATAACAAGTTAATCTGCAATAAGGAGTGTGTGTGTGGAAAAGAGATGAGGAACAATAAAATTCAAAAGAGTTAGTGCAATTATACAAGTTAAACTCCCACATTTATCAAGCCCTAGTATATGAATAAGTACAAAAACTCCCCAAAATTCAAAAAAATAGTGGAACCATACCTTATAGGTTAGATAAATGGATTCAAGGAGTGGATTATGGTTGAAAATGAGTAATGGAGAATAGGTTAGGCACTTTAGGGTTTTTGGGTTAGCAAAGAAGAGGTGAGGTTTAGAGATTAAAAAAATTAAAGGTAAATGAAAGGATCATTGTGAAATAACTGAAGCGCCCAATCGACCGCGGGTCTAGGCCCAGTAGATTGTGATTCAAAATTAAACCTTGGGGCCTTAACAATGTGCAATGAAACAAAACACCGATCGATCGCATGTTGGGGCTGATCGATTATGAAAACAAAAGATGGAACACTATCTTAACCTAAAGACATAAATGGAATCCCCGGTTAATCGCGGATCTAAGATCGGTCGACAGGGCCTTTGCCTTTCTTCATGCTACCATTTAGGATATTAGGACCCTCTAGGATAACAAGAACAAATGGGGGAAGAGATGGGCTATGTAATTGTATGAAAAAACATATGTACATATATACCACGTGCAAGAATTCACGATTGCTACGAATTTTACAGAACGAGGGGATCCAAAAATGGGATGATCCAAGTCTTTCCATGCAACACCCAATAAAGGGCCCACGAGAGGGTCCTTGAGATAGATCTAAATAATCTCGATGTTGAATCCATTGAGTTAAGGTTTAAGAATTTTCCTGTTGAACCTAGACAATGTTTTAATCCTCGAATTCACTATATTGACGAAACCAATAATCGTAGACCTTTTGTACTATGAACGGACAGTTCCACCGGGATTGTAATTTCTCAAAAAAGGTGGAAGCAAGAATTGTAAACTAAAACTTTGTTTCCCACCTATTATCCTTTTATCAAGAAAGGCCTTGGTTTTATCTTTAAATATATGAGAATTCTAGTATATATCGTTCCTCAACTCCTCTAGTCCGTTGAGTTGGAACTTGCAAAGGTCTTCACCTTCGCTAATGTCAAAATTAATCTTTTTGATATCCTTATAGTCTCGGTGATCAAGATCAATTAGTAAATGACATGTTTTTATGCCACTCAGTAAGGAGACATCCTAAGGTGCGTCTTATAAGTCGTTGAATATGCCCAAAGCACATTGATTAGCCTATATGACCGATCCTTTATGATGATACGAGAAATCATCCACTTGTTGTTCTCGTACCAGCAAGTCAAAAGTAAAGTGTATAATGAATAAACAAAGCAAGTAAGAAGGCACAAACATAAGATATAGAGTGGTTAAGCCCCTAAAATAGGCCTGCATCCACTGTGTTGCTCCGTTCTCATTATATGTATGATATTGTACAATATAATCACGCCTAAAGAGGTGTACAAGTATGAGAATAAAGGAGAGTAAATGATGACTGATGATTACTGTGTGCTGGAGAGGTAGCTGCGATGTGGATGAGCAATCCCCAAGTTATATATTAAGGATGTGTAGAGAGAGTCTGTATTATAGAACCTTCCCCGAGCGTGTGTAATTCATCTCTCGCATTTTCGAGGTGTAGTCCCCTATTTATAGGAGATATGCTCACGTGTAATGAGCACGTGACGCACAAAGTATGGAGTTGTAATGGAGAGGGATGCGACCTGTAAGGAAAACAATGTAAGTGCCGTATCCTGTAACTGGCTATAGGAAAAGGTACCGCGCCCTTGACTGGGTGGGTCCGCGACACGACAACGGTGGTCGCGCCCCTTGATGAGGGGGCGCCCTATATGAGGTAGGGTCAAACTCGGAGTTCAGTAGCGGCCGCGCCCGATGCTGATAGAGGCCGCGGCAGGGTGCTATATTTGTGCTATCAATAAGACCCCAAGTCATAGAGCCCGGAGAATTCAATTGGGGCTGCGACTTAATTAAGTTTTCTTATTTGCCGCGGTAGTTTTCAAGGCGATGATTTGTCTTCCGCGCTCTTTTAGATAAATACTTTCAGGACGGGGACTTCATTACGTTTCCAAAATTTTGAGAGAAAATCGAGAGCGAATTTCTGTGTGTCCATCTTCTTTCATTTTCTGGCGGCCCTTCGAGGCTATGCGTGGTGGTTCCAAGGTGGTGTGAGGCTAATCATTGCTGGTTTTTCTATTTCCAGGTAAATTTTCAACCACCCTTTTTTTAAATAGATTTCGAAGTTCGTAATTCTTCTTTATGTACATGAACCTTTCTATTTCTGAACAAACCGCAGTTCCTTGATTTTCCAAACCCATCCATTTATGAATACATGAATCTAGGGCTTTGTTTCTGAATGCATGAATCTAACATATATACCTGATAAAGCATTTGTGAACTTCTGTATTGTGTAACTATTGCCAATTTGTTCCTTGATCCCTATAATTGTTCTTGACGTTCTTGAATAAACTCTTCATATTCTAGGCTTTCAATCTTTAAACGAGTAATCATTAGGTACAAAATTGTTTGTGTGAATAGCCACGGCATGTTAGGATATACCCTTGGTAATTTTATAGATGGATGCCGCCTGTAGACTATAATCCTTACTTAAGTAAGATGTCGCGGCACTATAAGATTCCTTGATGATATAGGAGATGGCTGCGGCTGATAAGGTTACAGGGTAATCTCCTAGGTTCAATGAATTGGGCCAGCAGTGTTTTAGCCCATTAACAACTCAAGTAGGTAAAAACCCCAATCAAATCAATATGCCGCGGCACTAATTATCTTTAGGGATCAAACTCCACCTAACATTTGGCCAATCCTGTCGATCACTTCCATTCACTATTCATATAACTAATCTTGTCGCGACTTCTTAATGTCTTTTTCGAACCATAATGGCTGTGGTGCCTAACTGCGAACTCTAATTTTTAGGTACTGCTGCAGCCATATGATCTTTGACCCAGATGAATTTTTGATAGGCTTTTGGGCAAAGCACTTTGGAACCTCTACTCTTGAACTCTCTTTCGTGCCCCTTTTGAGATCAATAGGACCTTGCCAACTGAGGGATTGCCCCAACTTCATGATACTAGATTTAGACTCCACGAACTCTGCCTGTAAGAAGGATTTTTAGTGCACGCCAATGGAAGAAGAAGCCAATTCAAGTAATCATCCATTGGGTGTAGGAGATGATGCCGCGGAAGTTAGGGGTAACCCAACTGGGCCATCTGGGAGGGGTGAGATACCCCTAGCTGCGCTTGATATCCACAGCATCATGACCCAAGATTGGGTTGACCAGGTGGCTGAGGCCTTCGAATTTCCAGAAAATTTGATGTGCTCAGCACCTGCCACGAATCAAAGACCTTGCACAGCTCTGGCTAATGATGGAGTTTACTTCCCTCTTCATGCATTTATTTATGGGTTATGGCTGCCAGTTCCTATTCCCATCCGTCGTCTTTTTTAGACAATGAAACTGGCACCAACCCGAATAGATACCAATGGCTGGAGGGCCATACTTGCCACGATCGTTCTTTGGGAGAACCAATTCAAGAAGGACATTACTCCGACGGAGTTCTTTCATTCCTACCGCCCAAAGGAAAACTCTGTGAAGTTCATCGGATACTATTACTTCTCCGTCCACAGCAAGGACGGGACCCTTTACTCCGAGAGACCGACTAGTGTGAAGAACTTGAAGGGCAAGTATTTCTACATATCTGGAAAAGGTTGGGAGATTCATCCCGAGGAGAACGAGAGGGAGAGGTCATATAAAATGCCGCGGTAATGGGGGTCTCCCTCTAAACTAGGTATTTGGATAATGTCCGCATCACTTCTTTCTTTGTAATTGTTCATTCTCTGTACTAACCTTTGAAATGTTTTCTGCAGTTCTTGATAACTTACAGTTGAGCAAGCGACAGGAAAAGAGAGTTGTTGAGACCGCGATAGTTCCTGTCGAGCATAAGAGGTTCAACACACTTATTACATCAATAACTGTATTTGAAGCAGGTCTCTTTCCAAGCAAGTCCATTCCAAAAGACATGGTCGCGGGAGGTAATAATCTGATTCTATATTTGTCCGTGGCATTTTCTTTTAACTTTGAATATTTATTGTTCCTTTTCCCTTTTTCAGGTGAGTAAGTTGACAGGGAAGAGATGGACGAGGATGCAGTCATTTTCAATAATACTGCGTGGAGCAGGAAGAGGAAGAGGTCCAAGGCTAAGGCACCTGTCGTGACTCCTTCAAATGATCAGGACATTATCGTCGTGACCTCAAATCATAGCGCGGAGAAGACTAACATTCCTACGACCCAACCATAAGCTGAATTCGATGATGATATCAGAGCCAACCTGGCCACGACAGGTTTGATGTCAACTGATGATGCTCTCCTCAATACAGTTTCTTCGCTACCGCCACCTATCATTGCAGTAAATGCAAACTTAGCACCCCCTCAGTACTGCGGCGGAGTTAGTCCTGACGGTCGTCCGCGGCCTCAATTAAGAAAACCTAACCCTGAGTCATCATGGGACACTACCATAAAAGTCGCACGGAGAATGAGGAGGTCCCTAGACGCCACGAACCTTGACAGGTTGGAGGGGGAAGACCATAACGATTTGGAGGACGGCGACCTCCATAGTCTTCTGAGGGTAAGTGTTAGTGCTTTATCCCTTTCTATTTTGCATTCCATATTTTGTAGTAACTTTATAATTTTAGGCAGCGAATGTCATGGTGGCCCAGAAGAGGAAGTATGAGGCCCTCTATAAGCTGAAACAGGCCACACATATAGAGTACACGTCGCTGACTTGGAGGCTGCACGGACTTCTTCTTCTGAGGCTGGGAAGAAGTCCACTGCCGTGGATCTTCAGGCAGCCCAAATGGACTTGGCGATTGCAAACAATGCAATGGAGGAAGCGAAGGAAAATTTTAAACAAGCCATGAAAACCCTCAAAACCTCCCAAACTCAGACCGTGGAAGTTGCACAGGCTGTGAAATCCTCCAACTATAAGCTTAGCCTCTTTCAAAAGAGTTTCGAGGAGCTGGAGGCCAAGTCTGCCCAAGATGCCCTGGACCATGCCGCGGTACTAAAAAAGATGGAGGCAGATCATGGCGATGCCCTTCAGCTGTCCATTGACCATACAATGGAGTCCTTTAAGGGCTCAAGGGACTTTTTCCTTATCAATAACAGGGCCTACCTCCGCGACTACCAGGAGCTGAGGCAGAGAATAATAAAGAACTTCCCTGAGACAGAGAATAAGGTTCTTGTCTGATGACTAAGTGATGCTGAGCATCAAGATTGCATCGCTGAGCTCAAGGCCGCGAATGAGGAGAAATCTAGGCTCAAAGCAGAAGCTGAGGCAGCGGCAGCAGATGAGGAGACTGAGACTATCGCGGATGTCGAGGAGGGAGATGAACGGGATAATGCACCTTCATGATTTTGTAATCTTGTAATTTTTGGAACTATCCATATGGGGTTGCATCCCTTTGTAAATTTTGAACTCTTTAACTAAGGCTGTGGCCTTTTTTACTGTAATCTTTAACTGATATTTACCAAGATTTCTTCATTTTTGACCTCCACTATCAAGGCTGCGGCCACTTTCACATGCCCTATACTTGAATAAATGTTTCAATACTTGCATGCTTTTTCTTTTACTGACCGAATATATAACTTGAGCTTTGAGATTTGCTCACTTGATTGAGTGAGCCTTCTGCGGCATCAATATATAAATGTTGGGCGTGGACATGTGGCTGTGTCCACTCTTCTTCAATTTTCCAATTCCTTCCGTCTTTATTGAAGTCAAAGCCTTTAGGTGCCGCGATGCTTTAGCGAATGCATTAAACTCTTTGGTATTTGCAGCCATACTTATTGGGATGCGGTGCTTTTTAGGAATCGACTCGTGGTAAAATTTCACATTACATGCTGCAACCCCCTTCTATATCTTTGCCCATCCGTACTCTAGCTAGAAATATTGGATACTGAGGAACAAGTTCCTTACCGCAGATAATTAAGTCATTGGGTCATTGGTTGCTTCAATGATTGAATGAATGTTTGAATACAACTTCTTTATATTTAAAAATGCCTTATTGATTGAACTAATAGACTAAGTTCGAGGTACCATAGCGTACATGTTTCTTCACATGGCATCTCTTTTTTGACTTCCGCGGCTATATCTACAATGGCGTCTGTACACAGGACACGCCCCTTTACACCTTGCACCAATTGTTGGAAGTGCTGCAACTTGAATAGGGTTGCAGCCGTTTGATAAAGGTTGCATTCATATTTGATAGTGGTCGCTCCTTCCTGAATAGAGGCTACATATTTAAGTTGTTTTCACTCATAAGTCGCGGCACCTTCGAGTGTTTGAAACCCATCTTCTGTAGCTTTGCCATTGTGTCTTACTCCGAATGTCGCTTTTCTTGAATAGGTGTCTTTTCTTTACCTTTGGTTGCTCGAACAATATAGTTGTTTGTTTTCATCCCATAACCATATAGTCCTTTTCCTCTACTGCTTTGCAATTGGAATCTTATTTCCCATGGCTTCCCCTTTAGTGACTTTAACTGTCTGAAGCTTTTTAAAGGTTGCTTTTAATGATTGCAGCTGTATTGACAGGGTTATTGCACACTCTTTTGCCCCGTCATCTGAACATGAGCCTTTGTAGACATACGGGATACTTTCAAGCCTCCTCAGGCTGGGTTATGTTATTAAGCCACCCACAACTAACATATCGGATATTTTCAAGCCTCCCCAGGCTGGGTTATGTTATTAAGCCATCCACAGCTAATATACACAGGATATTTTCAAGCCTCCCCAGGCTGGGTTATGTTATTAATCCACCCACAGCTAATATATAGGATATTTTCAAGCCTCCCCAGGCTGGGTTATGTTATTAAGACACCCACAACTGATATATAGGATATTTTCAAGCCTCTCCGGGCTGCGTTATGTTATTAAGCCACCCACAGCTAATATACAGGATATTTTCAAGCCTCCCCAGGTTGAGTTATGTTATTAAGCCACCCAAAGCTGATATATAAGATATTTTCAAGCCTCCCCAGGCTGGGTTATGTTATTAAGCCACCCACAGCTAATATATAGGATATTTTCAAGTCTCCCAAGGCTAGATATTACAAGTCTCTCGACTTAATGACGCATCCCGAAAGCCAAGAACGGGTATTGGTAGCCCTTGCGAGTGATGTTGCAGTCCAATTTGGCTACCTGCTTCCAATATTTTCTTTCGCCACTTTCAGTTACCAACTTTCGGATAATCAAGTGTCTTGTCGGGCATTGTGGCCCATTTAGATTTTACCATTCCCGATATAACATGTTGTCTCGAATCGAGATCTGTTTAAGACAAAAATAGTCTTTATAAGATAACATTTCATAGTAATTGGAATCAAAATATGACACTATAGAAGTGAACTTGATTTTATAACTATTCATATATATGCATATGACTTTGTAAGGATAATACAAAGTTTAATTTAAAACAACATAAGAAGAGTTGCCACTGTAAAGTAGAGACAGATGGAATATAAGACATAAGCATGAAAAATGAGCATGTGGCATATGAGATAAGGCTGCATCCCCTAAACATCTTTGAGGAACCTCCGCAGCATCTCTTGCCCGATCAGACTTTCAATTTCATCCTTGAGAGCATAGCATTGCTCAGTGTCATGGCCATGGTCCTGATGGAATCTGCACCAAGTAGCTTTGTTCCTCTTGTGGGGTGGAGCTCTCAGCTTTTCTGGCCACCTCAACAACTTGTCTTCTTTGAGGAACCCAAAGATCTCTTCAATTGGGAAGGACAACGGAGTGTAGGGCCCAGATTTCTTCTCTGCTTTCTCCACTCTTCTTTTTTGGCACCTGCTGACTGCTTCCGCGGTTGGATCCCCTTGAACTACCGCGGCAGTAAAAGCTGCTGAAGCTATGATCTTGGGTGCCGCACCCCCATTGGGAGAGGCCGTGGTGTGACACCCCGCTTAATTAAACCTTGGGTGATCAAGCCTTAATTTAATTTAAACAGGTTTCTTAAATGGTTTATTCTTAGCATCACTGTCGAAAGCTTTTTAAGTTACTAACCACCTAAGTGAAATTAATCTAGTGCCAAATTTTATCTTCCCTAAGCAGAATATACAACCCATACAAAATGATACAATTCCAGGAATAATAAAACAATTCGCATAATTAACTGAATACAAATAAAGTCTTGCCGAAAACCACGACCAAGAAAACCAACTCAAAATCCAGAATCAGAATAACTGTAAAAGTAAAGAATGGACAACATGTCCCAACTAAGAATACTAAAACTGAGATCCTGCACTAGAACTGAAAAAGAGGAAACGTCTAAACAATCCCTGCAACATCCACACGTGCTGCAGCTCCCAAATTCCTGGAATGAAATCATGCTGGGTGTCCCTATGGTTGGGCACCTAAAAGGTTTTTAAAAATTTTACATAGCAAGAGTTAGTACTCAAAACATTTGAAAATATTTTGCAAGCAATTATCACAATTGAGTTATTGATTACACATATTAAGATTTCGCACACTCCCTTGAGCTTCCTCACCTCTCTTTTATAGTGCATGTCTAACGAGGATACTTAGTTCACCTAGTTATACTACTCCAGTTACTAGATTAGAATACCCACTATATGTACCCCCTCACTAAGTCCCCATGACCTACTCGCAGGGTTTGAATAATCCATATCTCATGTGTTATAAACGTAGATAACTTATTTACTACTTGTTATCATTAATCTTGTAATAATTACATCACACTACCTAATTATTACTAAGATGTTTTCCATCCATCTCATTATCTACTATCCTACGTCAGTAGATTATACATATGAAATACATTTTATCACACAACATGTACTAAATATTAGTTATCACTAACATTTACTTTTGACACACACATAAAGGACTCTTGGTTCGGAATGATTCATCGACCCCAAGTAAGAGTTGGTTCAGAATGATCGATCGACCCTAACTATTTATATATATATACACATATTCTGGTTCGGGACTCTTTCATTGCGACACCAGTTTATGGTTTGGTTCGGCATTTTACATCGACCCCAAACGTATACAAATTTTATGTTAGTTCGGAATATCTCATCGACCCTAACATAATTAATTTAGGTAAAATTATCTTAACCCAAAAATTCATATAATTTTGTAGGTACACACCCGACCTATTAAATCATGCATGTACGTAATAAGTTTTACTTATATTCACCGTACTCATTAATTTACGATTTATTTCACTATCGCATTTATTCGAGTATTCACGAAACTCTAAGGGTCCTAGATACCCCTCCCTTGATTCAGTAGTTAAGTTATCTTTAACCTACTGGTATTTTTTCAAAATTGACTCTTACTCTTTCCATAACTAAATTCTCACATTCCCGACATACGACTCAATCGGTTATCTTCCCGTCGGTCCATTTCTCCAATTTTCACACTTAATCATTTATGAAGAAATTTCACAGTACACCTACTGGTATTTATTAAGTCTCTTCATAGGTAAAATATCATCACTAAGGTTCCCATTAAGTGACGTTAATTGGAAAGAAATTTATTCACAAAATTCTCTAAAGTATATCCAGGGTCGATCGATCGATGGGATATAGTCGATCGATCGACATTCAAGGTTCGATCGATCGATCAAGCAGTGATAGACCCAGATCGTCTTCTTCATGCGGGTTTCACCATTTTTAATTATCTATCTTCCACGATAATTCACCACACTTGCAACTAACGATTTCTAATCATTCCTACATATTCTAGGATGATTACTAACGATTTAAAACAACAAAATCATTATAAATTTCGTCCAAATTAACTAAAAATCTTATTATTATTCAAGAACCCTAAAAATACAATCTTTCCATCTTTTCATCTTAAGTCCAGATTTTTAGTTCAATTTAATCATCAAGTCTTATATGATATCAGAATATATGGAGATAAAAAATGTTCTACATGAAATCCCTATCAATCATGGATCATAATCAAGTGTTTACTTCCAAAAATATCATAAAAATCATATTCTTCATAAAGCTTATATATGGGAATTATAACTCAATTTATTTTTCAAATAACCACTTGCCTTATGCTTTGTAGGGTCTGATTTCGTGGTTGTTGTTGATGATTGATGTTTTTATCCTTCAATCCTCCTTCCCAACAATTTGGTAGTGAAATCTCCATTGAATTCTCCCTACTTCCTTCTTTTGCCTTAGGAAATTGTTTCTCTCTTCTCTCTAATGGCTATGGTGTATTTCCTTCCTCTCTAACCCTAGCCTCTAACTCTTATAATATGACTTAGGGTTCGAAAATTCATAGGTCTATTAACCCTCAAATGTAAAGAGACCAAAATGCCCTCGAATGGTCCCGGTTTAGCCCAAAAATGACCCAGCACTCAACTAGTACCCCCGGGTACACTATTTTGACTAATTTGACCCTTTCGGAATCATCTGCGGACTCTAAATTATCTTTTGAGTCTCTTAAAATATGTTTCTCATATCACCTTCAATTTTTGTCTACGTGCGACACTCGGTCGAGATAACTCGGGTACTTCCATATAAATCGCTAGGCTGTACATATCAATATTCAAAATTTACCACTCACGTGTAGTAAATTTTAAGTCGTCATATTAATCAGTGTCTAACTTTTATTAACATTACATCGCATTAAATTACTCTACTCACGTAATTTAATTTAAAACGTGTCACATTAAATTACTCAACTCACGTAATTTAAATAAAACGTATTTTATCACATTAAATTACTCTAGTAACGTAATTTAAATAAAACGTATTTTATCACATTAAATTACTCTATTCACGTAATTTAAATAAAAACATTTTTCCTAACTATGCAGAATTGCGGGGTATTACACGCGGCCTCGAGCTTTAGCACCCTCTGAGTCAGGTAATTGACCTGGGTCTAGAGTGAGGCATGACTGTCGTAAAGATGGTTAAGGTGATTGTACAGAGTCCTAATCTCATCCTTGATTTCTGTGCTCTGGCTAGATTCTCCTTCCATTTTTTGCTTTTGTTAGTCTTTACAAAGAATATGTATAATCTGAGACAAAACTAGCAGAAGTGAGTAATCACAGAAACATTAGAGTAACTAAGTAGGAAATGGGGATGCAGCGTTGTACTGCTGCACTGTTGATGAGGCCATGACCAGTATGGCACATAGGTGCACTGCCGTGGCCTTTGTATGACATTCACTAAGGTTGAGTTGGGGACCTCCCGAGTCCATTCCTTGATGTTTTGAAGGTTTTGTAATATAACCGCACTAGTATAGGCCGCGGCATGAAGGTATTTAAAGTACCTGTCGTATCCCTTCTTAGGTAGTTAAGCAATCCTAAAGCCGAGACCCAGAAACTGAGTTCATCTCCCAAAACATGGGAGAACATGCCTACCAGGGTATATCAGGGCATAACAGCCTACTAGGGCATAATAGCCTCTTGGTGCACTAATCAGCACAATTATGATGATAAATCGTAGATCATAGGCAAAGAACAAAAAAAAAAGGAGTGAGCGTAATCCTTCACTAATCATTCACCTATTTGGGGCTAAAGCCCATCATGCTTTTCAGCACTATCTAGATGGAATGATATCACAGGGGTATATAGGATAGATATGAGGTCATAAACAGAGACTCGAGAATAGATCTGAATATGTGAAATCCCCATTTAAGGGTGAAAATATAAAACGGAACTCAATAACTAGAATCTATCCGTGAGATGACGATCCGTAGGATCCTCATGGATTGAATAAGGTGTTTGAGAACTCAAATATAAAGGAGCAAGATCTGAAATATCTCTTTCCCACAAATGGTGCCAGATTGATGATATGAGAAATCATCCACTTGTTGTTCTCGTACCAGCAAGTCAAAAGTAAAGTGTATAATGAATAAACAAAGCAAGTAAGAAGGCACAAACGCAAGATATAGAGTGGTTCAGCCCCTAAAATAGGCCTACGTCCACTGTGTTGCTCCATTATCATTATATGTATGATATTGTACAATATAATCACACCTAAAGAGGTGTACAAGTATGAGGATAAAGGAGACTACATGATGACTGATGATTCTGGTGTGCCGGAGAGGTAGCTGCGATGTGGATAAGCAATCCCCAAGTTGTATATTGAGGATGTGTAGAGAGAGTCTGTATTATAGAATCTGCCCCGAGCCTGTGGAATTCATCTCTCGCGTTTTTGATGTGTAGTCCTCTATTTATAGGATATATGCTCACGTGTAATGAGCACGTGATGCACAAAGTCTGGAGTTGTGATGGAGAGGGATGCGGCCTGTAAGGCAAACAACGTAAGCACCGCATCCTGTAACTGACTATAGGAAAAGGTTTTGCGCCCTTGATTGGGTGGGTCCACCACACGATGATGGTGGTCACACCCCTTGATGAGGGGGGCGCGCCCTGTATGAGGTAGGGTCGCACTCCAAGTTCAGTAGCAGCCGTGCCCGATGCTGATAGAGGCCACGACAGGGTGCTATATTTGTACTATCACTTCATCAAAGGGTCTATATTCTTTTTGAGAATCCATTTTATCTCCCTATTGGCCAATTCTTCTTGGCCGTTTGTTTGTGGGTGATATGTGGTAGTGAAACTATGGGTGACATTATATTGCAACATCAAGGCAAGGAATATGTCATTGGAAAAATGAACGCCTTAGTCTATAATGATTTCTTTTTGTGTGCCAAAATGAGACAAGATGTTAGCTTTTAGGAATTTTAACACCACTTTTGCGGTGTTATTCTTAGTAGGAATGACTTCAACCCATTTGGATATATAACTGGCATTGACTAAACTGTATTCAAACTGATTGGATTTTAGGAAAAGGACCCATGAAGTCTATTCCCCAATAATAAAAAGTTCGATTATTAGAATAGGGTAAAGAGGCATCATATTACTTTTAGTGACCTTCCTAAGTAATTGTCAACGAGTGCAAATTTTGCCGATATCTTACGCATCTTTGAAGATTGTAGGCCAATAAAAAACACAATGCAGAACCTTGAAAGAGGTCTTTTGGTAAGAAGAGTGTGCTACACATATTTTGTTGTGGAAAAAAGATAAGATACTAGGGATCTCATCCTTTGGGACACACTTGCAAATGACTTGGTTCAGATAATGTTTAAACATATATAGGCCATCAAAGGAGAATGATTGGGCCAAGCTCAAAAATCTTTCCTTGTCATGGGTCGAGAAGTGCAGTGGATAAGCCTCAGTGATAAGGAAGTTCGCAACGTCGACAAACCATGGCAAAGTCAAAATGGACATGAGTTAATCGTCTTAGGGATGGGATTAATATGATCGTGAATGAATGTTAGTCGGGATAAATGATCCGTGACTATGTTTTCCACCCCCATTTGTCTTTGATTGATAGGTTGAACTCTTAGAGGAGAAGAACCCAATGTATGAACCTACTCTTTTGTCACACCCTTTATTTATGTATGAATGTACAACAAGGTACATAAGCAATGAATTAATGTTGAGGTGGAAAAAGAGAACTATATTAATTGAATTGTATCGCATGCTTATTGTACTACCACCACACGGGTGAATTACATTTTATTCTCAGTATGAAAAATAAAGTAGGTTATTGAAAATCTCCACTCCTTGCTCCCATATGTTTTTGTCTCAGCCCGTATAGTTAAATAAGCAAACATAAAGCCCGTTTATATCACAAAAGGGAGGAGGGACCATCCTCTTTATCAGGGAACATCTGGAGGAAAATGGAATTAGCACAAATATGCTAGGTAGATCTTACAAATTTATAAAAAATTATATGTAAATAGAAGCTTAGAGTGTGTTTAGAATTCTTCTGTTTGGATACAATCACATGGTTTGAATAATACTAAGAAGGTCAAGGAATTTAAGATGATAATCAGATACTTATCAGATTACAAAGGGGTATAGAAATAAGCGAATTGTCATCAATATACCCAATCTATAATCAACGCAAAACCCTTGAGGAAATGTAACTGACTAGGCACACAATCAAAGTGGCACTCGTACGTATGTTGCTAAAAATCCAGGCTCTCAGCATCTGAAACCTTTAGGCTATGTAGAAAATTACGTGGGATAACACGATACTCTACCTCCAAGTTAATATTGATGCTTCTTTCAATAACAAATATGCACAGAGGTGCAGGGTGAACTGATTCAATCATTACGATGATTTTCATGAAATTAGCTATTAGGTGAGAAGGTATAAACTTGATCGATTGATCATAATAATAAATAATAACTAGGGATGTAGTAACATATGAGTATTGTATTTTTTACACATAATTAGAATCAAATAGGGCTATCATGAAATGATATCAATATCAGTTAAACATGTAAGCAAAAGAATACTATTGAAAAAGGTAAAATCCTACTTTTACATATATCAAACAGTCTAAGTATGATCAAAAGAGGAGATCAGGAGGGACATGTACTTGATTATCTGTACATAAACATTTGTTTGAATAATTATAGTGGACAATAATGTTGGTTTCGATAAAATTATAACAAAAATTGTATTTGTTAAAGTTTAAAGGGGTAAATTTGTAAATATTTTTTACTTTAAAATCTAATCTTAAGATCAAATTTCAAACTTGCAGCAGAAGACTTTTTTTACTTAAAATCTATCAAAGTACTTATAGAAACAAGTTGGGGTTAAAATTTATAAATTATAAAAGTAAGGAGGGGTTACTTTGCAATTTGAAGAAAATATTTCTAACTTGAAACCCTAATTTTTTGTAACTTTGACTAGGCTTGACCAAATATGGTCTTACCTATACGATTTTGACAAAAAAAATATTAAAAAAAAATCACGTGCTTGGTCAATGGTTCTGGTTGAGGAGTTAATCTTCGACCTCTCGATAATAACGTAGGGTTTGAAAAAACTTTGACCTTGCATAACACCTGATTTTCTAAACCATTTGAGATGATTCCTGAAACAATCCAGCCTAATTTTTCACAAAAAACCCAAAAATATGAGTTTTATGGATTAAATTCAGTATTCATCGAACCACAAAATTGTGTGTTTTTCAGAAAATTTGACCAGACCTTTGAAGTTTTATCGAATATGGCCGAGGGTTTTATGGATATGGTTGTGTTTCTACTATCCTAAGGAAGCATTTGGATTTTGTTTGAAGGATTAAGGTGGTCTGGTTGTGGAGAATTTGATGTTTTTATATTTCTAAAACAAACAACACCTTCGAGCAATTGAGGCCCAAAAGTAATAATTTTTCAAAAACAATCAATGCACTAGAGCTCCTAAGTTCATAAGGAACTGTTTCCTCACTCTGAAACTGGTTCAAAGTTCAGGAATCAAATTCCACCACTAAAGCTCAAGCTTTCATTAAATTTTTTCTTGTTTATCTGAACATAGGATTTTGAATGTAAAAGCTTGGATGTTTGGATTGATATGAGCTTAATAATAACACAGAAAATCATGGGAATTGAAAGAATAAAGTTTGACAGATAAAATAATAATATACCAATTTAGAAGAAAATTTTCAAACTTTGGGCAGGTTCAAGGGGTAAGTTTGGTATCTTCTGGTCGGTGGAAATTTATAGTAGGCACTAGGGGGGTCTATTGGAGCAATTTGGAGGTGGGTTCTTCTATTTTTGAATAAGATAATAATGGAGAAACTTGAACTTCACATGGTTACATTGTGTTACCATGCATTTTTTGCTTCTATTGCCCATGTAGAGGCTGATCTGGTGAGGGTGCAATGTTTAAATGTGAAATATTTAAGTTTAAGAACTTGGTTTGAAGTTTTTATATTTATTTGGAATTAAATATGGTATTTTTATAAGTTTAAGGGGAAACTCTATAATTTCAGGTATATATAGGGGTTGGGGCTATAAATTCCAGTTAGTTGAAGCCTAAAGTTTTGGTGTGATATAAGGTTTGGGTCTAGAAGTTAAGTATTGGTCAAATTATGCTTGTTTGAAAAGTACAATGGGAATTTTGGAAATTTTAGAACTTCAAGTGGTACTTGGGTAATTAAGTAAAGTTATAGGTTTGATAAAGTATTTTCATATTTTTTTTGGATGTTTTTGAATTTTAAATACTATATAAGGGTTATAATGGGATTTGTAGTTAATATTGAATAATAATTAGCTTGGTTAGGAAGTGTGGATGTTACTTCTTAGCATCCTTCTTGGAAAGAAACTACTTAAGAGCGACATGGTCACTGAAGCAAACTATTGGCAATCATACCAAGTAAGCTCAAAATTTATCCAACGTGAATACTATGGATAGTAATTCCTTCTCCATTGTGGAGTAATTCATTTACGTGCTATCAAGCGTGCGGTTCACATTGGATATCGCATGAGGTTTCTTGTCCCTTCATTGACCAAGCACCGCCCCTATGACATAGTCAATTACATCACACATAAGATCAAATAGAAGGGTCCAGTTAGGCAATTGTATAATGGGAGCTATGGCCAACATGGTTTTAAACTTAACAAACGATTCTTGTCACGCCTCACTCCACAGAAATGGAGCGTATTTAGCAAGAAGACCGCACATTGGGGGTACGATCAAGCTCAAATCTTGAATGAGACGTCGATAAAAATTGTCATGATCAAGAAAATACCTCACTACCTTGAGGGTTTTAGGATATGTAAGATCAACAATAACATTAATATTATCCTTGTCGACTTGAACACCATCACTAGAGAATTAGGCTTTTCTCAATGCACCTAGCTAGAACATTTTCAATATTGGCTAGGCATCCCTCATAAGAATTACTAAAGACACTTAAATCATCCATAAAACCTCAACAATGTCACTAACCATATCACTAAATATGTTAAGCATGCACCTTTAGAAAGTTGCCAGTGCATTGCAAAGCCCAAAAGATATTCTTCGGAAGGCAAAAGTGTCATATGAACATGTGAACGTTGTTTTTTCCTTATCTTGAGGGAATAATATCCATCAAGAAAATAATAACTTATGATCAACTACCCTTTTGACAATTTAGTCAAGAAAAGGTAAAGGAAAATGGTCTTTCCTCATGATTGCATTAAGCTTTCGATAGTCGATGCAAACACGGTACCCGATTGTAATGAAAGAGGGAAAAAGGTCACCTTCTTCATTCTCAATAACTGTGAAACCTAACTTTTTCGACACAACTTGTGTCAGGCTCACCCATTCACTATCATAAATGGGGTAGATTATCCCCACATTCGATATCTTTATCACCTCTTCCATTACCACCTTGGTCATGGTCGGATTCAACCATATTTTCGTATGACGAGTGGGTTTGGAGTCCTCTTACAAGTAAATTCTATGAGAGAAAATGTATGAATTAATCCATTTCAAGTCAGATATGAACCATCCTATAACACTTTTATGTTTCGTCAAACCCCTCTGACAAGACCTGCTCTTGACAATTGTCAAGGTTTGCCACTATAATCACCAAAAAGGTGTTCTTACCACCTACGCAAACATACTTAATCTCCTTTGATAAGGTTTTGATCTCAATCTTGGGCATTGAAACATTTGTTAGGAAGGGAAAAGAGTCACATGTGGGTAATTTTTCAAAGTGGGATATCCACATCGAGTCTTGGATAACCCCCTCACTTTCATCATTCGTGACCTCTCGTTGTCCATCCCCCACTATTTTACCGCCCTTAATACCTTCATTCACTTCCTCAAAGTACTAGAGGGAATTTAACATGTCCAATAACTTCCATTCGGTGTATGATAATTCGTATTAATGAAATCTGCATAGTCCTCATCATTGATCTATTTCCAAGGAGTTTGAAACACACACCTCTAATGGACCTCTAAAATTAGAGAGGTCAAAATATTTTTGGACAAGAGTGCCAATGAAAGATTTCATTTCAACTATTTCCTCACTTTTTTCATAACTTTGGGTTGTTTAAGGAGGTTGAACACGCTAACTTCAACTGTCATATTACCAAAGGAGAGTTTGACCGTGCCTTCTTACATTTAATGTTAGCATTAACAGTAACGAGGAATGATTGAATGAAAATTTATAGGATTTGAGAAGTCCCTTTTGGTATGGGTTGGATGTCCAAGATAATAAAATCAATTGAGAAGTAGAAAAAATCAACTTGGACAATCACATCCTCTACGGCTTCTCACGGTATATTAGTTGAACACTCAACTAACTTTAAAGTGATGGGAGTCACTTTAATATCATCGAGATTCAACATGGGATACAAAGAATAAGGAATCAAGATCACACTTTCTCCTAAATATAGGAGGGCATGATCTATTCTAGAATCCGCAATTACGCAAGAAATGTTAGGGCAAGTTATGCCCTTGAACTTTGGGTCAAGTTCATTGGTTATAATTGCACTTTATTGCACGACCATGTATGCCCTTTATGCACATTTTGTCTCCATTTTACCATGCATAAGTCCTTTATGAACTTAGAATACTCTGGTACATGCTCAATTGCCTTTAGTAGGGGAATATTTTTATATACTTGTTTGAAAATTTTAAGAAAACCCTCATCGGAGGCCTTAGTAGCCTTCTTTTTGAGCTGATATGGAAACGGGGATAAAATGGGAGAAATGGTATCCTTAGAAACAATAGGTTCATCTCCCTCTTTGGGGATGTCATCATATACAGTAACAAGAATGAGCGGTTGCACATCCTTTGGAGTGATGGCTTTGCCTTTGGAATGAGTGGGAATGGGAAGTTCCGACGAGGGCCTCATAACGTTGCTATCAACCATTTTGCCCCTCCTGAGTGTGGTTATATTGTTTGTGTTTTAAGTTTTCTACGTGCTCAAATTGAAGCTCTCAATGCCCATTTGGCCCTTAGGATTGGGTTGAGGTTACGTCGGCAAAAGCAGTCTTGCTACCCCTTGGGAATTTTGAACCAATTGGGCAAGAGAGATTTGCATCTCTTGCATAGTGCGCACCATTTGAGAAATGGATTTCTCAAGTTGGGTAACTTTCTGAATAGTGGCGTATTACTCCTCATTAGGCCTTATTTGAGGAGACAAATACATAGCTGGAGGGGGAGGTCCAACTGAAAAATGTTGCGGTTGATGATATTGGGGAGATGGTTGTTGATATATTGTGGGGGTAGGGGTGGAAATGGGCCTTGAAAGCCTTAAGATGGTGGATTTTGGTCCTTCTAACTCAAGAGAGGATGTGTCATTCTCCAACTTGGATTATATGTGGGATTATTGGGATCGTATAGGCTATTGGGATATTTCTTTTTATATGCCCATATAGCGTTATCTTGTTTGTGCAACTGGCTCTTGATACTAGGATGTGTGGGACACTCATTCGTTTGGTGGATAATGTGGTCACACATGATGCACATAACCTCCTCCACAATGGAAACCTTTTAAATGGCTTCCGTGTGTGGCTATTGTTGTGTAAGTTATAAAGCGTCGATCCGATGATAGAACTGATCATCCTTAGTTTACATATCATGATTCTCCTGTAGGATAAATACATCTTGAGTTTGTACTCAAGGGGTGGTGTTTTTTAGACTAGTGCAATCCAAAGGATTCGACGTATCCCAACCTCGAGAGGTCTTGGAAACAAATTTGAAATGGACCACAACTTCTTCACCACTCAAGTTAAGTATGCTACCTTAACACATCATTTTGTCCAACTAATCAATTAAGGGGTTTAGCCCACCATGGAAAATGGAAATCAATAATTCGTCAAAGTTGTGGTGAGGGAAAGAGCGCTTCGAAGACTTGAAATGTTCCTAACACTTGTCAAATGTCTCATGATCATATTACTGAAAAGTTTGTATTTGTTTTATGAGTACATTTATCTTGTGTGGGGGAAAGAATTATTTTAAGAACTGGTCTTGCAGTTTGTGACACCCCGCCCAATTAAATATCGGGTGATCAGTCCTTTATAAAATTTAAAACAGAATGTTCGGTTGGTTTATTCTTAGCATCACTGTCGAAAACATAATAACTTTATTAACCACAAAATAATTAATTAAGCTAGTGTCAAAATATTTTCCTTTTTAAAATAAAATCATTTAAATACCAATCCAAGAAATTTAATATAAACCATCCATGCATGATTAATTAATAAAATACTGAATCAGAATCACATGCTGAAATAACTAAGGCTGGATAAAAATTTCAGTTCAAAACTCTAAACCAAGCACCATAGTAACCATAAATCCAAATGAAAATGAATAGAAAATAAACTAAACATAATCTCTGAAAAGTTGTCTAAGGAATGGGCGACACATGTCCTAAATAGAATATCTATAAATAATGGAAATGAAATGATGGAGGCGTCTAATACGAAGACCTACAGCTTCCACAACAGCTGCAGCATGCTAAGCAATCCAAATCTCTAAGCCTGGTATCCCTATTGTTGACCACCTGCTATGAGACATATATATAGCAAGAGAGAGAAGAGATGCAAGAAACGTGTCAGAGCCCGATGTGTAAAAACATTTGTTTTAGCAAGTATTTAAAATTTGCAATCAATCAAGTATAAAATGCATGTTAGGTCGAATTCTCACATGAGATTCTCACCTCTCGTCTATTGTGCACGCATAACGGACATCTATTCCCATCTAGCCATTCGTAACACCTCTAACTAGATAAAGACTTGTACTTCTTGTTATAACTCATGGTAGAAACCCGTGATTCCCAGTTTTTCGCATTATAATTATCATCATTTATTAATTCGGTTAAGTGTTATCACACTAAGTTAAGTACTCACAACTTACGTCACTTAAAATTTATACTATCCTAATATCCTACAATTTTCTCACAGTAGGAATAAAACAAGTATATATACATATATTCACCACTATAATATACATATAATAATACAACACCCCAAGGCTAAACCTGTAGTGCATTGCATACTCAGCTATCATGTCCCGGTACATCTCGTACTCTAATAAGGACTGTCTGTTAGGAAGTCTCCCACGAACCATATACACAAAACACACATAGTGGCGGCGGACATAGTTCACATACCTACGCTCCCATAGTCAGCTGACTTATCAACTCACAAATAAGTCTTCACAGTACTATGTTCTGAGATACGAGTCAAATATCCCCTCGAAGGTCATCCAGGATAAGATCGTCTTTACACAACATCCCGTGATAGCAAGCAACTAAGTATGTCATACACATAATATTAACAAGTAATATGTATCCACACATCCTATCAATATTCATTAGGTATAAACCCAACATGATCATAGATATATTCCATACGAATTATTCTCTCACTACTACGTATAATATATTTACTTTATCCAAAATAGTCAACGCAGTAGTAATTCATAGCTAGATTCATTACTAAGAGCTCGCGAGTATTTCTCCTCACTCGAAGGGTACCACTATATTAATATAAGTAAAAGGTGTCCCGTTACTCTACCGGTCCAGGTATTTTTATTCCTCAAATTCCACCAATTAGATTCTAAAGGTTCTTCGAGGTTTTACAGCGGCACTGGAAATCTACAGAAAGCGAACCGAATCCATCCCCCAGAGATGGAACCGAATCCCCCAGAAATGGAACTGAATCCCCCAGAAATGGAACCGAATCCCCCTCGAAATGGAACCGAATCCCTGTCACACCCCGCCTAATTCTGGCGTCGACCGCCACCAAAACTAAGCCGGGCGTGAACTAAATAAATACCATTCTTAGCATGAGATAGATATGAGACATAAATAAATCAGTCCATAAGATAAATAATTGGTCAATCTCAAATGATCACAAATAACTAAGCGATAAAATATCCATCACATGCTAACTCCAAAAATATGCGCCACAAAAACGCAACAGACCCAAAACCCAAGACCCGAGGGTTGTCGTATACCTAAGCTCTGATACCATCTGTCACACCCCGCCTAATTCTGGCGTCGACCGCCACCAAAACTAAGCCGGGTGTGAACTAAATAAATACCATTCTTAGCATGAGACAGATATGAGACATAAATAAATCCGTCCATAAGATAAATAATTGGTCAATCTCAAATGATCACAAATAACTAAGCGATAAAAGATCCATCACATGCTAACTCCAAAAATCCAATCTCCAATAATGATTAAATAAAATCTGAAATAATCCCAAAATAAATCCTCTAAACAACTTTGGAACCGAATGGCCCAATAAAACTCCAATGAAGTCTCATAATACGACTGGAGAAGAAAGTCTAACTAAACTATGCCATAAAATGAGTAACTCCAACTGCACCTCCAAATGATAACTCCGATAAACTTATGCATCTTCTCCAAATCAAATCCTGAAAAAGATTAGTCAACGCATGGGTCAGAGCCAAAGCCCTGAGCAAGAATACACACTACTCCCCTCAAATAGGATCCTTGAATCCAGACAGTAGCATTATACGCAATAAATATCACAATAGAATATTTTAAATTAAACGGGATAATTAAACACGATAGATATAAATCACTAACTACCCGCATAAATCCCCATTTATAAAGGCACACAATTATGATTTTAATTTCCCAAGTCCCACGATGTTAATTTCATTAAATTAACCATCTTTTATTATATCCTCATTTTATTATGGCGATCCTCCCGCCTCGGGTGATTTCTCCACCAAAAATACACATCCCCTCGTCAAAACGCCGGCTGTCCCGTTTAAACTGTCGGCCCTCGCTGATTGACGAGGTTCCACACACGACACGACATAAAACGCCGGCTGGCCCGTTTAAACTGTCGGCCCTCGCTGATTATGTCGCCAATATATTTTAATACCTGTCTTATTATCTTAGGTATTAGTTCTCAATTTCTCAATTCACAATTTATAATTTACCCCACCCTTTTATCGATGTGAGATCCTCAAAATACCCCTTAGTACCATACCTAAGGGTTCCCAAGTCATCAATACGTCCTAACTTATGTATAGGAGGATTTTCTAACATAAATCATAACCTAGTCTCATACTTAGACAAGTGTAACGACGATAAAGTAATAAAAATCAGCCCACCCTCAAGGTGATAAAAACGCAATAATCTTTCCTCACTAGTCCCATTCCTAGAAGGCATTCTAAAATATAGGGGGAGCAAAAAATACCCAACAACCCATCGTCACAAGGAAATATAATAATACCAAAAAGTCACACATCCACGCATAATTAATCAACGTATAAAACTACGCATGATAGTCCAATTCAATTAATTTATAATTTAATTATCACAACGTCAACAATACCCAAATAATCTCATTTAATTATTTTAAATTAAATATACCAATTTTTCATCATATATACATCAAAAACCAAATTTCATTATCTCTACATGTATTACATGAGTTATAAAATTATTTATTTTAAAACTAGGGTTTTTATATAGGCAACCTACACCAATAAAACCCAAAATCACTCATCAATCCTACGTACCCAAAGGGTTATGAATATTTATTCAGATTAAAAGATTTTATAAAAACAACCCCATAATCAGTATTCACTTTTTCTAATTAAGTTACTAATTATTTTTAAGAAAACATGTAATCAAGTGTTTAGGCGACACTTAAAATGCATAATACTAAAGGAAAAGAATAGAGTATTCATGCCTGAATAAAAGTTGGTTTAGAAATCTGATCTTGAATGTGTATTCCTCTCAAAAATTTGACAAAGATTCGTTCTTGACGCGTCTTGAGAAAATCCAGTTAATCTTGACAAAACTTGAGTTGAAAGTTATGTAGAATGGGGCTAGGGTTTTGAGGTTGAAGAAGATGAAGAAGATGAGAGAATTCTGATTTTTGAGAAGGCTAAAGTGTGTTTTAAAAGATCTAAACTCGTCACTTTATGTTTATATACCAAAAAGAATTAGAGTCCTAATCAAATACAAATACTTGAAAAATCATTACGGATTTTATATTGATTTTACAATATTTTGCCTTATGGCATTTTTTGGGCGAACTGTCAGTTTTTCTGGGTGATCGATCGATCGAGGGGGGGGGGGGGGGGGGGTAGATCGATCGACCCTCCCAGAAAACGTGCGCTGCAAGCAGTTTTCAGTGTTTGTTTTGGTTACAACTCTATTATCTTAGCTTTATTTAAAGGGGTCGTGGGTGACTATTTTTGAAGCATATTTTGGCACAAAAATATGCAGCAAACATATTTTCTTTTCCTCTCTTTTATACACAAACATGCCATTTAATTTATGCATTCAACCTTAGATTTTTAGAGGTGTTCTTGGGGTTGTTTTGACGTTGTTCTTGGAGGAACTTTTGGTGATCTTTGGAGCAAATTTTTTTGTGGCTTTTTCTGCGTTTCTGGGCAGAATTATTGATGGTATCTTTTGGTGGTTTGAGGTATGGGGTTTTACACAATATGCTCCTTAATCTCGCGAGTATTATTCTCGTTGTTTTCTTGTGATTATTGGCTCATATTTGAATTGCTAAATTCATTGGGATCTGGAAATATTTGTTTGTAATCTATTTATGATTCATGTGGTATTATTATTGTGTTGAGCATGTTGTCATGAAGATTTTAATATGACACGGAGGTTGGGCACCCGCCAAGATTCCTTTTTCCGGATATGCTAAAAAAAATGCATAGGCGCGGTACGTTGGTGAGGCCTGGTGACCCGGTTAATGTGTTGTTGAGAAATTATAGTGATATAATTGCTATTGAGATTCACATTTGATTTGAATATTCGTATTCGAATTGTTGCGCTTTGTTCATCGCTAACATTTTTGTTGAGCATATTCCTGTCGTATTATGTACTTCCCCATATTTTCTTTTAGTGGCAGGTTAGCGCGGATTTGAGTGCTATGGACCTTTTGGGATGATTTTAGCGAGAATTATTTGGGAATATTTTTGAGAATACAAGAGATGAGAAGACTTGTATTTCTATTTTTGATGTATAGAGCATTGGAGATTAGTTTTTGTTTGTTTTCGAGATAGTTAGATTATTGTAATTATTTTGAGAGAATTGTTGTATTTATTTGAAGAGATTCAGATTAGTGGTTTCTTTTCTATATTGGGATTTAGATGCTATATACCTTGTTATATTGTGGATTAGTTTAGTTTTATCAATGAGTAGCGCGCCGCTCGCTCCCCCCGGGCGGGCGGGGTGTTACAATCCCCTAGAAATGGAACCAAATCCCCCAGAAATGGAACCGGTTCCGTTATGTCAAACCCCTCTGCAATAGTTACGTTTTTCACCATTTTTGAACCTAAAAACCTCTAAGATTCATCACCCAACACCTCATCATCAATACCCATCAACACATAACAAATTATAAGTCATTCCTAACATTTTAGGATCCTTAATTCGTCATTAATCATCATAATTATATAAAACTCCCAAATTAATCCACATGAACCCTAATTTCCAAAAATTCAATTAAAGAACCTAATCAACCCAAATTCGTTCATCAATATATGATTCAATTTCGTAGTTTACCCTCTACATACATGAATGAATATCAACAACTAATTAACACAGTCTCTATTCATCATTTAAACTTTAATTTTCACCCAATTAACATGTAAATCAATGATTAATTTTACCTACTTTAACATGAGTATGATTATTGCGAAAGAAAAATAAGTAATAAACATTTGCCTCAAATTTATCGTCTGATTTATTGACGTTGTTGGTATGGGTGTGTTCCCCTTGTCCCGATCTACACGGTGGTGGTGGTGGTTGTGCAAGGTGGTGTTAACTTGGGTCTTTTCTCTTGGAAATAGCTCTCCGTCACACCTTCTATGGCCGTTCTTAACTTTCTGTAACTTTTAACCCTAATGGACTTTACTTGGCTGATAATATAACTCCTAATTTTTGTCCATTAATTAAGCCTAAAAATCCAATTTATCATAATGCCCTCTCGGGGTGCCGGTTAGGCCTAAAATTGCCCTGGGACCCAAACTAAACACCCGGGCATACTATTTTGACTATCTCGACCCTTCTGGACTCAACGGTTCACTCGAAATGACCATACGAGTTACTAAAAATAATTAATATATTTATTCCATTAAATTAGCCCCGATACGACTCACATGCGCGTCTGACTTAATTTACTAAACTGTCATATTTCTTACTCTTGACAATTTACCGAAGTGTATAGTTCCATATTACATATCATACAATAATATTCAATCAATAAGTATTAACCCTGGCACGTCAGTTAATATTTATTTTAAATTCAAATTAATCCACAATTAAATTCTCACATTCTAATTCAATTAATCCCACAATAATAATTAATCCCATAATTATTTAAATCGTAAAAATATGGGGTATTACATAGTTGTTGCCAATTCCCAACAAAATTGGCAGGAAGTTTGATTAACCAATATTTAGCTTTATCATTAATGGAGAAAGAAAAAAGCTTAAGTCATACAATCTAGGGTGTGCAATTTTGGTCTAAAAATGTGTTGCGGACCTCTTTGAAGTTTCGAATGTGCAGATACGAGTTTTTGTTCTCCATCCTATGAAAGGAAGGCAACAGATTAATCATGCCATTTCATAAGTGGAAAGTCCCATGATTACAAGGGACGTGATACACCCAGGAGAAGTGACGTACTCTTAGGATAGTTAGTCACCAAATGATTGATGCACAAGAGACACATCATGTGGTGATTATACTCAATTTGAGGTTCAAAGGATTGCATTGAGGGCTATGAAGTAGCAAAACGTGATACGTATGACAAATATGTCTAAGAAGGCACCGTATTAAGCTTATAAAGATGCTGAGATGAAGTCCCAAAATTATTGAATGGATTACTTGATCCTTCAGATGAATCGAGTGGTAAGTATTCCCCGGCTAACCCTTGGTTCGAGTTATTTCTCATTTGGACAGAGAACCTAACCTTTAAAACAACACTAGCTCAATCAATCAAATGTAACAGGGTTTGTCAACAAAGAACTAATATAATATAAATGTTATTAATAGTTCCCCGACAATGGGGCCAAAAACTTGGTTCGCTTAAAATATTGTATAGCGCAACTGCATGCCAGTCGCAAGTGTAGTAAAAACTCGCTAAGATCGAAATCGATTGTCAGAGGAAATTATATAAAGCAACCTAGATATTATTTTAGGTAAAAGTTAATAAACAAGAGGTAAAAATAAAGGAAAAGATAATTTTGTGTTCGTAAGATGTAACAGACCAAGGTGAACCACAATTATGGCTACACTTATCTAAATACTATTGAAATAAGCAAGATTTATACTGCGGATGATAAACCAATTTTAACAAAATGTTGAGGAGCATTCACCCATCTCGGACGATCATAATCAAAATGTTTGTTATGATTGAATCACAATTGAATGGGAATAAAATGCAGTTCCCAACAATCCTGTATGAAAAGTGTCAATCGAACAATACGAAATGAAGATTTTGACATGTTATTGAACAAATGCATTGATGTTGGAGTTAAGTCTTGAAAACAACTCTTACATGATAAGAGAAGTTAGAATCCTAGAAAACTCAAATACTAAAGCATACACCCATTTGTTGGATTCAAACATCAAACCAATCAAGAAGTGCAACAGTCCAAGGTGGGTTTATGATTCCAACCTAAGGAAATTAGTTACTCATAACAATAATAATGCACACACACAAAGTAGAAGTGATTAAGAGGAGGAAAACTGTTAAAAGTGATAACATTAAAAAAAAAAACTATATTAATGAACAAGATGGCGTTAATGGCCAGTAAAATACAATAAAAGTAAGCTTGGTTAACTTACAATCAAGGAAATAGATAGAAAGAAGCAAGAAAATGTCAAAACGATCTAGGAGAGAAAAGAGAGAACCCTTGTATATTCCTATTTCCCTTTTTTCCAATCCGATAAAAAAACAATCTCCTTACAAACAAAACCCACTTTCTACTTATAGAAAGTGGATTTAAAACCAAAAAACAAAAAATTAAAATAAAAACAAATAGCAAAACACAAAACTAGATAAACAAGAATCGAATGTCTGAAGGGCCTGGTTCATCGTGGGTTTGAAACCGGTCGACCAAAGGTCTGAAATATTGTTTACTATCTTCATTCAAAGGAAAAAAATATCGATTGATCTCGGTCTTGAAGTCGGTTGACCGCGAGTACCATTCAAGGAATAATTCTCCCCTTTAGTTCACACACAAAGGGACCTTGGAAAAAAATGATCATAACTCGATCTTTAGGGAACAAATTTATACGTCGTCAATGTCTACATGAAGATAAATCAGAGAGATACAACTTTAGTGAATTGTTCAGGCACGAAGCTCGAATGCAAAAATGACGAAATTGCCCCCGAAGTTTCCTAATGGTTGTAACTTTTCCAAAAAGCGTACACTTGCACTGCTTGGCATTCCAATACCTATAAAAACTCAAATAAACCTTGCAAAACATATATATATATATATATATAATGAAAACAAAGGTTATACAATATAATAGCTTAAATACGGGGAATAACAGTCACAATTGTTTGTGCATTCATAAGTAACGAGAGCTAATATACAATATTGGTGACTAATCACTCACCACTTGGGAGCACATCTCACTACCACATGAGAAGGCCATTATTAGACACGTACATCGGTTTCACCGATCACTATTGTATTTACACCAATACATGCATTATACTAAGACCTTCACAATAATAATAATAATCGATGTTTTATTAATAAACTATTCGTAAATGGTTCTGTTCATCAATCAAGACACTTTGCTCTTAGATAACATACGAATGGTAGCTCAACAACTACAAACCATAATATGCACAATAGACAGTCTAACAATTACAAGTATAAAATGGATAAATAAGACACAACAAAGAGAGAAATGTCTAAAAGAAGTAATAATACATAAAACTAAATGGGTTATACAACTACGTTGTTCGGATTATAAGAAAAAAGTCAAGAGTCGAGGCTAATATTACATGTACTTAAAATATCAAATGTTTATGATAAATTAAGAAATAGGGGGTGGGGTAGAGGTGGACAAGTACGTAAGAATCTGACACATCACATCGCACGTGTAGATATGGAGATATTTGCCTTTGGCATTTACTAGTGGCCAAGGGGATGTCATAAGGCCTTTATAATTTAAATATCCTCGTTGGTCCCGTCATGATGGCGATAGCATCGACTCCTCTTCATTTTTGAAGTCATCTAGATCAAAAGATGAAAGATTCAATTCCGGATGAATCGACGTTGATAAAGGATTGTTATTTTATCACCCCACGATACCCTAAAGTCAAGAAAGAATTCTGGTACCTAAATTTGAACAACAGGGCTATGGTTTATTTGACCTTAAAAATTTATGCATTCTATTTCTACTTCTCACTACACCACATACCAAGAATAGTCACGACCCGAGATCATGACCAATTGGTTACGACCAAAGATTGTAACCAAGGATGAAACAAGTGTGAAAAGGTCCATGACCACTAATAGGGGTGACATTTAGTGGACACTGGTATGACCCAAGATTGTGACCACGGGGGTCATGATCGTGGTCCGTCATAACCCCTGTGACCAAATGGGAGCCAAATTTGAGCAGATATTCCTACCAAGATTGGTCATGGCCCCATACCGTGACCAAATCCATGACTAAGTTAAGGTTATCAATTAACATTGGTTATAACTTTGGGATATGGCCATTTTAAAATGGTCATAGTTTTAGTCATCGCCATTATTTGTGGCTACACTAGTTAGGGCAGTGTGGTCACGGACAAGGGCTATTACCACAACATTTAGATATAGGTAACCAACCCTTTTTTTCATTTTTCATGTGATCTCTCTCTTTACACTCACTCAGTCACTTCTCTCTCGCTCTCTCTCGACCTCTCTCTGATGACCCTTTCTCTCTCTCTCTCTCTCTCTCTCTCTCTCTCTCTCTCTCTCTCCCTCCCTATATATATATATATACGTGTATATATATATGTGTATGTGTGTGTGTATATATATGTGTATGTGTGTATATATACCCAAATACCATGCTACCTTAAGTTTTTATGCACCCCAAATATAGTTTTTTAAATTAATTTAGTGGGAAATTTAATATCCAATTGACTGATATATTAATGTGTATTCAAGTGATGAATTGTATTTGTTTATTTAAGAGGATTAATGATTTTAAAAGTTTAATTTTCCTAATTAGTTTAAATGTTAAGAACCTAGTTGGACCTCTTCCAACTAGGTTCACTGCCCCATTTTTTCTCCCAATTGTCTCTTCAAATTGGCCACTTCGTCCTTGAGACGATCTATATCTAAGACAACATTATCCTTGTAACACCCCGTAATTTTGCTTAATTTTAAATTACGTGAGTAGAGTAATTTAATGTGATTAAATATGTTTGATTTAAATTACGTGAGTAGAGTAATTTAAATAGATATTATGTTAATAAAGATGAATATGTGTTATAGAAAATTTATTAAGGTGAATATAAATTTTCAATGTTAATATGTACGGTCTAGTGACTATACGGACGTACCGGATGTAGCTTGACAAAATTTAAGGATGAGAGTAGAAAAATATTTACGAGACTCAAATGATAATTTAGAGTCCACGGTTGATTCCGAAAGGGTCGAATTAGTCAAAATAGTGTACCGGGGGGGGGGGGTACTAGTTGAGTGCCGGGTCATTTTCGGGCTAAACCGGGACCATTCGGGGGCATTTTGGTCTCTTTACAATTAGGGGAAAGAAGACCTACGAATTTTTGTAACCCTAAATCTGATTATAAGAGGGGTGGCTAGGGTTAGACAATTAGAGTTACACCATAGCCATTAGAGAGAGAGAGAGAGAGGCAAATTCCTTAGGCAAGAAGGAATGAGGGATCATCTTAGGAAGATTTCATCATAAGATTGTTGGGAAGAAGGATTGAGGCACCAACATCATCAATCATCATCAACAACCACGAATTCAGACCCTACAAACCTTAAGGCAAGTGGTTATTTGCAAAATAATTGAGTTATAATACCCATGTTTAAGCTTAAGGAAGAACATGATTTTTATGATATTCTTGGGAACAAACAGTTGATAAAAATCCATGATTGATTAGGATTTGCATGTAGGACGTTTTTGAATTACCAAGTATGTTTATATCATAAAAAACTTGATGAGAAATTCGTATGAAAATCTGGAACTTTGATGAAAAATATAAAGAATGCAGTTTTAAGGTTCTTGAATATTATAGAGATTTTCAGTGAATTTAGCTAAGATTTATAATGATTTTGATGTTTTAAATCGTTAGTAATCATCCCAGAACATGTAGGAATCATTGGAAATTGTTAGTTGTGAATTTGATGGCCTATCATGAAAGTTAGAGATGTAAAAATGGTGAAACCCGTAGGAAGAAGATGAACTGGGTCTGTCACTGCTTGATCGATCGATCGACCCTGGAGTATCGATCGATCAAAGCAGTCGATCGATCGATCATCTTCCTTCGATCGATCGACCCTGTCTGAACTATAGAGAATTTGTGTATAAACTTCTTTACTTGCCGTTACTTAATGGGAACCTTAGAAATGATATTTTTCCTATGAGGAGACTTGAAAATTACCAGTAGGTGTACCATAGGGTTCCTCCACTTATGATTGAGTAGTAATGTTGGAGAAATGGAATGACTAAAGAACGATTGACTTCGCTGTGAGTTGAGATGGTTAATTTAATTTCGGTTAGAGTGAGATTTAATTCCGGAAAGAAAATACCAGTAGGTTAAAATGTACTAAACTACTGAATTAAGGGAGGGGTAACTAGGGCCCTTAGAGTTACGCGAATACTCGAATAAATACAATAGTGAGTTATATTGTAATTAATAAGTACGGAGAATATAAGATAAATATATTACGTACGGGTATGATTTATTAGGTCGGGTGCGTACCTACTGAATTTATATAAATGATATTGGGTGAAGATAACACTACCTAAATTAATTATGTTAGGGTCGATGTGACATTCCGAACTAACATAAAGTTATATTAAATTTGGGGTCGATGTTAAATTCCGAACCAAACTTTGAACTGGTGCCGCGATGAAAGAGTCCCGAACCAGAATATGTGTATATATTTATATTTGTATATAGTTGGGGTCGATGAACCATTCCGAACCAACTTTCACTTGGAGTCGATGAATTATTCCGAGCCAAGGGTCCTTTGTGTGTAATAAAAGGATATATTAGTGGTAACTAATATTATATACATTGTTGTGGGATAAAATGTTACATGTGCTAAATCTACAAATTGAGAATAGTAGACAATGTTATGATAAATAAATGTCCTGGTAATAATTTATAGCATGTTGTAATTATTACAAGAATAAGGTAATGAACGGTAAATGAGTTAACTACAGTTATGGGCAGTATAACTAGGTAGACTAAGTTTCCTCGGTAGTCACATACTATGTAAGAGAGGTGAGGAGGTTCAAGGGAGTGTGCGAAACCTTAATATGTGTAATCAATAACTTAATTGTGATAACCGCTTGCAAAATATTTTCAAATGTTTTGAGTACTAACTCTTGCTATGTAAAATTTTAAAAACCTTTTAGGTGCCCAGCCACAAGGTCACCCAGCTTGATTTCATGTCAGAGATTTGGGAGCTGCAGCCAGTGTGGAGGTTGCAGGGATTGTTTAGACGCTTCTTTCTTTTCAGTTCTAGTGCAGGATCTCAGTTTTATTATTCCTTGTTGGAACATGTCGTTCCACCTTTTCTATTACAGTTTATTCTAGTTATGGATTTGTAGTTGTCTTTTTGGGCCGTGGTTTACGGCAAGACTTTAACTGCTTTCAGATTTCTTTTACATGCTGCGTATTCATATCTAGTTTTGGTAATGTGTGGTTTGGATTATTGGTTGTTTAAGAAAGTTAAAATTTGGCACCCGTTTTAATTTCACTTAGGTGGTTAGTAAATGTTTAAAAGGCGTTCGACAGTGATGCTAAGAATGAACCATTAAAGAAACCTGTTTATATTAAAATAAGGCTTGATCACCCAAGGTTTAATTAGGCGGGGTGTCACAGATGGTATCAGAGCATCAGGTTCTAGTGTCCATAGGATCTGTACGGCTTACTACGATTCAGCGTTATGTTTGTTTGTATTAGAGCCCTACTATTAGGATTGTTGACTAAATTTCCACTTTTGCGATATCGTATTTCTGCTCTTAAATTTTGTATGAACTGTGTACTTATACAATTTAAATCTTATTTCAGATGCCGCCAAGGAGAATGAGAGCAGAGAGGGCTGAAGCTAGAGAGGAGGTGAGGGAGGCTCATCAGGAGCCACAGGTACCAATACCACCACCCCCACCCGAGCTAATCTCCACTACTCAGGTCGCAGTGATAGTGGCTCAGGCAGTTGAGACAGCGATGAGGGCAATGGCAGCCCACTTCCCTCAGCCCCAAGTGCCACCCCCTGTGGCACCGATAGTGCAAGTTCCGGCAGGACCATCTTCTTGGCAACGAGTCAGGGAGACATTTCAGAAGGGGCACCCACCCGAGTTTCAGGGCAGTACTGATGTAGTTGAAGCATGCAACTGGAAGAAGAATATCCAGCGCCACTTGCGCATGCTAGAGTGCACCGGAGTGCAGGAACAGATGCTAGCCACTTTCCGTCTGTCAGGAGCGGCCCTACAGTGGTGGGAGTCAGTTACCACCATCGAGGAGAGAGATACTTTGACTAATTCTGAGTTTTGGGTGCGGTTTGACCGCAAGTATTTCCCTCCAGCAGTAGAGTCGGAGATGAGTAAGAAGTTCAGCGAAGTGGTCCAGGGTGATCGCTCAGTTGCGGACTACGAGGAGGAGTTTACCCGCTTGGCCAATTTTGTGCCAAACGAGGTGAGCAATGAGGAGAGGAAGAAGTCCAAATTTATGGAGGGCCTAACCTGGAGAATCAGACAGCACTTAATTGGTAATCCGGCATTGGTAACCTACACAGATGTCGTCAATGCCGCTCTACTACACTGTCAGGATCACCGTTTTCATACTAAGGGAATTAAGAGGGGTGAACCTAGCCAACCGAGCAAGGTAGATGGAGGTAGTGGCAGCAGCACAACACAGCAGCAGACAGCAGGTCAGTTGGGACAGGATTCCAGACAAGGGAACCTTGCCAAGAAGTTTAAGCACGGGAAGTATCGCTTCGACCGACAGGTCCAGCAGGGTCCTCAGCAACCAGTCCCTCAGGGTCGACAGGGCCAGGGTCATCAAAATGGGGGACAACAAGGCCAAGGGCGACAGGGCCAACGTCAGGGCCAACAGGGCCAAGGACAAAGACAGTTCCAGGGACAGTGCTTCACTTGTGGTCAGCAGGGTCACAAGAGCAGAAATTGTCCACAGCAAGACCGGGCACAACAGCAGGGTGCGCAACAGGGGCAACAGGCACCATTAGCCCCAGCAGCAGTACAGGCCCCACAGCCAGGACAGATGCAGTACGGGCGTGTGTTCAACATTCGTGACATTCCATTTCAGCTGGCACCGCCAGCACCACCGGCAGTTGCGGGTATGTTTCCTATTCATGGGCTTGAGGGGAATATTTTGTTCGACACAGGGGCTACGCATTCATTTATTTCCACTAGATTTGCACGGGCAGCCGACCTATTAGCGACAGCAGACACTCATCTTATGTGTGTGGAGTCACCGATGGGTAGTGGGTCCCTCATACACTCGATTTGTAAGGGTGTGGACATTATGGTCGGGAGATTGAGTCTAGCGGCGGACCTTCTAGTACTGGATATGGAGGGATATGACGTCATCTTAGGCATGGATTGGTTGGCACATAATAGGGCAATGGTAGATTGTTATGAGAGGACCATCGTGTTCTCTATCCCGGGGCAGGAGATGTTCCTTGTGACTATGCCACTTCCCGAGGGAGGATCGCGAACTCACTTATATTATATTGAGGAGGAGACCTCACATGGGGTGATCGTTTCTCTGGACTCAATCCCAGTTGTGAGGGATTTTGAGGATGTCTTTCAGGAGATACCAGGGTTACCACCTAGCAGAGAGATAGAGTTCGTAATTGATCTAACACCGGGGACGAGACCGATTGCCAAAGCACCATATCGCATGGCTCCTTCAGAAATGCGGGAACTGAGAAAGCAAATCCAGCAACTGTTAGGACAAGGTTTTATTCGACGGAGTACATCGCCATGGGGTGCGCCAGTACTGTTTGTGAAGAAAAGGGATGGTTCACTTCGTCTGTGTGTAGATTACAGAGAGCTGAACAAAGTAACGATACGTAATAAGTATCCGTTACCGAGGATTGACGACTTGTTTGATCAATTGAGAGGGGCTGCATACTTCTCAAAGATCGATTTGAGATCGGGTTACCACCAATTGCGCATTCGTGAAGAGGATGTACCTAAGACCGCTTTCCTGTCGCGGTACGGGTCATATGAGTTCAGAGTGATGCCTTTTGGGCTAACTAATGCACCGGCGGTATTCATGGATCTCATGAACAGGGTATTCAGGGAGTTTTTGGATCAGTTTGTGATTGTGTTCATAGACGACATTCTGATTTACTCCCGTACGGAGGAGGAGCACGCAGAGCACTTGCGATTGGTCCTACAGACATTGTGGAACCATCAGTTATACGCCAAATTTGAGAAGTGCGGATTTTAGCTCCGGGAGGTTCAGTTCCTAGGCCACGTCGTATCTAGCAGGGGCATTGCAGTTGACCCAAGTAAGGTATCGGCGGTGAGGGAGTGGGGACAGCCCACGACACCGACAGAAATCCGCAGTTTCTTGGGTTTGGCTGGTTATTATCGTCGCTTCATCAAGGGATTCTCAAAAATTGTCGGACCGTTGACGAATCTAACTCGGAAGGGAATTTCCTTCGTATGGAGTGATAGTTGCCAGTTAGCTTTTGATGAATTGAAAGACAAGTTGACATCAGCCCCCGTTCTTACCTTGCCTAAGAGCGGAGTGGAATACCGAGTCTATACTGATGCGTCCTTACAAGGACTTGGGGGTGTGTTACAGCAGGAAGAGAAGGCTATAGCTTATGCGTCACTAAAGCTTAAGCCACATGAGAAGAACTACCCCACCCATGACCTCGAGTTGGCAGCGGTTGTTTTTGCTTTGAGGATTTGGAGACACTATCTTCTGGGCGAACAGTTTACGCTATTCACGGATCATAAGTCATTACAATATCTGTTCACTCAGAAGGACCTGAACACGAGGCAGAGAAGGTGGCTTGAATTCGTGAAGGACTACCAATTTGACATACAGTATCATCCTGGTAAGGCTAACGTGGTGGCAGATGCATTAAGCAGAAGACCTATCGGAGAGTTAGCTGAAGTTTGGAAGGCAAAGTGGAGTGAGCTCCGACATGAGGATGATATGGCAAGAGCATGTATGGCAGTTCTAGCTATCACTTCCGAAAACGTGATGCGGATAGTGAGGGCACAAGCAGAAGACCCATTTTGTCAGGATAAAGTACGGCAGTTACTGGCCAAGGGGGCAGAGTTCTACTCCATCAGTTCAGAGGGTGGACTACGTTTCAACGGTAGACTGGTAGTACCCGAAGATGATGATTTGAGGCAGGCCGTTATGACAGAGTCACACGGGTCAAAATTCTCAGTACATCCAGGTGGGGACAAAATGTATCAGGATATGCGACGAGTATATTGGTGGTCAGGTATGAAACGAGATATTGCAGAATTTGTCTCGAAGTGTGTGACATGCCAACTCATAAAAGTTGACCATCAGAGGCCTTCAGGAATGCTACAACCACTAGAGATTCCCGTGTGGAAGTGGGAGAGTATCTCTATGGATTTTATTACCGGGTTACCAACCTCGCAGAAGGGCCATGATTCCATTTGGGTGATAGTGGATCGTTTGACTAAAGTCGCACATTTCTTACCGGTTCGTACGGATTATGATACTATGCGGTACGCGCAGCTTTTTATTTCAGAGATTGTTAAGCTGCACGGAGTTCCTATTAATATCATATCGGACCGAGATAAGATATTCGTGTCGCACTTTTGGCAGAGTTTTCAGGAGGCCATGGGCACCGACTTACGGTTGAGTACGGCATATCACCCACAGACGGACGGCCAGACGGAGAGAGTAAACCAGATGCTAGAGGACATGCTGAGAATGTGTATTCTAGATTTTGGGGGAAATTGGGAGCCATGTCTTCCTTTGGTGGAGTTTGCGTATAACAACTCTTACCAATTCACTATTGGCATGGCTCCATTCGAGGCGCTTTACGGGAGGCCTTGTCGTTCACCCGCTTGTTGGTTAGAAGTGGGGGATAACAGGCTTTTAGGGCCAGAGATGATACAGGAGACTTCCTCCAAAATAGAGTTGATTCGAGGACGTATTCGAATAGCCCAGGATAGGCAGAAGAGTTATGCTGACGCCGGCGGGAGACATGTGGAATTAGATGTGGGAGACCAGGTATTGATTCGAGTATCTCCTATGAAAGGGGTTACGAGGTTTGGCAAAAAGGGGAAGTTAGCGCCAAGATATGTAGGGCCGTTTCCTATCATTGAGAGAGTGGGACCGGTAGCTTACCGATTGGGACTCCCTGAGCATTTTCAGCGAATACACGATGTGTTCCATGTAGCGTCGCTGAAGAAATACAAGAGGAGCGAGAGAGCCTTCTGGCACATTCCACTGGAGGAGATTGATTTGCAGCCAGATATCTCGTATGAAGAAAGACCCGTGACTATCCTGGATTATAGCGAGCGCAAACTAAGATCCGAGGTGGTACCCTTAGTGCGAGTACAGTGGGGACATCACAATATGGATGAGTCCACTTGGGAACGGGAAGAGGATATGCGAGAACAATATCCAGAATTATTCATAGCAGGTATTTTTCCTAATTTCGAGGACGAAATTCCTTTTGTAAGGGGGGAAGTATGTAACACCCCGTAATTTTGCTTAATTTTAAATTACGTGAGTAGAGTAATTTAATGTGATTAAATATGTTTGATTTAAATTACGTGAGTAGAGTAATTTAAATAGATATTATGTTAATAAAGATGAATATGTGTTATAGAAAATTTATTAAGGTGAATATAAATTTTCAATGTTAATATGTACGGTCTAGTGACTATACGGACGTACCGGATGTAGCTTGACAAAATTTAAGGATGAGAGTAGAAAAATATTTACGAGACTCAAATGATAATTTAGAGTCCACGGTTGATTCCGAAAGGGTCGAATTAGTCAAAATAGTGTACCGGGGGGGGGGGGGTACTAGTTGAGTGCCGGGTCATTTTCGGGCTAAACCGGGACCATTCGGGGGCATTTTGGTCTCTTTACAATTAGGGGAAAGAAGACCTACGAATTTTTGTAACCCTAAATCTGATTATAAGAGGGGTGGCTAGGGTTAGACAATTAGAGTTACACCATAGCCATTAGAGAGAGAGAGAGAGAGAGAGGCAAATTCCTTAGGCAAGAAGGAAGGAGGGATCATCTTAGGAAGATTTCATCATAAGATTGTTGGGAAGAAGGATTGAGGCACCAACATCATCAATCATCATCAACAACCACGAATTCAGACCCTACAGACCTTAAGGCAAGTGGTTATTTGCAAAATAATTGAGTTATAATACCCATGTTTAAGCTTAAGGAAGAACATGATTTTTATGATATTCTTGGGAACAAACAGTTGATAAAAATCCATGATTGATTAGGATTTGCATGTAGGACGTTTTTGAATTACCAAGTATGTTTATATCATAGAAAACTTGATGAGAAATTCGTATGAAAATCTAGAACTTTGATGAAAAATATAAAGAATGCAGTTTTAGGGTTCTTGAATATTATAGAGATTTTCAGTGAATTTAGCTAAGATTTATAATGATTTTGATGTTTTAAATCGTTAGTAATCATCCCAGAACATGTAGGAATCATTGGAAATTGTTAGTTGTGAATTTGATGGCCTATCATGAAAGTTAGAGATGTAAAAATGGTGAAACCCGTAGGAAGAAGATGAACTGGGTCTGTCACTGCTTGATCGATCGATCGACCCTGGAGTATCGATCGATCAAAGCAGTCGATCGATCGATCATCTTCCTTCGATCGATCGACCCTGTCTGAACTATAGAGAATTTGTGTATAAACTTCTTTACTTGCCGTTACTTAATGGGAACCTTAGAAATGATATTTTTCCTATGAGGAGACTTGAAAATTACCAGTAGGTGTACCATAGGGTTCCTCCACTTATGATTGAGTAGTAATGTTGGAGAAATGGAATGACTAAAGAACGATTGACTTCGCCGTGAGTTGAGATGGTTAATTTAATTTCGGTTAGAGTGAGATTTAATTCCGGAAAGAAAATACCAGTAGGTTAAAATGTACTTAACTACTGAATTAAGGGAGGGGTAACTAGGGCCCTTAGAGTTACGCGAATACTCGAATAAATACAATAGTGAGTTATATTGTAATTAATAAGTACGGAGAATATAAGATAAATATATTACGTACGGGTATGATTTATTAGGTCGGGTGCGTACCTACTGAATTTATATAAATGATATTGGGTGAAGATAACACTACCTAAATTAATTATGTTAGGGTCGATGTGACATTCCGAACTAACATAAAGTTATATTAAATTTGGGGTCGATGTTAAATGCCGAACCAAACTTTGAACTGGTGCCGCGATGAAAGAGTCCCGAACCAGAATATGTGTATATATTTATATTTGTATATAGTTGGGGTCGATGAACCATTCCGAACCAACTTTCACTTGGAGTCGATGAATTATTCCGAGCCAAGGGTCCTTTGTGTGTAATAAAAGGATATATTAGTGGTAACTAATATTATATACATTGTTGTGGGATAAAATGTTACATGTGCTAAATCTACAAATTGAGAATAGTAGACAATGTTATGATAAGTAAATGTCCTGGTAATAATTTATAGCATGTTGTAATTATGACAAGAATAAGGTAATGAACGGTAAATGAGTTAACTACAGTTATGGGCAGTATAACTAGGTAGACTAAGTTTCCTCGGTAGTCACATACTATGTAAGAGAGGTGAGGAGGTTCAAGGGAGTGTGCGAAACCTTAATATGTGTAATCAATAACTTAATTGTGATAACCGCTTGCAAAATATTTTCAAATGTTTTGAGTACTAACTCTTGCTATGTAAAATTTTAAAAACCTTTTAGGTGCCCAGCCACAAGGTCACCCAGCTTGATTTCATGTCAGAGATTTGGGAGCTGCAGCCAGTGTGGAGGTTGCAGGGATTGTTTAGACGCTTCTTTCTTTTCAGTTCTAGTGCAGGATCTCAGTTTTATTATTCCTTGTTGGTACATGTCGTTCCACCTTTTCTATTACAGTTTATTCTAGTTATGGATTTGTAGTTGTCTTTTTGGGCCGTGGTTTACGGCAAGACTTTAACTGCTTTCAGATTTCTTTTACATGCTGCGTATTCATATCTAGTTTTGGTAATGTGTGGTTTGGATTATTGGTTGTTTAAGAAAGTTAAAATTTGGCACCCGTTTTAATTTCACTTAGGTGGTTAGTAAATGTTTAAAAGGCGTTCGACAGTGATGCTAAGAATGAACCATTAAAGAAACCTGTTTATATTAAAATAAGGCTTGATCACCCAAGGTTTAATTAGGCGGGGTGTCACAATCCTTCTCCTTCAGAGAGTCCTTATTGGCATCCTTTTCGGTGTCCCTCTCTCCTTGGGATGCTACGAGGATTACATCAACATCAAACTTAGCTTTCTTCAATGTCTCCAAGTCCTCCACAAGCCTAGGGATTTTTCAGGACTTATCCTTTCTTTGTTTCCACTTTTGGGAAATGAAAGTCCCCAAATAACTCATATGCAAAGAATAATACAATCAGAACAAAAAGAAATACTGGGAATCAACACTTCAAAAGGAAAACTATGTAATTACCCTAGATCCTAATATGAATATTTCTTTATCTCTCCCGATTGGTCAACCATTCAGACCATCAATGTCATCAGGGAAGTAGGCATATTATAAGGCTAAGTAGTTTTCTTCTCGATCGTCAAACCTAAGGAAAGGAACTCCAGATCTCTGTTCTTTAACATGGATTCATTCACCCTCCGCATCCTCCTCTTCATTGATAACCAACACGTGATGAGACAAAGTATGAGTAGTTTCAATTTGGGCCTCATTATCTAAAGGCCTCTTCTTTCTCTTCCTGTGAAGGGCTTCTTCATCCACTAATTAGGCGAATGAATTTTTCTCAACACTGCGGGGTAGTATAAGTTCAACATTACCAGTTGGAGGGATTGGGGGGTTTTTCTCAGCCGCTAGAAGGTTCAGTTGGGCAATGATAGGCTGAGGAAAACCTCATACTTAATTGAGTCCTTGTAAGGTTGTAATGAATCATCTATACACCATTGTGTCAAAAGTTGCAAAGTAAACAAAAGGATAAAGATATGATCAGTATGACTAGGACAGTTAACAAAATAGTTCAAAATACGCTAAGTATATTGAAGAGCGGGTGAATAACAATTTTGGAAATGAAGAATTAAGAGGAAACCTTCTTTGGTATAAGCTCTGGGCCAAAGGGCCTCGCGATCCTAAACCTCCTCTCCTCAGTTTATAAAGCCAAGATCTCTTAGCCTTTTTAGGTCACAAATCTCTTTGAAGGGATGATCCTTGGTTACAGCTTCTTGAACCCTCTCATTTCCTTTTTTTAGGATGCTAGGGAGATTGATTTGACAAAAAAAGGTCGTGTAAAGGCGCTGTCATTGTTTGGTTTCCCACCACAATACAAAAAACTAAACTTTTACTACAACTATTTTATAAGTATAGGAGACAGTTGGGGTATCGAATCCACAGAGGATGTTTCTAGAATTTTATTGATTTATTAATTCTCAAATAAAATCGTGAAAGATGATTTTTGTTTCAAAACATTTTTTTATTTTAATTAACACTAAGGAAATATTCAAACTAAATTAAATGACAAGAATGGGTTAGGATCGCATCCCCGCCATGGGTAAACAAAAAGTATTAAGGAATATTGTTTGAAAAAATAATTAACCAAACATATCCAATTGATTATAAACATCCCACATGAAGAAACTTGACCCAAAAATAAGAGATAAAAATTTCAATAAAATATGGTCACAATTGGATTAATGTTGGAATATCACTATAAACACTACCATTGGGTGATAAGTGAAGTTAAACATGTAATATTCCAATATTAATGCATAAGGTTTTAATTATACGTGTTTTAATCCAAATTCCAATATTCATGGTCAAGAACCCATCAATGGTGGAAATATGACCCTAACTCATAAACTACCTACAAAGCATGTCAAAGAAATTAATACAACTAATTAAAAATGGAAAAAAATACCAACTTAAACCAATGTAGTTAGAAAGCATATTGACTGGCATGAAATTAAAGGATCACAATAAATAAAGGTATAAAACTAATTATCAAAGCAAGAAATAACTAAAGAAATATTGAATCAATGGAGAATAAGATGAATAATACTTATAAAACCCAAAATGGGCAAACCCTAGGAAAGGTAGAGGAGATAAGCTCGTATAGACAAAAATATCTAATCTAATATGATATGTCTATAAAATACAAGCCCTTACTCTATTTTTACTAAAAATGAAAAAATAAAGAACAATAAAGTCAAATAACTCAAAAATAGACCAATTACATAAATGAACAGTAACCAACAGTTGACCGAGGTGAGAATAATAATATATAGATGTATGAAGACAGAGGTGAGAATAAGAGGAATTACATACAGGGTTACGTGGTTCAACCCTCCAGAATGAGCTTACACCCATAAGTTATCTTTTAGCACTAGTATCAGAGTAGTAAAATCATTCCATATCTTTGTCCAAATAGTAAGAATGTCATAATATATATCTCTTTATCAATTGGATAGTTGGTAAGTTGCTTTCCTTTTTGGGTTACTCCTTGCCCACTTAAATATGAGTGTGGGAGTATTTGTTTATTGACTTATACATCTAATTTTCTAGATTATGTCAGGGATTTTACCTTTATATAATAAAGAAATACCCACTTCACATGGTAGTGGAGGAATAATTATAAAGTTAATATGGACAAACGTGTGCAAAATAATGTTCATTTATTTTTAGTGCTGAAGTGCATTGTTGATGTCATTTATCTGTCTAATTTATTGTTAGTGGATGTACAATGGCACATGCACTGTCTAGGATATCAAGGCTGGCCAGAATGTCTAAGGTCGACCTTGATAATATCCAATCCAATCTCTATGTTACTTAACCTGACCTCATATTGGTTAATAATGAGTTTAGTTTTACCCATCCAACTAGTTTATGGGTCGTGCCATATTCAGGGTTCGACAAGACCCCAAGACTTTTCTCATGATTGAGGTACACAATAAATTCTCTGCAGTATTATATCTTCCCTGTATCCGCTGAGCAAATTGAGTGTGTGAAGTGTTTATTGGAAAATATGGCGGACCTTCATGGATATAGTCATCTTTGGTCTCCTCGGTGCTCGTAGAGTAGAATTCCTTAGTACATTTTCTGTTTAGAAATGAATTTACCACGTATCAGATGCTTAGGATGGCATGTGGCACAATAATAGTGCACGTGCCTAGGGTAGTATGCATCAATTAGTTCCACATCTGTGCACTTTCTCAGACGCGATATTTTGCATTGTATTTAATAAGTGTAATGGTTACCACTTAAAAGTATAAAAGATCCAATTTCAAACAGTTTCGAACTTTCTAACTCCACTTTTCCATACGCAATCGCTTTTAGAGAGAGAAAATTTTTCTTTGTTTCTAAGTCCCCATTTCTCCAGCAAAACTCCTCCCTTCCACCATTTTTGCCTGGTCTTCTATCTTGAAAACCATTTTTGTCAAGACTTTCCATATTTCCTCCATCTGTTAGAGAAGTTTGAGCATTGTATAGTCTTCTTAAACTCTTTTAGGGTTTTATGTACATTTTCTCTCTTTAACGGTTTTGTCTTGAGATTTTCTTACAATTTCCTCAATTCTAAGCATCAATGCTTGCTGTTGTTAGTTTATTTATCCTTTAATTGAGGAATACTGCATCTTTAGGTGGCCATTGAGTTGTCTAGAGTAGGGTTTTCCATTTTAAGGGATTTTTAGGTGTTATAGGGTTCATTTTGTCAAAACCTTTGATTTCTAAAACCAAACAACCCATAAGTATTTATTTACTTTAAATAGGCTTTGTTTTACGTCCTAATTATTTTCTTTTGATATGTTACGTGGCTCACGTCTAAAGGTGGTTGTATTATTTGGCTAAATTAGAGCAAACATTCCCCGATATCATTGTAAAGAGATTACCCAAACCTCTCTAAGTTATTCATCTCGGGGACGAATCTAGACACCCTAAATACACTCCTATAGTAGCCTCATATTCAGGTTATGTACCACAACCCCCGTTATAGAGCGTAGTGATTTAAGTTCTTAAAAATTATGGGTACTACGAAATTGAATCACCTTATGGGTGGTGAGAGACTTGGAAACACGGTGTCCGACGTCTTTATTATAAACTTAGAAGCCTCCTAAGAGAGATCCATGTCTGAAAGGCCTATATCTTCCACATATTCTATTATCGTGACTCTCACTGAGGAGAGTACCTTAGGGAGCTCTGAATTATGGAATCGAGCTCGTATCGATGCCTAAAACCATGGTTGTGATATCACTGAGGACAAACTGGAGGAGTTGAGGGACATGTATAATGTTCCCATCAATATTTCATCGAGATTTACAGACTGCAATGAGAGAATCTATGATTGGCCCAATGTTGATGAGATATGTTTCCCAGTTTGGGATCTACAAGTATGAATCCAGTTTCCCATTCACCCAATCTTAAGGTCTATTCTGAAGGGTTATGGAGTAGCGCCAACCCAACTTCCATCGAATGCTTGTAGGTCCATTTTGGGGTCGATGGCTTATTGGTAGCCCATATTGGTTTTAGCCTAATTGGGGACATTTTTAGATTTGTATATGTCATGAAGGATAATGTTAAGGCCAAAGGGGTATTATTATTTTCCCCTAAAAGTGCGATCTAAAGCTGATGAGGTTATTTAGGCAAGCAACCGTAGCTAAAAAAATAGTTCTTGTACATTAAGGTTGGTTGGGAATTTCGTTCTGACTGGAGTAATATATCTTGTAGTGGGATAGATCATATCATATACCATCATTAGTAATTTTTTTTACTTACTATGTACTGATTTTGCTTTGCTTAGCCTATTTATAGACAAGAGATCTACCAAATTTCTGGTTCTTCTGAAAAAATTGGTGTAGGACACTTTCACTCCCTAATTAATTGAATCTGAGAATGTTTTCTCTCTGAGAAAATTTATAAATCTTAGATATTATACTCATCTTGGAGGTGCTCCTCCTCGATACCGTCAAATAACTTTCCTGGTTGAGGGCAACGATCCTGATGAATATGAAGGAGTTGAGAAGGATAACCAATCGAGGAGGAAGGTTAAGCTGATAAGGAAGGCCCAGTTGAACAGGAGGTCAAAGAAGGTATAAGTATTTTTATTATCTCATCTTTTATTTAACAGATTGACTTTTCTAAATGTTTTTTTATAACTTCCACTCCCAATTCGTAAACTTTTTGGGTTAAACCTTTTATTAGGCATGAACCTTCATGTACTTTGATATGCATCCATGGAGATTTTCAAAAGAGGAAACTTGATACTGAGGCCAAGAAGAAAAGTTTTGATTCTGATGTTAGATCCAAAAAGAAGGTTGATGCTGAGAGAAGGGCCAATGTTGAGGCCTTCAAGAATGCTAAATACGCTGCCAAGTGGCAAGTTAATGCCAATGCTTCTTCCGCCAAAGCTAAGGACAAAGGAAAGTCAATTATTTTTTATGATAGGCCACTAACCTATAATAAGAGTCTTATGGATGGTCCCATATCTTAACTTATTCCCAAACATAAAAAAAAAAAATTTTATGGGGAAGAAGTCTAGATTATTGGGGCTCCTGCTCAGCACCTAGTCCAAGATATGGGATTATCAACTCCTTATCATGAAGTGTGATAATTTAATGTTGATACCGATCACCCAATCACCTTAGAGATGTTTACAAATGATAAGAACTCCATTTTTTTAGTACACAAAAATACTGCTGATGTGGTTGGCTGTCATGCATATGTCCTTGATTTTTAGTTTGTCAGGGGTTTTAATGCTGATGAATTGTGGAATATGGTGAAATATCGAATGATGGTGGCAAGTTATCTATTGTAATTGTACTTTTTAAACACCGTTGAAGTATGTTTTGTACAATGCTGATCTCTATGTCTTCTTTTAGGTGATGATGGGTGCCACTGTTTTGAGGGAGTAAGTAGCTTCATATCGAAATGATTATAGTGAGGTGAAGGGGGCTAACTTCAAGATCCTTGATAACCAGTAGAAAATTTTAGAGGAGTTAAAGGCTTCCAAGGATGAATATGGAAAGGTATGTGTTTATCTTAAAGAGAAAGATGATCACCTTATAGAGAACATTAAAGCTTTGAGCCGAGTTGAGGCAAAAAAATACAAAGCTAAAAAAGTAGATCAACACCAATACAGTAAAGCTTAAGAGTTCAAACAATGCCCTTGCTAAGGGGTCTAAAGATATTCAAAATGCCAATAATGTTCCTAAGGTAGACATTAAAGCTCTTAATGATGAAGAAGAAGTTAGGAAATACATGGCCTCTATCGATCACAATATTGACTTGGTGACTATCTTAATAGAAGGCTATGATGAGTTAAAGAAGAAATAATCAAATATTATCTCGACATTAATAAGATCGTCCAAGAATGCAAGGGTGATGATGATGAGGCTAAAGCTGTAGTCACTAAACATGAGATGCTGGAGGTGGATGTTATGGAAGGTGTTGAGGACCCACTAGAGGGTGTAGCCAAATAGATCACCATCACGTATGCTCTCCCCATTGATCCTAAGGACATTCATATGGCCGAGGCTGATGCTGGTAGTGTTCCTTACGCTAAAGTTTTTTTATTCAGCTTGAATAGTTGCTATTTCTTTTCGAACTTTGTAAACACTCTAAACCATTATGATTCACATTTTAGCTTTATGTTTTCTTATTGGTGAGAGATCACGTTGTCTATGACTTTTGTTTGTACCCATCCAAGTTTTATTTATGTTTTTCCAGTATAATAGCTTTTTTGACATTGTTATATCGAATATTGTCATCACAACTTAGGCTTACTAGTTGCATAAGGAGAAATAATTTTTAGTTGTCTAATTAGGGAAGGTATGTGGTTGGATCTTATCATTACACCATCTTTCAAATGTTTTATGCAGTCAAAGACGTGAATTGGTCAACTAGGTTGACTTTAACTGACTTAATCTATCATTTTTGAATAGTCAAGGACGTGATTTTGGTCAATTGGGTTGCCTTGAATGGACATGACCTGAGATTTTAGTGAAGTCTAAGACATGCATTGATTATTAGGTTGACTTTAGCCCAACTGGTTTATCATTTTTGAGAAGTCAAGGATGTGGTTTTGGTTAATTGTGTAGGTTTGATCCAACTTGACCTAAGATTTTAATGCAGTCAAAGACATGTACTTGGTCAATTAGATCGGCTTGAGCCGACCTGACCTAAAATTTTTGTACAGTCTAAGACATGCATTTAGTCAATTGGGTTGTCTTAAGCTGACCTACACTAAGATTTTGGTGTAGTCTAAGACGTTCATTAGTTAATTGGGTTGTCCTTAGCCGATCTGACTTAAGATTTTAATTCAGTCAAAGACATGCATTGATAGATTAGATTGGCTTTAACTGACCTAATCTATCATTTTTAGTAGTCAAGGAAGTGATTTTGGTCATTTGGTTTAACTTGATTCGACCTGACTTAAGATTTTGGTGCAGTATTAGACGAGCACTGATTAATTGGGGTATTTTTTATCGGGTTGATATATTATTTTTGAGCAGTCAAGGGTTTGATTTTATTCGTACCTTCAGATGTCTACCAGAAGCCTCTTACCTATCTCTTTGAACGAACTTTAAATGAATGCTAATAAGAATTTGATAATCACAAAACTAAAATTATGGTAACAAGTATCCTTATATAATGACTTATGCTCGTACAATTATTGTAACTTCACACTGCATTTTTCTTCTTTAACAACTAAAAAGTTTCTTAATAATAATACCTTTTGAGGTGCTCAGAGTTCTAAGAGTTTTTGAATAGTTCCCTTAATATATTTATAATCCGATAAGAGCCAAGTCATACAACTTTAGCTGTGTAATAGGGACCATGCCAGTTTGCTTCAAACTTATTGAACTTATGTGTAACCTTATTTAATACCTAGTCCTCTTCCTTTGGTTCTTGACTCTTTTATTTTATAATTCTGTTGTGTGTTGTTGATAGGTTATATACTAAGCATGGTTTCCTCCTTGACTTCATTTGTAGGGTCTAGATTGAATCTTCTTACAAAATCACTCTTGGGGGAGTCTAAGTTGAGAATATTTTGGATTGGGAGGCCAACCTCAACTGAAACCATGGCTTCATTGCTAAAGGCCAACGTGTAGGGTATTTCTTCCTTTGTTATTTGTGGTATTGATTTGTAGGACTACAACACGCTTTGAAGTTTATTTGCCCAATTTTCTTTAACTGACTCCAACCTCTTCTTTAATCCATCTAGAAAAGTGTACTTCGTGAGCTCTGTCTATCCATTGAGTTATGGATGAGATGGTGATGAATGCAATTTTTTAATTATTCCCTTATCGTAATCTTTTGAAACCCACCATTATCAAATCGTGTTGTGGTTAGGAATGAAAGCATGGGGGATACCATACTTTCTTATCATATTTTTCCATATAAATTAGGAGACCTTTTCATATGTCATTTCGATGAGTGGTTTAGCCTCCACCCATTTTTATGAAATAATCTACAGCTACCACAAAATACCCGTACCTTCCTTTGGTCTTTAGAAGTGGGCCAACCAGATCGTAAATCTAGAAGGAAAAAAATAAAAGGTGATATGATCGACACCATCTTGGCTACGGCTATCTTGTGTACCACTATAAATCTCTAGCATTTGTCACACTTCTGTGTGTATCTTCACTATATTTCCTTATTATTGGCCAATAATATCCTTGGATGGATAGTCTCTTTACCAGTGCCTGACCTGTTGTGTGGGCTCATATGACCCTTCATGTATTTCTTTAAGAAGGTTTTTCACTTACATAAGTTTAATACATTAAATTATCAAAACTATAAACCTTTTTTGTACAGTACTCCCTTATCCATGACGAATTTGGCTACTTTGTAGAAAAATCAGTCATATCAAAACTATAAAGAGTCCTTATAACTGGTTTTCATAATTCCTTCTTCCAAGTATCATATAATTGGGTCCATCTAAGATGGGCCCATGGTCAGATCTATAAAATTGACTTCTTCTATGTCATTGGTCTTCTGTAACATCATTTTTACAAGCACGGTTCTCCTCAAATTAACCCTAGTGGCTAATGCCAGATGAGCTAATGTATATTCTCTGTTATTTTTAATTCATGGGATTCTAATTATTTGTAATGCTTTTAGCTTTGGCAGTAAAAATTTCACCTTTGAAATATATTTTAGCATGTTCCCTTATCTGGCTTCATACTCTCACGAAACCTAGTTTACCAATAACTGTGAGCCATTATCTGCTCAACTCTAAGTAATGCAACCAACTCTAATCCATTAATTGAAGCCTTGTATTCTTATTCATTATTATATTCTTCAAAATCAAAATGGAGATCATATCTATATCATCAACATCATGTGTATTAACTATTAAACCATCTCCTCTACCGCTACTGCTTGAACATGATGATCCGTCTATGAATATCTTCCATACTGGCATCTTATGTTTAAAATCTTCTTATACTAAGAAACCATCTTTAAACAGTTTTGTAGAAAACTCGTCACTGCATCTCTTCTCATACTTTTTTTTATTTATTGATCTACTTTACTGTAGTTATAGCAGGTTACTTGATCGGTTTTTAGATTTACTCGACTGGAACAATAATTGTTGGTTCTATTGGTTTTTTCTCCTCATAGGTGAACTTTGCAATAAAATATACTATAACCTGTCCTTTGATTAATGTCCTTGTCTCATATGTAATTTTATAATCACCCATGCCATCAACCTGCCAGATTTCTCGGGTTTGTGGATGGTTTACTGAAGTGGGGGATTAGTGTAAAACACTATAAAGTGGGCTTAGAAGTATTGTTTCGTCATCCTGGATGACACTATCAAAGTTAAAGATAATTTTTCTATTTTAGAATATCTTATTTCTTCTTGAGAAAAATATTTTCTCCTATAGTATACCGATTATTCGATCCATTGATCACTTCTAATAATAGATTAACTAATTATTGACTACGATACCGCTAAATACAAGTACAGTTTTTCACTTAAGATTGACCTTGACAACAATGGGGTCGATCCTTTTTATTATATCATCTCTAAAAAAGCATCTTGGCATTCCTCCATCCATTAGAAAGAGTATTTATTTACTTTGAAGAACCGGTGGTACTTATATGTGGCTCTAGATACAAATCTCTTCTAAGTTGCCACGCGACCTATTAGGCATTGGATTTCTTTCTTTCTCATGGGAGACTCCCTATTGATCAATGCTTGGATCTTGTATAGGTTGGCCTCTATCCCACTTTGGTCAATAATAAAACCTAAGAATTTTCCATCCTTGACTCTAAAAATGGACTTGGATGGATTTAACTTCATCTGATATTTCTCCATCTCGTTAAAGGTCCGACCTAGGTTTTTGATTAGATGTCTACTTTTATGCTATTGGTCAGCATGGCATCCATATGAACTTCTATATTCTTCCCTACATGTTTCTCATATACCTCATTCACTATCCTTTGATAAGTGTCTCTTGTATTTTTTTAGTCCGAAGGGAATTGCGTTATGACAAAATGTACCTCGACTGGTGATGAGGGAGGTATTCTCTTTATCTTCTATATTCATCTTAATTTAGTTATAACTACAATATGCATCCATGAAGCTCAGTAGTTCACGACCAGCCATTTTATACACCAATTGTTCAGTTAGAGGCAAAGGATAATAATCATTGGGACATGCCTTATTTATATTTGTGAAGTCCACACACATCTTCCATTTGTCATTTTTCTTCAGTACCATTTCCATGTTTTCTAACTACTTGGGATACATCACATATTCGATGAAGTTGGATTTCTTTAACTTGGACACTTCTTCTTGAATTAACATGTTCTCCTCCGAAACCAATCTTTTTTATTTTACTAGTTTATCGTCCTTGACTATCTTAAGATCATGACTGATAATGGATTAGTAAATTCCAGTAAAGTCCTCATCGATCTAAGCAAATATGCTATTTTTATCTTGTATAAAGTTTGATAACTGGTTATTAAGGACAGGATCTAGGGACAAGCCGATCTGGGGTGTCTTTTTAGGATGCTCATCGTCCTGAATTACTAGATTTTTTTCCTCAATTAGTTATGTAGTTATCAACGTATCTTTATCTTGAGAATCTAACATCTCTATCTAATAAGTTCAATATAACTACTTGATTTCTTCCTCTCCAGCTAAGGTGTATTTGCATTCACATGCTTCTAACTATTTTCCATTCCCACACTAAAATTGGTGTGTAACTTTAGATATTGATGAACAGTTGAGGCTATAGCCTCAAATTTCTTCAGGCCCGCTCTCTCCAAAATAAAATTATAAGCCGATGAGATGTTCTTGTCAAGGATTAAGAATCTCACCGTCTCAATTATGTAGGTCATCCAAGTTCCAATAACAACTTCTAAATCAGTTGTACCTAGTGGGTATACGTTTCACTTAACAATCCGATCAAGGGATGATGATATGCTTTCAATTTTTTATCAGACGATTTCACACTTTTAAAATAGTCATAAAATAATAAATCCACCGAACTCCCATTGTCTATGGAATTTTTTTCACCTTTATATCATGGATCATCATGGTTGTTACTAGTGGGTTGTTATGAGGGTATAACAACCCTGTAAGGTCATCGCTAAAAAATCATATTACAAGTCAATCATTGGCAAAGTAATGAGGTTAGGTGTTCATTACTATTTCCATGTCGACGTCTCTGTTATTGGGACAAGATCATGTTATATTGAGATGTGACTTTATTTTAGCTAGTCCATCACCTCTATCGGCATCCCCTTCTTCTATACAACGACACGATAAAGAAATCATATTTAGTTATTCTATAGGTTACTTGGACCTTGTAGAGAGGTTTGGATCCTCCTCGTCATTGTTCTCCCAAGCTCTTTTCTACTCCTTATTTCCTTCCTAAGGTGATCTTGATCTTGTTCTTAGCTTCCAATCATCACGAGCTTGTCCTCTATTATTTTTCTCCATGTACTTATCTTGAGTCACGATCTATAGTTGCTTTGGCAACATTATGGGCTGAGCAGGGAGATGAGTTGTTTGAGATTTGGGAAACATAATGGAGCACCACCCGGGTGATAGATTTATTAGATGCTTTTCTAAGAGTAGTAAACGTTATACCAGACATGGTGATACGAGTGATACAAACATATTCTTTACACCTCATTTGTCAAGAGAAGGTGCAAGAATTAGTGTCATGTGGAGTTCTTGCATGCTTGATCAGTTCGAATGGTGGGTTAATATTTGTGGGATGTTAGTTGTTCGAGAGAATTTTGATTTGAGGAAAGTTGTGTTATTCAAGGCTCATAGTTCGTGTTTTACGGTACATTTCTAAGGGGATAAAATTTCCTAGGATATGCAGAGAACGTATTAGTGGACTGGGATGAAGAAGGATAATGCTAATTTCGTGTCTAAGTGTGTCACCTATCATCTCGTAAAGGTGGAGTACCAAAGACCAGAGGGGGGGGGGGGGTATAACCTTTGGACATTCTCGAATGGAAGTGGGAGCGCATCTCCATGGATTTCATAGTGGGATTGTCGAGGTCCTATAAAGGCCATGATTCGATATGGATCATCATTGATAGGTGAGTGAAAGTGTCTCATTTATTTCCAGTTCATATGGATCATACAACTGAGAAGTATACCAAATTGTTTATAATGAAAATTTTCCGACCTCATATTGTACCATGTGATATTGTATCCGATCACGATAGTACTTTCATATATCGGTTCTAGAGGGGTTTTCAGGAGGCTATGCTAGTACAATTGATCTTGAGTACAACGTTTCCCCCTCAGTCTGATGGCCAAACCGAGTGTGTGAACCAAATTTTAGAGGATATGCTTCAGGCATTTCAATTGGATTTCGAAAGTGGGTGGGATCAACATTTAGTTTTTTTTCGAAAATAGCCGTCAATTGACTATTGGTAAGACCCCTTACAAGGATTTTTTATAGGTGATCATATTCTTATTTGAGTTGCTAATTGGAGTTCGGAGAGCACAGAAGATTCGGGTTGTATATTATATGGGACTCCCCCGAGAAGGTGGAATTCATCCAAGCACGAATGAAGAAGGTGCAAGATCGACAAAATAGTTATGCTGATAAGGGAAATACAAACTTTAGTACGTGGATGAGTTTGGCTATCATAGTGATCGAATGCAATTTATGATAAAAGATGTCTAGGTATATTAGGTCATAGAGGAGTAAATTTCTTATAGTTGTGTGAGGCCCCTACAGCCGATATGTTCTTAGATTTCTTATAGTAGTGTAAAAATATTTAATTTTGAGGAAGAAATTCCTAATTTTAGGGGGAAGAATGTAATACCCCGTAATTTAAAGTGGATTAAACTCCTAATATTTAGTTTGGTTTGATTTATAATTATCCTCAATGACTAGTGATGGAAATTAATTTAGATGGAAAATATGTTAAGACATTAATAATTATTTAAAGAAAGAAAAATAATTATGTTGGGTATTCTTAAGTGACATTAGGGATTGGTAGTAAGTCCGTTTACACTTTAAAAGGATGGGTTTAAATTCATACATGTTTGTATAGGCCTTGGGATAAACTTTAGACAAATTGTAATTGGTTTTTGGGCTTAATGGGTCAAGGTCAATGAGGGGACTAAGCCTAATTTAGTGGGTAAATAGTATAAAATGAAGATTAAGTTTATGCTAAATACATTTAAATGTGACACCCCGCCTATTTTAACCACGGGTGATTAGTCCTTTATTAAAACAAATAAGAATCTTATCTAGTTCATTCTTAGCATCACTTTCGAACTCTTTTTAATTTACCAACCACCTATGTTAAATTAAGCTAGTGTCAAAAAAAATTCTTTCTTTATAATGACAACATGGAAAAAATAAAACAAGTAACAAACCATCCACAGTATAAATATATGAATCCAACACATGGTAAATAACTAAATCAATAATACCGAATAACCATCGGTTTCCATAACAAATCCAAATATAAGTCTGAAATAATAAAATGAATCCACAACGTCTAATAAGTAAAATGAAGTGGTAAATAGTATGAAGGGGAAACATGCCCAAATAAAATACTAAATAAAACACCTAAACTGGGAATGAATAATTGAAGAGTTTACATCAACACGTCTAAGCCTCCACAAGTGCTGCAGGTACGCATCGTTGGAAAGAATCCTCAAGCTTAGCGTCCCTGTGGTTGTACACCGAAAAAGTATTGGAAAATAGATTTGACATAGGGGTTGAGCCCAAGAAAACCATTTGAGAACATTTTTCGAGTGTTTAAATCACAGTTTAAATCAGTTATTAGATACACACGTTAGTACAACGTAAACTCCTTTGAGTTCCTCACCACTCAAATAAAGTGCACACCTAATGTTTCCTACCTAGCAATGCTAGATAACCTATGTAACTAATTACAAAAGGTCTGGCTCTCACTTATTACACATACGCCACACTACCACAATATCAATAATTAATATTATCTGCGTATTATTAATGATCCATTTATTTAAGTCTCTCTACTTAAATTATTTTTAGATATGCACAATTTATCGGTTCCAATATCATGCATAAATAGATAAATCACACTTGTATATATTTATCACACATATATTATATACAACTATAACATCACCCATGATGCTGGCATACTCTTCTATCATGTCCATGTACCTCTCATACCAAATCAAGGACTACCGGTTTAGAATGTCTCCTCACACCCAAAGTCAAACAACACACAGTGGAGGCAAACATAGTTCTAAGAATTTGGGCTATGCACATACCTAACGTATCGAAATGACCTTCTAATCCCATAAATACACAACACATAGTGATTCACCCTAAGTTCTATGTTCTGGGTCACAAATCCATACCTCGTTGGAATCACCCTCTGCACGGAACCTCCCGTGATAACAGGCACGGTAGTATGTTCACACATATAAGCAAATAAAAAAATAGATATTCACACAACCTATATATACATCATCAGCATAGGTATACACATGACCTACAATATATCCTGTACGTAGTATTTATCTCTCTCGAATACTCAACATATGAATAATTATCACATAATATTTATTCCATATTTTTCTTGCATCACTCACTACCCAAAGGTTTCATTCATCCCTTACGTTAATTTGATTTTTATACATCTTTACACTACTCATTTAATCCGTAGGTTATCATTCCCTCTTCCCATAACCTAAATGTTAAATTCTCGATATGTCAGTCAATCGGTTAAGCCTCTTCGGTCCGAGTCCTAATTTTCTCTCATTAAGGATAACTGAACCTTAATCATGTACCTACTGACCTCCCCTAAGTCATTGCATACATATTAAACTTATCCCAATGTTTTACCATAATTACTCTCTTAAAAAAATTAAACAAATAAATTTTAGGGATAGCAGGTTTTGATGTAAAAAACTAAACTTGATCTAATTTTATAATCATAGATAAAATATGTGATGATAAATAAAAAGAGAGTTTTTAAAGTGGTTCAGCTATGTAAGAAAGCCTACGTCCACTGTTATTTTATTGATGTTTTTGGTTACAGAAATCTAGGTACTCTTTTAGATAAGAATATCCTAGAATCTGTTCAACCGTGCCTTTGATTAAAGGGATATAATGTATTTATAGTGATCCGGAGGTCAAGGGTTGGAAAGTCAAGGGATGGGATGATTTTATATAATTAAGAATTTATGTCCTTACATAATAAATGTGACGATTGGTTATATAAACCACGTGTAATATGACGCTTGGTATGATGATGCTTCATTGTCTTGTTATTATTTCCCTCAACTTCTCCATGAAGTGTGTGTGTGTGCATGTTTATATAAATGGAGATCGAAATCGCTCGACTCATATCATGGAAAAGATAAAGTGAGGTCACTCAAAAGGAATGTTCCCAAAAATAATAATTAGAAAATATGATGTATGTGCTTATCGAGATACTTATTGTTGTAATGGAACGATAATATTTGTTAGATAAGATGCGTAAGTATGAATCATAAGCATTGTTGATTTCAAAAAATAGACTTGATCTAATTTTATAATCACTAGATAAAATATGTAATGGTAAATAAAGAGAATTTTTAATGTGGTTTAGCTATATAAGAAAGCCTAGTCCACTGTTATTTTATTTATTTTTTGTGGTTACACAAAGCTAGGTACTCTTGTAGATAAGAATATCCCAGAATCGACCCTTGCCCTTGATAAAGAGATACAATGTATTTATAGTGACCCGAAGGTCAAGGGTTGGAATGTTAAGGGATGGGGATGGAATGCTTTTATATAGTTAAGCATTTACATCCTTACATAATAAATGTGACAATTCGTTGTATAAACCACGTGCAGTATGGCCCTTGGTATAATGAAGCTTCATTGTCTTGTTGGTCGGCCTTCTTTGTATTGGTCGACATTCCTTGTGTTGGTCGGCACAGTTATTATCTGCTGAGTAGAATTTTTGCCATGTAAGAGGACACATGTTTTGATTGGTCCATTTAGGTGGATATTTTTTAGTATCAACAGAAGTCCCCAATGTTCCATGCTTGACGCTTGTGTGAAAGTATGGAGAATTTAATTCTAGAAGTAACTCATAGTATTTTCATTACGCTTAGTTGGTAACCGATCTCCCACACTTGTAAAATTTACTGGCGCTATTTGAAAATGGAATTTTTAAAAATAATTTGAATTTTAACGAACCACCAAAGGGAAAATAGGTATTTTTAACCTTCTGATTCGTAAAGCCGTCGGAATGTCAATCGTCATTACATTTAATCATTTCGTTTGATGTTTTTGAGGCAACCTATAAAAGGCAGGAGACATTTGTAGGTTTTGCCTTACCCTAAAGTTTTGAACTATAGCAGTCATAGGTGAGCTTTTGTGTGATCATTTGACATCGTTCTTCCTTTATTTTAATAGTTCTTACTGAATCCTTAATCTTCTGGAAGAACTCTTTATTTTTTCTCTATTTTCTGCATTTTATTATTTTAAAGCATAGTTTATATAGTTGACGCTGGGTCTTTAGAGGAATCTAGGGAAAAATTCCATCTTGGGTCGAATTAGAAGTCCCTTATGGCCCTTTAGATGTATATTCCTTGGATGAAGGTCACTGGCTTCCCACTTTGTTTATAGTAGTGTGTGGTTTTTCATTTCCACAAAACCATTTTCTTCTTCATTTTTGCTAATATTTTGATGTTGTCCCAGAACGAGTGGCTCCCAACACCTATAGAATTATTAATGGTGTAAACATATTGAAAGAACTCTATGGGACCCATAATGGGATTCCAGAGATTATGCTCTGCTATAAATCGTCCATTGCAGAGGAAAATACATATTATTTGAAACCCATAGATGCTAATAGAGTTTTAGTGTTGAATTTTCCTGACTCCAATAAAGATTATTAGAATTATGCCTTTGTAGTAAAGAATTGGCAACATTCCCCCCTTGATGGTGGAGTAGCCTATCATGGTCCTAGATGCCCTCAATCAGGGAATGGGATAGGTTGTTATTTTAATTTTTGCTCTTCTTTTCTAATATCTTTTCTAATGTGTACTATATATCATTGCTTGCTGCTTTATTGCAGAGGAGTTTACGAGAAAGTCCCCCAAGCCGGGTGAATTTAATTTGGAAGAACTAAAATTCTTGTGGGGCCTGAACCAAAGAACAAGAGAAGATCACCCCCGATCAGCTTTTACATTACTGGAATATAAATCCTCCATCACTTCTTTTGTAGACCAACCAATAGTTAGCATCCCATCCATTTTAATTGACTTGGAGGAAGACCCAGCATCCACTTCCTCTACTAGTGGATCTGCTAGAGTTGTTGCTGAAGTCGGTACTTCTACCTCTCTTGACTCCGATCTTCCACTCGCTATCAATATGGGCAAAAAAAAATTCCCAACCTTTTGGAGTATGACTCTACAGCTGGTACTAAGAACTAATTGATATTTTTACCCAAAAAAATAAGATTGGTGTTAGTAAGAAGCCCCTGCCAAAAAGGGTGAGGAGTCTCCTTTGAAGAGATTAAGCAGATGTCCTGCTGACAAGAAGGTTGACAAAGTTATTGGTGCCGATAACAGTGTTTGGTCGGCGTGGTTCCACCTATTTCTGGCTCATAATGTCCTGTTTAGTCCTAGTCTAGCTAGGAAGTTGATCAAATTTGGCACACTCCCAGACCACAGAGTTGTTTCTGCATTCATATCCCGATCACAACTATCAACAAGAGCTACTAAAAGCTTAGCCTTGATAAGTTTTCATGTTTAAAGTTGGTAAAAAACTTTTCATGTTTTCTCTGACTTGTACTGACTTGACCTTTTCTTGTAGTTCCTGGTTGATTACAACCAGATGCTAGAAAAGGACGATCTGCTACATTCTTCTTCGAGAGAAGTAGCGAAGGCCTTTGAAGGTCTTATAAAATATATTTTTAATTCTTAACAAGATTTAGAGACATTGGATAAGGCCTGGGAAGAGAAGATCAAGGCTCTCAAAAAAGCTTGATAGAAAGATGATAATGCCTTATCTTTGGCTTCTTTATTCTCTACTCAAGTTAAGTGCATGGCAAAGGCCGCTGAAGAGACGGTGGTTAAGTTGTTTGCTGACCTTACTGCTGATAAGGCTAAAAGGAAGAAGACCAGAGAAGATTCCTTCAACAAGGGTTTGGATAAATCCATCTCTACTACCTCTGCACAAATTGGTTATGCAAAGAAAAAAATTCTTTAAGGAGGGTTAGTCGGCAGCATTGAAGGAGGTTGACACTGCGGAGGATTCTGAGTTTTTTCTTAAGCATTACTCTAGATCTCCCCCCAACCTTAATGATGAAATTGAAGATGATGTTGGTGCGATGAAATCCACTTTGGTGGTTGAGTCTACTGTCCCTTCTATCGACCAAGATAAAACTACTGTTGACTCAGCTATCCCCCCTTCTGAACAAGAAAAACTTCCTGTGGACTCAGCTACTCCTTCTGACATTGAAAAGGATAAGAATAAGGTGTAGATTTGTTTGGATTTTTCACTCTTCTTTTGTTTTCTTTTTGTCTATATTCTTTCGGTGTATTTGTAACATTTCTTATTTATCAATGAAAGAACTTTCCCTTCAATTCAAATGTTATTTACTGTTGCTCGGCTATTGCTCTGTTTTCTTCTTTTGTTATTGATTAGTTGTTTCTTTATCTTTCTAGTTTATGGCCAAGATGTAACAAATTGCTTCCAGTAAATTCGACCTCCTCAAGTGCTGCAACAATCTATTCAAAGTTGGTCACCTGGAATTAACCGATGAAGAATTAACAAACTTACTCGGCACAGAAGCTTCTGATCAGACAAAGGAAACATACACTAATCTCAAGTTTCTTCTTAATAAGGATGTGGATAACAATGTTGCATACTTTAAAATAATTGAAGATTTGCAGGCAGAGAATAATGAAAGCAAATCTCTTTTGCATGCCGACTACGAAGCCAAGTATAAGGCCTTGAGTGACGGTTGGGGTTTTGAATAGAAATTAGAAAAATATGCCTTTGCATTTTGGAAGATGGAGTTATTGTTGAACCGTGAAGTTGATGAAGCTAAAGAGATATATAAACTTCTAGAAGAAGAAAATAATAGTCTGAGCGATGAGTTTGGGGCCTAAAAACTGTCTTCTACTGTTGGTGCAGATGAAGGTGTCTCTTTTTTGGAGGATAAAAAAGCCAAATTGAGAGAAGAGCTTAAAGCTTTGACAAAATCTAAACCTGCATCATCTTCTATATAAAGAGCTAGTCGACTAACTGTAGAAGAGACTAGAACTAAGAAAACTTTAGCTAATCAAGTTTCCCAACTGAAGACGAAGAGTCAAGCCATTACCGATTTGTCCACAAGACTGGAAGCTAAAGATAAATCCCTTGCCAACCAATCCTCTCAGTTGAAGGTGAAGGATGAGGTTTTGAAGAAACTTCAACATCAAGTTGAAAGATTAACCTTCCAATTTCACAAGTAGCCTAGAGAAGTATGGATGGATGGATACTGTTGATGTAAAAAAATAGAGTAGGCTAATTAATTGATCGCATATACATATAAGTAAGAGAGACAAAATATTTCTAAAGTGGTTCGGCATAAAGGAAGAGTCTATGTCCACTGTTGTGTACTTATTTTGGTAATGCTCAATTACATCTTGTTTCATGTCCCCCTTAGATATAGGATTTACAATGTATTTATAGCCCCTAGGGGGTGTACAAGTGCTGGAATATTAAAGGATGGAATGTCTTTATGTAACGTCCCGACCCAGATTTAAAGGTTATTAAAGGACTAACCCAATCCGGTTCGTACGTTAATTGTGAAGTGAAATAGAACAACCTAAATAATGTTTCTAATCCAGTTTTAACGAGTATTTAAGGTTTCACTTATTATCATGTAAGTCAGATTTACATTAACTACGTGATAGGACCTAAGGGAAGTGCCCCCAAGGCCGAGTAAACAAAGCTACTAATCACAAATAAAAATAGTTACTTACCTGTATAATGCTCTCAAAGTATGAAACATCGTACAACCTGCCACAACAAAGAAGAGGTGTGAGTTGAATGCTCAGTGGAGTTGTATACAAATGCAATATGGAAATGAACGGAAGAAAAGAGTATTCACACTCTACACTACATGCATGTGAAATTATGTATATACCTACATATATAGCTTTGAAAATACAAGTATCAATGCATTCGATCATTTTATTCCAAAATGTTAATTAGCACCACCGGACTTCTTTGACCTTACAAAATAGTCATTTTGAATTATTATGCTTCGAAAACTAGCATTTATTCCCATTAACTCACACAGTTAAACAAATGGAATTTGTAGGAAAAAACCTTTCATTTACTTTCAAACTTTTATTATTCAACATTCGTTAACTCATGCCAGAGTTACTTAACCATACTTTGGGACTTTCATTCAACATACACACATACCATGTTTTTTAAAATATTCCTTTTCTTTGAAAGCCTCATATAACACACGCTTGTGCTTATTGTGATTCAAACCTTATTAGGTAGCTTGATATTATTAAGTCACCTCACTTAACCATCCCATGTTACCACATAAACATTGAACACTTATAATACGTTGTTCTCGCATTAGTAATTTGTTGATCAATACCATCCATTTATGCCTCTTTCATGAATATTCGATTCATTAATTAACATATCTTTAGGTATTCCGTCGACACACCCACCCATCACAACGCATGCACACCCACGATTTCACAGAATTTTACCGTCCCGCACCGAGCGCCAAGTAAATTGCAGTTGCTTTAGGGTTTTTCACCCAAGGGACAGCATAGCCCTGCTTAATTGTTTAACCCGACATCATCCAATATCATTATCTTGCCAATGTATTCAACATTATTCTCAATATTCAGATCAATTACATTCACGGGCCGAAGCCAAAAGCCCGGACTTAACCATCCTTTTTTTCCATTAACACTTGGGTAGAGACTTCTTTCTTCTTTAAGTCCTTTATTTACACGTACGCTGATTTTATACAAAAAATCATTCTCGCTTTAGGACTTAATTCATTCTCTTCGCATTATTGTCAAAACAATCTTTAACATTTTTTTATTTCATAAAAATGTCATACTTTAAGTAGATTACAAATTTACCCTTTTAAATACCAAAACTAAAATTTAGTCCTTTAATAAGTGCTATTTCTCAAGACGATTATTAAGTCTTCAACTGAACCTCTAAACACTTTATCTTTTCTAACACTTGTTTACTATTAGACTTTTGCTCAATTATCACACTTGTCACTTTAATACGTGAATGATACCATCTATACTTTAAATTCCAAATTCTTACATTTTATTCCTAAAGTATCCTTTTTTTCATGAAACTAAAGAAAATATTTATTCCATATATTTTAAAAATTTGGACATCATCGACATTGCATTACACAAAATGTTTATTATTTCTTTTTTACTAAAAATATACCAAGATAACATCTCCTACATTTTTATTACATAAAAATGCTCATTATTAGTTCTATTAGAAGACACATCCGAGTAAAATCGTCACACGTTTTATTCCATAAAATGTCTATTTCAGATTTATTGAGAAAATACACACAACAATATTTCCTACACATTTTTATTGCGTAAAAATGTGTATTTCATATTTATTGATAAAATACACAACACTAGTATTTTCTAGTATTTTTATTCCATAAAAATGGCTATCTACGGATTTATAAGAACCCATCATAATATTGCACTACTCCTACTCTTAATCAATAACAACGAGACTACCATATTTATCAAAAGAGTATTAACATAGTAAAAGTAGTTTATCCCACCTAAATAGTCATGCAGTGGTGGTGGTGATGAAGAAAGGTGGCCCTAAAAGGAGTCACAAAAAGCTTCATCGAACAACGCTTTACAAAAGCTCCCAGACACCCTAATATCCCTTTTCATATTTCATAGGTTGAGCCTTTAAATGGGGAAATCGGTATTTTGGGTGTGAGGTATTTTGTTAAGACTCTAAACTGTCAAAAGTCGTATGTGAGAGATGGAAGGAAACTTCGAGCTCCTTGAAAAAGACTCAACACAGATGGATTTTTTCTCCTCTTAAATTAGAGAGTTACTTTTCTTTTAAACCAATGGGTGAGAGGGATATCTGACCCTAAGACACGTTTCGATTAAACAACAGTTGGATTTAAGGGGTCCATACACGTTTTGAATTATTAGCCCGTCTCGTCATGTTGATAATGCAAGGGTCAAAATCGTTTACCTATAATTAGAAAAGGGACGAATTATGCTGAGCTCGTTCCTTCATTTGGCCTTATATGGCCACAGTCATGTCCCGTCCCTAGTTCAAGACCTTTCATTCTAGAGGTGTAAGTTTTATACATATATATAATCTACTCAAACCCAACCTAGGCATACTCACCTTTAACATCAACCTGTCACAATCGCCTACAGCTAGGATAGAACTAAAAGCCATAATCTAACTCTATAACAGTAGGGGACGACCAACTTTAGTTATTACATCTATAGGTGGTCAGGGCTAATAATTCTAATGGGTGTAATTACATATATTATATAGAGTGAGGTAGTCCGAACCAAAGGAAATAGTAGGGTATTATTGTAGGTACCCATGGCTTTACATCTGTAGGATAGGGTAGTATAAGTACTTAGCCGCAAACCCTTTAAAATGGTAGTTTCAACATAGATAAATGCCACCACAATATTTTTGCGTATCATATATCAAAATAACTCCAATATATATATATATAGCCATTCTCCTAAGAATAATTCCTTAAAGAACGGATTAACGGACTTTTGTCCTTATTTGGCTGTGGTCCCCTCGTGGTCCCTAAGACATTTTGTTATTTTCTTTAGATGGTCCCCCTCTTGTCTTATACTAAAACCCTATTTTAAGACTATATTTAAAATATTTGTAGTTTAGACCCAAATTATTACCTAGAACTTAAAGGCTTTAGAATCTCACCAAATTCCGACCAAAACCCTAATCCTTGTATCAGATCCAAAAGACGCTCCTTTTAGACTTATAGTAAAAAGACTTTAATGCCCTTGGGATTTATCTCTCGCATTTACAAAGATATTTTTGGAACCAACCCAGACTACCAACCTATACCCGTAGACTCAAAAGGTTGTTTAACCACACACATAAATGGTTGTTCACACGTTGAACATATCCCAGCTAAACACACAGACAATAGACAAGTCATTGCTAGTGCTATTAGTAATATAATAGACCAAAATAAGTGTATACTCCTTATATTAAGACAATTAATAAAATACACTCAAACCTTAGAAACACAGATAAAAAATATCTCTAAAATACTACTAAAAATAGATAATCAAATCCCAATAGACTTAGTACATGTTTTACAAGAAATAAATATTAAGACTAATCATATAAAAGCCCCTAACAAAGACCTTTTCGAAATTAAAACTTTAACTAAAAATCAAGACAGTGAGTTAATTAAACTTACCAAAGAACAAGCTAAGCTTATCCCTAGATTAGATAGTTATCTTCCTAATGGAGATAGTTAGATTAGACTGGAATGAGGTTCCAAGAGACCTCTCCATTCAAACCTTATCAGACTTTTACCAAAGAATTTTAGAAAAGATAAACGATGATAGATTTTATTATAAGATAAATGAGAATGAGATTGCCAATGCTGCTAAAGCAACTAGACTTATATTAGAAAGATTAAATTTAATTTCTACATCCATAGCAGCTACCCAAGACTATAACAATAGCTTTGTTAAAGACTTACATTTAGATTTAAAAGCTAAGACAGAAGGATTAACCATCTTCTACACAGACTTTGTTAAATTCTAATAAAATTTAGCAAATTATTTTAATAATATGGAAAGCCATAACCTATCCAAGATGAATAGTATTATTAATGAACTTAGACTAGACATAGCCCAAGTAGAAGAAAAATACGAAGAAATTATAAAGGGAATTAAGGCCGTCTATAATAAACCTTCTCAAGAAGAAATAGACTCTCCTTTTATTCTAACTCATTTAGATAAAACATAAAAAACTGTAGAATTTATAGAAATTAGATCTCTGCAACAACAAGAAAAAGATAATGAAGTAAAAGACTATATTACAAAATGTTTCAAAATAGCTTGTTAATTCTCTAGCTAGAAATAGTGAAGAAATTTATGAGAAGACAAGAAAAGAGAATAAGAATTTTAAAGAAGAAATCTTTAGTCAGATAAAAAGATAAAAAGATTGTTTAGACTTCTTAGAAAGAATTAAAAAAAGACTTGAGCAAAAATAGGTAACCACCTGTAAATTTAAAGAACCCCCTCCTATAGAAACTATAAAAAGGAAGACCATAGGTAGAAGGGTCATAAATGACGAATTATATAAAACTAGTAAGATAGCTAGCACTATCCCAAATATTGGACAGAGTAATTGTATGATCCAAAGACTGAAAGATTCATCCTCCAATATTAGGACGTGGTGGAAAGAGAGAAATTTCACCAATCCTCTCCAATGGAAAGAATGGGCTGAAGTTGACTGGAAGATTGTTGAAGATTTCATTAATAATGGACAACTTCCAGCCATTAGATACATAGACTTGTTTAAGGAAGGTGCCACTCCTAAGACTCCTAATTATAACATGACCTACCATTGTAGAAATCATGTGTTAGACAAATCCTATACTGAGCTCCAAGTATTTGACTCAAAATGGCTTAAATCTAGAGGAACTGATAGGAAGTTCCAATTCCTGACCTTTGGACTCTTTCAAGCAAGAATCCAAGGATTACATAAACCTCAGAATAATATTAACATATTATGTTGTTTAGTAGATAAACGATGGAAGGATTTTGAGAAAAGCCTTACTGGGATAGCCCAATTAGAAATGTCAGAAAACATAGGATACTTCAATGTCATTTCGACATTTATAGTAATCGTAGACACAACCAAACATTTTAAGTTAATCTTATATGCTAGTGGCTATGAAGACTATATTATCCCATACGCTAATATAAATATATAATTCCAAAGATATGTGAAGTTCTCCCAATTTCCTTATGAAGGAATGGAATCGGGAATTCTTAGCGGTAGACTTAATGAAGAAATATTAGTTAGCACCAACGTTTCAGACTATAATCATACTTATAGTATTAGGAATACTGGACCTATGAAAGAAAAAGCTATGACCCTTTGGCAGTTGCCTGAATTTCAAGAAACTAAGACTATACAGAATAAACCTTTATTTATTAATCAAGACGATGTCACTGGAAATGTTACCATCCAGTTTGTCCCTCCTAAGATTATCAATAAGAATATCCAAACTGAAGAAGATAGATTTAGGAATATGGGAGAAGCCATAATTAATGATCCTTTAGAAGGAGAATGTAGTAGTAAGACTAGTTCTAGTTTACTAAGACAAGCCCCGGTAATTAGACCTAGAAGATCATTTGAGAACAAAGACTTAGTTAAAGAAAAATCTAGGATCCAAAAAGTTTGGACATGAGCCCTCAGAATTGGACATGAAGACATTTAAAGACCACCTTAAGAAAAGTCATTCTGTTAGATTTTCAGAAAGAGAAAGATTTAATATGATAGCTCAAGACTGCATATTAAAATTAAAAGAATATAAGAATACAAAGGAACTTCTTAGAAACCTAAGACTAATAGAAGAAGGAGAAGAAAGATTAATGCCAGCTACACAAGTAGAACCTAATAAGGAAGAGATATGAAGTGGTAGTAGGCTGGAAGATGCTCCTAGATTTTTTAATAAACCAATAGGAATAAATATTCCTATATAATCAAGCACTATAGTAAAGACCAAACCTGATTATATTAAAGACTTTCCAACTAGTGATAAGAGTTTTATCTAATTAAAACTATGGCAAGACAAGCCATAAATCCAGTTGGGATATACCTCAACTTATACAATGTCCAAGATAGGAAGAAATCCTTAGACGAATGGCGTAGTCAGATGAACATGTGTTTTGCATCTAACGAATAATGGGATGCAAGTTCATGTAAACAATATGCTGAACAATCCATTAGAGGTATTACAAAAGACTATTTAGATAGTTTAATAGAAGCTGCAGACGAAGAATCCTTAGCTAAGATTGAGAAAATGAAGGAAAACCTAGAAGAAAGATCAATTGAAGAATACATTCAATTGTTCACATCAAAATTCATTGGAGCTGGACATTTAGCTCAAATCAATGAATAAGACCTAGCAAAAACTAAGTTAGCACTCCTTAGCATTTGCAAATTAGATAAGATAAATGAATATAGTAATAATTATGAGCAACTATATTACCAAATTAAAGAATTTGGAGAGACCTTAAAAGATGAATGCTTTAAGAAGATACCAACCTTATGACAAATCCTAATTAATGAATATAGGAATTTGCAAGGTATAGCTGGAGTTAAGAATAACTCCCTTGGAAAAAGAATCAATTTTGCCAAAGACTATATCATATCTAAGGGACGTGATATAACTCATGGAAAGTTGATAGAAGAGACTTTCAAACAGATCCCTCCAATCAAAGACGAGAGAGACATCGCTCCAATCCAATGGGGATGTGGACATGAATCCAAGAAATTTAAAAAGAAATTAGAATGGAAACATAGGAAGTTTAAGACTAGACCTTTAGGATTTCCAAAGAAGTATAAATTTAGACCATCTACTACCTTTAGAGAAAGGAACATTAAGACTAAGAAAAGTAGATTTAACCAAAGAAGATATTTTAAGAAGAACACTAGTAAGTATAACAAGGTTCCTAATTATAGGAAAGAAAAAGATGTAGCCCCATCTAAGACTACCCTCAAATAATATTGGACTTGCGACAAAGAAGGACACTTTGCTAAAGACTGCCCTAATAAGAAAGATAAAGAAGTTATTAAGATTATTAATATAATATTAGACTATACAGATAAAGAAGAATTAGATATCCTATATCCTATAGAAATATCATACATAGAAGATGATAATAATACTAGTATCTATAGTGCCTACACAGACACTGATTCGGTAGACTATGGCGATACTGATGAGTATGAAGACTCTTAGGATACTCTAGACTTAAATATGATGCAAACTGATCAAGACGATTTAGATAATGAATAGATAGACTTTGAAGAAGCTTGGTATAAGTGTATATTAAGCCCCTTTTTAAAGAAAATATGGACAGTTAGTAATCCTAAATTACCAACATATATACCTAGATGTTATTTTGACGAAAGACATTATTGCACATTTGAAATGAAATGTAACAAGAAAGACTTTAGATCGTAGAATGCTTTGAGATTATACAAACATAATTATTTATGGTTTGTGTTATTTGTCAATTACACTACCATGAAGACTATTGGAGAAATAGATTTAGAGCAATTTATACTAACCAGTATGATGCTCAAATAGACTTTGATATTAAAACATATTATCAAGACATTGATAGAAATATAGCCAAAAGATTGCAAGATAATCAAGTCTTCAAAGGAAAGGGAATTTCCTATGATTTAAAAGAATACCACTCGGATAGTAGTTCAGACGACTTAATACCTTTAGATCCTATAGATAAACCTCATAAAGGAATATCTATTTTAGAAAAGAATAATTTAGGAATTTCTACTAAACCACATGCTTGTTTTGTAGAATTATTCATTCAACATAAAGAATATCCTAAAAGACTTTAAGCTTTTAAAGATACAAGATGCTCTCAGAGTATTTGCAAGGCTAATGCCTTCCCTGAAGACTGTTTTTTAGAAAGTACTCAAGAAATCTATGGTAAAGTGGCTAATGGAGATCCATTTACCTTATATTTTCAGACTATTCCTATTCATTTAAAATTAGGAAATCAAACCAACAAAACCGTTAATCATCGATTTTGGATAATGAATCCTCGTCCTAGTTTCACATGAAATATTATTTTAGGACAAGACTTTATTAGTAAATATCATCCTTATTCTTAGTATAACAATAAGATTTTAATTAGTGATAAAGATGAATTTAATATTAAAGCTCCTCTAATATATCACAAGACTGCTTTTAACCTTATGGTGGTCAAACCCAATTATAGATCCATAAAACATCAGAGTTCTTCAACTGAGCATGGTGGACCTAGACCTACGACCCAGCAAGAAGCCCTAGAAATTACTAAACCCTTACAAAAAGAATGTAAGTGTCCAGACCAAAAGTGTTATAAGAAAATAGCGCTTATACAACAAGACATTTTAGATCAAGCCCAGCATACCTTATTATAGGTTCAAACTATATCCAAATAGAAGAAAATGGATATAGAAGTAGAAAAAGAAATGATTAGGCAATTAACAGAGCCTACTTTAGGAGAAAATCCCATCGCTAAGTGGGATAAATACCAAAGCTATTGTGAAATTATCCTCATTAACCCAGACACCACTATTAATGGGGGAACCTATAAAAAAGGATATTCATAAGAAGATAGGGAAGAATTTAAAAAAGACATAGACGAAATGCTAAAATTAGGCATTATTAGAGAAAGTAAAAGTAGACACAATAGCCTCGCCTTCTATGTTCAAAATGATTCTGAACGCAAAAGAGGAAAAAGACGTATGGTTATAAACTATTGGCAATTAAATAAGAATTGTGAATTTGATTCTTATAAGATACCAGACAAGAATAATTTAATTAATTTAATTAAAGACAGAGTTATATTCAGTAAGTTTGATTGCAAATGAGGCTTCTGGAAAATTAAGATGCATCCAGACAATATTACTTGGACAACCTTTAGTGTGCCCCAAGGAAAATACGAATGGCTAGTAATGCCATTTGGATACTTGAACGCTCCTCAAGTATTACAAAGAACAATGGATAATATATTTAGACCTTATTCAGAATTTTGTCTTGTTTATATAGATGACATTATTGTAGCCAGTAAGACTAAGACAGAGCATATAGAGCACCTTAAAAATATTATTTTAGAATTAGATAAACATGGTATTGTTATTTTCGAAAGGAAAATGCAATTATTTTAGACTGAGATAGTCTTTGTGGTAATGAAAATTAATAAAGGAAAATTATCCTTAGCATAACACATAACCAAAAAGATTTTTGAGTTTCCAAATCAACTCAAAGAAAGAAAACAATTACAATCATTTTTAGGATTGCTTAATTGTGCTCTAGATTTTATTAAAGACCTCGCTTCAAAAAGATAAAGCCTAACATCCAAATTAAAAGGGACATACAAAACTAATCCTTTTTATTGGACCAAAGATGATTTTGAGGTCATAAAATAGATTAAAGATGCAGTCAAGAACATTCCTTTACTTGAACTGCGTAATGCAGAAGACCAATTTATAGTAGAAACATATGCCTCTGATAAACAATGGGGGGGCCATATATTTTGCTATTGATCATTAGACCAAAAAGAAGAAACTTTGTAGATATAGTTCTGGAATGTTTACAGACCCAGAAACAAGATACACTACCCATGAAAAAGAAGTTTTAGCTATAGTAAGGGAAATAGAAAAATATATGCTTTTTCTTAGACCTAAAACTTTTACTGTTTATACTGATTCTTCTTATGCAGTAAAATTAAGAGACTTAGATTTGTCCAAATCAAGGACTAATAGACTTATTAGATGGGGAAAATTTCTTAATGGTTATAACTTCTCTGTTATACATATTAAAGGAAGCAAAAATACCATTCTAGACATTATATCAAGAGAACCAATGTTTGTTAACACTAATATGATTTCATGTTTTATGTTGCAAACAGAAGACCTAGATAGCATGAGTTCCTCTTGAACAAATAGACTAAACAGAGAAGACGTTGCAGACTATCTTAGACGTGTAAGACCAAATGATGGTATAACACAAAGACAGAGTAATATTCAAGACTCTCAAGAAAGTCTAATCCTAGAGAACTTTGATGATATCTTGGTTCCACTGGGAAAATCTAGACACGAGATTATTTCTCAAAATAAACTCATCGAAAAAATGTATTTCTCCCTATATAGACCTGATCAAAGATACCCAGATTTGATCAAATTTAGACTAGAATTTTTGAAAGATTAAAATACTCTCATAGATGCCCTTTGGTGGAATGTCAAAAATAGACTTTTGACAGAATTCAAGCAGAATCTGGTAGTTGTTGCTAGATTCACGAGACTCCAAAGACTTGCAGTAACCCAGCTTAGTGGGACTGCTACTCCTAGACCATAGACGCAAACTTATGCTTAGACCCTTGGAGAATCCTCCAAAAATAGACCAACTGATAATTTTTGCTATCAGAAAAAGTCTTTTAAGACTAAGATTGTTATACCGTTTAGTCATAATAATCTCCCATTGGCAGAAGACTTTCAAAAAGAAACTAATAACATCATTAATCATTTTAATATGTTATTATCAGAAATATTGGAGATGCTTAATGATTAGAGGTTTCTTCAAAGCGTTCCAAAAATATATCTTTTTGGGAAATCAGATATGGCTCATATAACTCTTGTAGACCACGAGTTCATTGGACTTGTTTAGATAAAGGATATTGAAGACTCTATAGCTCTTGGAAAAATAGTCCACGAGTACATTAAAAAGGTATAAGACTTTCGTCCCCTGTTTTCCAGGATATATCAGATTGCTAGAAGTTCTTGTAGAGGAATGAGAGTTGAGGGATTCAGACTTATTAGATTTTCCAACTATGCATTCGAAGATGTGGTAATTCTAGCTCAAGACGAAACTAAAGACCTAACTATTGATAAGTCCAAGCTCAAGATTGCTCAAGCTATGGAGATAATAGAAATCATGGAATTATTGACAAGCGAAGATAGATGGTACACTGGCTACCACAAAGAAGACCTAATAATCCAAGCTAATGAGCCATTCAATGGAAGACTCGAGAAAGAAGCCAAAGAAATGGTAGAGATAGCTTTGCCAGCTAGCCTTAGAATTGTGGACCTCATTGATGAAATTTTAAATAATAAAGCCTTCCAGGACAAGATAAGGTAGAAGAAGACATGGACGGGATAAAAATAGGCCTCTCATTAGCAGAAGAATTATTGAAGACAAAAGATGCTCTGCTCTAGACATATGCATTATTACAAGACGACAAGAAGACTCCACCAATATTGCCTTGAAGTGTGAAGAAGAAGACAACTCAGACATGCCCCACACGGGCCCCGAGAAAGTTTCTTTTCATAAAGAAGAAAGAGACCCTTATAAAGACGTTAGGTTAGAATTATTACTAGACGATATATTTACTTTATGTAAAGAAAATAGTATAGACTTTAATAATTTGTATCTCTTTAACTAGTTAGCTTTTTTGCCTCTGGTAGCAAGTCTTATGTAGTGCCCTTATGCTATAAAAGGGCGCGTCCGGTTTGAGTTAGAGAGAGAGGTAGAGAAGTGAGAAAAGAGTGTGTAAACTTATAGTGAGTAATATGTATATGAGTGAGTAAACCTCTCATAGTTAGGGGAGAGTTGTATTTACTTATGCAATGCAATAAAAGTATTTTCTTTTCCAAAAATCTTTTACGTAGAGTTTTTATTATTTTTCAAATTGTCTCCAACTTTCTGTTCATAAAGGACTATTGTGTGGAACCTCTGATGTAGCACACAAGGTGTTATTCTGTTGAACCGCCGTCAGGTGCCGATTAGTCGTTAGCCAGGTGGGCTTTAGGTGTGAAGGTGTACAGGCAGGAAATGGGAACAAGGACAAAATAGTGGATTGAGGTGAGACACATAACGAGAGAGTTGTAGGAGGCCGAGACTGGAGAAGAATAGTAACAAAGCTGAAGAGAAGAAGGAAGGAAGATAAAGATATTGCAGACCATAAGGAAGGTATAAATCGAACCAAACCCTTAACTATTTTACATATTATTGTTTTAAAAAGAAACTTATTTCCTACAAATCAATGAAGACTTTTTAGCATTTGTTAATCAAACAAATTTATACTTAACTAGAGAAATCCAATATTGGACTCTTACAGACCCTATAGATAAAAAACTTTTAGAATCTGCTTTAACATACGCAGGAGGTACTTTCAAATATATAGACCAGGTTATTGAGTGGTTAGCACGTGAAGTACCTAGAATAGAAATAATTAGAACTGGGATCCGAGATCTCTTAAGACAAAAGATAAGAACTGTAGAATTTGCAGAAGAACTTTCAAGACCATAAAAATATCAAGAATACACTAGAATACTTGAAGATAGTATAGACGTATTAAAATATATTAGATGAAAAAGGTAAGCTGAAACAAAGGTTATTTTAATTAGAGCCGGAGAAATCCGCCCTCTCCTTAAAAACATAGAGACAACTGTCCCTAGAACATATAGAAGATTTTTGTCATCTTATGGAGATAACGAATAGACAAATTTATAGAAGACGATATAATTGATATTGTTAATCAAATATATAGAGAAACTAGACTGATAAAACTGCAATACCGTATAAGGTATTTAAGACTAGAATATTTTTTAGCAAAACAGCTTGCAATTTCTAGACTTCCTGAAGAAACTATTTGTATAGATAATCCCTGATATTCATAACTCCAGTACGATAGTGACGGAAGAATCCTAAGAAGTAGCAGTAGCCCTAAAACTTCTACACTTAGATTTCCAGATTAATTAGGCTTAAAAATAAGCTTAAAAGACCATATAAATTATTGGGGTAGGAAATTTTATTCCGAAAACATTAGAAAAATACATAGGCATAAAAAACAAAATGGTCCCCCCAAGGTGGTCCTAAAAAGACAAAGCGGTCCCAAAATCGTGTGGCTGATATTAGCCCGTCAATTAAGCCCGTTAAATAAGCCCGTTGGAGAGACTTCCCATATATATATATATATATATATATATATATATATATATGAACTTTTAATATGATATTAATATACTGAGAGTAGTTTATGCATTTTTTTTTATTAAAATCAAGTACCATAGGTAATCCTTTAATGCATGTGCTAGCACGCATGTACTAGACCAAGTTCGAAAACGACATGCAATTTCGCATTCCTGATATTTAATCCTTATATATTACACATAAATTTTTACAAGTGATTTTTTTTGTTTTTACATGAAATATTCGCTTAAAAAGTAAATTATTATTTTTGACACTTACGTACCCACGCGCTGCAACATGGGCGACTATTTTACGTATGACGTTTGCGTGACCTAAATGTTTATCAACACAGATCATGCAACGTGGAAATTTCCTTTTAATCCATACGTGCAACGTGTCACTTTTTTGTACAATTTAGTCTAATTCCTTATGCCTTTTTATCTCCAATACTTTTCTCCGAATAAATTATTGAAATTATAATTAAAATATTTATTTCTAGGGAGACGCATTACATTTTATATCATAGACATTTACATATGTACAATCATTTATGTATACAACTAATGATTTATGTCTTTATATCATAGCCCCCAGAAGCCCCTAATGTTTTATGCTTGAATTTTTTACAAGAGTATGGAACATTTAGCTCAAAAACATTGCTCAGGCAACAATTTTAGGCTTGGTCGGTTGCTCACTTTCCATACTTGTAAAAATTATGACTTATCTATGGACATATAATGCACATGGCATTTTTGTAATTATCCATCACTTTAATGAATCATTTTTGGGAAAATTCGTCTTTCCGCCTTTAGCCGCTGCCAGCTCAATCGACGCTGCCTTTTAATCATTATTTTTCTAGTTTTTGAGGCAACCTATAAGGAGCGGGAAAAGAGACGATCTTTTCTTACCTCAAATTTTCTGAGTGTTTTTGGCTATTACGTCTTCAGGCTTTCTTTTTCTCTCTTGTGTGATCGTGTTTTGTCCTTCAGTTCTTGTCGAATCCTTAATTTCTATAAGAATTCTATATCTTTTCTTTTATTCTTCATCATGGTTTACTCTATTGATTCTCTTGAAGAATTCATAAATGAATTTAAGATTCCCTCTTCGGTTGTTTTGGAACACCCTACTTTGTCTGTTGATTTTTTTTCACTTGCTGAGGGTCAATGATTTACCTCTATCTTTATAGCTGAGTGTGGGTGTATCTTTCCTCCAAACCCATTTTTCCTTGAGTTTTGCCAATATTTTGATGTTTTCCCAGCTAGGGTAGCCCCCAATACTTGGAGGGTTGTAAATGGAGTGTATAGGTTGAATCAAATCCATGGAACCCATCTAGGGATTCCAGAAATAATATTTTGTTATAAGTGGGTGACTAGTGACACCACTTTTTATTTAAAGACTAGGTATGTAAACAAAGCGTTAGTAGTCAATCTTTCAGACTCTAATAGGGATTATTTTGAGCATGGAGTTGTTGTAAAAAATTGGAAGTACGCCCCTTTGACCGGAAATTCTTACTAGGGGCCTAGATGCCCTCCTTTTTGTAATGGGATAGGTTATTCCTCGTTTAACTGTCTTAACCTGTACATACTTGTTTAAATGTAATACTAATTGTTGCTCTATAAATTTTGATGGCAGTTGATCAGAAGAGAAGTGCCCAAAGGAGAGTGAAGTGAACCTCAAGGAGTTAAAATTCATTTGGGGGCTTCATCAAAGGATTGGCGAGGAACACATTAGGTCTACATATTATTTACTGCAGTACAAGAATATGGTTTCCTCCTTTATTGATCGCCCCCCCCCCCAATAGCCATTCCTTCCCCTGTAATTGACCTTGAACAATAACCTCTTTTTACGTTCTCAGCTGATGCATCTGGCAGTGGTGATCTTGCTGCTCACTCCCCTTCTTCCTTAGATTCAAACTTACCTCTTACCACTGCTATGGGAAAAGGGAAATTTCCCAACATTTTGGGAGACATAGTTGTCAATGCCCCTTCCAAACAAGCTGATGAGTGGGTGAAAAATAAAGATAAACCTGGGATGAACCCCCTAGCCAAGAAAAATAAAGAGAGCTCCTTGAAAAGAATAAGGAAAGGGATTCCTTTTAAGTTATCAGAAGGTTATCTTTCCCTTTCTGACCAGCGAGAGTTGGTCGATATATCTTTTTCTGCCTCTCCAGTGGTCCTTGGCCCTGGATTGGCAAGATAACTAATAAAGTCTGGGACTTTACCTGATCACAGGGGTGCTTTCGCGGCATTACCTTATTCCAAAAGTTCTTACAGGGCTACTCAAAGCCTTGATCTAGTATATTCTTTTACTTTCTTTATTTCTTTGTTTGTTATTCATAATTCTGACTTTCCTTGTTATCTTTGTGCAGTTCCTCGTTGACATTAATAACAAGGTGGAGAAAGATGAGGCTTTGAGAGCTTCTTCTGGGGAAGTTAAAGAGGCTTTTAATGAGATAAAAAAGTCAGTGCTTGATTCCCAACAAGCACTGGCTAATGAACAAAAAAAATGAGAGGAGAAGATGAAAACTACTGAAGGATTTGCTTAAACTTCTTAGGGTCTAGCTGATAAGTTATAGAAAGATTTAGATGCTCAAAAAGTCAAGATCGCCCAACTATAGAAGGATTTGGATGTTGAGAAGATGAAAAGGACTAAGGCTAGGGAGGCTGGATTCAATAGAGGCTCGGATAAGGCCATTGGAGTAGCTTCTTCAAAAATTCAGTTTGCAAAGAAGAAATTCTTTAAGGATGGTTAGTCAGCTACCCTAGTGGAGGTCGGCACTCTAAAAGACTTCGAGTTATTCTTACGATATTTGGGGCCCCTCCAAACATGGACGAGGAAGTTGGTGATGATGGGGGTTCCAATGAATCCCTTATGGTGATGGAGTCTACCGATCAACACCAGGATGTTTATTCTTTTGCCCCTCTACAGTTAATCCTCCTCCTCTTTCTGCTCCTACTTCTAGTTCAGCTGATCCTGAGGCAGATAAGAAGAAGGTGTAGAACCGAGAAACTTTTTGTTTCCATTTAAGTATTTGTACTTTTTCTTTTTGAATATGTACCTGTACTTTCCACTTTTATTAATGAAAAGAGAAATGTTTTTGTTCCTCTGCTTGTATTTTTCCATGCTCTGCACCTTGTTGATTGATGATTTTCTTCTTCTTAATAGTTTATGAATAAATTGGAATAGGTCTCATCTAGTGACTCCGAGCTACTCCAGATGTGTAGCGAGATTTTCAAAGCTGGTCACTTTCTTTGGCTGAGGCCGAACTTCTAAAATTTCTCGGGTAAGGGTATCCAAGCAAGTCAAAGAAGCCTATTTTATCTAAAGCATCTTCTTAATCGGGCAGTGGTCAACAACATTACCTATTATAAAATGATTAAAGAGCTACAGTGTGACACCCCGCCTAATAAAATACCGGTTGATCAGTCCTATACCAAATTAAAACAGCAATCTCAGTTGGATCATCCTTAGCATCACTGTCGAAAACTTTTTAAGACTTACTAATCACCTAGTATTCAAAAAACAAACTGGTGCCAATTTTAACTTTTTAATTAAACAAAAGAGTACATTCGGAAATAAATATAAACCATTCACACAACTGAATGAAACTCAACTGAAATAATTAATTACACAACTTGTCGAATAAACCATCGGCCACCAAAGTGAAATAATCCAATACAATATTCAACAACGAAATAAAACAAATCTGAATACTGAATTGAATGTCTGAACGACATGCCCTAAATAAAACTAGAACTGATGAGTGATTCCTATTCTAGGAATGAATGAATGATGCGTCTAATCCAAACTCCTGCTAGCATCCACATATGCCGCAGCTCCGTGTCCCTGGAATGGAATATCAATCCCGGCGTCCCTGTGGCTGGACACCTAAAAGGTTTTGAAAATAGTTTTATAGCAAGGGTTAGAACCCAAAACAGTTTGAAAATATTTAGTAAGTGAATTAACTGCAGTAATTTAAAATGCATGAATGCGCTTCATATTTAAGTTAGTGTCGCACTCCCTTGTGGGCATTCTCACCCCTCCACTATTGTGCACACCTACCGGTTACCTTAACCCCACCTAGTTGTGCTACCCCATCCAACTAGTCCTGGTATAACCTTCCCTTGCCATACTACTCTAACCCGAGTATAATGATTCCTGAATTATAAGTTATTTCACAATTAACTTAATTAATTCCTCTTAAATAGTAGCATATAACCATGTCACAAGTTATATAAAGTAAATACATCACACACTGTATTATTACCCATATATAATATTTCCTACCATTATATACGTACCTTTACCACAAAATCCACACATATAACATACGTATATCCATCCCTTAGAGTATACCTTCGCCGGATGATTCCCTCTAAAATGCTACCTCACTAGGTGTACTCACAAAACCTAGTTTCTCCAAGTTAGAATCGCTCACCAACTTAGCCCAAAATATAAACGTAGTGGAGGCGGTCATATTCCTTCCCTGAAAGTGAGATAAATCCCTCACCCATATATACCAGACGCTATGACCTGGGGAAATACTCGTCCTACTCCTTAAGCTAGGGGATTCACGCACATCGCGCAACCTCCCTTGATAGCATTACAGTATAAAAATTGAATAAATATCTAGTCACTGATATTTAACATCACACACAATATATACACACATATATACACTATCACTCCACCGTATATATATAATATAAACTCCGGCTTTACTGTGTACTCAAAATCCCGTACACTGCCTGTAATTTAATATCACGCACAATATATACACGTATATATATACATATACATATATATATATATATATATATATATATATATATTATAAACCCCGTCTTTACCGTGTACTAAAAATCTCGTACACTTCCTGTAATTTCCTGAGTCTGTGGCCCGACTCAACGTAATTAATTTTCTCACTTAATAATTTATCGTCTTCTCGAGTCTATGGTCCGACTCTAATATATTTAACTCATACCTCAATTTATATAATACTTTCCCCGAGTGTATGGTCCGACTCCAATTAAATTAATTTACACACTTTTTAATTTAATACCTTCCCGAGTCTATCACCTGACTCTAATTAAATTAACTAACACACATATTAATTTAATACCTCCCCGAGTCTATCGCCCGACTCGAATTAAATTAATTAACACACATATTAATTTAATACCTCCCCGAGTCTATCGTCCGACTCTAATTAAATTAATTAACACACATATTAATTTAATACCTCATCGAGTCTATCGTCCGACTCTAATTAAATTAATTAACACACGTATTAATTTAATAACTAGCCGAGTCTACACCCCGACTCTAATTAAATTAATTATTACACCCATTAATTTAATACTTACCCGAGTCTACAATCCGAATCTTATTTAATTAATTTACACATTGATTAATCAACACAAATCCGAGTCTGTGGTCCGAATCTAATATAATTAATTCACACATTAATTAATTTATACCAAATCCACGGACACACTTACTTGGCCCGTAACTTTATATTTCCCGAAATGGGTTTTCCATTAAAATTCATCAACTTGTTCTACAAACCAAATTCCACCAATTTATATTCCGGATTTTCATGCAAATCAGATATCTATACTCAGAGATATACAACACAACAATTTCTACTTTGAATCTCATTCAATAGTCCATGAACAGAACCCCCCATTTTTGTACCCATTTATCCCCAAAACGAATTTTGGTTTACACATCACTATGATATGAATTGATTATCATCAATTTAGAAATCACAACAGTTAACCACTTGCCTGGAATTGTTCGTAGTGTATGATCCGTTATTGATGTCCCTTAATTTGGCTCCAATAACCTCCAATTTGCTCTTGATTTGCTTTCCCCCAAATCCCCTCTCAAATCCTAGGTTTAGAGTTATGTTGGCTTCCATTCCTTAATCTCCCAATTATGTTAAAAACCCTTCATCCCGTTTTTAGCCTAATGGGCTTAATTAAAATAGCCCAAATCACCCCGTGTGGGCCGGGTATGCCCAAAAATGCCCCGAGACCCAATTACTACCCCCGGGTACTCTTTTCTGACTATCTCGACCCATCCGGACACAAATGCACACTCAAAATTGGCATCCGAATTAATTTATAAAAATCCTTATCTCACACCCAATTTAGTCTATACCGACTCCCTGCTGGGATAAGTGCATACCCCGTCATTAATACCCGCAATGATGTAATTAAATTATTACTATTCACTTAGTAAATAAATTTCCCTAAACATTAACCATTCACTCCCCGATTAATATTATATATATATATATATATATATATATATATATATATATATATATATATTGCCATAATTAATTCAATTAAAATCACAACACATAAGTAATTTGAAATTCCCGAATTAATTAAATATTAAATGCACAAAAAAATATGGGGTGTTACGTACTCCCTCCTTACAAAGGAATTTCGTCCTCGAAATTAAGATGAGTGTAATCTTCCAAGATTTGTATATTACTCTCTAGTCATGTGCCTCCAAGCCCGCTATATCTATTCCATCCGCTCCTAACCATACGTTACACAAGTATGCATTTAAAATTTGCCAGGGCACCCATACACCCTATACCCGTGATTAATCGAAGAAAATTTGCCTTAATTAACCCGGGTGTCCATACACACTATTCCCGTGCTTTATCGCACGAAAGCTACCCGACTATGCTAGTTGTAACCCGTAATATAACTTCAAACCCGTAGTCATATCACATATATATACACATATATACTGCTCGGGTACCTAACCCATGTATTAATGCCCAAACATCTTCCCACAAAATACTTGTCTCTCAACACAAAAGTATATACTCTTACCCTTATGCTACCAAAGACAACATAAAATACCGCGCCCTTACTATCACTAGTCCTTGTGCAAAATAAACCCTGAGCTATCTCTCTTTGCTCGAAAATAAATCTAACCATCCTGATTCACTTCAGTAAACATCCCCACTTACCGAGATAAAATGTGAGAAAAAAAGCCTCACTATGTGCTATCTCACCATGCAATACAACATATATATCCACATATATATAGGCTATACGCCCTCTCAGGTGATACTTCTTACCAATCATATCCTGGTGCCGTGAATACCAAAACTTACCCCCACTATTCACAATAGTTCAACTCCCATCGCTATCCAGCCGATATTTCGGAAATATTATCAACCCTACTCCCATAATTCTTGAAAGCAGTAACTATTCGCATAATTCAAACCTTCACTCAATGTACACCTCCACTCTCTCGTGAAGAACACCAAGGAACTCCGCTACCCCGCGGAAAGTTTATCCACGTACTATGGATGTTACCGCCAACGCACCCACTAAATTTGACTCACTTGCGAACTCTAGTAAAAATAAGTCTTATATTGTGACATCCTCCTTGTCACTCAAAAATATACCCCATGACCCTAGGGTAAAAATAATTACCTCTATACTCCAGCAGCAACGGCTGGTTCTCGGGTTTCGGAGCAGCTTCTCCCTGCCGAATGCACGCATGACTTGCTTTAGTGGCTGTACATCCAGGACCTCGTCCTGTATTTGACCACTGCCTCGCTTAAGGCAATATATCTTCATGTGTCTCGCTTTCCCCACAAACGAAACACCTTCTAATACATTCACCCTACCCCTGGTCCCTTCCGTGCTGACCTTGCTGAAATTTCTGGCCATCCTGCCGATAGCCTCCAGTTCTAGATCATTTGGCATGATTTCCCTATCAGAAATCCTTCCCCTGATCTCCCCCAGTCTGCTGCTGGGATACTCCACTGGTATTGTTCCCTTCTGCCTTATCCGACTGGCTAATTCCCACTCCCCTCCCGCTTCCTTTCGCGTGGAAGCGATATTCCTAATAGTGCTGGAGTGCTGTGTTAACGACATCAGTATAAGCTACTAATGCGTATTTACCAATTAAATGTTGTCTGATTCTTCAAACTAACCCATCTATAAACCTTGCTTTCTTTCTCCTTTCCTCGCTTACCTCATTCGGTACAAAATTTGCCAACGAGTGAATTCTTCCTCGTAATCGGCCACTGAACGGTCTCCCCGAGTCACCTTTCTAAATTTTTCTCCTCATTTCGGTCTCAACCGCTGGAGGAAAAATGCCTGCGATCGAATCACACCCCAAAATCTTGCAATAGCTAGCGTATCCCTTTTCTCACTGTGGTGATCGACTCCCACCATTGTAGCGCTGCTCCCACTAAAACTAAAAGTGGTTAGCATTTGTTTCTGCACCTTATCGCAATCTCCCATGTGTAGGTGATGCTGGATATCTCTCTTCCTTGACATGCTAGAACTACATCTGAACCCCCTCGCAACTCTGGTGGGTTCCCACTAAAAATAACCTCTCTTTCTTGCTTCCACCCCGACGACCCCGCGTGAGTCTGAACATCCGACGCCACTAACACTTGTGACCGATCCCGTGGAAAGTACCCTGCCATTGTGACCACCATTGCTCCAACTGCCTATGCAACTAATTTAGTTACCTGTGCTGTCGAAATCATCTCTGGCCGTTGCTGTGGTAACTCTTGCTCCTAACGAGCCTCCCTCATCTCATCTCCCCCTACTGCCCTAGCTGCTCTCTCTTTCCTGGGCGTCATCTGGAATGAGAATCGAATTTGTATGAGTTCACCCTCAAATATAAATTTGGCAGAAGAACGCATATGCGCATACGTATGAGAATACAACAATCCTATAATAGGGCTCTATATCAAAGATTGCTAAGCCGAAATGTGAATCCGCACAGATCCTAAGGACACTAGAACCTGATGCTCTGATATCATCTATGACACCTCGCCTAATAAAATACCCGGTGATCAGTCCTATACCAAATTAAAACAGCAATCTCAGTTGGATCATCCTTAGCATCAATGTCGAAAACTTTTTAAGACTTACTAATCACCTAGTATTCAAAAAACAAACTGGTGCCAATTTTAACTTTTTAATTAAACAAAACAGTACATTCGGAAATAAATATAAACCATTCACACAACTGAATAAAACTCAATTGAAATAATTAATTACACAACTTGCCGAATAAACCATCGGCCACCAAAGTGAAATAATCCAATACAATATTCAACATCAAAATAAAACAAATCTGAATACTGAACCGAATGTCTGGGCGACATGCCCTAAATAAAACTGGAACTGATGAGTGATTCCTACTCTAGGAATGAATGAATGATGCGTCTAATCCAAACTCCTGCTAGCATCCACATATGCCGCAGCTCCGTGTCCCCGGAATAGAATATTAATCCTGGCGTCCCAGTGGCTGGACACCTAAAAGGTTTTGAAAATAGTTTTATAGCAAGGGTTAGAACCCAAAATATTTTGAAAATATTTAGCAAGTGAATTAACTGCAGTAATTTAAAATGCATGAATGCGTTTCATATTTAAGTTAGTGTCGCACTCCCTTGTGGACATTCTCACCCCTCCACTATTGTGCACACCTACCGGTTACCTTAGCCCCACCTAGTTGTGCTACCCCATCCAACTAGTCCTGGTATAACTTTCCCTTGCCATACTACTCTAACCCGAGTATAATGATTCCTGAATTATAAGTTATTTCACAATTAACGTAATTAATTCCTCTTAAATAGTAGCATATAACCATGTCATAAGTTATATAAAGTAAATACATCACACATTGTATTATTACCTGTATATAATATTTACTACCATTATATACGTACCTTTACCACAAAATCCACACATATAACATATGTATATCCATCCCTTCGAGTATACCCTCGCCGGATGATTCCCTCTAAAGTGCAACCTCACTAGGTGTACTCACAAAACCTAGTTTCCCCAAGTTAGAATCGCTCACCAACTTAGCCCAAAATATAAACGTAGTGGAGGCGGTCATATTCCTTCCCTGAAAGTGAGATAAATCCCTCACCCATATATACCAGACGCTATAACCTGGGGATATACTCGTCCTACTCCTTAAGCTAGGGGATTCACCCACATCGCGCAACCTCCCTTGATAGCATTACAGTATAAAAATTGAATAAATATCTAGCCACTGATATTTAACATCACACACGATATATTCACACATATATACACTATCACTCCACCGTATATATATAATATAAACCCCGGCTTTACTGTGTACTCAAAATCCCGTACACTGCCTGTAATTTAATATCACGCACAATATATACGAGTATATATATATACTATGACTACACCGTATATATATATATATATTATAAACCCCGGCGTTATCGTGTACTAAAAATCCCGTACACTGCCTGTAATTTCTTGAGTCTGTGACCCGACTCAACGTAATTAATTTTCTCACTGAATAATTTATCGTCTTCCCGAGTCTATGGTCTGACTCCAATTAAATTAATTAACACACTTTTTAATTTAATACCTTCCCGAGTCTATCACCTGACTCTAATTAAATTAACTAACACACATATTAATTTAATACGTCCCCGAGTCTATCTCCCGACTCTAATTAAATTAATTAACACACATATTAATTTAATACCTCCCTGAGTCTATCGTCCGACTCTAATTAAATTAATTAACACACATATTAATTTAATACCTCCCGAGTCTATCGTCCGACTCTAATTAAATTAATTAACACACCTATTAATTTAATAACTACCCGAGTCTACACCCCGACTCTAATTAAATTAATTATTACACCCATTAATTTAATACTTACCCGAGTCTACAATCTGAATCTTATTTAATTAATTTACACATTGATTAATCAACACAAATCCGAGTCTGTGGTCCGACTCTAATATAATTAATTCGCACATTAATTAATTTATACCAAATCCCCGGACACACTTACTTGGCCCCTAACTTAATATTTCCCGAAATGGGTTTTCCATTAAAATTCATCAACTTGTTCTACAATCCAAATTCCACCAATTTATATTCCGGATTTTCATGCAAATCAGATATCTATACTCAGAGATATACAACACAACAATTTCTACTTTGAATCTCATTCAATAGTCCATGAACAAAACCCCCCATTTTTGTACCCATTTATCCCCAAAACGAATTTTGGTTTACACATGACTATGATATGAATTGATTATCATCAATTTAGAAATCACAACAGTTAACCACTTTCTTGGAATTGTTCGTAGTGTCTGATCCGTTATTGATGTCCCATAATTTGACTCCAATAACCTCCAATTTGCTCTTGATTTGCTTTCCCCCAAATCCCCTCTCAAATCCTAGGTTTAGAGTTATGTTGGCTGTCATTCCGTAATCTCCCAATTAGGTTAAAAACCCTTCATCCCATTTTTAGCCGAATGGGCTTAATTAAAATAGCCCAAATCACCCCGTGTGGGTCCGGCTATGCCCAAAAATGCCCCGAGACCCAATTACTACCCCCGGGTACTCTTTTCTGACTATCTCGACCCATTCGGACACAACCACGCACTCAGAATTGGCATCCGAATTAATTTATAAAAATTCTTATCTCACACCCAATTTAGTCTATACCGACTCCGGACTGGGATAAGTGCATACCACGTCATTAATATCTGAAATGACGTAATTAAATTATTACTATTCACTTAGTAAATAAAATTCCCTAAACATTAACCATTCACTCCCCGATTAGTATTATATATATATATATATATATATATTGCCATAATTAATTCAATTAAAATCACAACGCACAAGTAATTTAAAATTCCCGAATTAATTAAATATTAAATGCACAAAAAAATACGGGGTGTTACATACATGAGGACCATAAGGAAACTAAGTAACGTTTCATGAGGATTATAAGAAGAACTTTCAATCCCTGAGTGAAGGTTAGGTCTTTGAGAAAAAGTTGGATAAATTTACCTCCCATTTTCTAAGGCAAGAATTCCTTCTTAATCGTGAAGTGGAGGAAGCAAGGGCCATTGGTAAGGTTTTGCAGGAAGAGAACAACAATTTGAGAGATGAACTTAATACCTTGAAGTCATCCACTGCTATTATTTCTACTATGGATAGGGGTCACTCGTTCTTGGAAGCCAAAAATTCTAGGTTAAATGAGGAATTAGAGGCCTTGAAGAAGTCAAAACCTGCTTCTTCATCTTCCCGAGCTAGAGTCATACCTGGACGAGGTACTACAAAGAAAATTAGGACCTAACAGACCCTTACCAATCAAGCAACATAACTAAAAGACAAAAATCTAGCCATTGATTAGATGTCCCAGAAGCTACAGGCCTTATCTGAGCAACTATCCGCTCAATCTTCTCAGTTACAAGCTAAGGATGGAGTGTTGAAGAAACTGCATCACTAGGTTAACAGATTGACCTTCCAATTCCATAAATAACCAAGGAAAATATGGATGGAAGGGTACAATGAAGCTCCAAGGCATCTTGAGGACAAGCTTCAACTAGCTAAGAATGAGAGCTATAAATGGGGTTGGATGAATTCTTCGATAGTGATGAAGGTGGATAAAAACAACCAACTGTGGGACTGGTATGACCCAGGATTGCTTGATCTTAACAATCCCCCTTTTAAATTAGATGTCAACTGGATTCCTGTCCGAAGTATTTCTCAATGCTTGATTTCAAAGTACTTGGGAGATTATGAGCTTAATGATGAATTAGAGATCGTCTGACCTCCTCACCTTTTTAACTGTCCCAGTAGTAGCAATGCCAGAATGCCTTAAGATTTTAACTTCATTAATTCTCCTTACACTTTAGATGATCCTCCTACTAGAATGGATCATATTTCTAAATCTAAAGGGAAACGTTCTGTAGAATGAAGCTTTGTATTTCGATTTATTAACACAATTATGTAATTAATTTGATTTAAAGAATTGGAAATTTGATCAACTTATCTTTTCTTGAATGTCAATTCTTTCTTTTTCATTAGTTCTATTGATACACTTCGATTAAAATCTAAGTTGAGTATCAATTACCAATGAATGCGGATGTTCTACTTGCCTTCTTAGATTAAAATATAAATTTAAAGCTAGTTAGACGGGTACATAGGTTCTACTAGCATACTTAGATTAAAATCTAAATTTAAAGCTAGTTACCCATGTGTCTCCAAATGTTTTACTAATGCACCCAAGTGTTAGGTTTTTGCATTAAATACTAGTGGTGTGACCAGGCGTATGTGGAATATGTGCTTACATTCCTCTTAAGGAATCTTTGCAACGTTATTCCTTCACTTTTCCTAGTAGGATAAAGATCTTATTTTATCCTTATGTTTGTGGACCAAGTTTCTTGAGGACTTATCATCCTATTGACTTGGACTTATGTACCAACGATCAAGTTTGTGGTTTTCTGAGAAACTTATTGCTTGTGATGAACAACTCTCTTATCTTCTTATGGTCTCTCGAGCATCTTTTAGGAAAAGATTTTCTTAAACCGAGCAACAATTTCATCAATTTGAAGTTTTATAGTATTGCATAGCACTAGTAAAAAATTAACGACAAAAATTGAAAGAACGGATTATTTTATTCATACTGAAATTTGATTTCAAACTGATTATAACTGATAACATAATTGGTAATATTTTCTGAGATGTTCGGCATGCCATGGGTTTCTAAATTCTTCACCTTCCATGGTTTTAATTCGATAAGTTCTAGGTTCGATGACTACTGAAATACGATGTGGCCCATGCCAATTGTCCTCTAGCTTGTTATTTTTTTTGCAGCACTTTTTTCAGCACATAATCTCCTTCCTTCAAGTTGGTCGGTTTCATCCTTTTATTGTAAAAATGGGTTATTCTCTGTTGGTGGGCTATATTTCTCAGGGCAGCATCTTCTCTTACTTCTTCCAGCATATTTAGATCCAGCCTTCTCATTAGGTCACTTACGGGAGAATTAAAATTTAAAACTCTATGGGATGGTAAACCCAGCTCAGCAGGTATGACGGCTTCAGTCCCAAATGCTAACATATATGGGGATTCTCTAGTCGCTATTATCATGGTTGTTCGATATGCCCCCAAGAAAGGATGTAGCTCATTTACCCAATTTCCCTTGGCATTATTAAGCCTTTTCTTCAACTCGTTAAGCAAAGTTATGTTCGTAACTTCAGTTTGTCCATTACTCTAAGGATGTCCTAGAGCTGAATGCAATTTTTAACTATTGGACTAAGCACAGTAAGTTGCGAATTCATCATTGTCAAATTGTGTTCCACGGTCGATAATGAAAGCATAGGGCAACCCATACCTATAGATGATGCTTTTCCATATGATCTGATAGACCTTTTCATAAGGCATGTCAATTAAGGGCCATGCCTCAACCCATTTTGTAAAATAATCCATTGCAACAACTAAGTACCTAAATCTTCCTCGAGTGGTCGACAATGGTCCGACCAAGTCTATACCCCACATGGAAAATGGCCATGGTGAAGTGATTAGAGTGAGAGCTGCCTGTGGAGTTTTTTGAATGGTGGAGAATCTTTGACATTTGTCACACTTCTTGGCAAAATTTGCATAGTCTTCTCGTATAGTTAGCCAGTAATATCCTTGAGCACTGATTCTTTATATAAGTGTTCTCCCTAGAACATGAGCTCCACATAATACTTCATGCACCTCCTGAATTAGGTCTTGGACATCTGATGGATGCACACAACGTTGTAAATTGATTGTTAGTCCTCTCCTGTATAAAACACCTTTATCTAGTACATACCGAGTTGCTTTATACTTCAACTTCTTTGCTTCCACCATATCTATTGGTAGAGTTCCCTCTCCAATATATGATCTGATAGGGTCATCCATCCATGATGTCCCCATGTCTATGGCAATCAAATTGATCATCATATCTTCATATGTGCTTCTATTGACCAAAATCTCAATGCTGATAGTTCGGCGGAGTTCAATCCTAGTAGTTGAGGCTAGCCAAGCAAGGGCATCATCTCGGGCATTTTCCATCCTTAGGATTCTATTCATCCTAATAGAAGGAAATTTTGTAATTATTTCCTTTGCCTTGGATAAATACTTGGTTATTAATCTCCTTTAGCTCCATATAAACCCAATACTTGGTTCACCATTAACTGAGAGTCACTATGAGCCACAACTTGCTTGGCACTCAATGATTGGGCTAAACTTAAGCCCACAATAAGGGCTTCCTACTCTGCTTCATTGTTTGAAGCCTGGAATTGAAAACGCAAGGAAGACTCAATAACAATACCATCAGGAGTGTTAAGTATTATACCTGCTCCGCTATCGATTGCATAAGATGACCCATCCACATATAAATTCCGTATTGGGGTGTTATTATCAAACACTTGGTCTATTAAATTCCCATAGTAGAATATTTTTCCTCTTACTTCTTCATACTTCCTGGTCATCTCCTGTATTTTGGAAGAGGAATCTGGTAAGTCGGTAACTACTTCTTTTGAAGAAGGTTCTTTGGGAGCTTTCTTATTAACATCACTTCCTCCTAATTCTTGTTCGGCCAGTTCACTTTGTTGCCCGGGGATCTCATAGTAAGTGAACTCCGCTATGAAATCTGGCACTACTTGGCCTTTCCAAGAAGATCATGGTTCATATATGATATCATACTCCCCTAATTCCACATTTCTCCAGTTTATGCAAAGCATGCCTTAGAGTCATATCAGTGTAAACTATGATTGTATGGGCTTGGAAATAAGGTTTCATATGTCTGGATGCTTCAATCAGTGATAATGCCAATTTCTCCAATTGAGGGTACCTGATTTCTTCTCCTAAAAAATCCTTATCGATATAGTATATGAGTTTTTGAACTCAATTCTCTTCTCAGATCAATGTAAAAGTTACAGCTGATTCAGAAATAGCTAAGTTCAAGTACAATTTTTCACCCGTGATTGGTCGGGAGAGCAATGGAGGTGACCCCAAATACTTTTTCAATTCCATAAAATATTTTTCAAATTCTTCACATTATTCGTTCCATTCAAAACTCTTACTGAGTACCTTGAAGAACGGTAGGCACCTATCTCTATCTCAGGACATAAAATTGTTCAGTGCTGCTACTCGTCTAGTCAGCCTTTGCACCTCTTTCTTGAAAGTTAGGGATTGCATTTCAATTAATGCCTTAATCTTATCTGGATTGGTTTCAATTCCCCTTTGATTTACTATGTACCCGAGGAACATTCCTTTTTGTACTCCAAAAATACACTCGGTCGGATTTAACCTCATCTGGTGCTTTTCAAGTTGATCAAAAGTCTGGCTGAGGTTGGCAATGTGATCAGATGCTTTTTTTTCTCCTTATAAGCATATCATCCACATAGACTTCCATATTGTTGCCTATTTTCCCCTAGAACACCTTATTCATCAGCCTTAGATATGTAGCACCTGCATTTTTTAAACCAAAAGGCATAATATTATAATAGTATGTTCCTCGAGGAGTGATGAAAGAAGTGCTTTCCTTGTCTTCAGGCTTCATTTTTATCCGGTTATAACTAGAATAAGCATCCATAAAACTGAGTAGCTCATGACCTGATGTAGCATCCTCGAGTTGATCTATTTGGGGTAAAGGAAAGTGATCCTTTGGGCATGCTTTATTTAAATATGTGAAATCTACACACATTCTCCACTATTTGTTTTTCCTTTTGAACATAACTACATTGTCCAACCAATCTGGATATTTCACTTCATTAATAAAAGATGCCTTCTGAATCTTTTTGACTTCTTTTGGTATGGCTTGGTTCTTCTCAGGGCTGAACACTCTCCGTCTTTGGTTTACTGGTTTAACTTCTCTGTTTACATTGAGATTATGGGAAAGGAAATTGGGATTTATCCTAGGAATATCTTCCTGACTCCAGGAAAACACATGATTTCTCTGTCTAAGGAAGCTTACCAGTTCTTGTTTAAGAATAGGATCCAACATTGTCCCTATCTGTGTGATACGCTTTGGTTTGTCATCGTCTAACATAATGATTTTAGTTGCTTCCATAATCTATATTTTACTAGCTCTGTTTCCTCCCTTGGGTCTAAGGTTTCAACCTCATATTCTTCATCAAGCTTAGAAGTATCCACTTAGTAGGTAGTGGTTTCCTTATTTATTTTTTCCAAGTCTTCTGGCTCGATATACGAGTAGTAACATTCCCGAGATACTTTTTGATCACGTTTTATAATTCCCACATCAAAGTTAATAGGGAATTTTAAAAACTGCTGGACAGTGGATGATACTGCCTCAAACTTCTTTAGCCCTACTCTTCCCATGATTATATTGTAAGCTGAATGAACGTTTTTATCCATTACAAAGAAATGGATCTTCTCTGTTCGGCTAGCTGTCCATGTGATGATCATTACCTCCATCTTAATGGTTCCTATAGGAAAGACTTTCTCACCTGTAAATCCTATTAGTGGTCACTGATAGGTCTCTAATTGCCTGAGTTTAAAGTTTAAGTTGCCAAAACAAAGATAAAACTTGATATCCATCGAGCTTCTATTATCTACTTGTACTCTAGAGATAATGATTTCTTACTTTCTGAGTTTGATTACTAGTGGGTTGTCATGAGGAAACAGTACCCCTGAGAGATCATTTTTAGAGAAACCAATCACCAGTTTGTCTTTGTTAACCTTCCTCGGTCAATCTACCTCGATAAGGTTGATCATTTGTATGTACGAGCAAGATTGTGCCTCATTGAGGTAACCTTTTTTTTCTATATGATCTCCTCCTCCTGTATCTCCACCTGTAGTCATTTGGAATTGAAAAGAACCAAAATTGATACAGAATACCTCGTGGTCCAGTTGCCGAGGTTTTTTAGGGAGATTGGGATCATCATCCTAGTCATCTTCACGAGTTCTTTTCTTCTCCTCTCTGGGCTTGCAAGTGGATTTTGATCTACGCCGAATTCCTTCATTGTTCTGATGATTAACATACTGATTCATATTTCCTCATCGGATGAGAGTTTCAATCTGATTTTGAAGAGCTATGCAACGCTCGGTCATGTGATCGTGATCCCTGTGGAATTCGCAGTACTTAGTCTTATCCCTCTTGGTCGAGGAACTTCTCAACTTATTAAGCCAGCGCACATCTTTATTATGCTTGGTTTCTTCCAAAATATGGTGAATTCCCATGGTTAACGGATTATAATCGTTGTATATATTGAGTTGCTCCAAACTTCTTTTTGTTTTGATTCTCTGTGTTCTTTGGGGTCTTTATGATCTTTCTTATCATTTTTGCCATCAATTTTTGTGCCCGAGCTACGCTTGGCTGCCATTGCTTCCTCAATATTCATGATCTTTGCTTCTTTAGCCATTAATTCTTCCATTATCTTCGAAGGGTCTTTGGTAAGAGTATAATACAATTTGTTTGGGAGCATTCCACTCATTTGGGCGGTTATTGCAGTCTTTTCCTCATAATCCACAACTTCTAGTTTATCGTTATTAAAATGAGTGATGTAATTTATGGTGCTCTCTCCTTCTTTATATCTCACACTAAGCAAGTGTTCCACCCTTTTCATAGGCTTTTCTCCAAAGAAAAAGTTGCTAATGAATAGCTCAGCCAGTTGATTGAAGCTAGAAATTTTGCTCCGAAGAAGACTATTATACCAGATTTGGGTAGATCTAGTAATGGTTTAAGAAAATGCTCTAGACCTCATTTTATCGGGGATGGAATAAATGTCAGTAGCCGCTTGATATTGTTCTACGTGGAGAACTGGGTCAGTTTTTCCACCATATGTAGGTGTTACTACCGGAGCCTTGAACTTTGATGGAGTAGGGAAATCCATAATTGCATGCACAAACGAACACCCTTTTACAAAGCTTCTTCGCAGTGGGTTTTTGTCCTTAGCCATTTCTCCTAATATGTCTTCCAATCTCTATATTGAGCCTTTCTATGTATCATTGACATCACTGAATTTATGCATTGCAACCTTGTTATTTATTGAGTTTTTTCCTGAAGCTGTTGCGTGATCCGAGCAGCAGATCGTCGGGAATTTGATCTAGACTGAGTTGTGCCTCCCCTTTGATCAGATGGTCATCGGGTGTTCCTGAAAATTGCCCTTAAAACATTTTTGTTCCACCTGGGTCCCAAATGATCGAAAGGAGAAGCACGACTTAATCTCTTTAATTCACTTGGCATCTCTAGAGAAAAAGATTTAGTGTGGAAAGATTTTGATGTCCTGAGCAATGAATTTAACCTTGGATGGCAGGTGTCACACCCTAAAACCCAATTCCATTATAATCATTTCATTTATTTTATAATTAAATCATAATCTTCAGTCCATTTGAAATGTAATTAATTTATCAATTTTTTTTTCATATGTAATGTACATAATGAACAAAATACTATTATTTTTTGACATAACACAATCAACATCAGAGTCATGATTAGGCGGACATAAAATACTACGAGTATCTATGATTAAATATTACAATCATCAACTCAACCCATGCTCACTCAATATATACAATGTGAGTGTAGTAAAATTTTTAGTGTGACAATGACAAAATCCCAATACTCAAAACCCAACTCTTTCTAACAGTGCAACTCTCAAAATTTCTAATCATATGGTATCCTAGCTAGCAGCATACAAACCTGAAAATGTTAAATTATAAACTGTAAGCATTAAGCTTAGTGAGGAACTCTTTCCCTGTAATGACATATCAGTTCTATATATCAAATTATTGGATATAAAATCCAAACAATCATTCCCGTTGTCAATAACAAATCCTGGATCATAAGACCCAAGTAATTCTGCCCATTGGCAATAGTAATTCTTCCCATTGGCGATAATAAGTCTGTCCATTGATAATAATAAGTCTGGCCAATGGAAATAATAAGTCTGCTGATTGGCAATAATATGTCTGCTCATTGGCAATATTCATCTCATCATATCTTTCATATATCTGTATATATGAAACAGTCATAAGTACACTCACCTTGGTAATTTAATAGGCTTTCCCTTTTCCTTTGTCTCGCACTTGTTCAACAAGTTCTTCTTATCTTCCTATCATTCTTACAATATTAACATCATAATAATATCAATAATCCAAAGAGTAACTTAAACGTAACCCAATTCATAAGCATTACATGATTCCATTCATATCACTTATAATCGATGAAGTTCCATATAAATTCATGTCAAGATAGTTAGCATATCCAAATCATATACTAAACATGCTACATTTTTAATAGGTAATCCAATTATTATAATATTAGGTTTCCAATACAACAAACGAAACATCATTTGAAGGTTCCTAGAGAAAATTATGCCCATTTCTTCATTACATAACAAATCTGCCCTATAGGCTCATCCATCGTTCAGTCAACTTCCAAGAATTTTCATAATTTCTATACATCATAAATTTCTATGATATTCCACCCAATCTCAATAAACATATTGAATAATACTAAATTAAAGTTTCATAATTTTTAGAGTTCATTTTCTATGTTAGGTAAAACATCGAAAACATGGTATGCGTACTTACACATTTGGGGAAAATTTTATACCCAAATTTCCAGCTATCACCCAAGATTTCTTTCTTGGTATTATTACATAATATTAGTATATGTTATACATATACGAGTCCATTTTCATCTCCAATTGTAATTACTCAATTCTAGTAAGTATATAAAAAGATATAGCAGTTTGATTACACAAGGTTCCTAACCAAAGCAATTTTAAGGATTTACACGTTCAATTTTTGCATAAACTTGCATCTATTCATACATATAAACCAAGGCATGGACGTTTAATAAACAATAAATGATTTATATCATTTTAATCATTAATACAAGAAAATTAACCAGATTTGTAGTTAGAATTACCTCAGGGACTTTTATGTCATTTCCTCTGAATTTTCCTCCAACTTTTCCTCGCCTTTCTCTTCCCGAACTTCTCGCTCCTTAGGCTAAAACTCTCCCATGGGTGAAATATGATGAAGGAGTAACTTATTTCAAGTCTTTAAAGTTGGAAAAAAACCACCTCCTTCTTTAAGCAATCAAAATCCACCATTTGTTATACTAATAAGATGACATATCATTTAACAAATGGACAAATTTGCCCATGCTTCGTAATTCTAGCATAACTTCTTACTCGAACCTACGTTTAACACACCATTTTATGTGTTACAAACCTAACTCATATAACTACAACTATGTAGTTTTTACCCTAAGTTAGTTGTTATTTTATAAGGGTCAAAACTAGTCTCCAACCTGAATATTCCTACCGAAACTTCAAATTTTTTTATTTGTAACTAATTCTATATTTCATGCTTTCTGAAGGTAGGATTAGACTAAACATAATAACTTAATCATATATATTAATAACACATTACTCGTATCACATAATCTAGTTATGATTTAAGCATAATTAATCATAATTATTTTCAGATTTTCACAGTTCTCCCCCGTTAGGAAATTTCATCATTGAAATTGACATACCTTGGTTGTCCGAATCAAACAAATACGAATAATGCATCTTCATGCTATCCTGACTCTCCCATGTATCTTCTTCCATGGTATGCCTTCTCCACACAACTTTCATAATTAGGATCAGGTTGGATCTCAATATGTGTTACTTCATATCCACGATATCAAGTGGTTCTTCCACATAACTCAAGTCTTCCTTTAACTCAATAGGTTGTTCCACAAACACATGTGAAAGATACACTACATACTTTATTAACATAGAAACATAGAAAACATCATGTAATCAGGATAACTCTGGGGGTAATGCTAACTTGTAGGCAACCACCCCGACTTTTTAAGAATTTTATAGGGTTCAATGTAGCGTGGACTTAACTTTCCTTTCTTTCGAAACCTCATAAATCCTTTCCACGGTGATGTACAAAGAAACACAAAATCCTCTTTCTAGAATTCAAAATTCTTTCTCCGTTTATTCGCATAACTTTTCTGTCTTCTTTGAGCTGTTCTCATTCTATCTTTAATAATCTTTACCTTTTCAGTGGTGACTTCAATCAACTCTAGACCCTCTATCTTCCTTTCACCAACTTCAGCCCAACATATTGGTGTCCAACACCATCTACCGTATAATGCTTCATATGGATCCATACCAATAGTAGACTGGAAACTATCAAAGGCAAATATTCATCCCAATTGCCTTTGAAGTCAAACACACAAGATCTAAGCATATCTTCCAAAAAATTTATTGTCCTCTGAGAATGCCCATCTGTCTGAGGATGAAAAGATATACTAAACTTTAAGTTAGTACCCATAGCATACTGCAAACTATCCCAAAACCTAGATGTAAAGGTAGGGTCCCTGTCTATAATAGTATACACAGGCGATCCATGCAATCGAATAATCTCATTAACATACAATCTAGCATACCTATCAACTGTATACGTAGGCACACATAATCTCTGTTTATACAATAAAGTTCCATCATTAATAATACAAAAATCTTTAGACTTATTATCTCGAACATCTTGCCATTTCTTTTTAAGAAAAGGATCTTGAGTTTGCAAATCACGAATATGAGTAGCTAACAATGGCTTCACGCTTACATGAGCAAATAATCTATCCCCGTTTGCTAGCTGCAATTCCACTCCCTTCAATCTCAAGTTCATAATTTGAGCAACTCTAGCACATCGAATACAAGATAACTTTCCCGAAGCCTTTCTACTTAAGGTATATGCAACTACATTTGCCTTCCCTAGATGGTAGTGAATTGTACAATCATAATCTTTAATTAACTCCATTCACCGCCTGTGCCTCAAATTTAACTCCTTCTGAGTAAATAGATACTTAAGACTCTGATGGTCAGTAAAAATTTCACATACATCACCATATAAATAATAATGCCATAATTTCAAAACAAACATAATAGTAGCAAGATCTAAATCATGTGTAGGATAATTACGTTCATATGTACGCAACTGCCTCAAAGCATAATCAATAACCTTACCATGCTGCATAAAAATACAACCCAACCCTTGATGTGAAGCATCGATATAAATAATAAAACCATGTCCACCATGTGGAACAGTAAGAACATGTGCAGTTACCAATCTCTTTTTCAATTCTTCAAAACTATTTTCATAATCAGAATTCCATTCAAACTTCACATCCTTTTGGGTTAATTTAGTCATTGGTAAGGCAATCAAAGAAAATCCCTTTATAAACCTTCTATAATACCCATCCAAACCCAAAAAACTCCTCACCTCAGTCACATTATTGAGACTCTCCTATTTTACAACAACATGTACCATTTGGGATCAACTCATATACCATCTCCAGAAATAACATGGCTTAAAAATGCAACTTGTGATAGCCATAATTCACATTTGCTAAACTTAGCATGCAACTGCTTATCTTTCAACACATTCAAAATAGTACTGAGATGCTTTTCATGTTCAACCATATCACGTGAGTAGATTAGAATATTATTAGTAAAAACTATCACAAATGAATCAACAAAAGGATTCAGTACCCGGTTCATAAGATCCATAAATACAGCTGGAGCATTAGTCACCCCAAAAGGAATCACCAGAAATTCAAAATTACCATACCGAGTGCGAAAAACAGTTTTAGAAATATCACTCTCTTTCACCCTCAACTGATGATAACCTGATCGTAAGTCTATTTTTGAAAACACTTTAGCACCCTGTAACTGATCAAGCAAATCATATATACGAGGTGAAGGATATTTGTTCTTAACTGTAGTTTTATTAAGTTGCCTATAATCAATACACAAACGCATAGTACCATATTTCTTTTTTATAAATAAAATTGGTGCACCCCATGGAGATACACTAGGATATATGAAACCCCTATCAAGTAAATCATGTAACTGAATCTTGAGTTCTTTCAATTCAATAGGTTCCATTCTATACGGTGCCATAGAAATAGGGGTTGTCCCTGGTTCCAATTCAATACTAAACTCAACTTATCTCTCTGGAGGTAACCTAGGAAACACTTTTGGAAAATCCAGTACAATAGGAACATCGACTAATTGCAAAGCCCCCTTCTTAGTGTCAAGAACGTATGCAATAAAGCCCTCACAACCCTCGTTTAACAATTTCCTTGTCTAAATAGCAGAAATAATGCAACCAGGAACAATTTTCCTTTTCCCCTATAAATTTAAATTCAGGCTCACCAAGCATTTTAAAAACAACTTCTTTACGAAAAAAAAATCATGGAAGCATGGTATTTGGATAACCAATCCATTGCCAAAATTATGTCAAAATCAGATATACCCAATGGAAGAAAGTCTATAACTATATTGCTAACCCCCACAGTAAAAACACGATCATGAAAAACATATTCAGCTACGATCATATCCCCCATAGGCATGGAAATACCCAAACCCACATCTAAACGAGTACATGGTATATTCAGATATATAGCAAATGCATATGACACAAAAGAATGTGTGGAACCGAGATCAATCAAAATATAAGCAATTCTATTAGTAACAGAAAGTGTACCTGCCACCACATCCAGAGTAACATGAGCCTCTTTCATCGTAAAGACTCGTCCACCTGGAATGGAACCACTAGCTTGTCCTCTGCCCACACTTTTCACTCCATCGCCTGGAGATAACATTCTGCTTGCTACTTCACTAGGTGTTGCTGGAGTCTCTGCCAACTGTGAAGAATTCTTCTTAACATGCCCAACTTGATGACAATAGTAGCATTCCATTCCATTAAGCGTAGGACACTCAGATTAATAATTCCCTTCCTCTTTACAAAAGAATCACGTAACAACTCTCATTAGGGTCTCACCCCTTTTTGGCTTTCTAACTGAACCCGAAGATCCTCCACCCCTGGTATTTCTACTAAATCTCCCTTCACCTCTTTCTCAATTCAGGCCATAGTCTTTGATTCCAGATATCTTGTATGTTGTCATGCCATTAATGCCATATTCCTTTCCTGTTGTTATGCCATCCTCAACATTTCTTATGCAATTATCTGCATCTGTGTAGGTTGCTCATGCTCTTTGTCCCTTCTTACAACACTCTGCTCTATTTTGGTATCCTCTGTATGAGAAGCTACACCCTCTTCTCTATGTTGTTCATTCCCAGGTTCTATATGTAATTATGAGTAATACAACAGAATTCTAACAAGCAACATAAATAGTATATAATACTAAATTATTGGTTAGTACATAAAAAATTCACAGTTATCAAATCAACTTAATAACTGCCATCTAACCGCCTCACACGTCCAAAATTAATAACCTACACGCTCCGATACCACTAATTGTCACACCCCAAAACCCTATTCCATTCTAATCATTTAGTTTATATTATAGTTAAATCACAATCTTCAGTCCATTTGAAATGTAATTCATTTATTAATATTTTCATGTGTAACACATAATGAACAAAATACTATTATTTTTGCCATAACACAATAAACATCAGAGTCATGATTAAGAAGACATACAATACTACGAGTATGTATGATAAATATTACAATCATCAACTCAACCCATGCTAACTCAATATATACATTGTGAGTGTAGTAAAATCTTTAGTGTGACAATGACAAAATCCCAATACTTAAACCCCAACTCTTTCTAACGGTGCAACTCTCAAAATTTCTAATCATATGGTATCCTAGAGGGTAGCATACAAACCTAAAAATGTTAAATAATAAACTGTAAGCATTAAGCATAGTGAGGCACTCTTTCCCTATAATGACATATCAATTTTATATATCAAATTTATGGATATAAAATCCAAATAATCCTGCCCGTTGGCAATAACAAATCCTAGATCATAAGACCCAAGTAATTATGCCCATTGGAAGTAATAAGTCTACCCATTGGCAATAATATGTCTTCTGATTGGCGATAATAAGTCTGCCTATTGACAATAATATGTCTACTCATTGGCAATAATAAGTCTGCCCATTGGAAAAAATATGTCTGCCCATTGGCAATATGCATATCATATTATCATTCATATATCTATATATATATGAAACAATCACAAGTACACCCACCTTGGTTATTTAACAGGCTTTACCTTTTCCTTTGTCTCGCACTTGTTCAACCAGTTCTTCTTTCATTCCTATCATTCTTACAATATTAGGAACACCATAAGAATATCAACAATCCAAAGAGTAACTTAAACATAACTCAATTCATAAGCATTATATGATTCCATTCACATCACTTATCATCGATGAAGTTCCATCTAAACTCATGTCAAGATAGTTAATATATACAAATCATATACTAAAAATGCTTTCATTTATTATTGGTAATCCAATTATTATAATATTGGGTTTCCAATACAACAGACGAAACATCATTTGAAGGTTCCTAGCACAAATTATGCCTATTTCTTCATTACATAGAAAATCTACCCTATAGGCTCATCCATCGTTCAGTCAAATTCCAGGAATTTTCACAATTTCTCTACATCATAAATTTCTATGATATTACACCCAATGGCCAATCTCAATAAACATATTTAGTAATACGAAATTAAAGTTTCACAATTTTTAGAGTTCATTTGCTATGCCAGGTAAAATGTCGAACACATGGTATGCGTACTTACACTTTTAGGGCAGATTTTATACCCAAACTTCCAATAATCACCCAAGATTTATTTCTTAGTATTTTTACGTAATATTAGTATATGTTATGCACATATGAGTCTATTTTTGTCTCCAATTGGAATTAATCAATTCCAATAAGTATAGAAAAAGATATAGCAGTTTGATTACACAAGGTTCCTAACCGAAGCAATTTTAAGGGTTTACACGTTCAATTTTTGCGTAAACTTGCATCTATTCATACATATAAACCAAGGCATGGAAGTTTAATAAAAAATCAATGATTTATATCATTTTAATCATTAATACAAGAAAAATAACCAGATTTGTGGTTAGAATTACCTCAGGGACTTTAATGTAATTTCCTATGAATTTTCCTCCAACGTTTCCTCACCTTTCTCTTCCCAAACTTCACGGTTCTCTCTCCTTAGGCTAAAACTCTCCCATGGATGAAATATGATGAAGGAGGATATTATTTAGAGTCTTTAAAGTTGTCCAAACCCCACCTCCTTCTTTAACCAATCAAAATCCACCATTTGTTATATTAATAAGACGAAATATCATTTAACGAATGGACAAATTTGCCCTTGCTTCGAAATTCTAGCATAACTTCTTGATCGGACCTCTGTTTAACACAACGATTATTGTGTTACAAACATAAGTCATATATATACAACTATTTTTTTTTTACCTTAAGTCCATTATTATTTTATAAGGGTCAAAACTAGTCTTTAACCTGAATATTCCTACCAAAACTTCAAAATTTTGTATTTGTAACTAATTCGATATTTCATGCTTTCTGAAGGCATGATTAGACTAAACATAATAACTTAACACCATATATATATTAATAAAACATGACTGGTATCACATAAGATAATCATGATTTAAGCATAATTAATCATAATTATATTCAGATTGTCACAGTAGGAGACATCTCTTATCATCATTGATTAGCTGCACCGACGACCTCTTGGTGGGGGTGGTGGCATATTTTGCTGAGCAGATAGATAAGGTGCCCTGACTTGAAGAGTTTGTGCAAGTTGTATGATAGTATCTTTCATAGCCTCTTGCGATATTGGCCAGAATTCCAGTTAAATCGTTTGCAGATGGAGGAGCAGAAGGGACAGTCGGAATACCCTCGTTCCTAAGACTTGATTCATGAATATCAGTCATTTAGATGATTGAATGAGTGAGATCGATTAGAAATATCCTTCCCACAGACGAAGCCAATCTTTTGATTCTAAAAACTAGACTAGGCTAATTATTTGATCATAGATTGTAAGGACATTTTATCCATTATCTATGTGTGTGTCATAAGCCGTTACATCATTGAAGAAAATCAAGATCACATCATCATCAATGGATCCAAATATCAAAATATTCAAGGAATCAGTTTTCTGGTCAGTCGGACCGGTCCACCTGTTTTATAAAGGAACCGGTCCGCCCCGGACCGATCCGCCCATTTAGAAAAAGAATCGATCCGCCTCCGGATGGATCCGCCTCAAGACGGACCGATTTGGTTTGTACCAATATACCCCGGACCGAATGAAAATCTAAGAAGGCCCTTTGAAAAATCAATCGATCCGAGGTTGGACCGGTCTGCCTCCAAAATGGATCGATCCGCCTGGGATAAAATCGTGCAGATCGTGTTCAGATATTTTTGTCCCAGTTTTTATTTTATAAACCCACTTCGGGGATTTGTTTAGTAAGACTTTCATAGACGATATTCAGAGTCCAAAAACTCTAAGTCTTCACCTTTGTGAGTCTTAAGACTCATGTTTCGATTCACACAACTTTCCAAACCTTTGTGAATCTGTTTGCAACCCAAGAACACAATCGTGTGTCTGTTCATACCCTTATGGAGAAGACCGTTATTCTTCTTCATTGCTGCCCTCCTGGAAAGGGAAAGTTCCAGCCGCCGACTACAGATTCGACGCCTGCGGGTAATTCTGTGTCACTGTATTTTCATTGTAATCCGAGAAATTGTATGTTACAATATTATAGTGAAAATAAAGGTTTTGGCCCTTTGGGCGATTTTTCTTCATATATGTGTGCTTGAATGCTCTTGCATGTTTCATCATCTTATTCAATCACATATACTTGCACGTTTAGGACTTGACTAATAAAACTGAGTTTCATTAAATATTATCTCTATTTGGATGCACGCGCACTCTTTCAAATTGGTATCAGAGCCAATTACACATTTTTACCGTGTAATTTTCTGCAAAATTTTTCTAAGATATCAATTTTCTAAAAAAATTGATTTTTGAAAACGAGTGTGTTCATAATAGAGAAATTAAATAATAAAATGCCAGTTTTTGACGGGACAAACTATGCATATTGGAAAGGCCACATGAGATCTGCATTAAAAGCCATTGATGAACGTTTCTGGATTTTGGTTGAAAGAGGGTGGATACCTCCCTCCGTCACTGTTGAAAATGTGACCAATTTAAAACCTGTCACCTCTTGGACTGAAGAAGAATTTAAATGGTCATCTTTTAATTCTAAGGGTCTAAGTGCTATTTCTAGGTCTGTTACACCTGATGAGTTCAAACGCATAATGACGTGCATCATGTCAAAAGAGGCATGGGATGTTTTGCAACTTACCCATGAAGGTACGAATGATGTGAAAGAGTATAAAATACAAAATTTAACAACTCAATTTGAGACCATCACCATGCATGAAAATGAATGTTTTAATGATTTTTATGCTAGGCTTTCTGACATTGTTAATACTAGTTTTAACCTTTGTGAACATATTCCTAATGCTAGAGTTGTTAAAAAGATTCTTCGTTCTCTGCCTAAGCATTTTATCCCTAAAGTCACTGTGCTAAATTCTATGGGTAATTTAAATACGCTAAAATTGGAGGAACTTGTAGGAGACTTTCAAACATATGAAATTGATATGTTTCCTAAACTACTAAGGCTAAAGATAAGGGAATTTCACTTAATGCCCAAGAGAGAAAGAGTGAGGGGTCGGTAAGAAAGAGGGGAGAGTCATCTAGAAAAAGAGAGACAGATACGTCAGATTCTGAGTGTGATTTTGACTTAGATGATTTGGCCCTTTTTGCTAAAAATTTCAAGAGAATTCTCAAATTTAAGAAAAATCGTAATTTTAAAGATAAAAAGAAGTTTGAGAAAAATAAGTCTGAAAAGAAAAATGAAAAAGTTTTTAAAGATCCTCCCAAGGAAGAAAGTGAGAGATACTTTGAGTGCGACGGTAGGGGTCATAGATCCTTTAAGTGTGCCACACGTCTGAACAGAGAGAAGGGCAAACATGTCCTTAACGCTACCCTTAGCGACGATAGTGAGGTCGAGTCAGTGGATTCTGGAGACGAGTCACCGCATGAGTGTAACTTCACCGCATTCATGGCTAGTCATGTGAGTACTTATAGTACTCCTCATGACGATGAGGATGCTGCATCACAGGGACACCACCACAGTGAGATCGATGCGAGTGAGGGGGAGGATGCCACAAGTGAGAGCGAGAGTGATATTCAACATGCCTACGCTGAGTTATATTCTGAGTCATTTAAAACTAAAAAGCATAACAAAGCGTTAGTTCTTAAGATCACCGGTTTAGAGGAAGACTTAAGAAAAGTGAGAGAAAGAGAGTCCTCTACCTACACCACCTTAAGAGAGAGAGAGTTGTTTTGAGAAAGAGAGAGGGGACTTGACTAAACAAGTGGCTAGTCTTATGAGTGAGCTCCATTCCTCCATGGAGACTCAGAAGAAACCTGAAGCCCTTATGGCCCATCTTACTCATGATCTTGATAGAGCACGGGAAGTCAAGGTACAAATCGAGGATAGATCTGGGACGTTGGAAAAGATGCTCCTCGGCCCCGCTTTAGGTTTTGGTGATCGGCATGGAATTGGTTATGATGGTGCCTCCACGTCCCAAATTTCACCTGGACCAGTTCCTGAGTTTACTACTACTCCTTATGGTCATCTCCAAAATCCACAAAGGAGAGTTCGACTAAGAAAAGAAAACCCAGGTCCGCCTCAGGTTGTGTTCTTTTGTACATATTGCAAAAGAAAAGGCCACCTGAGGGAGTTTTGCTATAGTTTGGGTCGGACACGACGTATTTCTAATCCACCACGTCATACTGATGAGTTTGCCAGTCTAAGAGAGCATGTTGAGTTTTTATCCGCCACATCACAGAGTTTGATGGAGAATTCCAACGTATGTCTTCGCCATCAGTGAATGCTTCTCACATTCCGGCTAAAACCAACAACAACAAGGGTAAACAAAAGGTTACCACTTCTTGGGTGTCTAATAAAGATAAGAAAGCCCTTGTTGTTCATGTTGCTCTCAAAGGACATAATACCTCACAGTGGTATTTTGATAGTGGGTGCTCCAGACACATGACAGGAGATGTCTCTTTTTTTACCTACCTAGAGGAATATGAGGAAGGTAGAGTCACCTTTGGAGATGGGAGCCAGTCTAGCATTGTAGGATGAGGTACAGTAGAGTTACCAGGATTTCCTAAGCTAGAAAATGTTTGGTACGTCAAAGGTTTGAAAGCAAACCTTATCATCATTAGCTAGCTGTGTGACACTGACTTTGCCGTAAAGTTTAACCGGGACGCTTTTAAGGTCTATAATCAAGCCGGTAAACCTTTAGTGCGAGGGGTGAGGACAAAGGATAATTGTTATGGGACTGAGACCACATCCTCACTTGTCTGCAATAGTGCCACGATCACTCCTATGGATCTGTGGCACCAACATCTAGGTCACGTGAACATTAGAGAGTTGACTCGGTTAGCTAAAAAGGACCTACTATGTGGCTTACCATCTCTTGGAAAGTCAACTTCCATGGTTTGTGGACCCTGTCAGTTGGGAAAGAAAATTCGGAGCCCTCAAAGGAAGTTGCATTCCATTACCACCTCCCGAGTACTTGATCTGATTCACATAGATCTTATGGGTCCTACTCGTACTGAGAGTTTGGGTGGTAAGAGGTATATCCTCGTGATGGTGGACGATTTATCCAGATATTCCATTGTAGGTTTTCTGAGGGAGAAATCCGATACTGTAGAGTTTTTAACGACCAAGTGTGATAGCCTATAAAATCAACACGGAGTCACTATTAATAGGATCCGTAGTGACAACGGCACAAAATTTAAGGAAGCAAAAGTAGATCTCTACAGTGATAGACTTGGGATCAAACATGAGTTTTCTGTTATGAAGACTCCTCAATAAAATGGGATTGTTGAGAGAAAGAATAGGACGATCTAGGAAATGGCTAGATCTATGCTTATAGGTCGTAATGTTTTTAGGAGATTTTAGGTAGAGGCAGTGTCTACTACATGCCATACGGTGAATAGGGTTTACCTGCGTCAACACACACTTAAGACGCCTTATGAATTGTGGACTGGCAAGAAACCCAACCTTGCATATTTTCGTGTTTTTGGGAGTAAATGCTACATCCTACGAGATAAAGAGCAATTAGGAAAGTTTGACTCCCGAAGCGACGAGGGAATATTGTTAGGCTATTCATTGAATAGTAGAGCGTACGGGGTTTTTAACCTGAAGAGATCTAAGGTTATGGAATCAATAAACGTCACTATGCAAGATGATGAACCTCCGACGATTATTGATCCTAACCTTCAGTGTGAGGATGAGGACTTTTCTAGCAGTGATTTACTTGTCCCTCACCCACACTTTGTTGACCTTACACCTGTGTTAGGGGACACACCTTCTTGGGTTCGTAAGAGTCATGACCCTGCCTCCATTTTAGGTGATCCCACTCTTAGGGTCAAGACTCGTGATCAGCTAGAGAACGCCGTTAGTCACTTTTTCTACATGTCCAAAGTTGAGCCCAAGAATCACAAAGAAGCACCGAAGGATGAACACTGGATATCTGCTATGCAGGATGAGTTGCTTCAGTTTAAAAAGAACAATGTCTGGGAACTAGTTCCCCGACCTAGTGAGACTAATGTGATAGGTACCAGGTGGATTTTTAAGAATAAAATGGATGAAAATGGCACCATAATCAGAAACAAGGCTAGGTTGGTCGCTCAAGGCTACACACAGATAGAGGGTGTATACTTTGGGCAGACATTTGCTCCTGTTGCGAGGCTTGAGTCCGTCCTCTTACTACTCGCCATCGCATGTCATCTGCATTTTAAGTTATATCAGATGGATGTCAAGAGTGCCTTCCTGAATGGCATTCTATAGGAGGAGGTTTTTATGGAACAACCAAAAGGGTTTGAAGACCCTAAGCACCCTAAGCACGTTTATTATCTAAGGAAAGCCTTGTATGGTTTGAAGCAAGCACGTCGTGCTTGGTACGAAAGGCTTACTTCCTATCTCTTAGCCTGTGGCTTCAAGAGAGGGGGAGTTGATATGACGTTGTTCGTCAGGAGAAATGACGGTGCTATTTTGGTTGCCCAGGTCTATGTGGACGACATAGTCTTTAGATCCACGTGCTCCAATCATGCTCACCATTTTGAGGAGGAGATGAAAAGTGAATTTGAGATGAGCATGGTAGGTGAGCTTACTTTCTTTCTTGGTCTCCAGGTTCGTCAGCTAGAGGATGGGATGTTCATCTCCCAATCCAAGTATGCTAGAAACCTAGTGAAGAAATTTGGTCTAGACTCCGCTAAGCATGCACGTACACCTATGAGTACTTCTATCAAGCTTAGTAAGGACACTTCAGGCAAGGACGTAGAGCAAACCTTTTATCATAGTATGATAGGTAGTCTTCTCTACTTGACTACCAGTCATCCCGACATAGCCTTTAGTGTTGGAGTATGTGCGCATTATCAGGCATCCCCGAAGGAGTCACACTTACTTGCTCTAAAACGTATTATCAAATACGTAAGTGGGACTCTCTCATATGGTATTTAGTATTCCTTTGATACCAATGATCGTTTGTCCACCTATTCGGATGCCGATTGGGCCGGGGATATAGATGGTTGTAGGAGCACTTCTGGTGGGTGTTTCTATTTTGGTTCTGCTCTTGTCTCCTGGCTGAGCAAGAAGCAAAATTCCATCTCTTTGTCCACAACGGAGGCAGAATACATCGCCGTCGGGAGTTGTTGCACGCAACTCTTGTGGATGAAGTAGATGCTGGAAGATTATGGGATTTCATAGGACACCATGACCATTTCCTGTGATAACACAAGCGCGATACACATATCCTGCAATCCAGTCCAGCATTCGCGCACAAAGCACATCAGGATACGCGAGCACTTCATACGTCCGTTAGTTGAGGAGAAGGTCGTATCCCTGAGTTTCGTTCCCACCGACCGTCAATTAGCCAATATTTTCACGAAACCTTTAGATGCCCTTAGATTTGAGAGTCTTAGGAAGTCTTTGGGGATTTGCACAGTTGACTGAGGGGTTGGTCCGTGTCTAGCATAGGTTGCATTATCTTTATCATATCATATGATCCCTATTGCTAGCTTGTAATTTGAGTTTCTTTATATTTCTTTTTGCTTTTATTTTTTTGACAAATTTTAGAAAAGCTCAAAAAGATTTTATTTTGATAAAATTTTTTGAAAAAAAAATCCAAAAAGATTTTCTTTTATAAATTTTTTTGGAAAAACACAAAAAGATTTTTGTATTTTTTTTGCACCTTTTATGGATGAGCATTTAAGGTAGCCAAGTCACAAAGTTCATTCCATTTATCCATGTGACTGTTTGATAGAGATTTGAGACGCTACATCATTCCATTCATGTGCTTTACATTGATTGGAGTCTTTAAGATGTGATTAGAGATATCTTCCTACATGTTTAACTCCTATCTCCTTTATTGCACACATGCACGGCTTTATTTGATTATTGAACTTGTCTATCACATGTTGGATTGCGTGTTTCCATCTCAATTCTGTCTATACAACTAACAATATGTGATAAAACTTGACAAGATTGGAATGCATGTACAAACCGTTTTGGTGAGACAGTGTGTTTAATTAAGAACGGGGAGGGGCTGCGAAGGGTAATTATCTATTCTTTGCACAAAAGCCACCGTTCAAAAGGACCTAAAAAATGGAGGAATTTTATTATTCGAGGTCTAAAGAGGTTCAAAGAGCCTGAAAATAGTTAAAGGCAATAAAAAGCTATTCATGCTAAATATGGTCCATTAGGTTTCACCATCAATTCTCCAAAGTTTGAGAATTTAGAAAGCCTCTATTCAAAATAAAAATCCGAGGGAGTTTGGTTGGAGAATATAAACGGGTTTGCACTTCCTTGAAAGTCCTAAAAAGGCATGAAATTGTTTTGGACGTTATTGGTGTGGAAATCACTGTGAGCTTTGATTTGTTGATTTGATTGAGTCAATGTCTTTTATTTCCATTTTTTTCCACCAAAGGAAGATTTTGAGTTCATTCGTTAGGAGTATCCGATATTCATCGTGCACATATGTCATGTTTGTATGCATTGATTTTCCTATCGAAATTGATCACCCCCATTCATTTTTGTTGTCATTGACTTGGTTGTTTTGTGTTCGTTCACGGTGTGATTTTTGTTCCTTGTGACACCCTGGTCTTGCTTGTTTGATTTATTCTTCTCATATGTCTATTTGGGGACATCATAAAAAGGGGGAGAAAGAATTATCTTATTTTGGGGAAGTTTGAATTTTGGGGGATTTTTGAGATTTATCTTATGCTTATCATATATTTGTATCTATGTTTATCTCTCATTTCAAGCTCGATATCTCCCTTGGTATTTTGCTTTGTCTCGTGTGTGTAGGTACTACTTTGATGATCTCTGAATTGCACACCCTGATGAGAAAAGCGTTGATATTCCTGAAGAGTTGAAGATCAAACGATGAAGTCTTCTTCATTTCTATCTTTCCAGTTTTGGGTTCATGGAAGGGTAGATTTATATAGGCAATTTAGTATCTGATAATTCGGATTTTTTATGTTTGTACCGGCATAGACATAGGGGGACATTTGTAAGGACATTTTGTCCATTATCTATGTGTATGTCATAAGCTGTTACATCGTTGAAGAAACTCATGATCACATAGTCATCAACGGATCCGAATATCAAAATATTCAAGGAATCAGTTTTCTGGTCAGCCGGACCGGTTCGCCTGTTTTATAAAGGAATCGGTCCGCCTCGGACCGATCCGCCCATTTGGAAAAAGAATCGATCCGCCTCCGGACCGATCCGCCTCAAGTAAGACCGATCCTCTTTGCACCAGTATACCCCGGACCGAATGCAAACCGAAGAAGGCCCATTAAAAAATGAACCGATCCGAGGTCGGACCTATCCGCCTCCAAAATGGACCGATTCGCCTGGGATAAAATTGTGCAGACCGTGTTCAGATATTTTTAGCCCAGTTTTTCTTTTATAAACCCACTTCGGGGATTTGTTTAGTAAGACTTTCATAGACGATTTTCAGAGTCCAAAAACTCTAAGTCTTCACCTTTGTGAGTCTCAAGACTCATGTTTTGATTCACACAACTTTCCAAACCTTTGTGAATCTGTTTGAAACCCAAGAACACAATCGTGTGTCTATTCATACCCTTGTAGAGAAGACCGTTATTCTTCTTCATTGCTGCCCTCTTGGAAAGGAAAATTCCAGCCGTCGACTACAGATCCGACGCCTGCGGGTAATTCTATGTCATTGTATTTTCATTGTAATTCGAGAAATTGTATGTTACAATATTATAGTGAAAATAAAGGTTTTGCCCCTTTGGGGGATTTTTCCTCATATATGTGTGCTTCAATGCTTTCGCATGTTTCATCATCTTATTCAATCACATATAGTTTCATGTTTAGGACTTAACTAATAAAACTGAATTTCATTAAATAATATCTCTATTTGGACGCACGCTTGCCCCTTTGGGGGAATTTTCCTCATATGTGCTTGAATGCTCTTGCATGTTTCTTCATCTTATTCAATCACATATAGTTTCACGTTTAGAACTTAACTAATAAAACTGAGTTTCATTAAATAATATCTCTATTTGGACGCACGCGCACTCTTTCACAGATAAATATACGTAAGAGAGACAAAAGAATTTTAAAGTGGTTCAACGTAAAGGAAGAGCCTACGCCCACTGTTGTGTATTGCTTTTGGGAATTCTCAATTGCCTCTTGCTTAATGTCCCCCTTAGATGTAGGATTTACAATGTATTTATAGTCCCAAGGGGGTGTACAAGTGCTAGAATATTAAATGATGGAATGTCTTTATATTGTAGACATTTACATCTGTATAATCATTTATGTATACACCTGCTGTCATTTTTATGTCATTGTGGGCCGGTCTTCCTAGTGATGGTCCACATCCCTCAGTAGGTCGGAATTTCTTCCTTGTTGACTAGGATTAACCTTATACTATATTACACGTGCCAGTATCCAATTGGTCCACGTCGCAGGATAATTGTTGGTCTCAACAGCTATAATGAAGCTTTGGGCCATATAGATAATCCCCTTTTGCAAACTCATCGTGAAGGTTATAAATGGGGTTGGACCAGTTGCATGACTATGATGAAGGTTAATCAAGATAGAAAACTCCGGTTCCTAGTTAGTTAGATTTTCCATAGCCTTTATTCAAGTTGGATGTTAGCTGGATTCCCATTGAATCGATTCCCCAATGCTTGATATCGAAATATTTAGGTGATTATTAGTTACACAATGAACTTGAGATAGTTCGACCTCCTCATTTGACCAACACGCTGAGCAGCAGTAATAGAAGGATGCTTCAAGATTTTAACTTTATCAATTATCCCTATACGCTTGATGATTATCTTGCTGGTATGGAAAAAATGCAATCATCTTCCAAGGATGGGGGAAAACGTCCAGTTAAACTATTATCCTGTATTTTGTAATTCATTTGAATGTAATGCAGTTTGAATGAATAAAATGTGTTTATTTTTATCAAATTATGATTATTTTAATCATTTAGTTAACTTGTGATTGTAATTTCATTGGTTCTACTAAGATACTTAGATATATCAATCAAAATATAATATTAGTTACTAGTGGTAATGCCATTGATTCTACTAATGCACTTAGACGTATTAATCCAAATTTAGCATTAGTTATCAGTGGTAACTAAGTGTATGAAATGTATGTTTATATTCTAATATCTAGGAATTTTTACATTTCTTCCTGCATTTAACTTAGTTGGATAAAACTTCTTTGTAACTATTTTAGTTTTATACGAAGTTTTTCACTTCTTGTTCTTGACTTGTTTATACAACATCATACATGAAGTAATCAACCTCTTGTTAGGGATTTTTTTTACGAGAAGTAAATTATTATTGCCGACCAAGTGCTGAGGATTATAATCCTATTTTGACTTATTTGGTTATTATTTTTCTTATTACTGACCAAGTGCTGAGGGTTGTAATCCTGTTTTGACTTGGTTGGACTTGAAGATCAAAGGTTGTCTTTGTTTTGGAAGATGAATATCGTCACCGTACTAAAAAAAATCAAAAAGTTGAAAAGACTGAAATCAACTTTTTAAATAAACACAAGAGAGATACAATAATGGACATCTTTTGAATTACTGCTAGTACTTTTGAAGATGTTCGACATTCCAAATATTTTTGAATTCTTCACCCTCCAAAGTTTCTATTCGGTATGTCCCTGGTCGGATGATAGCTGATATGTGATATGGGCCATGCCAGTTGACCTTAAGATTGTTATTCTTTTGGATAACTTTCTTAATAACATAATCATCCTCTTTGAGATTAGTCTCTTAACCCTTTTATTATAAAAGAGAGCAGTTCGGTATTAGTAGGCAACATTTCTTAAAGCTACATCTTCTTATACTTCCTCCACCATTTCGAGATCTAATCGTCTCATCAAATCACTAACTGGGGAATCAAAATTCTGTACCCTATGAGTTGGTAGGCCAACCTCTTTTGGTACCATGGATTCAGTCCCAAATGCAAGCATGTATGATGTCTCTCTAGTTGCGGTTCTCGACTTTGTTCTATAATCCCAAAGAACAGAGTGCATCTCATTAATCTAGTTGTCCTTGGTAGAATCAAGTCTCTTTTTTTACCCATTCAACAAAGTTATGTTTGTCACCTTTATTTGACCATTACTTTGAGGATGGCCTGGCACATAATGTAGCTTCTGGATTTTGGACTGGGCACAGTATGATTCAAACTCCTCATTATCAAACTGTGTGCAATGATCTGTGATGAAAGCATATGGTAAACCACATCGACATATGATAGTCTTCCAAATGAACTGATAAAATTTCTCATAAGACATATCAATCAACGTATTTGCCTCTACCCATTTGGTGAAGTAATCCAAAGCAAAAACTAAGTATTTAAACCTGCCTTTGGTGGTTGGTAATGGGCTCACTAAGTCAATTATCTATATAAAAAATAGCCAAGGTGAAGTTATTGGTGTTAAAGATGCATTAGGTGTTTTATGAACGCTGGATAATCTTTGGCACTAATCACACTTTCTCGCAAAGGCTGTACAATGTGCCCTCATGGTCGGCCAATAATATCCTTAGGTATTGATATGCTGTAGTAATGATCTTCTAGCTGAATGAGCTCTACAGGATCCTTCATGCACTTCTTTGATGAAATCTTCCACCTCCATTGGATGAAAACATTGTCGTAAGGAGATCGCTAATCCCCTTATGTATAAATCTCCTTTGTCTAACTTATACCTCGTTGCTTTATATCAGAGATTATCCGCCTCTTTAGGATTGGGTGGTAGAGTTCCATCTTCAATATAATCTTAGATGGCATCCATTCAAGAAGGTTCAATATCTACATCAATGAAACTAACCACCAGGTATTCATCAATACTTTGATTATTCAGGAGCTCGATTGGGATTAATCTTCGTAGCTCAATTCTTGTTGTTGACGCTAGCCAAACAAGTGCATCGGCTCGAGTATTCTCTATTCTTGGGATCCTATTCATTTGGATAACCAAAAATTTGGCAATGACTTCCATGGACTTTATAAGATACCTGGTCATCAATTCCCCTTTAGATCCATACAAATTCAACACTTGGTTAACAATCAACTATGAATCACTATACACCACAACTTTCTCGATGCTTAATGAATGAGCTAAATTTAGCCCAACTATCAAGGCTTCGCATTATGCCTCATTGTTTAATGCTTTAAAATAAAACCTGAGATCATACTCAATATTAATATCATCAGGAGTATTAAGTATTACACATGCTCCACTGCCAAAAGCACATGAAGATCCATCCACGTACAAATTCCATAATGGAACATCTGTTGATACCAAAATTTACCATCCTATGTGGACCAATTACAATCTAGCATGTGTCATCGTAGTGGCACAAGTCCAAGTAAGCATAGTAGAAAATCCCGACCAACATGGTTACCCGACCAATAGTCAAAAATCCATTATGTATAGCCAACCAAGGGCCAGCAGTCTTACAGCCTGTATTTCCTGTGAAGCGACATCGTTCATATAATTAATTCTCCTTATGTGTTGATGTAAATGCCTAACAAATAAAGTCATTTCATCCTTTCACATGACAACGATCAAGACCCCCTTTAGGCTATAAATACATTGTATCACTCTCATTGCAAAAGACCAAAAAATAACTCAAGGCAGTCAATACATAAGAGTGGGTGTATGTTATTCCATTAAGTCGAACCACTTTAAAAATTTATAGTGTCTTTTTTATTTTACTTACTTTATCTGTGATCGGTTAATTAAGCTTAGTCTAGTTTTTTACATCAACATATTGGCACCGTCTGTGGGAACATACTACTAATCAAGTACCAGAAATGAGGGAATCCTACCTACTCCCTCTGTCCCTCGAAATAAAAATGATTTAATAGGAATTTTTACTAGCTTGGCCAATGGTCAAGAATCTATGCAGGATACCATAAGCCACTTGGCTCAAACTCTACAAGATGGAGTTTCGACACAAGTTAATCAACGGAGTATGCTACCGCTGCCAACCAGGAGTATTGGGTATAGCCAGTCCAAAACTTCTAAGGATCCTTCATACCTACCAGGAGAAACTTCTTCTATTAGGGTCACTAATTCCATTGATGGACAATCCCTCATCCCAGAAAGATTGAGTGCTTTAGAAAGGCTAAGTAGGGCCTCTTATTTCGATCATTTGGGACCCCAGGGAAATGCCCTACGGATTGCATTGAGAAATACTCGATGACCAAGCAATTTGAGGGAAGGTTCAGCCCAATCCAGATTAAATACCCTACGAACTGATAGGTCTAGTCAGAAAGAAGGTTTGCAGGAAGAAAGTTCAGCACGATCTTCTGGTCAGCATAAAAGAGCTACCATTCATGGCGCTAGCAGTGATGCTTGGAAAGGTTCCATTCAATGTTTGGAAGATAGATTGGACGAAATGGCGAAATCCAATAATCCCCTCCAAATAAGTTTTATTAAGGGGACCCCCTTTATGAAAACCATCGTAGATTTCCCTACCCCGACCAAGTTTAAAGCTCTAGTAGTCACTCCTAAATACGATGGGAAGACTGATCCAGTTCTTCATATGGAACAATGCCAAGCAGCTGCTGATATCTATGTTGTTCCTGATGACATGAGATGAGATGTAGGGCATTCTCGGGAATAATCATCGGATCTGCTCAAATCTAGTACAATAACCTTCCTCAGGGGTAGATTTATTGCTTTCAATAACTCACTGAGCTATTCATTGGTAATTTTTTCTTTGGAGCAAAACCAGTGAAATAAGTAGCTCATTTGCTCAGTGTAAAAATGAAGGAGGGAGAAAGCACCATGGATTACATCACCCATTTCAATAACGAGAAATCGGAAGTTATGGATTACAAAGAGAAGATCGCAATCACTTCCCTCATGAGTGGTTTGCTCCCTGATAAACTATATTATACTTTGGCAAAAGATTTACCAAAGACGATGACATAATTGATGGCCAAAGCAATGAATATTATGAACGTCGAGGAAGATATGGCTGCTAAAAAGAATTTAAACGCAAAGGTGAAAGAAAAAACATAAGGGAAGTTAGATAAGAAGGAGCATAAGAATCATAATGACCATAGGAGTTCTAAGGTCAAGGAAGGCCTTGATCGGCTCCAAAAATTCACTAATTACACTCCATTAATCTTGGATATACATCATGTGTTGGAGGAAATCAAACACAATAATGATTTGAGTTGGCCTAAAAATTTAAGGCCACCTGCTAATAAAAGGGATAAGTCCAAGTATTATGAGTTTTATAAAGATCATGGTCATACTACCAATCGTTGTATTGCCCTCTAGAATGAGATAAAAGCACTCATCCGAAGAGAAAAGTTGGATAGATTTGTTGATTAACAAAATGGTGGAAGAAATAGAGGAAGAGGTCGACAGATATCTAAATCCCCATTTAAGCCCAGGGAAGAGAAGAAGAGGAACCAGGATGATGATCCAAAAGATGATCCCGATCTTCTAAAGAACCTTAGACAACCGAGGAAAAAATATGTTGGAGACAAAGAGGAAAATAACCACTTATCAAGTGGATATATCTGAGCCAAATAGTGAGTCTGATGTTAAAACCTTAGATCCACGAGACAAAACTGAGCTTGTAAAAGGCCAAGTGATGGAGGAAACAGAGAGCATTGTTCTGGAAGATGATAAACCAGAATGAACAACTCAAATTGGAATGTCATTAGAACCAATTCTTAAACAGAAGTTAGTGGCTTTCCTAAGACAAAGAAAATAGGTATTCGTGTGGAGTCATGAAGATATGCCAGACATAGACCCAAATTACCTCTGCCATGAGCTTAATGTGAATCAGGAGGTTAAATCCGTGAAATAGCGAATAAGAGTTTTTAGCCCGAAGAAGAACCAGGGTATACATGAAGAGGTGGAGAACCTCAAAAAACTTCCTTTATTGAAGATGTGAAGTACCGAGATTGGTTGGGCAATATAGTTATGGTCAAGAAGAAGAACAAAAAATGGAGGAAGTGTATGGATTTTACTGACTTGAATAAAGCGTGCTTGAAGGATCACTTTCCTTTGCCACGAACTAATTAATTGGTAGATGCTACTTCAGGGCATGAGCTGCTGAGTTTCATGGATGCATATTTCGGTTATAACCAGATCAAAATGAAGCCAGCAGACAGAGAAAGTACTTCCTTTATCACTCATCGAGGAACTTATTTCTATAATGTTATTCATTTGGTCTAAAAAATGAAGGTCCTACTTATTAAAGACTGGTGAACAGAGTATTTGAGGAGCAGATAGGCAAGAATATGGAGGTGTATGTTAATGATAATCTCACTAAAAGCAAAAAAGTTACTGATCATATTGCCGACCTCAGCCAGCCGTTTGATCAATTAGAAAAGCACCAAATGAAGTTAAACCCCACCAAATACGTCTTCAGAGTGCAGGAGGGAATGTTCGTTTGGTATACAGTGAATCAAAGGTGAATTGAAGCTAATACAGATAAAATTAAAACTCTGATCGAAGTGAAGTCCCCAACTTGTAAAAAAGATGTTCAAATGCTAACTGGGTGCAAGCAACACTCAATAGGTTTTTGTCACAAGCAACGGACAAGTGTTCGCCATTCTTCAAGGTACTCGGAAAAACTTTTGAATGGAACGATGAATGTGAAAAAACTTTCCTGGAGTTGAAGAAGTACTTAGGAGTACCATCACTGCTCTACCAATCAATGTTAGGAGAAAATTTGTATTTATATCTGGCTGTATCTAAGTCAGTAGTTAGCTCTGCCTTGATCAGGGAGGAAAATGGAGTTTAAAATCCAGTTTATTACACCAACAATGCTTTTTCGAGGAGAAGAAGTGAGATATCCTAGACTAGAGAAATTATCACTAGCCTTAATTGAGGCTGGTAGAAGAATGAAGCCATATTTACAAGCCCACACCATAGTGGTATACACTGACATGCCACTAAGGCAGGCTTTGCATAAATCGTAAAAATCTAGAAGATTGATGTATTGGGTCGTGGAGTTAGGGGAATATGACCTTGTATACGAACCAAGAACTGTTTTAAAATGGTGATTTGTGGCTGACTTTATTACAAAATTCACTTACCCAGAGGTCCCCGAGCAACAAGGGACTCTAGTTGAGCAATATGCAGGAGTCAGCAGACTTACTGGAGATACACCCAACCAACTCCAAACAAGGGAAATTACAGAAAAAGACCAACCAGAATGGTCCAGTGGAGTACAGGAGATGAAGAGGAAATATGAGGAGGCGAACGATAAAATCTTCCATCAATGGACTCTGACAAACCAAACATTTGACAACGATATCCCCATATGGAATCTATATGTTGACGGGTCATCTTGTTCAACCGGATGTGGAGATTGAATCATTCTCAATACTCTAGACAAGCTAGACATAGAATACACTCAACGATTCCAATTTCAAGCGTCCAATAATGAGGCAGAGTATAAAGCTGTGATTATTAGTCTAAATCTTGCTAAATCACTAAATGTTGAGAAAGTTGTGGTGTATAGTGACTAATAGTTGGTGGTAAATCAGGTGTTGAGCTTATGTGCAGAAAAAGGATAGTTAATGACCAGATATTTGGCCAAAACTTTTGAAATAATCACCACTTTGTTAGCTTTCCAGATTGTCCAGATTCCAGATTAGAAAATGCCAGAACAAATGCACTTGCTCGGTTATCTTTAGCAACCAAAACGGAGATATGAAGAACTATTCTTATTGAGCTACTTGCTAATAGGAGCATTGATGAAGATATGATGGTTAACTTTATTATAGTTGATAGTGGGATGTCTTGGATGTACCCCATAAGAGCATATATTGAAGATGGATATTTCGGGCCATCTACTTGAAGCTAAAAGACTGAAATACAAAGCTGCAAGATATGTGCTAGATGGTGGTGTGTTATACATAAGAGGATTAACTGCTGGTCTACAATGATGTGTGCATCTAGATGAGGTAAAAGGATTTGTTTGAAGAAGTCCATAAAGGGTCCCGTGGAGCCTGTGTAGCAGGAAGAACGTTATTACAAAGAATACATACACAAGGGTACTATTGGCCAACCATACAAGTAGATTATGCAAATTTTTCCAAGAATTATGATAAGTGCCAGAGGTTTTCTAGTATACGCAAGGCTCCACAAGCTCTCTTAACACCAATCATTTCACCCTGGACTTTTTCTATGTGGGGAATTAACTTGGTCGGGCCCCTACCAACCACTCGAGGAAGGTTCAAATACCTGATTATAGCTGTTGATTATTTTACGAAATGGGTGGAAGCTAAACCATTGATCAATATGTCCTATGAAAAGATTTATCAGTTCATCTGGAAGAGTATTATATGCAGGTATGGCTTACCTTATGCCTTTATAACTGATCACGACACACAGTTTGAAAATGACAAATTCGCTGATTATTTTCAAAAAATCCACTATGCTCATGGCCATCCTCAAAGACATGGCCAAACATAGGTAACTAATGAGAATTTGTTGAATGGGATGAAGAAAAGGTTGGAAAATGCAAAAGGAAATTGGATCAATTAGTTGCATTTGGTCATGTGGGCTTACCGAACAACTTCCAGACTCCCTACCTATTGGCGTTTGGTACTGAAGCTGTAATCCCTGTTGAGCTAGGTTTACCTATGCATAGAGTTCTTAACTTCAATACCCCATTCAGTGATTTGATGAGAAGGTTGGATTTATGCATGCTAGAAGAAGTTCGTGAAGATGCAGTTTTAAGGAATGCATCCTATCAACAAAGGACTGCACGTTTCTACAACAAGAGGGTCATGTCGAGCAACTCAAAAGAGGGCAATTATGTTTTAAAGAAAATGATTAAGAAGAACAATAAGCAGGAAGACAATTGGCATGGGCCTTATCGTATTACTGGAGTTATCCAATCAGGCACATATCTGATTGAGACTATGGAAGGGGAAGAATTCAAGAACCCATGGAATGCAGAGCACCTGAAGAAGTATTATTAGTAAATGTAGTTATGTTATACTCAGTTCACTTCAAATTTAACGAGAACATGACTTTCCCAAAATTGTTATTTTTTATTTTTCGGAGTAATAGTGGTATGCACTTATAAACACATTGAAGTCCACCAACAAAGTTGGTCGGCATCAATAAAGCCACCAACAAAGTTGGTCGGCATCAATGAAGGCCACCAACAAGGTTGGTCGGTAACAACTAAGGCCACCAACAAAGTTGGTCGGCATCAATAAGGCCATAAACAAAGTTGGTCGGGATCAATAAAGGCCACTAACAAAGTTGGTCGGTAACAACGAAGGCAACTAATAAAGTTGGTCGACATCAATAAAACCACCAATAATGTTGGTCGACATCAATTAAGGCACCAACAAAGTTGGTTGTCAAACATATAAAACCATGCAAGGAAAACTCGGAAGTCCCAAATGCTTGGCTAACGAAGACTCGGATGAATAATTTTCATCTAAACTGGGCTAAAATATGGACAAATGTTCCACTCACGCCTGGGAACCAAGGTAACTAATGAAATTACCATAAAATTTAGGTACATTAGTAGAACCATAGCTAAACATTGGTAATTGGTATAAAACTTAGGATAATCCTAAGGATATCGATAGAACCGATGAAAAACTAAAGATTAACTAAAAGTTGATCCATTCATAGTCAAAGACTAAGAAAACATTCACAGACATTCAAAGATTAACTAAAAGTTTATCCACTCATACAATAATCTTTTCATTAAAATTAAATGATTACATATTGTTGCTTAAACATGGAAAAACAAAATACAAAAGTTTATTCTACAGGACGTTTTACGTCAGCCTTAGAGATAGGATCCATGCCAACTGGAGGATCATCCAAAGTAAAAGGAGAGTTGATAAAGTTAAGGTCCTGAAGCATCCTAGTATTTTTGCTACTAGGATGGTCAAGCAAACGAGGAGGACATATGATCTTTAGTTCATCACACAGTTCGTAATCCCCTAAGTACTTGGAAATCAAGCATTGGGGAATAGGGTGAATAGGTACCCAATTAACATCCTACTTAAATGAAGGATTATAAGGCTGCAGTAATCCCGGATTATACCAATCCCATAGAGAGTCATTCCCATCCACCTTCATCACAGTTAAAGCATTTATCCAACCCCATTTATAGGATTAGTTTTGGGCCTGTTGAAGTCTATCGTCATAATGTCCCAAAGCTTCATTATACCCACCCATCCAAAATTCTCTGGGTTGTTTATGGAATTGAAAAGTTAATTTATCAACTTGTGATTATAGCTTCTTTAGTACCCCATCCTTAACCTCCAACTTGGAAGATTGAGTGGACAGTTGTTCAGGTAAGGTCTTCAACTTTTGGGACATCTCAGGGATAGCTCGGTCTTTTGCTTTTAGCTATGCAGCTTGATTGGCAAGGGCCTATTGGGCTATTTCTAGCTTGGGCAGAAGAAGCAGACTTAATGTTTTTCAAGTCCTCAAATTCATCTCTCAATGTGCCATTCTCAGATTCTAAAAAGGAATAACCTTCATCTATAGTAGTAACAACAGCTCCACAGGAAGACTTCAGAAGATTTACTTCATCCCTCAAATTATTATTCTCCTTTTCTAGGAGTTTGGAAATAGTCCTAGTTTCTTCAACTTCAATCTTAAGAAAAGCTTCTTTTTTTATTATAAATAGAGACAAATTTATCAAAGCCCCGACCTACACTTGAGCTTTGATAATTCTAATCATAGCTCTGGTGCAACAGCACAGTGGATTCTTTATACTGTTCTTGAAGTTCTTCTATCATTTCATAATAGGCAACATTATTTACCACCGCCCAATCAAGTAAGTACTTCAAATACTTGTAGGATTATTTAACTTGCTCTAAGGCATCAGCACTGAGCACCTGAGTGATTTCTTCCTCGAACAAGTCCATATGAACAGTATTGAAAAAAGCATTACATTTCCTCAGTAGCTCGATATCATAAGAAGACAGTTGTTCCATCTTTGTAATAAACTAGCAAGAAGAAATAACCACTAATAAACAACAAGGATGGAGAATAGGTTTAATCAACGGGAGATAAAAAAGGAACGACAAAATGTTCTGTTATTAATAACAAAGAGTTCAAGTTCAATCAAAACAAAGGAAAAAAGAAACGACAAAAGTAAAAGAGAAAAATTCCGAACAACTTTACACTTTCTCCCTATCACTTTCATCCTTCTTGTTCTGCTCAGAAGAAGGGGCTGCAGGCTAGAGTTTCTCGGTTTAATTAGCTGGAGGAATAGAAGACCCATGGACTTTAGGTTATTTGGAAGAAGACTCAACCACAAATGAAGAAGCATCTTCATCTTCAACCAAGTCCTCTATGACTGGAGGAGGACCATGAATATACCTCTGAAAAAGTTCAGAGTCTCCATTTGTGTTCAACTCTTAAAGGGAAGTGACCCAGCCATCTCTAAAATATTTTTGATTCACATACTCAATCTGAGAAGAAGCAACATAAATGGCTTTGTTCCTGCCCTTGTCCCAACCAGCATTGAAGGAAGCCTTCACAATAGACTTTATCTTAGATCTGGAAGATGATACAAGATCTTCAGCAGCCTTTTCCCTGCGCTTAACTTCCTCTTTCTGGCACACATCTTCCTCTCTCTGGAGCCTAGCTTCTTTTCCCTGCATTCCTCTTTGAGGGCATTTGTATTAGACATTTGATGAGAAGTTTTAACTGTCTTCAGTTTCTTTGCCCAAGTGCTCCTCTCAGTCTCCAAGGCCTGCTGAGATTCAAGTAGAGACTTCTTCAAACTAGAAAAAACTTCCTCCACCTTATTTTAAAAAGAAGATGCTTTGATTGCATCATCTTTGTCCAACATATTATTGAAGTTTATTAAAAACTTTAAAGAGATGATGATCAAAATGAGTATATAAGAGATATAAAAAACAACCAAATAAAGGAATGGGAAATTACTTACTGATGCAAGGTTTTGAGCAGCTAATTCAGAAACCCTCGTTCTAAGGAGTATGGAATCCACCCCCTGTGGTCTGGAAGAGTACCAAACTTGATCAACCTCCTAGCCAAACCAGGAGTAATAGTTGTTGGAGAAACAACATCATAAGAGGGTAAATCAACCAAGGACAATTGATCGGTCACTTGGTCAACTTGATTCTCTGCAAGCCCTCTCCTAAGTCTCCTCAGAGGAAATTTAACCTCTTTGGGAGTTACACCCTTATGAGCCAGGTCTTTGGGGGTTGGGCCTTTAGGGGCTGGATCATTAGGGGTTGGAAGCTTCATAACATCCCCTATTTTATTCTTGGCTCCTTCAACAGATGATTGGGAGCCAGAAGCATTATCGCTGAAAAGGTCAGGAAACTTCCTCTTTTTCATAATTTCAGACAGAGGAGTATGAGAATCAATAGCAACCTCTTGGTCAAGATCAATTACCAGAGAAGGAGAGGCATTAGGTCTAAAAATAAAATAAGAAACAATGTTTTTGTATTGGAGAAGATAGGAGATAGATTAACGTGATCTTTAGCAACTACCTTATGAAGACCCCAGATAAACTTTAACTCTTTCAAATTTACTTCACTCTCTTCGGGGCACTTTCTTTTTTGCTCAACTGCAAATCAATTTATAAAACAACCGTGAATATGACATTTTATCAAATATAAATAGGGCAAATTTACTAAAACATAAAACACATATTCTATTGCCAAAGAGAGGACATCTAGTTCCTTGGTATTTAGCACCTCCAACTAAAGGAGTATGTTGCTAATTTTTATAATGACTCCATGATGAAAATAATCCTTATTAGAATCAGGGAGATTAACTTCCAAATCTTTACTAACAACCCTAGTTTTAAAATAAAAGGTGGTATCACTGGTTACCCATTTATAACAAAACATAATTTCAAAAAAGAAAACGATCGCACGAAAGCAAAGAACACAACAACAGAATCATAAGTAAGAGGTAAAATATGATCGAAGTTTTATCGCCCATTTTATAAGACGCATCGAAAACTCGACAAAGTAATTGTTAAAGCGAACGACGATTGGATTTACGGCGGCTGACCGATGAAAAGACAAAGATACCCAGAAATATTCGCTAAAATTTGAAATATTTACAAAATTTCCATTTCCGCTTAAAAATTGTCAATTAAGTGAGTAAATTTTGTAAGTTTGTAAGCTCTGCAGCTGACCAAATAGCAGGAGCTACTGCTAAAGCATAATATTCCACACTTTCGCATCAACTCCAAGTATGAAACATTGGGGGATTCTTTTGATACCAAAATTTAACATCCTACGTGGACCACTTCGAGCCAGCACATGCCATCCTATGTGGCACAAGTCCAAGTCGGCATGATAGAAAAACCCGACCAATAAGGAAGCCTGACCAACATGGTTACCCGACCAACTGGGAAGCCCGACCAACAGTAAAAAATCCATTATGTACAGCTAACTAAGCGCGAGTAGTGTTACAGCCTGTATTGCCTATGAAGCAATAGCGTTCATATAATTAATTCTCATTATGTATTGATGTAAATGCCTAATAAATAAATGCATTCCGTCCTTTCACATGAAAACGATCAAGACTCCCTTGGGCTATAAATACATTGTATCACCCTCATTACAAAGGACCAAAAAATAACTCTAGGTAGTCAATACATAATAGTGGGCATAGGCTATTCTATTGAGCCGAACCACTTTAAAAATCTCTGGTGTCTTATTTGTTTTAGTTACTTTATCTGTGATCAATTAATTAGGATTAGTCTAGTTTTTTGCATCAACAATAATCGTTGAAGCTTTCTGTTATCAATGATCCATGCTGGAATATCTTTCTGCTTTCTTCTATATATCTCTGGGCCATTTCCTGAATTCTGAATGACTCGGGTTAATCGACAGCTACTTTGTCTTATTTTGGAGTTGAGCTCTCTTCTTTTGAAGTATGCTCGATAGGCAAGCTCTGTTGGTCGGGAATCTCTGGATAGGTAAATATAGTAATGAAATCTATCGAATCTTGGCCTTTTAATGAAGATCTTGGTTCATAGACAATGTCATACTCTCCTAATTCTGCCGCCCAGTACATCAATATTCTTGACTTATTAGGATTGTAGAGTGCTTATCATAGAGGCAGATCAGTATAAACAACTATGGTGTATGCTTGGAAATAAGACGTCATACATCTTGAAGCCTCAATAAGTGCTGAGGCTAATTTTTCCAAACGTGGGTACCTGATTTAAGCTCCTATGAACACTTTACTGGTATAGTAGACTAGTTTTTGGATTCCATTGTCATGTCTGACCAATGCCGAGCTCATTGCTGATTCAGAAATGTATAAGTATAAGTATAATTTCTCTCCCAAAATTGGTTGGGAGAGCAATGGTGGTGATCACATGTACTTCTTTAACTCCTGTAATGCTTCCTCACATTCTTCATTCCACTCAAAAGTTTTTCTCAACGCTTTAAAAAATGGCAAGCACCTGTCTGTTGCTCGGGACATAAATCTATTTACGGCTGCCACTCTTTCAGTGAGCCTCTGTACATCTTTCTTACAGGTCAACGACTACATTTCGATTAAAGATTTTATCTTTGATGGATTGGCTTCAATTATCCTTTGATTAAATATGAAGCCGAGGAACAACCTTTCTTGTACTCCAAACACACACTTTGTTGAATTCAGCTTTATTTAGTGCTTTTCCAACTGATCAAAAGTCTGGCTGAGGTCGGTAATATGATTTGAATATTTTTTACTCTTTGTCAACATATCATCCACATAAACCTTCATTTTTTTACCTATCTGTTCTTCGAAGACCTTGTTCACCAATATTTGATACGTTGCACCTGCATTTTTCAGACCAAAAGGCATTACATTGTAATAATAAGTTCCTTGGGGGGTGACGAAGGTTGTACTTTCCCTGTCTTTAGGTTTCATTTTTATCTGGTAATAACCAGAATAAGCATATATAAAGCTTAAAAGCTCATTATCTGATGTAGCATCTACTAACTGATCAATTCTAGGCAAAGGGAAATGATATTTTGGGCAAGCTTTATTTAAATTAGTGAAATCCATGCACATCTGCCATTTATAATTCTTATTTTTTACCATTACAATGTTTCCCAACTAGTCTGGATACTTCACATCTTCAATAAATCGGCTTTTTGAAGCATCTCTACTTTCTCTTGGATAGATTGATTCTTTTCAGGACTGAAAACTCGATGTCTCAGCTTGATCATCTTGGCATTCTTATTGAAATGAACTCATGATAGAGGAATTTGGGATCAATCCCAGCTATATCCTCATGGCTCCAAGAAAATACATTTTTTTATTTCCTTAGGAACATAATTAACTCCTATTTAAGGACGGGATCGAGTGATGAACCGATCTATGTAGTTCTTTATGGTTTGTCATCATCCAGAATGATGCTTTCAACCACTTCCATAATTTATCCCTTGACCAACTTTATTTCATCTCTTGGATCTAAGGTTTTAACCTAAGATTCACCATTAGGTTCAGTAGTGTCCACCTGGTAAGTTGTAGTCTTCTTCATTAATTCAATCAGATATTCTTACTCGGCTGAGGAGTAGTAACATTCTCTGGCCACATTTTGGTTAACTTTCACAACACCTACCCCAAAATGAGTTGGAAACTTCAATAATTGATGGACTATTGTTGGTATGGCTTCAAATTTCTTCAATCCTACCCTATTGAGGATCACATGATAGGAAGATTGAATGTTCTTATACATCACGAAGAAATGTATTTTCTCTATGCGGCTCACTGGACAAGTGCCGATCAACACTTTTAGCTTGATTGTTCCCAAAGGGTAAAAATTTTCACCAGAAAAGCCTAATAATGGCTTGTGACAGGGTTCCAGCTAGCTGAGCTTAAAATCCAAACTCTGAAAACAAGGATAGAACATAATATTGGTTGAACTCCCATTATCAGTCAAAACTCTAGGGGTGATAATATCCTGGATTCTGAATTTGACAACCCATGTATCATCATGGGGATAAAGTACCCCAGATATATCATTTTTTGAAAAACCAATCACCAGTTTATCTTTATTGACATTTCTCGATCGATAATTTTCATTTAGATTACTCCTCTGGATATAGGAGCAAGCCTGGGCTTCATTCAAGTAAGATTTCCTTTTAGCACGGTGATCATCTCCTCGTGCATCGCCACCTGTAATCATATGACAATCAAATGAATAAAAACTGATCATAGCTACCTCACGTTCTGTTTTTTTGGTCTTTTTCGACAAGTTTGGATCATCTTCATAATCATTTTCATGATTTCTCTTCCTATCATCTCTAGACTTATATGGAGAAGTTGACCTTATTCTAGGTTCTCTATAATCACACCGATCAATAAATTTATTGAGTTTTCCTCAGCGGATGAGGGATTCTATCTCATTTTTCAAATAAATGTACCTATCCATTGTATGACCATGATCTTTATGGAATTCATAATATTTGGATTTATCCTTCTTGTTAGGAGGCACACTTAACTTCTCAGGCCATCGCAAATCCTTATTGTTCTTGATTTCTTCCAGGATATGGTGAATGTTAACACTCAATGGATTGTAGGTTCCATACTTTATGAGTTTGTCTTCTTTCTTCTGCTTGTGCTCCTTTTGTTCCTTTCTTATTAGGCTTCGTGACTGGACTCTGTTTTGCGGCCATAGCTTCCTCGACAATCATTATTTTTGTTGCTTTTGTCATGAGTTCAGCCATAGTTTTGGGAGGGTCTTTAGCCAGAGTATAATATAGTTTCTTAGGAAGCAAGCCACTCATAGGAGCAGTGATGGTTGTATTTTACTCATAATCAATCACCTTAAACTTTTCATTATTAAAACGTATAATGTATTCCCTGGTACTTCCCCCACTCACTACCTTATACTTAGAAGATGAGTTACTCTTTTCACTGGCTTAACTCCAAAACAAAATTTGCTAATGAATAGCTCAGCAAGCTAATTGAAAGTGGCAATTTATCCTCGAGGCAAGTTATTATACCATATTTTGGCTGAACCCGTAATGGTACTTGAAAATGCTCTGCACCTCATTCATCGAGGACTGATTAAATATCAGTTGCATCTTGATATTTCGTGATATGAAGAACTAGATCAGTCTTACCAACATATTTGGGAGTGACCACATGAGATTTAAATTTTGATGGAGTAGAAAAATCCACAATTGCCTTAATAAAAGGAGATCATTTAACAAAACTCCATTGTAGAGGAATCTTAGCTTTCGCCATTTCACCCAATCGAATTTACATCCTTTGAATTGATACTTTCCATGATGGATTACCATCCCCAGATCTATGCGAAGTAGCTTGGATGTTCTGACCGTGTGTATGCTTTGAATTCTCCTCCAGAGAGGTCTACTCGGCACGTAAAGATCATCGAATGCTTGATCTTGATCTGACTGTGGCCTCATATTGGTTGGATGAGTGTTGAATATTACTGGATAATGACCTAGGAGGATTTCTATTTCCTCAGGGTCCCAAATGATCAAAGGGTGAAGCTCTACTTAGTCTTTTTAAGACACTTGGTCTTTCAAGAGAAAAAAATGGATATCATAGAGTTCTATGGACCTGAGCAATGAATGTGCTCTTGGACAATAAGAGGTGTCTTATGAAGATCTGGAATAACTATGTTTGATGGATCTTAGAGGTGGAGGAATTATTTCTCTTCTGGATGAGGGTTTTCGGGAAAAGGATGGACACCTAACTTGCAACGACTGAGCCAATTTCCTCACCTTGTCCTGCATGGCTTCTTAATACTCTGGCAATACTAGCCAAGATTCCAGTTCGGTCTATTGCCATAGGTGGAGCCAATGGAATAGGCAAATTGCCTTCATTTCTAAGACTGGACTCGGGGTCAGTCATCGTATTTTGAACAAGAGTATGTAAGAGTGAGAACGACAATTATAAAGACGTTCCCACATACGAGGCCAATCTGTTGATGTAAAAAACTAGACTTGATCTAATTTTATAATCACAGATAAAATATGTAATGACAAATAAAGAGAGTTTTTAAAGTGGTTCAGCTATGTAAGAAAGCCTACGTCCACTGTTATTTTATTGATGTCTTTGGTTACAAAAATCTAGGTACTCTTATATATAAGAATATCCCAGAATTCGTTCGATCGTGCCTTTGATTAAAGGGATACAATGTATTTATAGTGACCCGGAGGTCACGGGTTGAAATGTCAAGGGATGGGATTATTTTATATAATTAAGAATTTACATCCTTACATAATAAATGTGACGATTGGTTGTATAAACCATATGTAATATGACCCCTTGTATGATGACGCTTCATTGTCCTATTTGTTGGCCTTTTTCGTGTTGGTCGGCATTCCTTGTGTTGGTCGGTATTCTTTGTGTTGGTCGGTAGAGTTACTATTTGCTGAATAGGATTTTTTCCATGTAAGAGGACACATGTTTACTTCTGATTGGTCCACGTAGGTGGATAATTTTTGGTATCGATAGCAGGTAACCCAAATTGATTCAAGTATAAGGCCGAACCAATTCGAGGCTGAACCGGTTTTGGTGGATAGTCGGAGCGGTTCAAAACCCCTATCAGCCCATCTTCTTCCCTATTACAGGTTTCCATAATTTTTAACCAACATAACCCTAATGAATCGTACCCAAGCACCCATATAATTTGTCTCAACATCAAATACGAGTATGTTAATAAGTTCTAACGAATCTCTATCATTAAAACATCATTATATCCATAACTTTCAAGAATACATCAAGGTTTTTATACATAAAACCTAGTTTTCTCTTTTCATGCATGTTCTTCATAATACCCAGAAATAGTTTTCTCATATCATCACAATTACTAGATTTTGTATTTCTTAACCCAGAAATAAAATCTCTAACATCTATTCTAATTAATCGATGAATCAATTCCATTATTTTATCATAGAAACATGTGTTCATTTTAGATTTCATCAATTCTACCATGAGTATTATAACCTCTTTAAAAATATGTAAGATAAACACTTACCTTTGCACTAGCAGGTCTGACTTCATATTGTGTGTGATTAGTATGCCTTCCTTTCTTCTGATTGCACTCCGGTGGTAAAGGTTATGCAAGAAAGTGCTAAATCTCCAAAAACTCACCCCTTTCTCCTTTCTAATGGCCTCCTCTTGATTCCTAAGAGTTTAGAATGTGTTTATTTGTTTCCCTAACTAATTAAACTTATATTTATAAACTCTAATCCAAAAATTAGGCTAACGGGCCAAAACCAAATGACCTAAACACCCCCGTGTGGGCTCGGTTATGACTAAAAAGGTCGCGGGTCCCAATTACTACCCCATGTACACTATTTTGACTATCTGGACCCATTCAGAATCAACTGTGATCTTGAAATGGCCATCTGAGTCACTCTATAATAATTTCCTATCTCGACCCCAAATAGTCTACATGCGACTCTCGATTGAGATAAAATACTTCCACATCACCATCATTCGCTATGACGTAAAATAATAATTTACTATTCGCCTAGTAATTTTATTCCTAAACATTATTCATTCTCTCCCGATTAGTACTTTAGTCAATCACATAATATTTAATCCATTTAAATTACGTCATGCGCGTAATTTAAAATAATTAAATGAATTAAATATTAATACTCAGAAATACGGGGTGTTACATACTTCACGCTTTATAAAGGAATTTTTCTCTCGAAATTGAGACATAACTGCGGTGAATAACTCTTGATACTACTCATGCATGTCATCCTACCGCTACCATGTCAAGTCATCCACTTTATGGTTCCCCCATTGAACTGGAACTAAGGGTACCACCTTAGAACGCAAGTTACGCTCACAGCAATCAAGTATAGCCATCGGTTTCTCCTCGTACAAGATATCTAGATGCAAGTAGATCTACTCTAATGGGACATACCATAAGGTCCTCTCACTCCTTTGGTACCTCTTCAGTGATGACACATGGAACACATCGTGAATCCACTGTCAGTGCTTCGGTAGTCCCAGCCTATATGCCACTAGTCCCACCCTCTCGATAATAGGAAATGATCCCACATATCTCTGTGCTAGCTTTCCCTTCTTACCGAACCTCATAACCCCTTCATAGGAGAAACCCAAAGTAATACTTGGTCACCAACCTCAAGCTCAATGTGACTCTTGTTTGCATCGGCATAACTCTTCTGCCTGTCCTAAGCTATATGAATGCTCGCTTGAATCAAGTCAATGTTAGCAGTGGTGTCCTGAATCATCTCTGGAACTAATAATTTATTATCTCACACTTCTAACCAATAAGAGGGCAAATGATAAGGCTGTCCATTTAGTGCCTCAAATGTGCCATACCGATGGTATACTGGTAGGAGTTGTTATACGCAGACTCCATCAAAGGTTGGTACTGCTCCCATCCTCCCCCAAAGTCAACACATCCTCAACATATCCTCTAGCATATGATTAACTCGCTCTGTTTTCCCATCAGTCTGTGGATGATATGATGCACTCAATCATAAGTATGTGCCCATAGTCTCATGGAAGCTCTGCCAAAAATGGAACATAAAGATCTTATCCCGATCAGGCATAATATTAATCAAAAACTCGTGTAGTTGCACTATCTCAGTGATGAATAACTAAACATACTACCTCATCTCAAAATCCATACAAACCGAATGAAAATGGGCCACCTTAGTCAACCGATCCACTATTACCATATAAAATTGTGACCTCACTGCGACATCGGTAGCCCGATAATGAAATCCATAGAGATAATCGCCCACTTGCACATTGGATTTTTGAGTGGATGCAACATCCCCGTTGGTATACTTTCACTAGATGATAGGTAGAACACTTCGAGATAAACTTTGTTATATCCCACTTCATCCCCGACCACCAATATTGCCTACGCATGTCCTAGTACATCTTATCCCCACTAGGATGTACCACAAACCTGGACCTGTGAGATTCTGACATCACTGCATGTCTCAAATCCTCATCCTTTGGAACCACAAGTCTTCCATTAAAGTGTAAACCCTCCATCTAAACTGATATATTAAGACTCTACCTCATCAGCTAACAATTGACAAACTCTGTCCTGACAATACTGATCCCCTGCTTGTGCTTTCACCACCCTCATAATAATCTTAGGCATGATAGCTAATACGAACATGCAGGCCCTTGTAATCTCATCATCATGCTGAAACTCTCTCCACTTCACCATCCAAACCTTTGTTATCTACCCAGTAGGTCATCATCTCAACACGTCTGCTACCACGTTAGCCTTCCTAAGATGATACTGAATAAAAAAAATGGTAATCCTTCATAAACTCTAACCATCTCCTCTACCTCATATTCAGATTCTTTGGTGTGAATAGATACTGAAGTGACTTATGGTCCGTAAATAAGGTAAACTACTCCACCAAAAGATAATGCCTTCAAATCCTCAAGGCAAACACAATCACTGTTAACTCCAAGTCACGCGGAGGGTAATTCCTCTCTTGGGGCTTAAGATTACGAGATGCATAAGCTATAGTCCTCTCCTCCAATTGTAGTACACCCCCAAGTCCCTGTAAGAATGCATTTGTGCAAACACGGTACTCCTCTCCTCCCCTAGGAAGTACAAGTACGGGTGCTAAGGTTAATTTATCCTTTAGCTCATCAAAAGATATCTGATAATGGTAGTCCCAAACGAATGACACCCCCTTGCTAGCCAGATTCGTCAATGAAATCGCAATATTTAATAAACTCCTAATGAATCATCTATAGTATCCGAATATACCCCAAAATTACAAACCTCGATCGGTATCGTGGCCTATCCCCACCCCCTCACTATTGATACCTTACTCAAATCAACTTCTATAGCCCTTTCACACACAATGTGGCCCAGAAACTGCACCTTCCGAAGCCAAAACCCACACTTCTCAAATCTTGCGTACAACTGGTGATCCTGAAGTGTTTACAAAAAAATCTACAAATGCTCGACATGCTCATCCTCAAAGCGAGAGTAAACTAGAATAACATCAAAGAAAACTATTACAAACTAGTCAAATAACTCTTTTAAAGCCCTGTTCATCAAATCCATGAACATTGCTGGCATATTATTGAGACCAAATGGTATCACCCTAAACTCGTACGACCCATACCATGCCAGAAAAGTAGTCTTAGGAACATCATCCTCCCTGACGCACAACTGATGATAACCGGACCCCAAATCTATCTTGGACAAATAAGATGCTCCTCTCATCTGGTCGAACTAATCATCGAACTGAGGTAGTGGATACTTATTCTAGATTGTGACCTTGTTCGAATCCCTATAATCTATATACAATCGAAGTGATCCATCTTACTTCTTGATAAACAATACTGACGCACCCCGTGGTGAAGTACTTCATCTGATAAAACCCTACCCTGGGAGATGCTGAATATTCTCCCTCAACTCCCTCATCTCAGATAGGGCCATAAGATAAGGCGCTCAGACGATAGGCCTCGTACCCGATGCTAGGTCAATAACGAACTTAATTTCTTGGCTAGGCGGTAACTTGGGTATCTCTTGGAATAAGTCCTAAAATTAACTCACCGCTGGAATCGAGTCTGAAGAAATAACTACCTCCTGTGAGGTCTCCTCATAATGTAATATAAATGATTGCTCGACCCTCCCTCGGGAAGAGGCATCGCCACTAAGAACATCTCCTACCGTGGGATTGAGAACACAATAGTCCTCCTGAAATAGTCCACCATCGCTCGCTATCCATCTAACCAATCCACACCCAAATTGATGCCATACCCCCTCGAAATCTAACACGATAAGGTTAGCGACTAAATATAATATCCCCACATCAACATCGACACCCTTACAGATCGAGTGTATAGGTGAGCCACTACCCAATGGTGGCTCTACAAATATAAGGAGACTAATGGCTGTCTCTAATAGACCAACAACTTGTAAAAATATGGTATGTAAGAGTGTGATGCCCCAGTATCAAATAAAATCCTTTCCTCAAGCTCGTGAATAGGAAATGTACCCTCTACTACAGTGGTGCCTATGGGGCCTACTGTTTAGTGGAATTTAAGACGTATAGACACGTTCGTACTGTAATTGTCTCAATTGCGATGGGACTGGTGGTGCTGGTGGTATCTGTGACTACTGTCCTTATTGGGCACCTTTTTATTGCGGTGCTCTGGCAGCCTCTCCTCTTATAACCCATTTGTCCATAAATAAAGCACTAACCCGAGAAGTCTCTCAACATTTGACCTTTATGGCCCTGATGGTGCTAACCTTGATGGATTCATCCCTAATGGGGTCCCTAATTTTTCCCTTGGACCTGATGTCCCTGAGGAATCTGGTGCTGCTAAGGACCCTGTTGGCCCTGGTTAAAACCACTATCAGGATGGTAAACCCCAGATCTAAAACTCTTGGCTTAATCCCCCTAGCGAGAATCCTTCCCTGATGTCTGCCTGATTGCTACTGCAGTGCCTCACTGGTATCGTTCCCACCTGCCTTGTCGTGCTAGCTCGGCTAAAAGTGTGGCATTGTCAACATCAGTATACACCATCAATGTGGGGGTGCCAATCAAGTGTTGCCTGATCCTCCTAGCTATTCCATCCATAAACTTTATTTTAATTTTCTTCTTTTCACTATTCACCTCATTTGGCACAAAATTAGCCAAACGAGTGAACTCCCCCTTGTACTTAGATATTGAGCAGCCACCCTGAGTCACCTTAATAAACCTCTTTCGCATCTCTGTCTCAACGGCTGGCAAAAAATACTTCGGGTCAAATCGCACCCAGAAATTGGTAATGGACATCGTGTCCCTCTCCCTAGTAGTAGTAACTGACTCCCACCACTATAACGCTATTCCAACAATCCTAAAAGTGGCCAACATCTACTTCTGCACATCGCTACCCTCAACCATGCATAAGTGGCACTGAATATCTTTCTTCCACTATCATACCAAAATATTGTTTGATCTACCCTAGACTCCGGTGGGTGGCCCTTCTGAAATGCCTCCTCCACTCTCTGCTAATATAAGGGCCCCATGTGGGCCTGGACAACCAGTACCATTGGCTGTGGTGGCCGCTGGGCCTAAGGAAAGTGGAGATCCATCGTAGTCATAGTTGCGTTAACTACCTATGCCACAATCGCTGCCACCTCTACTGCTAACAGTGTCCCCTAAGGTGGTTATGGCTATAGTGCCTCTGGCTATTGCTAAGCCTCTATCTCATTGACTCTCGTCGCTACTCTCATCGGTCGTCCCCTCTTGGGTGGCATCTGAAAACAATTCGAATTGTATTTGTTCACAGTCAATAAAAATATAATAGTAGAAGAATGTAATCTTAAATACGTAATAATGAATGGAATAACCCTAATAATAGGGCTCTATGTCAAAGAACATTATGCTGAAATTGTAATAAGTCGTACAGATACAATGGACACTTACCATCTGTGACACCCCACCTATTTTAACAACGGGTGATTAGACCTTTATTAAAACAAGCAATAATATCTTCTGGTTCATTCTTAGCATCACTGTCGAAAACTTTTTAATTTATTAACCACATATGTTAAATTAAGCCTGTGTCAAAATTTTATATTTCTTTATAATGACAACATGTGGAAAATAAATAAAGTAACGAACCATTCACAATATAAATATCTGAATCCAACACATGGTAAATAACTAAATCAATAATACCGAATAAACCATCGATTCTCATAACAAATCCAAATCCAAGTATGAAGTAATCAACTGAATCCACGTCTAATAAATAAAATGAAGTAATAAATAGTCTGAAGGGAAAACACGCCCAAATAAAATACTGAATAAAACACCTAAACTGGGAATGAATAACTGAAGCGACTACATTAACACGTGTAAGCCTCCACAAGTGTTGCAGGTACGCATCCCTGGAAAGAATCCTTAACCTTGGCGTCCCTGTGGCTGTACACCTAAAAGGTATTGAAAAATAGAGTTGACACGGGTTAGAGCCCAAGAAAACCATTTGAGAACATTTTTCAACTGTTTAAATCATAGTTTAAATCAGTTATTAGATACACACATTAGTACAACATACACTCACTTGAGTTCCTTACCTCTCAACTAAAGTGCACACCTAACATTTCCTACCTAGAAATACTACCCAACCTAACTAGATAACCTATCTAACTAGACACAATAGGTCTGGCTCCCACTTATTACACATACGACACACTACCACAATATTAATAATTAATAATATCTGCGTACTATTATTGAGTCATTTATTTAAGTCTTTCTATTTAAATTATTTTTAGATATGTACGCATAGGTTAAATTATCACATTTGTATATATTTATCACATATATAATGTATACAAGTATAATAACCCCCGGAATGACCCCGATAATGCTGGCATACTCTGCTATCATGTCCATGAACCTCTCATACCAAATCAAGGACCACCGGTTCAGAATGTCTCGTCAAACCCAAAATCAAACAGCACACATTGGAGGTGAACATAGTTCTAAGCCTTTGGGCTATGCATATACATAACGTACCCAAATGACCTTCCAAACCCACTAATACACAAAACATAGTGATCCCCCCTAAGTTCTATGTTCTGGGGAACAAATCTAGACCTTGTTGGAATCGCCAAGGTGGGATCGCCTTTTGCGTGGAACCTTCCGTGTGTAATACCCAGTATTTTTAATGATTTTAATTGTGGGATTTATTGAGGATTAATTGACTTAAAAATGGGAAATTTATTTATAATTAATTCAGATTTTATTAAATAATTACTAGAGTGACGAGAGTTAGTACTTATAGATGTGAGTTATGATGAATATTACTTAGTCAGTAAAGTAATATATGATTATGAGAAATTAAAGTTGTCGTGAGTGAAAAATACGACAATTACAGTAAATTTAGTTAGGATGCGCGTGTGAGACATGTCGGGAGTTAAGTGAGGAATATTAACGTACTTTTATTTTTGGTTATTCGAATGGATATTTTGAGTGCGCCAATGTATCTGTAAGGGTTTAAATAGTCAGAAAATCCAACTCGGGTGTTTAGTTTGAAGTCCGGGGCAATTTTAGACCAACCCGACACCCCAGAGGGGTATTTTTGTCTTTTGAAAATTTGGAACTAAATAATGGACGAAAATTAGATGAATATATCATCCCTTACGTAGTAGCAACTAGGGTTATGTTCTGAAAAAATAGAGAGAGTTTAATAGGAAGAACGATAAGAGGTTCCTAGGAGTTCCAAGGCCAAACCCAATCATCTTTCACCAAAAACACCATCAACGTGTAGATCAGGAAGAGAGGAACACATTTATACCAGTTTCAAGTGATGAATCAGACCTTCATGAAAAGTCAAGTGTTTATCTTGCTAATTCTTAGAGCATATAATGTCCATGTTAATTTAGTTGGTGGTTTATTCATGATATTATGAAATTGGGTTTTAAATCTATGATTATGGAATAGGTTTTGCATGTAGATGAATAACAATATATTAGGGATTAGAAATATGAATTTGATATGTTGAAATTACGAATTTAAATATAGGTTTAGTTGTGATTAATGGTTATTTTGTGAAAGTAGGTCTTTTTGATAATTTAAGCAATAAATCTAAATTTGGATTATAATTTTAAGGATTTGATGTTAAAATATGTTAGAAATCATCCTATTAGTAGTGGGTATAGTTTTAAATCGGTGAATTTGAGTTAGAATTAGAGTTTGAGAAATTTGGATGATGAAAAGTTGGAAAAACGCAGATTTTTGGAGGTTAGGGACAAAGTTCGATTTTCTCGTTCCAATGAGAATTCCAATGACAAATCCAATAAGAATTCAGAGAGTAGTTCATTCAAAGTGGAGTTTCTCGTTCGAACAAGATTCTAACTAGAATTCAGAGCCTTAGTTCATTCGAAGTTTGATTCGAACAAAAATTCCCCAAGTTCTAACGAGATTTCAGAATTTCAAATTGTTACCCGGTCGAATTAAAATCTTTATAGGTTAATTCAAGTGAGAAAAAATGACCTACACTACCCTCGAGTGACTTTAATACATAGTCTAGTGGTTAGAGGATTGTGTAACTACTAAGGCTATATGTTGAAATAAGAGGGCCTTATGGAATATATATGATAGAGAGATTAATCGTACGGATAGAATAACGTGAGTATTTGTAAGGAAATTATTTTATAAGTCTGTTATCAATTTAGTATGTCGTATACTGCTACACCGTCGAAGAGCATTCAAGAACATTAAAGCATCAAAGACGGATCCGAATATCAAGATCTTCAACATTCAAGCCTCCGCGAGGTTGAGTTTGGTAAGGTTGTGTTTTAATTCCTTAGCATTTCACTTAAAGTGTTAGGATATTTTTATCAAATATTTTTATAAAGATTTTGTTTTTGGACACCTTTCCGTCATATCAATTCAAAGAAAAATAAAAAAAACACGAAACTGGCGGCCACGCGTTCGTATCAAAATTATCTATAATCATTCCCTGAGGTCTCAGTTGATAGGTCGCTCTAACAACCTTCTTATGTTGTTCAAATGACATAGCTATCTCGCGAGAAGTTATCGAGTGATGTCGTTCAAACGACATTTTCGTTCGAACGAATTTGCTATCTCGTTCTAGCGACGCGCCGAATTAAGTTTTTTATAAATAGGAGTCTCCAGCTCCGTTTTTCATAAGGAGATCTGCATAATTTTCCGAAACAAAACTACTACTGCAGAAACGATTTTTGTCTTCTTCTTTTAGGTTTTAAACCTTTTGTTTTCAATTCACAAAACATCCCAATCTTTTAGTGAATTATTTTGGAACCCTAGATTCAAGTTTGTTGAAACTTTACCTTTGTGGGGAGAACTCTAGAAACGGTGAGTTGCGTGCTATTGTGGAGGAAGTCTCTATGAAGTTACTCTTATGGGGAGGATAACCTACACCTTTAAAACAATGTGTCTAGGACTGCGTGTCCTTGTGGTATAGATGCATGTGAACCACTGCTGATTTCTAGCCATTACTTTGGAGGTTTGATGAAGACACCGTGTGTTACTCTTGTGGGCAAAAGAAAGATGGTATGTAAGTCAATGGTCTTGTAAACTTGTCAGAAATCTAGAAATAAAAGGTTTTGCCCTTCGGGGATTTTTCCTGAATTTGGTGTTCCTAATATTTGATCTTGTGATTGTTTAATTTTCATATTTAATTCAATCACTTAGATGCATGTTTTAGGGTTTAACTAAAATTGGATTTTTTTTAGAATTCGCATTATTCCACTATAAAGATTCTACAAATTCGTATCATAACCTGTTGCACTAAGTTATTGTGTTTTGATCCTGATTTTTCACAAAAATGGCTTTTGGTGGTTTTGATGATTTTCGATGTCAACTTTTTGAAAAGGTTAATTGGAAATTCACACGAACTCTTGTTTTAAATCTTCTGCTGAGAACGACACTGAGAGGTGTCCTTGTTATGAGGGTGTTGGTCACGCATTAGATGAGTGTACCACAAATTTAAAGAAGAAATTGAATAAATCGGTTTCTCATGTTTCTAAACTTAGTGATAATGATTCGGAAGAAGAAGTCTTTGATGCCTCTAGGCGAGAGCTTCCCATCCGTGTCATTAGTGATGAAAATGAGGGTGAAAAGAGTGAGGAGGAAGAAGAAGAATTGAGTGAGTTGCAAGTTGCCTACAATAATTTGTATTTTGAATCTTTAAAGACAAAAAAGGGAAACTTGAAACTTGAAGCTGAATTGAAGAAATGTGCTTTAGATAATGATAATACTGATACATTGATTAAGGATCTTAGGGAGCATGAGGAGATGATTAAAGAGAAATTAGGATATGTTGAGGGTGATAGAGATAGTCTCCAAGGTGTGATTGAGGTTATAAAAAAGGATCTTTTAGAATTTGAAGATTCTATACGTTTACTCGAGTCTAGGATAGGTGAGCTTGAGAATAATTTGAGAGAATCAAGTAAGGTGAAATTTGATTTAAAGTCTAGATCGGAAAATCTAGATAAGATCTTAGGCACGGTCCAAATTAAGGAGGATAGGGGTGGTATATGCTTCAATGAGGGGTTACACAAATTCCCAAAGCTTAACCCACACAGCCTAGGGTTGTTAAGAGAGAGCCTCTGAAGGTTGTTAGGAGAGAGACACCTAGTCAAATCATGAGAGAGCCACCTAGGATCATTAGGATAGAGACACCCAGGAAATTAGGAGAGAGCAATCGAGAAATTTGAGAGGTTCACCTTTAGGTAACACACACCGCCCGATTTTACACTTGCACGCATTGCGGTAGGCAAGGTCATCTTAGGCGCTTCTGTTACAAGCTTTTAAAAAGACCTAGTAAGATTAATAAAAGAATAAATTCAATTCCCCAAACCCCCATGTGTCATTACAAATCTATTCACGTTAGAATATCAAATTTAGAGGCTTACGATCTATTTGTTCATGATTATCGTTTACTTTTATGTGATTCACCCCATGAGAGATCTCTTGGTTGATTATGTTGGATGTTTGTCATACACTAGATATGCATCATGTTATATTCTTTCTAGTGTTATGTCTTACTTTGACGTAGCGCACATTGGTTTATACATTTGTGTGTTTCTCTACTGTTTTAGCATTGTTTTGCATCTGTCAAAACTTTCCAGGTACTGTTTTCATGTAATTTTTTCACAGGGAAAAACTTCATGACTTTCTGGGAAAACTGGGATTTTTTGGATTTCTCGTTCGAGCGAGAACATCATGTCGTTTGAGCTACAACTCTTTCTCGCGTGAAGTCTCTTCTGGATAAAATCGCATGTCCTTTGAGCGACAGGCCTAGATCATTTGAGCGACCAGGTTGACTTTGACCATTTTTTTTTACAGTACACTGATTCATCCTGATATTATTTTTGGTACTGTTGGTTGCTTTTGACAGTTTATATGCAGTCTTTCTTGCTATATATGCTTAGCTGCTAACACTGCATTTGTTGGTTTATCACACATGATTTGATTCTTGATTCATTCGTGTGATTAATATTTTCTAGCATATGATGATGCTCATATTGATATTATATTCCTATTGCTGGATGTATCATTTTGTAGTTATTTTTCTTTTTCAAAAATTTTGAAAAATGCAAAAAGATTTTCTATTTTTTGAGTGTCCATTCATATTTTGTTTTCGTCAAATTTGAAAATCCAAAAAGATTTTTGTATTTTGTTTGCACTTTTTATGGATACACACTTAGGATGACCGAGTCGCAATTTCATTCCATTTATCAATGTGACAATTGGATTGTGTTTTGAGACAATATATCATGTCATCCATGAGCTTTACAATGTTTGGAGTCATTGAGATGTTATTAGATGATACTTCCTACATGTTTGACTCAATATCTCCTTTATTGCACACTTGCACGAATTTGTCTGATTATTGTACTTATCTATCACATGTTGGTCGAGTTTTTTCATCTCAATCCTGTCCTTAAAATGAATCGAGTGCAATAATACGAGAGTAATAAAAGTAGTGCATGTAAAAACCATTACCCGTGAGGAATTTGTTTAAATTTGAAAAAAATGATGAGTGACAAGGGAAAGGGCTGCGAGTGAATAATAATCACGTCGTGAAAGCCACCGTTTGAGAAGAGATTGCACAAAATAATGAAGGGAATAAAAAATAAAATAGGCCAAAATTTTATGGCAATAGGTTTTATATAAGTTGAGAATTTAGAACCTCATTAGAAAAATAAAATTGAATTATTATATATGAGGGAGTTTTGGATGGATATATCAATGGATTTGCACGTCCTTTGAAAAGTTCTCGAAACGGCACTAAATAGTTTTTGACGTTATTGGTGTGGAAATCATTTAGACTTTGATTTGTTGATTTGATTGAGATGATGTCATCTAAATTCAACAATTTTACATCTAAGGATATTTTGTTTGTTCATTCGTTAGGGGTACACATATTAAACGTGCACATATGATTGATTGAGTTGATTTACCTATCGAATCTGTTGACACCCATACATTCCATTTCCATGACTTGGTTGTTTTAGTATAAAACCATGGTGTGATTTTTGTATCATTATTTTTGCTTTGAAAAAATTAAAAAGTCAAAAAATAGTTTGTGGAAATCTTTTGAGTTATACCTTTGCACACGCGTAGTTTGATTCATATTTTCTATGAACTTTTATCGTGACACTCCATGTTTAGTTTGTTTCTTCTTATCTGTCTATTTGGGGACATAATAAAAAGGGGGAGAACGAATTATGATTTTATGGAGAGTTTGCATTATGGGGGAGATTTGATTATATTGATTGATTTATTCTTATATCATTTCAAACTCGATGCATCACAAAGGTATTTCCTTTATCTCATGTGTGTAGGTACAAAAGTGATGATCATATGTTTAACACCTTGATGAGAATAGCTTAAAGGTTTGAAGATTTGAACTTGAAGATTTTTGAAGACTTGCAAATTTTAGTATTTTCCATTTTTGTGTTCATGGGGGATATTAGATTTGTATAGGCACTTTGATTTGATATCTCCGAGTTTTTGTTTTGTATCGACATAGACATTGAGGGAGATTTGTAAGGAAATTATTTTATAAGTCCGTTATCAATTTAGTATGTCGTATACCACTACATCATTGAAGAGAATTCAAGAACATTCAAGCATCAAAGATGGATCCGAATATCAAGATCTTCAACATTCAAGCCTCCGCAAGGTTATGTTTGGTAAGGTTGTGTTTTAATTTCTTAGCATTTCACTTAAAGTGTTGGGATATTTTTATCAAATATTTTTCTAAAGATTTTTTTCTCAGACGCATTTCCGTACAAAAATCATATCAATTAAAAAAAATAAAAAATATACGAAACTGTCGGCCACGCGTTTGTACCGAAATTATCTAAAATTGTGGCTTGAGGTCTCGTTCAATAGGTCATTTGAACGACTTGCTTATGTAGTTCAAACGACATAGCTATCTCGCGAGAAGTTGTCGAGCGATGTCATTCAAACGACATTTTCGTTCGAACGACTTAGCTATCTCATTCGAGCAACGCGCCGACTTAAGTTTTTTATAAATAGGAGTCTCCAACTCCGTTTTTCATAAGGAAACCTGCATAATTTTCAGAAACGAAATTACTACTGCAGAAATGATTTTTGACTTCTTCTTTTAGGTTTTAAACCTTTTGTTTTGACTTCACAAAACATCCCAATCTTTTAGTGAATTGTTTTGGAACCCTAGATTCAAGTTTGTTGAAAATTTACCTTTGTGGGGAGAACTCTGCAACTGGAGAGCTGCGTGCTATTATGGAGGGAGTCTCTATGAAGTTACTCTTATGGGGGGATAACCTACACCGTGAAGACTGCGTGTCCTTGTGGTATAGCTGCGTGTGAGCCACTGTTGATTTCTAGCCTTTACATTGGAGGTTTGACGAAGACACCGTCCGTTACTCTTGTGGGCGAAATCAAGATGGTATGTAAGTCAATGGTCTTGTAAACTTGTCAGAGTTCTAGAAATAAAAGGTTTTTCCCTTCAGGGATTTTTCCAGAATTTGGTGTTCCTAATATTTGATCTTGTGATTGTTTGATTTTCATATTTAATTCAATCACTTAGATGCATGTTTTAGGGTTTAACTAAAATTGGATTTTTTAGAGAATTCGCATTATTCCGCTGTAGTGATTCTACAGTATTAGAAATAATAATACTACATATAAATTCAGAAACTTGGGTTGCGTGAATACCTAATAATTATTATAGGTTATGTGTATGTACCTATTGATTGAATTATTATGTGTACTACATACCAACGATGCTTGCTATCGGGTAGCGGTTACGCATTGTGAACGGTCATATCTTGAGGAGCCTTCGAGGGGATTCTGATTCGTATCACTAGAACATAGAACTTTAGTATGAGCTGTCAATGAGAACGATAGTGTTGACAGGCATATAGGTGCGTAAGGATGTGTGTATCCCATGGGCTTGGAACGATGTTTACCTCCAATATTCGTGTTTGTTATGATGGTTCGCGGGGATTGAACCTATAGTCCTTCTTGCAATGAGCAATGCACCGAGACACAATAGAAGAGTATGCATTGCACCAAGGGAGCCTTAACCCGGGGATGCTAATATAGTGTATATATATATATATATATATATATATATATATATCATGATAAATATATGTATACCTGTTACTTATTCTACTGTGTGTAATTAGTAGATATGGAAATAATGATACTTAAAATGTTCTTAGTGAGGAAAAGAATACCTATGAAAATAACATTTATATATATGAATAATTATCCTGAAACATGTGGTAATACGGGATACAGGTGATACGGGTAAACACATGAATTTATTAGTGTGATAATAGTAATCTTCAGACTAGTTAAGCAGGGTAGTATAACTAGGATGGGTAAAATATATGCGTTAGGTATGCACATTAGATGAGAGGTAAGTATCTCAAGTGAGAGTACGAGGATCTAGCATGTACACTATATGTGCTATTGCTTTCAATTAAGCACTTGCTAATTTTTAAACTATTTTCAACTCCGGATCTCACCCGGTTATTGCAAATCTTTTTTCTTTTGTCAAATATTTTTAGGGTCCCATCCACAAGGACACCAAGGATAGGAGTTCCATTAATTTAATGAGTTGTTGCTGCTGTGGAAGTTACAGGACTTAGTATTAGATGCCTCTATGATTCACTTTTCTCCATTTACAGTTAGCTATTTCAGTTAGGTCATGTCGCCCCTTTTTCCTTTTCAGACAGTCAGACATTTGTGGATCTATTTATTTATTCCTTTCAGCAGTTAGTTTATTTTTTATGGATAATTGTATTTAGGATTTAGGCTGGATGAGTTTACTCCAGTTTCATTTATCACCTTAGTTATTTTTATTTCACATGATATTCGTTTGAATGGTGTATGATTAGTAATGGATTAATTTTCTTTTCATGTTAATTAAAAGATAAATTTTTACATCAACCGTTTTAAATATTAGGTGGTTAGTTTGAATAATAAAGTTTTGACAGTGATGCATATTCTGAACCAACTGGGCATTCTGAATTAATTTCAATGGAGGACTGATCACCCGGTATTTAATTAGGCGGGATGTCATAGGTGGTATCAGAGCATCAAGTTCTAGATTCTTTTAGGATTTGTATGACTTATTACATTTCAGCTTAGCATTCTTTGATATAGAGCCCTATTATAGGATTCTTGTATTCCTCTATGCATATGACTTACGTTCTCCTGCTATTAAGAATACTTGATGTGATTCATATACAATTTCGAGTGGTCCTCGTACACCGAACAAAATGGGACAATCCAGTAAAGGGGCGTTGGAAGGACTATAGGAGGAGAGGCTCAGTAAGCCATGGAGTATTCGGGGAATGGTGATCGCTATAGAAGTCCCTGAAATTGTTGTCTAGGTAAACGATAAAAGGATAAGCACTCGGGGATAATAACTTCGCAAACATTGTGTTAGACAACGGTAGTGCAAATTTAGACTCATGCAGCGTAGTCGACAAAGGAGAGAGTCCGAGGAACTCTTTCGAAGAATCACCGATAGGATTTGAAGAAAAGATGAAGTGTGATGGGCTAATGGAAGAAGATAGTCCAAAGGCAATAGAGTTGGTTGGAGTGTAGTTGCACTCAGAATTTAATTTTAGACGAAATTTTTAGCTCATAGGAGCATCATAGAGCGATGATAGGCAGTCGCCACATATAAAGTAGTATATATGGGGTTAAACGAGAGATTGTGTGCAGTTTGACTGAAAGATCTTCCATTTACTGTTCAGACAAAGATGCGAATGGGATTACAAACTTGTCACAAGTAGGTCAGGTAGAGACCGACCATGAAAGATAAGTTAACTTGGTTAACAAATTTTGTAGCTAAAGAAAGGGGATACAGAGAATAACAAGGGTCCATAAGTTAAGAATGGACTCGTGGGTGAAATACCCAAGAATGAATGGGAGATATGGCTAAGGTGACTAGTGTTAGTGTCGTCAAAGCCATATATTTACAAGATTACATCAATGCTTCCAGGAGAAGGGAGCCAAGAGTATTGAAGGATGTAATCAAAGAGAAATATTAAAATTAACGGTACCAGTGAGTTACCACAAGAGGGTTTACCCAGTAGGGGACACACTTAAATGCTTTAGACCATTTAAATTATTACCAAGTGATGGTAGAATTAGTCAGGGCTATCAAGGCTAGCAACAAGTTCCATAAGGACCAATGGGGCCAAAAGGACAACGAGGGTAGCAATCGAGATTAAGAATACCAATTCCAAGAGGGGGCACATCGACATGGCCCGTGGGTCCAGAGATAGAGGATGGGCACATGAAGGTGTCCTATAGGTGGTGAATAGGACCACCAGCACCAAATTGATACAAGATGAGAAAGTGAGAACAATGGGACTGGGAAAGTAAATGAAAATGATGCCACTGGAGCATAGGAGTAGCATGAGAGAAATTTACAGTACGAGAATTAGGCGAAGAGATTCAGACCCAAAAATTATCAACGTGAGAAATCATTGAGTTCAGGAAGGACCAACAAGGTCCTCAACAGTAATAACAACTTTCCCATTCCTCAAAATTGTTAGGATTGAGGAGATGGTGAGGGAGTCCAATAAGGCCAGGGCCTGAAGCAAGAGAGTTCCTCTAGGAAGTTGTTACGGTCATAAAGTGATGGGCTGCATGAAAAAGGATTGCCCAAAGAAGGACAGAGGACAATCGTAAGATGATATCTTGGATATGCAACTGTTACAGTTGAATAAGGGGTCAATTTCGGCATGAGGGTAATGCTTAGGGACACGTTGACCCTGAAAGGTAGGTGGAAATTGGAGATAGAATAGTTTCCTTGCCCTTATAAGTAAGGGATGACGTTTCGGGTGACATGAGTGAGTCATAGTAATTGATTAGTAACACTACAATTCGAGTGTGCGAGTTTAGTAGGTGCACTGACAATAGTAGCCTTATTATATATATGATTACCATTGAGTAGTGAGACTTTTGTGCCACTTGCGAGGAGGTGCATGTGTGGACACTAAGAAAATTTTAATGTTACGTAGCGATGCTCCTTTTGGGTGTTATAATAGTAGAGCATTTTATTATTATAGTGTATTGACTTGATACCAAGGGTTTGAGTGATATTAAATTATGTGATGAGACTATCTTACTCATTATTTAAGGGTTTAAATATATTGTGTTATGAGGCATCACCTGAAAAATTGTTGAGCCTGCGTATATATATTGTACGACATCGTAGACTTCGGTGAGTATGTTGTCTTACTATATTTGGTCCCGATGAGTAGGGAGATTTACTGATGTGATTCATAGTATATTGATTTATTATCGAGCGGAGAGATATAGCTCATTAATTATATATAGCGCTGAGAACTTTATTATATTGAGGGTGCCATGTTAGAAGTCGTCTTAGAGACATGAGAGTGGACGAGTAAACTTTTTATCCGCAGACGAAAATTCGGGGGTACATGTTGTGGACTAAGGGCTTAATGGATCTCGATGACCAACAATGTTAGATAATAGTGTACTGGGGGGGTTCCTTGTTTGGAATTCACTTTGCGAGACATCCCACATATGAAACTTAGCGAACGTTGGAAGTTGGGAGATGTTCTGTCTTTAGTACATGGGTTTGGTACCGTAGTGATTACACGTATATGTAGTTATAACTGTGAGTTAATAGTTATATTATGAATTAAGGTTGTATTATGTTAATATGTGAAAATATTATTAATCATTGACACCACGAGCAGACTGGTGGGACAACATAGGATATAATTAAGTGGAAAATATAGGGGGCTTAGTATGACCTTACCCTACAGTTATGCAAAGTATGTGAGGCATAGTTTGAGATGAATGTAATATGACTAGTATGGTCGTGTAGAAATGCACAAATTATAGGGTGTATGGGCCCCCTAGTTAAGCGTATCTACAATAACACTTACGGGGAGAATACATGGAAATATGAGAATACACGTAGACATATAGATAGATTTGAGGTAGAATTAGAATGAGACAAAGAGGAACAGAATTGCTTAGTGGAGAAGGGGTACATTAAAGATTGAAGAGTAGACGGATAAGGAATGTTATAGTGGTGTAAAGTGCTAGAAATGTATGATGCAGATTCTTGAGAATAATCAACAGTCCCCTAGTATAGGGGAGTAATATGACGAGAGCTACGTCATAACCAATTTAGAATATTTGGAAGTCTATCACGAGTAGTCGGGTATGATTGAAAATACCTCCCAAGAACAGATGGATAACTAGTTTGAATGGTAGTGTATAGATCGTCAAACTAAAAAGTACCATTTATGAAGAGACATGGGGAAGAACGTAATGTTCTAAAAGTGTAAAACGAAGTGGGAATATATGTGTGATGAGAACTAATGACTAAAGGAGTTGTCACATTGAGAGGTTGGGAATTTTATCTTTGTAGAGGAAATACTTTGGCTGTGCGTACAGAGGTTCATATTAGTGACAAAATGAAAGAAAAATTTCAAACTGCCGTGTAAAGACCAAGGTAAATTGTTAAATAATGGAACACTTTGATATGTGATGACTAAAGAAAATTAGTCACTAGAATGGAATGGTAAGGGAAGACCGTTCAACTGAAGGGTGCCATTAGTAGAGTGACACTGAGATAATGAAAATTTCATGGGGTTCCCCTCGATATTGTGTTCGATCGGGACAAGATCTTTGTGTCCCGATTTTAGGAGAGCTTTTAGGAGGCCATGGGTACGGAGTTACGTTTGAGTTTGACCTATCCCCCACAGATGGATAGGCAAACAGAGTGGACAAATTAGATGTTAGAGGATATGTTACGGATGTGACCTTGATTTTGGCGGGTTGGGAGCAATACCTTCCACTGGTAGAGTTTGCTTATAATAACTCCTACCAGTTTACTATTAGCATGGATCCATTTAAGTCATTATATGTAGGCCTTGTCATTCCCCAGCGTGTTGGATAGAGGTGGGGGACAATAAGCTACTTGGTCCAGAAGTGATTCAGGATACCTCAGCCAAGATTGAGATGATTCGAAGCCATATTCAGGTTTCTCAGGATAGACAAAAGAGCTACGCCGATGCCAAGAGGTTCTTCAGAGAGTTAAATGTGGGGGACCAAATGTTTATACGAGTATCCCCTATGACGGGGGTAATACAGTTTGGGAAGAAAGGGAAGTTGGTGTCGATGTAGGTCGGGCCATTCCCTATTATTGAGTGGATTGGGCCAGTAGCTTACAGACTTGGGTTACTGGAGCACTTGCATAGGATTCATAACGTGTTCTATATTTCTTCACTAAGGAGATATCTTCGGATGAGATGTACCACACTCATATTTCTTTGGAGGAGATTGACCTATAGCCTGACAGTTCATACGAGGAGGGGCCAATTGTTATCCTATACCATAGAGAGGAAATTGAGGTCAAAGGTAGTGCCGTTGGTACGTGTCCAGTGGCGGCATCATAATGTCGAGGAGTCTACCTGGGAGCAGGAGGATGAGATAAGCGACAAATATCTCGAGTTATTCGTACCAATTAAACCTTTATTTGTCCGAATTTCAGGATGAAACTCCATTATTTGGGGGGAAGTATGTAATACCCCATATTTTTAATGAATTTAATTATGGGATTAATGGACTTAAAAATGGGAAATTTATTTACAATTAATTTCGATTTAATTAAATAATTACTAGTGTGACGAGAGTTAGTACTTATAGATGTGAGTTATGATGAATATTACTTAGTTAGTAAATTAATATATGATTATGAAAATATTAAAGTTGTCGTGAGTGAAAAAATATGGCAGTTACAGTAAACTTAGTTGGGACGCGCGAGTGAGACGTGTCGGGACTTAAATGAGGAATATAAATATAATTTTATTTTTGGTTCAAATGGCTGTTTTGAGTGCACTAATGTATCCGGAATGGTCAAAATAATTAAAAAATCCTACTCGGGTGTTTAGTTTGGAGTCCGGGGCAACTTTAGGCCAACCCGACACCCCTGAGGGGTATTTTTGTCTTTTGAAAATTTGGGACTAATTAATGGACGAAAATTATATCATCCCTTATGTAGTAGAAACTAGGGTTATGTTCTGAAAAAACAGAGAGAGTCAAAGAGGTAAAAGGACAAGAGGTTCTTAGGAGTTCCAAGGCCAAACCCAATCACCTTTCACCAAAAACACCATCAACGTGTAGATCGGGAAGAGAGGAACACATCTATACCAGTTTCAAGCGACGAATCACACCTTCATAAAAAGGTTATCTATCTAATTTTTAGAGTGTACAATGTCCATGTTATTTAGTTGGTGCTTTTACATGATATTATGAAATTAGGACTGAAACTGGGTTTTAAATCTATGATTGTGGTACAGGTTTGGCATGTAGATGAATAACAATATATTGGGGATTAGAAATCTGAATTTGATATGTTAAAATTACGAATTTAAATCTAGTTTTAGTTGTGATTAATGGTTATTTTGTGAAAGTAGGTCTTTTTGATAATTTAAGCAATAAATCTGAATTTGGATTATAATTTTAAGGATTTGATGTTAAAATATGTTGGGAATCATCCTATTAGTAGTGGGTATAGTTTTAAATCGGTGGATTTGAGTTAGAATTAGAATTTGAGAAATTTGGATGATGAAAAGTTGGAAAAATGTAGATTTGGGGGGATCAGGGATGAAGTTTGGTTTTCTCGTTTGAATGAGAATTCCAACGACAAATCCAATGAGAATTCAGAGAGTAGTTCGTTCAAAGTGGAGTATCTCGTTCGAACGACCTCGTTCGAACGACATTGTAACCAGAATTCAGAGCCTTAGAACGTTCGAAGTTTCATTCGAACGAAAATTACCTAGGTTCTAACGAGATTTTAGAATTTCAAATTATTACCCGGTCGAGTTAAAATCTTTGGAGGTTAATTCAAGTGAGAGAAAATGACCTATGCTACCCTTGAGTGACATTAATACATAGTCTAGTGGTGAGAGGATTGTGTAACTACTAAGGGTATATGTTGGAATAAGAGGGCCTTATGGGATATATACTATAGAGAGATTAATCGTATGGATAGAATAACGTGAGCATTAGAGATAATAATACTATGTATAAATTCGGGAACTTGGGTTGTGTGAATACCTAATAATTACTATAGGTTATGTTTATGTACCTATTGATTGAATTATTTTGTGTACATCATACATATGCTACTTGTTATCGGGTGGAGGTTGAGCGTTGTGGAGTATCATATCTTGAGGAGCCTTCGGACGGATTTTGATTCATATCACTAGAACATAGAACCTAGGTACAGGTTTTCAGTGAGAACGATAGTGATGACAGGCAAATGGGTGCGTAGGTTTGTGTGTATCCCATGGGCTTGGAACTATGTTCGCCTCCAATATGTGTGTTTATTTTGATGGTTCGCGAGAGATTGAAGCTATAGTCCTTCATGCAATGAGCGATGCATCGAGACACGATAACAGAGTATACATTGCACCAAGGGGGACTTAACACAGGGGTGATATATATATATATATATATATATATATATATATATGTGTGTGTATGTGTGTGTGTGTGTGTGTGTGTGTGTGTGTGTGTGTACCTGTTACTTATTCTACTATGTATAATTAGCAGATATGGAAATAATGATACTTAAAATGTTCTTAGTGAGGAAAAGAATACCATTGAAAATAACGATTATTTATATGAATAACTATCCTGAAACATGTGGTAATACGGGATATGGGTGATACGGGTAAACGCATGAATTTATTAGTGTGATAATAGTAATATTCAGACTAGTTAAGTGGGGAAGTATAACTAGGATGGGTAAAATAAATGCGTTAGGTGTGCACATTAGATGAGAGGTGAGTATCTCAAGTGAGAGTACGAGGATCTAGCATGTACACTATATGTTTTATTGTTTTCATTTAAGAACTTGTTAATTTTTAAACCATTTTCAACTCGGTCTCTGACTCGGTTATTGCAAATCTCTTTTCTTTTTTCAAATCTTTTTAAGTGCCCAACCACAGGGACACCAAGGATAGGAGTTCCATTCATTTGATGAGCTGTAGTTGCTGTGAAAGTTACAGGACTTGGTAGTAGATGCCTCTATGATTCACTTTCCTCCATTTCCAGTTAGCTATTTCAGTTAGGGCATGTCGCCCCTTTTTACTTTTTAGACAACCAGAGATTTGTGGATCTATTTATTTATTCCTTTTAGTAGTTGGTTTAATTTTGATGGATTATTATATTTGGGATTTAGGCTGGATGCGTTTACTCTAGTCTCATTTATTACCTTATTCATTTTTATTTCAAATGAGATTTGTTAGTAATGGATTAATTTTCTTTTCTTGTTAATTAAAAGATAAAATTTTGACATCAACCTTTTTAAATATTAGGTGGTTGTTGTGAATAGTAAAGTTTTGACAAGGGTGTATATTCTGAGCCAACTGGATATTCTGAATTAATTTAATAAATGACTGATCACCTGACATTTAATTAAGCGGGGTGTTAGACAGTGATAGAAGGCAGTGTAGGTATGTTCACATATATAAACAAATTAAAAAATAGGTATTCACACAACCTATATATACATCATCAACTTAGGTATACACATGAACTATAATATATTATGCATGTAGTATTTATCTCTCTCGAATACTCAACGTACGGATAATTCTGAAATAATATTTATTCCATATTTTTCGGGTATCACTCACTACCCAAAGGTTTAATTCATCCCTTACGTTAATTCGGTTGTTATACATATCTACACTACTAATTTAATCCTTAGGTTATTGTTCCCTCTTCCAGTAACCTAAATGCCAAACTCTTGATACGTCAGTCAATCGGTTAGGCCTCTTCGGTTTGAGTCCCTATTTTCTCTCATTAAGGATAATTGAACCTTAATCACGTACCCACTGACCTCTCCTAAGTCCTTGCACAAATATTAAACTTATCCCAAAGTTTTCCCATAATTAATCTCATAGTTAAACAAATAAATTTTGGGGATAGTAGGTAACCCGAACCGGTTCTAGTATGGGGTCGAACCAGTTCTGCGGGATAGACTAACCGGTTCCAAACCCCTAATAACCCACTTTCTTCCCTAATATGGGTTTCCTCCATTTTTAACCAACACAACCCCCATGAATCGTACCCAAGCACCAATATAATTTGTCCCAACATCAAATATGTGTATGTAAACAAGTTCTAACAAATATCTATCATCAAAACATCAGTAAATTCACAACTTTCAAGAATTCATCAAGGGTTTTATATACAACCCCTAGTTTTCTCTTTTCATGTATGTTCTTCATAAAATCGAAAAATAATTTTCACATGTCATCACAATTATCAGATTTTGTATTTCTTAACCCAGAATTATCATAATTATCAGATCATGTCATCACAATTATCAAATTTGGTATTTTTTAACCCAGAAATCAATCATCTAACGTTTATTCCAATTAATACATGAATCAATTCCATTATTTTATCACAGAAACACATGTTCATTCTAGATTTCACCAATTATACCATGGGTATTATAACCTCTTTCAAAAATTCAAGATAAACACTTACCTTTGCACTAAAAGGTCTGATTTCGTGTTGTTTGTGATGAGGATGCCTTCCTTTCCTCTCGACTGCACTCCGGTGGTTAAGGTAATGCAAGAAAGTGCTAAATCTCCAAGAACTATCTGTTTCTCCTCTCTAATGGACTTATTTTGATTCCTTAGGATTTAGAATGTGTTTAGTTGTTGCCCTTAACCAATTAGAATTAGGTTTATAATCCCTAATACCGAAATTAGCTAACAAACCAAGCCAAAATGGCTCGAACACCCTCGTGTGGGCTCGATTATGACTAAAAAGGCCCTGAGACCTAATTACTACCCCCGGGTACACTATTCTGACTATCTCAACCCATTTGGAATCAACCGTGACCTCTAAATTGCCATCTGAGTCACTTTATAACAATTTCCTATCTCGACCCCAAATAGTCTACACGCAACTCACGGCTGAGATAAAATACTACCACCTCACCATCACTCGCTATGACGTAAATTAATCAGTTACTATTCTCTTAGTAATTTTATTCATAAACATTAATCATTCTCTCCCGATTAATATTTTAGTCAATCACATAATATTTAATCCATTTAAATTACGTCACGCGTGTAATTTAAAATAACCAAATTAATTATATTTTAATACTCAGAAATACGGGGTGTTACATTAAATTGTGGAGGTAACCCTAGAGTTAAGGAGTAAAGTCTAATGAAAGGATAAGAGGAATTGGGTCCTTTGTCTTGAAGAATTAAACCAAATTGATAATTGATGAAAGTTTATTTACTATAATGTTATAACTGAAATGGTTTTTGCGCTTTGCGCGCTTCACTCATTCGTTAGCGTAGATGTTTTCTTTTCACATACATGTTTTTGGAGGTAATTGAATTCTCTTCAAATTGGTACCTAAACCCTAGTTAGTTCTTCGGACCTATGCTTCTTTCCATGCTGGTAGGTGATCAACGGAGACACTTGTGATTTTACTACAGCCTCTACCACAGTAGCCCCTGTCGGTTCATTCTAATCTCTAACATGTGATTCAACCAGCGTATACAAGATAAATTTCAATTGAGAAAAACTAAAAATGTAATTGAAATTCACTACACCAAAAATGCTAATCTGGCACGCTGTGGCAAGGATATTCTGGCATGGTTTGAGCCGTGCCAGAATTTGGCACGGTTTTAGCATAAACTGGCACGGTTTAAATGAGTGCCAAATTCTGGCACAGTGTAAAATTGTGCCAAATATGGGTACAGTTCATTAAAAAAATAATATCCTTGTTGATACCAAATTTAATCTGCCCACATGGACCAATCATATGAAGACACGTGGCTATCTACATGGCAACAACAAACACTTCCGAGGAACCCACACGCTCCGAGGAACAAGACTACAACGAGGAAGACTAGTTCCCCGAGGAACTCACATGCTCCGAGGAACAGTGCCTCTCCGAGGAAATCTTGAGTACCGAGAAGCTTAGGTAGTCCGAGCAACTCAGGCAGTCCGAGCTGCATCTCGAACAAAGCATTAATAGCTGGATAATCAACAGTTCAACTGATCCATTAAATGCTTATCATTCAGACGCACACGCAAAGAGGGCATTAAATGTATTACCCTTTCATATGTATATCATTAAATGTATTACCCTTTCATATGTATATCATTTAATGTATTACCCTTTCACATTATAGCCCCAGGGCTATAAATACGTGGTACAATCCTCATTGTGAAGAGGACCGGAATCCATAGTGGAATTTCTTGATAGAACTCACAAATCGAGAATTCCCAAACACTCAGCAATAAAACAACAGTGGACGTAGGCCATTCTTATAAGGCTGAACCACTTTAAAAATCTTTTGTCTCATTTATTTATCTGTGATTGAATAATTAGAGTGATCTAATTTTTTACATCAACAGATTGGCGCCGTCTGTGGGAAACGACTGATAATATCGTTTTTCATCAAAAACAATCTGTTACCATTGGCTGATATTCCTGAATCCAATAATCGAAATGCTGGAACCCCTCCAAATCCATCTGCTCCACCAATTATTCCATATCTGGCTGGAATAATGGCAAATCTGGCTCAGGGCCAGACCGTCATGCAAGAAACCATGCGACAACTCATCCAAACCCTCCATGGCGGTGCATCAGCCCATTTCGAACCACGAAGAGTTCAAAGAAATACCCGTGAGCCTTCTTTGTGTACTAGGCGTACTAATTCATATCGCAATGAGGAATCTGTAGATTTTTCTTATCAACCTGGATGAACTTTGTCAGTGCGAGCCACTGATACTGAACAACATGTCATCCTCTCCCCAGAAAGGACCAGGGCATTGGAAAGATTAAGTAGGGTTTCTCCTTTCGATCGATTAGGCCCTAGGAGGAACAAAAGTCCTCTTAATGAAGCATCGAGGAACTTTCGATGACCATCAGATTTAAGGGAAGGATCTGCCCAGTCGCGACCAGCTGCTCGTCAAGATAGATCCTATGACCGACCAGCTGCTCGTCAAGATAAATTCCAGGAAGCCACTTCAACGCGATCAGTTGCTCGAACCAATAGGCCCGAGGAAGGAAATGACGCATGGAAAGGATCTATTCAGAGGCTAGAGGATAGATTAGGGGAAATGGCTAGGGCCAAGAACCCTCTACAACGAACCTTTGTTCGAGGAACACCTTTTGTCCAGGATATTGTTGATTTTCCAACACCATCAAAGTTCAAAGCACCTGTTGTGACTCCCAAGTATGATGGGAAGACTGACCATGTCCTTCATATAGAACAATACCAAGCTGCAGCCGACATCTATGCTGTCCCAGATGAGATGAGATGCAGAGCATTCTCGGGAACACTTACCGGATCTGCTCAAATATGGTATAATAATCTTCCTCGGAGTAAGATTTCAACTTTTCTTCAACTTGCCGAGTTATTCATTGGAAATTTCTATTTTGGAGCAAAGCCAATTAAAAGAGTAGCGCATTTGTTAAGTGTTAGACAAAAAGCTGGTGAGAGTACTAGAGATTATATAACTCGTTTTAATAATGAGAAACTCGAAGTCATTGATTATGAGGAGAAGATAGCGATTACTGCTTTGATGAGTGGACTACTGCCGAACAAGTTGTACTACACTTTGGCCAAAGATCCACCTCGAACCATGTCGGACCTGATGGGAAAAGCGTCCAAGATTATGAATGCCGAGGAGGCTATGTCTGCGAAGAAGAATATGGACGGCAAAGAAACCAAGGTGGAAGGTGATAAAGCTAAGAAGAAAGAACATAAGAACAATGGTGGAGACAAACAATCCAAAAATAGGTCATCATGGGAAGTCTTGAGGAAATTTGATAATTACACACCTTTGAAGGTAAATATCAACCACGTCCTGGAAGAAATTAAGAACAGCGAGGAGTTAAACTGGCCAAAGAAAATGAAGGCAGACCCTGACATGAGGAATAGGGAAAAATATTGCTAGTTCCACAAGGACCATGGCCATATGACCAAAAATTGCATAGCTCTTCAGAATGAGATTGAAATACTCATCCTACGAGGAAAGCTAACAAAGTATGTTGATCGGGGAGGCGAAAGAAGAAACAACGACCGAGCTAGAGAGAGGTCTAGATCTCCTCGGCGAGCAGAGGAGAACAAGAAGAGAAACCATGAAGTTGATCCAAAAAATGACCCCGATCTTCCCAAGAAACCAAGGCAGCCAGAACGAGAGGTATTTTCAATACGCTTTGGGTCATTTGATTGTAATGTTATTACAAGAGGAGATGCAGGAGGAGGAGACCTTACTGTAGAAAGAAAAGCTTACCTCGGTGAGGCCCAAGCTTGCTCGTACATTCAGCGAATAAATCTAGCTGAGGAAGATCGCCCGAGAAAGATGAACAAGGAGAAATTGGTTATCGGTTTTTCAAAAAATGACTTTGCAGGTGTTTTATATCCTCATGATGACCCGCTGGTGATCAAGATGATAATGAAGGAGGTAATGATTTCAAGAGTGCTGGTCGACAATGGTAGCTCGGCAGACATCATGTTCTACTCGTGTTTCGATAGTTTAAATCTAAAGCTATCTCAACTGGAGCCTTACCACAGACCCCTCATCGGTTTTGCTGGCGAGAAAGTATTTCCACTTGGGACGATCAAGTTGGATATATTCATTGGTACGTGGCCTGCTTGTCGGACAGAAAGAATACGTTTCTTTGTGATGGACAAAAATGTCCAACGTACAATATCATCATGGGAAGAGTAGGATTGAAGAAGTTCGAGGCTGTGCCATCTACAGTGCATCAGTGTCTAAGAGTTCTTAATCTACAGTGCATCAGTGTCGAAAGCGGTGCATGGAGCACGTGCCCTGCAACTAGCCTAACGATGTGAACTTCAAGCCATAAACAAGGCCCAGAGGTGATAGCAGCTTCAAAATCTCTTAGTTTCATTTAATATCCTAAGTTATTTTTTATGTTTTTTATTTTCTTTTTCAAGTGAATCAGTTTTTAAGAAATAATATGACAGTTGGTAGTTTGGCGAATTTTGGGGGTCATACAGTTTTTAGTTATTGGAAGGAAGATAATGTTTTGAAAATTAAGAGCCATTTTTCATTAAACTCTTTGGGATGATGAACTTTCTTCAACAATGAGGAATCCAAAATGGGTAAAAGAACTCCAACTAATTGTGATAAAAACATGGGTAAAAAGAAGAAATAAAAGTGTAGTAGTAGATAATGAGGTATTTTTCTATTAATGAGGAATTGAATAGGGGGAAATGGAATTTTATCTTATACGGATAAGAATATAGAAAAAGAAAATAAGCACAAAAGTCTTATGGTAGTAATTTAAGAATGTATTGTATTAAAGTTTAAGAGTTCTTAATCTCTTTCCGGTGTACACTCCAGAACTTATAGAGTTCTTAGTCTCGGTTTGAGAGTATGACGATAATTTGCAAAAATAACACTTAGACTTGAAAATAGGCTGTTAAAGGGTGAAAACCCAAACCAGTTCCTAAAGGACCCCGTAGGAGGCACGAATACCTCGTACGGGACCATTGTAACTTTTAAAAACTGATCGCGTAGTCCCGGGTCTCCCAGTTTGAGAGTATGACGATAATTTGTAAAAATCACACATAGACTTGAAAACATGACGTCAAACGACCCCGTAGGAGGCACGTCGCACGAGACCAATGTAACTTGTAGGAACTGACCGCATAGTCTCGGGTCTCTCGGTTTGAGAGTATGACGATAATTTGCAAAAATCACACTTAGACTTGAAAACAGACCGTTAAAGGGTGAAAACCAAAACCAGCCCTCAAACGACCCGTAGGAGGCACGAACACCTCACACGGGACCAATGTAACTTATAGGAACTGACCGCGTAGTCCCGGGTCTCCCAGTTAGAGAGTATGACGATAATTTGCAAAAATCACACTTAGACTTGAAAACAGGTCGTTAAAGGGTGAAAACCCAAACCATCCCCAAAATGACCCCGTGGGAGGCATGAACACCTCGCACGGGACTATTGTAACTTATAAGAACTGACCGCGTAGTCCCGGGTCTCCCGATTAGAGAGTATGCCGATAATTTGTAAAAATCACACTTAGACTTGAAAACAGGTCGTTAATGGGTGAAAACACAAACCAACCCCCAAACGACCCCGTAGGAGGTACGAACACCTCGTACGGGACCAATGTAACTTGTAGTAACTGACCGCGTAGTCCTGGGTCTCCCGATTTGAGAGTATGACGATAATTTGCAAAACTATCACTTAGACTTGAAAACGGGCCGTTAAAGGGTGAAAACCCAAACCAGCCCCCAAACAACCCCGTAGGAGGCACGAACACCTCGCACGAGACCAATGTAACTTGTAGGAACTGACCGCGTAGTCCTGGCTCTCTCGGTTTGAGGGTATGACGATAGTTTGCAAAAATCACTCTTAGAGTTAAAGACATGTCGTTAAAGGGTGAAAACCCAAACCAGCACCAAAACGACCCCGTGGGAGGCATGAACACCTCACACGGGACCATTGTAACTTGTAAGAACTGACCGCGTAGTCCCGGGTCTCCCGGTTAGAGAGTATGATGATAATTTGCAAAAATCACACTTAGACTTGAAAACAGACCATTAATGGGTGAAAACCCAAACTAGCCCCCAAACGACCCCGTGAGAGGCACGAACACCTCGCACGGGACCAATGTAACTTGTAGGAACTGACTGCGTAGTCCCAGGTCTCCTGGTTTGAGAGTATGATGATAATTTGCAAAAATCACACTTAGACTTGAAAACAGGCCATTAAAGGGGGAAAACCCAAAACAGCCCCCAAACGACCACGTAGGAGGCACGAATACCTCGCACGGGACCAATGTAACTTTTAGGAACTGACCGCATAGTCCCGGGTCTCTCGATTTGAGAGTATAACGATAATTTGCAAAAATCACACTTAGACTTGAAACTAAGTCGTTAAAGGGTGAAAACTCAAACCAGTCCCCAAACGACCCCGTAGGAGGTACGAACACCTCGCACGGGACCAATGTAACTTGTAGGAACTGAGCGCGTAGTCCCAGGTCTCCCGGTTTGAGAGTATGACGATAATTTGTAAAAATCACACTTTCTTGAGAACAGGCCATTAAAGGGTGAAAACCCAAACTAGCCCCCAAATGATCTCGTAGGAGGCATGAATACCTCGCACGGGACCATTGTAACTTGTAGGAACAGACCGCGTGGTCCCGGGTCTCCCAGTTAGATAGTATGACGATAATTTGCAAAAATCACACTTAGACTTGAAAACAGTCCGTTAAAGGTTGAAAACCCAAACCAGCCCCCAAACGACCCCGTAGGAGGCACGAACACCTTGCACGGGACTAATGTAACTTGTAGGAACCTACCGCGTAGTCCCGGGTCTCCCAATTTGAGAGTATGACGATAATTTGTAAAAATAGCACTTAGACTTGAAAATAGGCCGTTAAAGGGTGAAAACCCAAACCAGCCCCCAAACGACCCCGTAGGAGGCACGTCACACGTGACCAATGTAACTTGTAGGAACTGACCGCGTAGTCCCGGGTCTCCCGGTTCGAGAGTATGACGATAATTTACAAAAATCACACTTAGACTTAAAAACAGGCCGTTAAAGGGTGAAAACTCAAACCAGACCCCAAACGACTCCGTAGGAGGCACGAACACCTCGCACGGGACCAATGTAACTTGTAGGAACTGACCGCGTAGTCCCGAGTCTCCCGGTTTGAGAGTATGACGATAATTTGCGAAAATCACACTTTCTTTAAAATAGCCCATTTGAGGGTGAAAATCCAAACCAGCCCCAAAACGACCCCATAGGAGGCACGAATACCTCGCATGGAACAAATTTAACTTGTAGGAACTGATCGCGTAGTCCCGAGTCTCCCGGTTTGAGAGTATGACGATAATTTTTAAAAATCACACTTAGACTTGAAAACAGGTCGTTAAAGGGTGAAAACCCAAACCAGCCCCCAAACGACCCCGTAGGAGCCACGAACACCTCGCAGGGACCAACGTAACTTGTAGGAACTAACCGTGTAGTCCTGGGTCTCTCGGTTTGAGAGTATGAGGATAATTTGCAAAAATCACACTTAGACTTGAAAACAGGCCGTTAAAGGGTGAAAACCCTAACTAGCCCCCAAACGACCCCGTAGGAGGCAGGAACACCTCGCATGGGACCAATGTAACTTGTAGGAACTGACCGTGTAGTCTCGAGTCTCCCGGTTTGAGAGTTTGACAATTATTAGCTGAAATCACAATTAGACTTGAAAACAGGCCGTTAAAGGGTGAAAACTCAAACTAGTCCCCAAACGGTCCCGTAGGAGGTACGAACACCTCACACGGGACCAATGTAACTTGTAGGAACTGATCGCGTAGTCCCGGGTTTCCCGATTAGAGAATATGACAATAATTTGCCAAAATAACTCTTAGACTTGAAAACAGGCTGTTAAAGGGTGACAACCCGAACCAACCCCAAACGACCCCGTAGGAGGGACGGACACCTCACACGGGACCAATGTAACTTGTAAGAACTGACCTTGTAGTCCCGGGTCTCCCGGTTTGAGAGTATGACGATAATTTGCAAAAATCACACTTAGACTAGAAAACAGGCCGTTAAAGGGTGAAAGCTCAAACCAGCCCCCAAACGACGTCGTTTGAGGCACGAACACCTCGCACGGGACCAATGTAACTTGTAGGAACTGACCACGTAGTCCCGGGTCTCTCGATTTGAGAGTATGACGATAATTTGCAAAAATCACACTTAGACTTGAAACATGCCGTTAAAGGGTGAAAACCCAAACCAGCCCCCAAATGACCCCGTAGGAGCCACGAACACCTCGCACGGGACCAATGTAACTTGTAGAAACTAACCGCATAGTCCTAGGTCTCTCGGTTTGAGAGTATGACGATAATTTGTAAAAATCACATGTAGACTTGAAAACGGGACGTTAAAGGGTGAAAACCCTAACTAGCCCCCAAACGACCCCGTAGGAGGCACGAACACCTCGCATGGGACCAATGTAACTTGTAGGAATTTACCGCGTATTCTCGAGTCTCCCGATTTGAGAGTTTGACGATTATTAGCTAAAATCACACTTAGACTTGAAAACAGGCCGTTAAAGGGTGAAAACTCAAACCAGTCCCCAAACGGTCCCGTAGGAGGTCCGGACACCTCGCACGGCACCAATATAACTTGTAGGAACTGATTGCGAAGTCCCGGATCTCCCAATTAGAGAGTATGATGATAATTTGTAAAAAATCACACTTAGACTTGAAAACAGGTCGTTAAAGGGTGAAAACCTGGACCAGCTTCCAAACGACCCCGTAGGAGGCACGAACACCTCGCACGGGACCAATGTAACTTGTAGGAACTGACCGCGTAGTCTCGGGTCTCCCGGTTTGAGAGTATGATGATAATTTGCAAAAATCACACTTAGACAAGAAAACAGGCCATTAAAGGGTGAAAGCTCAAACCAGCCCCCAAACGATCCCGTAGGAGGTACGAACACCTCGCACGGGACCAATGTAACTTGTAGGAACTGATCTCGTAGAACTGATCGCATAGTCTCGGGTCTCTCGGTTTGAGATTATGACGATAATTTGAAAAAATCACACTTAGACTTGAAAACAGGTCGTTAAAGGGTGAAAACCCGAAAATGCCTTCAAACGACCTTGTAGCAGGCCCGAACACCTCGCACGGGACCAATGTAACTTGTAGGAACTGACCGCATAGTCTCGAATCTCCCAGTTTGAGAGTATGACGATAATTTGCAAAAACCACATTTAGATTACAAAACAGGTCGTTAAAAGGTGAAAGCTCAAACCAGCCCCCAAACGACCCCGTAGGAGGCACGAACACCTCGCACGGGACCAATGTAACTTGTAGGAACTGATCGCGTAGTCCCAGGTCTCCCGGTTTGAGAGTATGACGATAATTTGTATAAATCACACTTAGACTTGAAAATAGGTCGTTAAAGGGTGAAAACTCAAACCAGCCCCCAAACGACCCCGTAGGAGGCACGAACACCTCTCACGGGACCAATGTAACTTGTAGGAACTGATCGCGTAGTCCCGGGTCTCCCTATTAGAGAGTATGACGATAATTTGCCAAAATAACTCTTAGACCTGAAAACAGGCCGTTAAAGGGTGAAAACTCGAACCAACCCCCAAACGACCCCGTAGGAGGGACGGACACCTCGCACGGGACCAATGTAACTTGTAAGAACTGACCTCGTAGTCCCGGGTCTCCCGGTTTGAGAGTATGACTATAATTTGTAAAAATCACACTTAGACTTGAAAACAGGCCGTTAAAGGGTGAAAACCCGAACCATCCTCCAAATGACCCCGTAGGAGGGACGAATACCTCGCACGGGACCAATGTAACTTGTAGGAACTGACCGCGTAGTCTCGGATCTCCCAGTTTGAGAGTATGACGATAATTTGCAAAAACCACACTTAGACTAGAAAACAGGCCGTTAAAGGATTAAAGCTCAAACCAGCCCCCAAACGACCCCGTAGGAGGCATGAACACCTCGCACGTGACCAATGTAACTTGTAGGAACTGACCGCGTAGTCTTGGATCTCCCGGTTTGAGAGTTTGACGATTATTAGCTAAAATCACACTTAGACTTGAAAACAGGCCGTTAAAGGGTGAAAACTCAAACCAGCCCCTAAACGACCCCGTAGGAGGCACGAACACCTCGCACGGGACCATTGTAATTGGTAGGAGCTGACCGCGTAATCCTGGATCTACCGGTTTGAGTGAATGATGATAATTTGTAAAAATCAAACTTAGACTTAAAAGCTGGCCATTAAAGTGTGAAAACTCAAACCAGACCCCAAACGACCCTATAGGAGGCAGGAACACCTCGCACGGGACTAATGTAACTTATAGGAACTGACCGCGTAGTCCCAGGTCTCCCGGTTTGAGAGTATGATGATAATTTGCAAAAATCACACTTAGACTTGAAAATAGGCCATTAAATGGTGAAAACTCAAACCAGCCCCCAAACGACCCCGTAGGAGGCAAGAACACCCCGCACGAGACCAATGTAACTTTTAGGAACTGACCGCATTGTCCCGGGTCTCCCGGTTTGAGAGTATGACGATAATTTGTAAAAATCCAAAATCACACTTAGACTTGAAAACAAGTCGTTAAAGGGTGAAAGCCCAAACCAGCCCCCAAACGACCCCATAGGAGGCACGAACACCTCGTACGGGACCAATGTAACTTGTTGGAACTGACCGCGTAGTCCCGGGTCTTCCGATTTGAGAGTATGACGATAATTTGGAAAAATCACACTTAGACTTGAAAACAGGTCGTTAAAGGGTGAAAACTCGAACCAGCCCCCAAACGACCCCGTAAGAGTCACGAACACCTCGCACGGGACCAATGTAGCTTGTAAGAACTGACCACGTAGTCTCGGGTCTCCCGGTTTGAGAGTATGATGATAATTTGCAAAAATCACACTTAGATTTGAAAACTGGCCTTTAAAAGGTGAAAACCCAAACCAGCCTCCAAACGACCCCGTAGGAGGCACGAACACCTCGCACGGGACCAATGTAACTTGTAGGAACTGACCGCGTAGTCTCGGGTCTCCCGGTTTGAGAGTATGACGATTATTTGCTAAAATCACACTTAAACTTGAAAACAGGCCTTTAAAGGGTGAAAACTCAAACCAGCCCCCAAACGACCCCGTAGGAGGCACGAACACCTCGCACAGGACCAATATAACTTGTACGAACTAACCGCGTAGTCGTATATGCAATTTTTCTGCTTGTATATGCAATTTTTCTTCTTGAATATTATTTGTCTAAAAATGACTTGGTTAATAATATTGTATCTTTTTTGTGTCTTATTTTTTTTATAGGATGACATTCAATCGTTAGCTTTTATCCACTTGGAACGCACGAAGAAGTCAATGCTTTACAACAGGGGGATTGTTTATTTAGTGTCGTTAGTATTCAGGATTCTATTTTTTGTGTTATGGCCGAGCAGGCTTCAGTAGTTTTATGGTTTATTTTTATGGCTGTGCTGGTTGTAGTAGTTTTATTGTTGAATTTTATGGCCGTATGGGCTTTATATGGGCAGATTTTATGTTAGCAGGTTTTGGAATGCTAAAAAAATAGAGGAAACTCTGCCCAATTTTTTTTTGATATGGGAACTATTAACTGTTGTAATTTTTTGAAGTTATTGTCGAATTTTATGGTCATGTGTGGCTTTATATTGGTATTAACTCTTGTAATTTTTTGAAGTTTGTATGCACATTAGTTTATCAACAACCTGCGATATTCATAATTTGTGAATTTTTTTGATTTTTTTTTACAAATAATAAATATTTTTCCTACCGAATTTGGAATTTGCAGATTTTCCAGATTTGTTTCTTATTATTTTTTTTAATCAACTGAAAAATTTGGCACGGTTTTAAACCGTACCAAAAGCGTGCCAGAAAATAGACAATTTGGCACGGTTTCGGTGTGTGCCAAAAGCGTGCCATATTTAACATCTAGCGCGGTTTAAAAACGTGCTAAAAGCGTGCCAGATTAAAAAACTGGCACAATTTAAAAGCGTGCCAAAAGTGTGCCAGTTTGGGAAATCTGGCACGATTTTAAACCGCACCAGAAAATCTGGCACGCCTGATTCTGGCACGGTTTTGAACCGTGCCAGATTGCATCTGGCACTGTTTTAAGCCATGCCAGTTTCCTGTTTTTGGTGTAGTGATTGTTGAAAACCCATGCCAATATGGCATTCAATGTTTTTATCGTCCAGTGAATGCTCGTTCTGTTGTCATACAAAATCGGAAGCAGTATAATTACTATGTGATTTCTAACCCAAGTTAATTAATCTGGATTTGTAATCAAATTAATCAACTAATGAAGATATTAGTCATATAATGAAATTATTAGGTTATTCATGTGATTGGATAGATTTGTTGAAGAGTAACTATAATTGGATTTTCTACTGAATTTATATCAAAAGCCTATAATTATAGACAAAATGATATATATATATATGAATTTAATTGATAAAATTAAAATTCTAGGGTTATTGGGATTAATTATGGAGTCTTTATCCAAGTTCGTGTGGAAAAGTTATACACACCTTAATTTCATATTAGAACTGATATTAGGTTATGTATATATGATTATGGGATTTTAATCAACTTAATTACAAGCTTTATTATCCATTAATGGAGTTTTATAGGTGATAAACGTGTAAGGAATAAGGGTAATTTTCTGGTATTGTCGATCGATTGACGATTGGAGTCAATGGATCAATGCCATCGATTAATTGATGGTTTTGGTTGATCGATTAACACTGACAGTTTGGCCTAGTTTTGGGATGGACTTGACTCCTAGGACTTGAGCTTAGTCTATTGAGGACTCTGGGTTGATTAGTATAAATCACACACTTAGTTAAAGAAGTTAGTTAATTAATATAATGAGATTAATACTAGAAATCTTTATGTGTGGTGTTACTTATCTTATTTTTTTATGTGCGACGTACGGGTGTGTGTAATCATGGGAGACGTACTATATGGGATATTTTTATGGGGAACGAGATATGACGATTACGATGGGACCCAATGAGATGATAACGGGTTTACCTATGCGCGATGATTATCTATGACCCTAATATGATGAGAATGGTATACCTTGGTTATGTATACCCTAACACTACGAGCGAATGCTCATTGTATTTAGAGTGACATGCTTAGTCCGATCCTTAATTATACCCTTGGGTATGGGGCCTATGACTGGTGTGTTAGGTGTAGTGATTATCCCATTGGGAGGTGATTTAACGGTTATAGGTATGGGACAACCTATAACTATGCCAAGTACATGCGGGAGATCCCCAAGGGCTGTAGGATATGACTTTGTTTTGTGGGGCTTATGATGGAGCCTTACTTGCAGTATATGAATGTAATGCGCCAGCATTAGGTGGATGTAGTTGTAGAGAATACTTTCCCCTTATACAGATTTGACGTATAGTTGATCAAAATGGAAATTGGTTCATAATAGTCTAAAGAAATGAATAAGACTTAATTAGGGGGAAAAATGGCTTGGGAATAGATACATATGATAATTAGGATTGCTTAGGAACTGATCGCGTAGTCCCGGGTCTCCCGGTTTGAGAGTATGATGATAATTTGCAAAAATTACACTTAGACTTAAAAACAAGACGTTAAAGGGTGAAAACCCAAACCAGCCCCCAAACGACCTCATCGGAGGCGCAAACACCTCGTACGGGACCAATGTAACTTGTAGGAACAGACCGCGTAGTCCCGGGTCTCCCGATTTGAGAGTATGATGATAATTTGCAAAAATCACACTTAGACTTAAAAACATGCAGTTAAAGGGTGAAAACCCAAACTAGCCCCCCATTGATCCTGTAGGAGGCACGAACACCTCGTACGGGACCAATGTAACTTGTAGGAACTGACCGCGTAGTCTCGGGTCACCCGGTTTGAGAGTATGACGATAATTTGCAAAAATCACACTTAGAGTAAAAAAGATGTCGTTAAAGGGTGAAAACCCAAACCAGTCCCCAAACGACCCCGTAGGGGGAATGAACACCTCGCACGGAATCAATGTAACTTGTAGGAACTGATCGCGTAGTCCTGGGTCTCACGGTTGAGAGTATGACGATAATTTGCAAAAATCACACTTATAGTTAAAAACATGCCGTTGAAGGGTGAAAACCCAAACCAGCCCACCAACGACCCCGTAGGAGGCACAAACACCTCGCACGGAATAAATGTAACTTGTAGGAACTGATCGTGTAGTCCCGGGTCACCGGGTTTGAGAGTATGATGATAATTTACAAAAAATCACACTTAGACTTACAAACAAGTTGTTAAAGGGTGAAAACCCAAACCAGCCCCCAAACGACTCCTTAGGAGGCACGAACACCTCGCACGGGACCAATGTAACTTGTAGGAACTGACCGCGTAATCCCGGGTCTCCCGGTTTGAGAGTATGATGATAATTTGCAAATATCACACTTAGACTTAAAAACATGTCGTTAAAGGGTGAAAACCCAAATCAGCCCCCAAACGAACCCGTAGGAGGCAAGAACACCTCGCACGAAACAAATGCAACTTATAGGAACTAACCGCGTAGTCCCGGGTCTCCCGGTTTGAGAGTATGATGATAATTTTTCAAAAATCACACTTAGACTTAAAAACAAGCCGTTAAATGGTGAACACCCAAACCCGCCCCCAAATGACCCCATAGGAGGCATGAACACCTCGCACGGGGCCAATGTAACTTGTAAGAACTGACTGGATCGTTCATGGTCTCCCGGTTTGAGAGTATAACGATAATCTTCAAAAGTCACACTTAGAGTTAAAAACATGCCGTTAAAGGGTGGAAACCCAAACCAGACCCCCATCGACCCCGTAGGAGGCATGAACACCTCGCACGGGACCAATGTAACTTGTAGGAACTGACCGCCTAGTCCCGGGTCTCCCAGTTTGAGAGTATGAGGATAATTTACAAAAATCACACTTAGACTTAAAAACAAGCCATTAAAGGGTGAAAACCCCAAACGACCCCTTAGGAGGCACGAACAACTCGCACGAGACCAATGTAACTTGTAGGATCTCACCGCGTAGTCCCGGGTCTCCCGGTTTGAGAGTATGGCGATAATTTGCAAAAATCACACTTAGACTTAAAAACAAGCTGTTAAACAGGGAAAACCCAAACAAGCCCCCAAACGACTCCATAGGAGGCACGAACACCTCCCACGGGACCAATATAACTTGTAGGAACTGACCGCGTAGTCCCGGGTCTCCCGGTTTGACAGTATGATGATAGTTTGCAAAAATCACTCTTAGAGTTAAAAACATGCCGTTAAAGGGTGAAAACCCAAACCAGCCCTCAAAATACCCCGTAGGAGGCACAAACACCTCGTACGGGACCAATGTAACTTGTAGGAACTGACCGCGTAGTCCCGGGTCTCCCTATTTGAGAGTATGATGATAATCTGCAAAAATCACACTTTGACTTAAAAACATGCCGTTAAAGGGTGAAAACCCAAACCAGCCCCCCAACGATCCCGTAGGAGGCACGAACACCTCGCACGGGACCAATGTAACTTATAGGAACTCACCGCGTAGTCCCGAGTCTCTCGGTTTGAGAGTATGACGATAATTTACAAAAATCACACTTATACTTAAAAACAAGTCGTTCAAGGGTGAAAACCCAAACCAGCCCCCCATCGACCCCGTAGAAGGCATGAACACCTCGCACGGGACCAATGTACCTTGTAGGAACTAACCGCCTAGTCCTGGGTCTCTCGGTTTGAGAGTATGACAATAATTTGCAAAAATTGCACTTAGAGTTAAAAAGATGCCGTTAAAGGGTGAAAACCCAAACAAGCCCCCCCAACGACCCCGTAGGAGGCACGAACACCTCGCACGGGACCAATGTAACTTATAGGATTTGATCGCCTAGTTTCGAGTCTACTGGTTTGAGAGTATGACGATAATTTGCAAAAATCACACTTAGACTTAAAAACATGCCGTTAAAGGGTGAAAACCCAAACCAGCCCCCCATCGACCCCGTAGGAGGCACGAACACCTCGCATGGGACCAATGTAACTTGTAGGAACTGATCGTGTAGTCCCGGGTCATCGGGTTTGAGAGTATGACGATAATTTATAAAAATCACACTTAGACTTACAAATAAGCTATTAAAGGGTGAAAACCCAAACCAGACCCCAAACGACTCCTTAGGAGGCACGAACACCTCGCACGGGATGAATGTAACTTGTAGAAACTGACCGCGTAGTCCCGGGCCTCCCAGTTTGAGAGTATGATGATAATTTGCAAATATCACACTTAGACTTAAAAACATGTCGTTAAAGGGTGAAAACCCAAACCAGCCCCCAAATGAACCCGTAGGAGGCAAGAACACCTCGCACGAAACCAATGTAACTTGTAGGAACTGACCGCGTAGTCCCGGGTCTCCCGGTTTGAGAGTATGACGATAATTTTTCAAAAATCACACTTAGACTTAAAAACAAGCCGTTAAATGGTGAACACCCAAACCCGCCCCCCAAACGACCCCATAGGAGGCATGAACACCTCGCACGGGGCCAATGTGACTTGTAAGAACTGACTGGATCGTTCCTGGTCTCCCGGTTTGAGAGTATAACGATAATCTGCAAAAATTACACTTAGAGTTAAAAACATGCCGTTAAAGGGTGAAAACCCAAACCAGCCCCCCATCGACCCCGTAGGAGGCATGAACACCTCGCATGGGACCAATGTAACTTGTAGGAACTGACCGCCTAGTCCCGGGTCTCCCGGTTTGAGAGTATGACGATAATTTGCAAAAATCACACTTAGACTTAAAAACAAGCCGTTAAAGGGTGAAAACCCCAAACGACCCCTTAGGAGGCACGAACAACTCGCACGGGACCAATGTAACTTGTAGGAACTCACCGCGTAGTCCCGGGTCTCCCGGTTTGAGAGTATGGAGATAATTTGCAAAAATCACACTTAGACTTGAAAACAAGCTGTTAAATGGTGAAAACCCAAACCATCCCCTAAACGACTCCATAGGAGGCACGAACACCTTGCACGGGACCAATGTAACTTATAGGAACTGACCACGTAGTCCCAGGTCTCCTAGTTTAAGAGTATGATGATAATTTGCAAAAATCACACTTAGACTTAAAAACATGCCGTTAAAAGGTGAAAACCCAAACCAGCCTCCAAACGTACTCGTAGGAGGCATGAACACCTCCCACGAGGCCAATGTAACTTGTAGGAACTGATCGCGTAGTCCCGGGTCTCCCGGTTTGACAGTATGACGATAGTTTGCAAAAATCACTCTTAGAGTTAAAAACATGTCGTTAAAGGGTGAAAACCCAAACCAGCCCTCAAACGACCCCGTAGGAGGCACAAACACCTCGTACGTGACCAATGTAACTTGTAGGAACTAACCGCGTAGTCCCGGGTCTCCCTGTTTGAGAGTATGATGATAAATTGCAAAAATCACACTTAGACTTAAAAACAAGCCGTTAAAGGGTGAAAACCCAAACCAGCCCCCAAACGACCCCGTGGGAGGCACAAACACCTCGTACGGGACCATTGTAACTTGTAGGAACTGACCGCGTAGTCTCGGGTCTCCCAATTTGAGAGTATGATGATAATTTTCAAAAATCAAACTTAGAGTTAAAAACATGCCTTTAAAGGGTGAAACCCAAACCAGTCCCCAAATGACCCCGTAGGGGGCACGAACACCTCGGACGGGACCAATGTAACTTATAGGAGCTGACCGCGTAGTCTCGGGTCTCTCGGTTTGAGAGTATGATGATAATCTTCAAAAATCACACTTAGAGTTAAAAACATGTCGTTAAAGGGTGAAAACCCAAACCAACCCCCAAACGACCCCGTAGGAGGCACTAACACCTCGCACGGAACCAATGTAACTTGTAGGAACTGACCGCGTAGTCATAGGTCTCCCGGTTTGAGAGTATGATGATAATCTGCAAAAATCACACTTTGACTTAAAAACATGCCGTTAAAGGGTGAAAACCCAAACCAGCCCCCCAACGACCCCGTAGGAGGCACAAACACCTCGCACGGGACCAATGTAACTTATAGGAACTCACCGCGTAGTCCCGAGTCTCCCGATTTGAGAGTATGATGATAATTTGCAAAAATCACACTTATACTTAAAAACAAGTCGTTCAAGGGTGAAAACCCAAACCAGCCCCCCATCGACCCCGTAGAAGGCATGAACACCTCGCACGGGACCAATGTAACTTGTAGGAACTGACCGCCTAGTCCTGGGTCTCTCGGTTTGAGAGTATGACAATAATTTACAAAAATCGCACTTAGAGTTAAAAAGATGCCGTTAAAGGGTGAAAACCGAAACCAGCCCCCCCAACGACCCCGTAGGAGGCACGAACACCTCGCACGGGACCAATGTAACTTGTAGGATTTGATCGCATAGTCACTAGTCTACCGGTTTGAGAGTATGACGATAATTTCCACTCATATATGTAATTTTTTAGTTTGAGTAAATTTTTTTTTTGCAAGTTATTAAGTTACTAATATCGTATCTTTTTTGTATCCTATTTTTTTTTACAGGATAACGGATTATCATTGGCATTTATTCACGTGGAACATACAGTGAACTCAATGGTTTACAACAAGGGATTTATTCATGACTCCATTTTTTTGTGTCATGGTCGTGCAGTCTTTTGTTGTTTTATTGTTGAGTTTTATGGCCGTGCCGGCTTTTGTAAGTTAATTGTTATATTTTGTGGTCGTGCGGGCTTTATATTAGGCAGGTTTTGTATTAACAGGTTTTGGAATGTCTAGAAAATAGAGGAAAATTTGCCCAATTTTTTTGGGCATGTGAACTATTAAAGACTTGTAATATTTTGAAGTTTGTATGTACATTAATTTATTAACAACATGCAATATTATTAATTTGTGAATTTTGTGCTTTCAAATATATATTTTTTTTATAAAAAATTGGGCACAGTTCAAAACCGTGGCAAAAGTGTATCATATTTTGGCACGGTTTTGAACTGGGCCAAAATTTTTTAAACTGTTCTGAATCTGGCACAGTTAAAAACTGTGCCAAAAGTGTGCTAGAAATATCAAATTCTGGCACGGTTTAAAAGTGTGCCAGAAGTGTTCCTGTCTGACCAAATCTGACACACTTTTGAGCCGTGCCAGAAAAAAATTGCCATTTTGGAACACCTGATTCTGGCACAGCTCAAAACCGTGCCAGATTTGATCTGGCACAGTTTAAAACCGTGCCAGATTCCTATTTTCGGTGTAGTGTGCCTTCGACATAAAGAAGGTGTAGTCTGATTCATCGAGCATCTTTTATTTTCCCTTTAATTGTACTTTTTTCTTTTTATTTCATGTTAATGTACTTGTAATCAACATTTTATCAATGAAAATGAACATTACTTTACACTTGCCTTCTTCTTCTTCTTCTTCTTCTTCTTCTTCTTCTTCTTCTTCTTCTTCTTCTTCTTCTTCTTCTTCTTCTTCTTCTTCTTCTTCTTCTTCTTCTTCTTCTTCTATTATTTACTGGAAACTGTTATTGTACTTTATAGTTCATGGATAAACTCAATCAATTATCTTCAACTGATTATGAGCTTCTTCAAAGTTGCAATAATATCTTCAAGGCTGGTCACTTGACAAAGATCGAGGAAGAATTATCTAAGTTGCTCGGAGAGGGTGCTTCAGATCAAGATAGAAAAGTCTACCTTTATTTGAAGAGTCTTCTTGATCGAGCAGTGGCTAATAATGTGAATTATTATGAAATGATTGAAGTGCTGCAAGAAGATCACAAGGCGACTAAGGCTCTTTTTGCATGCTGATTACGAGTAGAAGTACAAAGCTTTAAGTGAAGGTTGGGGTTTTGAGTAGAAGTTGGAGAAACACATGTCTTTCTTCTGGAGATAAGAATTTCTGCTTCATCGAGAGATAGAGGAGGCTAGAGACATTGCCAAGATGTTGGAGGAAGATAATAATAACTTGAGTGAAGAATTGAACTCATTGAAGCCTGTGACACCCCACCTAATTAAATACCGGGCGATCACTCCTTTATTAAATTAAAATCAAGGTGAACAGTTGGTTCATTCTTAGCATCACTGTCGAGAAATAATTTTTTCCAATTTAATACCCTAATTAATTAAGCTAAGTGTCAAAACCATTTTTATACATACTTTCCAAAAAAAATTTATTTAAAGAAAAATCATTTATTTTATTAACAACATTCAATAAGTAAGAAATCACACCACATTTAAATTCTGTAACATAATCCAAATAAATTTAATACATTCGTCAATCGAATGTCAACATACGAAATCTAAAGTCACACATCCAAATTGAGTAAATCCCATAATAACAATACTGGAAATAACTGAAATACAAATGTCCAATAACAACGGAATAATGGAAATAGCTACACATGCCCAACTAGATGAAAGTACTAAGAGTGGATCCGAATGAACGAAGTCGTCTAATCAAGAGACCTGCAACTCCCACCTAAGCTGTAGCGCGTTCCTTCCAAGAGATCCTAAGCAAGACGCCCCTGTGGCTGGGCACCTGTAATACATACATATATATACAAGAGAGAGAGAGAGAAAAAGAAACGGGTTAGAGCCCGATAGTGTGTATGATTTAAAAATTCGTTTAGCAAGTATTTAAATTGATACAGGCCAATGCAACAACATATTAGTGCGACACTCTCTTGAGAAATTCTCACCTCTCTTCTAATGTGCACACCTATCGTGCTAGCCCTCCTAATGGTCCGTCTCATCATATAACACGCTTTCCTTTCCCAATGGTTTAACTTATCTTAGATTATTCGCATGATTCAAAATTTAACGATTTAATTGTTTGAAAAGAATATTTCAATTAGTAACGAAAGTTCTCATTTTAACTTTATAAATCAATAAAGTTTTCCAGTGTCATATTATACTTTCTCGAAACAAGTATTTTCAATTTGAGTCATCAACCATGTCCTACATATCAAATCACAGTAGGCAGTTCCAAATTTCAGAATTTCATATATATATTAACTACTCGTATAATATATATTATAACAGCACCCCAAATAAACTATGGTGCGGCATACTCTACTATCCAAAACCCCATATCACTCATATTAAGGGGAATACATTCGGAATCACTCTCGAAATGTATTAACATACATACACAAACAATATTGAGGCGAAGAATAGATTCCAAGTCTCTAAGAGGATGGCACATGCCTGCGTCTCTTAGGACCGTCTGAACTATCACGTCGATAGCCTGTACCAAGGATATCTATCTTCTAGGGTACGAGTCAATATCCCCTATAAGGCAACACAGGATAAGATCGTCCCAGCGCGGCAACCTCAGGGATAGCAAGTAGCGTGGGCATGATTTTTCACACATAGATAGCTTATGCATACACAATCATATAACTATACTAATTTTACCATATCCATATTAGGTATATTCTCAAATCCCATAATTACGACTTTTATTCATATTATCATATTTTGGTAAACACTTATAACGGTTCGTTTCTAACCTAGATTCGGTTTTATTTCAACGTACCACACAACTCTCATGGCTTTATACTCTAAATTATAAATTCAGTAGGTATACACATTTGTCCCAAAGTAACTCTCTTACGTCTCTCTCTTTAAATCACAAATTCACCGACCCTTATGTAATTATCCCTAAAATACAATCTTAGTCCGACATCAAGGGTCCCAAAATTTATTCACATGTCCTACTGGTCTTCCCTATCTCCAAAAACATTTTGTTAAGGCTGCCCAAGAATTATTTCATGATAAATTAAATTTAACTCATTTAATAAGGGAAATAGGAGTCTGCCAGGAGGGGTCGATCAATCGAGGTTTGGGGCTTGATCGATCGAACCTTCGATCGATCAAAGCTCTAGGATCGATCGATCGATCAAGCAGGTATTTCAATTTCTGCAGAATTGCAGTTACGGGTTCTACCACTTTTCTTCATCCAAATTCATGTTTTCCAAACCCAAACGTCCCAAAAATTCTACTACTAACATTATAACAATATACCAGATGTTTCTAACGTAAGGCATGTACATTTCTATCATTTAAACATGGATTATCAACCCAAAATTTCATCTAATTATCAAGAACCCTAAAATTTTCTTAAACAGGTTTCTAACAAATTTTCTCCATAATTTCCTTCTTATAATCATCAAAATTTCGTGGTTAATTTCCTCTACATGGCAAGGGTTTCCAGAATCATCATATAAACCAATACTACATGGATTTTCCTATCACAAATTGAGTTTCCTTCCATATATTTCATTCCTAAACATTCCTAAACTAATATGGAAATTGCACCAACGAAATAAGCAAGATAAACACTTGCCTGGGATTTTTTGTGTTCTGATTTGCAGATGTTTTTGGTGTGGTTGCGTAGCCCGTTGCGCGATCTACGCGTTGGTGGTGGTGGCGATGCAAACGGTTGGATTTCGGGCCTTGAATTTGCCTTGAGAGATCTCTCCTTCCTCTCCTATGGTCGTCACTTGTGTTTAGAGTTTCTAACCCTAGATGACAATCCAGATATCTGATATAACCCTTTGGATTTTCGTGGGTTTAATTACCCATAAATGTGAAATGTCCAAAATGCCCTCCCAGGGTACCACTTAGGCCTAAAAACGCTCCGAGACCCAAACTAAACCCCCGAGTACACTTTTCTGACTATCTCGACCCTTACGGACGCGTTGGCACACTCAAAATGACCATACGAACGACTTATAAAATATTCACTTTTATTTATCAATATATAGTCCCGACGCGACACAGGCGCGTCCCGATTCAAATTTCCAAAATTGTCATTTTATTCACTCGTGACATTCAATATAATCAATATCATATATTACTTTGCTCATTAGTAATATTCAACAAATTTCCCATAATTACTAACTCTCATCACGTTAATAATTATAACATAATTAATATCCGGATTTTTATTAAATAATTAACTCACATTAAATTTAATAAATCCCCAAATTAATATAGCATAAAAATACGGGGTATTACATACTTCCCCCTAATAACGGAATTTCATCCCGAAATTCGAAAAACAAGGCATACCTAGTAAGAATAAATCTGGATATCTCTCGCGTATATTGGCCTCGTGCTCCCAAGTGGATTCCTCCATATTTTGATGCTCCCACTGGACTCGCACAAGTGGAACTATCTTCGATCTCAATCTCCTCTCACTATAGTCTAGGAGAGCCATCGGTCTCTCCTCGTAAGAGCTGTCAAGCTGTAAGTCTCTCTCATCTATCGCAATGTGAGTATGGGCCATATCATCCCGAAGATACCGTCTCAACGACGAGATGTGGAATACATCGTGAATGCGACGTAAATGCTCTGGTAGTCCCAATCTATATGCTACCGGTCCAATCCTCTCGATGATGGGAAATGGTCCCACGTACCTCGGGGCCAATTTCCCCTTCTTCCCGAACCTCATCACTCCTTTCATAGGAGATACCCGCAGTAATACTTGGTCTCCAACCTTAAACTCCCGGAAGAACTGTTTCGCATCGGCGTAGCTCTTCAGCCTGTCCTGGGCTACTCGAATGCGACTCCTGATCATCTCAATCCTCACGGAGGTTTCCTGAATTACCTCTGGTCCCAACAACTTGTTATCCCCCACCTCGAGACAACAAGTTGGAGAACGACAAGGCCTGCCATACAAAGCCTCAAATGGAGCCATACCAATCATAAAATGATAAGAGTTATTATAAGCAATCTCTACCAGTGGAAGATGTGGCTCCCAACCTCCACCAAAATTAAGAACACACGTGCGTAGCATATCCTCTGACATCTGATTAGTACGCTCTGTCTGTCCATCTGTCTATGGGTGATAAGCTGAACTCAACCTCAACTCAGTACCCATAGCCTCCTGAAAGCTTTCCCAGAACATGGCACGAAAATCTTGTCTCTATCTGACACAATATTCAGGGGCACCCCATGTAATCTGAAAATCTCAAAAATTAACAACTGAGCATACTGACCTGTGGTATAATCTGTCCGCACCGGCAAAAAATGAGCCACCCTAGTCAAACGGTCCACAATCACCCGGATAGAGTCGTGGCCCCGCTGTGATGTAGGAAACCCTGTAATAGAATCCATGGAAATACTCTCCCATTTCCACGCGGGTACTTCCAATGGCTGAAGCAATCCTGACGGTTTCTGATTGTCCACCTTTACCAGCTGGCAGGTAGCACACTTGGACACGAACTCAGCAATGTCTTTCTTCATCCCACTCCACCAGTATCGCCTCCTAATATCCTGGTACATCTTATCTCCTCCAGGATGTACCGCAAATCGGGACCCGTGAGAATGGGTCTTCACTGCATGACGTAATTCTGCTCCTTATAGAACCACCATTCTCCCATTAAACCTCAAACCCCCATCAGAACTAATAGAGTAGGACTCAGCACTCTCAGCTAAAAGTCGTACAATCTTCTCCTGGAAAAACGAGCGTTGTGTTTTGGGCCTGTATTACCCTCATAACAATATCGGGTGTGACTGTCATAACAGATATGAAGGAACGGGCTACTGCGTCCTAGTGGCCTAACTCCTTCCACTTTACTTTCCAGACATCCGCTACCTCATCTACCGGTCTACGGCTCAATGCGTTAGCAACTACGTTGGCCTTCCCCGGATGATACTGTATGTCAAACTGATAGTCCTTCACAAACTCTAACCATCTGCGTTGTCGCATATTCAGCTCTCGCTGAGTGAATAGGTACTGCAGTGACTTGTGGTCTGTGAACAAACGAAACTTCTCCCCCCAATAAGTAGTGTCTCCATATCCTCCATGCAAAAACGACCGCTGCTAACTCCAGGTCATGGGTGGGGTAATTCTTCTCATGCGGCTTAAGCTTGCGGGAGGCAAAAGATATAGCCTTCTCCTCCTGCTGAAGTACTCCCCCAAGTCCCCGTAAAGAGGCATCGGTGTAAACCAGGTATTCCGCACCCGGCTTCGGTAAAGCAAGGACTGGCGCTGAAGTAAGCTTGTCTTTCAGCTCGTCGAAAGCCAACTGACAAGCGTCATCCCAAACATATGGTACTCCCTTGCTAGTCAGATTCGTCAATGGACCCGCTATTTTGGAGAATCCCCGAATGAATCTCCCATAGTATCCGGCTAACCCCAAGAAACTACGTACTTCCGTCGGTGTCGTGGGCTGTCCCCATTCTCTCACCGCTGACACTTTACTCGGGTCAACTGCTATCCCCTGTTCATAAAAAACATGCCCCAAGAACTGTACCTCTCGCAACCAGAATCCACACTTCTTGTACTTAGCATACAACTGATGCTCTCGCGAGGTTTGAAGAACCTGCCTCAAATGCTCGCCATGCTCCTCCTCGGAGTGTGAATATATCAAAATGTCATCCTATGAAAATGATGACAAACTGATACAAGAACTCTCTGAATACTCGGTTCATCAAGTCCATGAAAACGACTGGAGCATTTGTGAGTCCGAATGGCATCACCCGGAACTCATAAGACCCATATCTCATCAAGAATGCAGTCTTCGAAACATCCTGCTCCCTAATATGTAGCTGATGGTACCCCGACCTCAGATCTATCTTCGAAAAGAAAGTTGCTCCCCTCAGCTGGTCGAACAGATCATCGATTTGAGGTAACGGATATTTATTCCGTATCGTGATTTTGTTTAGCTCCCGGTAGTCCACACACAATCTCAGTGAACCATCTCTCTTCTTCACAAACAAAACTGGAGCTCCCCAAGGTGAGGTACTCCTGCGAATGAAGCCCTGACCTAACAGCTGCTCTATCTGATCTCGTAGCTCTCGTATCTCTGCCGGAGCCATACGGTACGGTACGCGTGTTATAGGTCTCGTATTTGCAATAAATCTATAACAAAGTCTATCTCTCGACTGGGGGGTAGGTCTGGTATTTCCTGAAATACATCGAAATACTCACGAACTACTGGAATCGAGTTTAACGGAATTACAACCTCATTAGAGGTATCCTCCTCTATTTAATATAAATGAGCGGTCGAACCTCTCTCTGGGCGAGGCATCGCCACTACAAATAGCTCTTGCCCCGGAATGGCAAAAACAATGCTCCCACCGAAGGAATCAATCATGGCTCTATAAGCTGCGAGCCAATACATACCAATAATAACATCATGCCCATGCATATCTAAGACTAACATATCTGCAGGTAATACCAAACTACCAATCTCTACCCCCACTCCCCGGCATATAAAGAAAAGTGAACCATTCCCCAGTGGTGAGTCTACCTACGTTACAGTGCTCTCTACTGTGGTTAATAACCCTAAGGTCTTCACATAATATGTAGCTATAAAACAATGCGTTGTCCCAGTAACAAACAAAGTTCGACCCAAATTTTCATGGATAGAAAACATACCCTAAATCGCGGGTGGTGCCTGTGGGGAGGCTGCCTGGTGGACATTATAGATATGTATGTACTGTAAATGCCCCTGCTGCACTGGAGCTACTGGAAAGGTTGGCAGGCCTAGTACCTGAGTTGGTGCTGGGAGAGCGATTGGAAAAAGTGGCCCCTGTGGATCATTACGGGCACCCTGTTGTTGTGTGGCCCTATCTCCCTCCGGACAATCCTGGCGCCTATGGCCGTGCTTACCACACCCAAAACATCGGCCTCCGAAGTTACTCCCCCTCCGACCCTGCTGCTGTCGGTGTCGGCCTTGCTGACTTGGAACTTTATTCCTCTTTCGAAAATGCTTTATTTTACCACGTTGTTGACCAGAACTGACTTGGTCTTGGGTAGTTTGTTGTCGCAATTTCGATGTCTTCGCACATTTGTCAGCTTTAGTCACATGCATTTGGTTAACCTCTCTAGGTCTTTTGCCTCCTTTAAGTTGTAGGCTGCGTTCTTGGTATTGTAAAACTGCAGTGGTAACTACTTGTGCCACGATACCTGCTAACTCGGCGGTTGATACTTTCTCTGGGGATACCTCAGGTATGAGTCGATCTTGCTCGTTGACTCCCTTAACTGTTTTAGCTAGTTCTTCTTGACAGTCCATCTGAAGATTTAAATAAATTTGGATGAGTTCATCATTCAAATAAACAAATTGCAGAAGCACGAATTCCCAATGTATAGAGATGAACACAACATTCCTAGTATTTAGGGATCTATATCAAAGAAAGCAACGCTGAAAGCATAATAGGCCGCACAGATCCTAAAGGACACTAGAACTTGATGCTTTGATACCACCTGTGACACCCCGCCTAATTAAATACCGGGCGATCACTCCTTTATTAAATTAAAATCAACGTGAACAGTTGGTTCATTCTTAGCATCACTGTCGAGAAATAAAATTTTCCAATTTAACACCCTAATTAATTAAGCTAAGTGTCAAAACCATTTTTATACATACTTTCCAAATTTTTTTTATTTAAAGAAAAATCATTTATTTTATTAACAACATTCAATAAGTAAGAAATCACACCACATTTAAATTCTGTAACATAATCCAAATAAATTTAATACATTCGTCAATCGAATGTCAACATACGAAATCTAAAGTCACACATCCAAACTGAATGAATCCCATAATAACAATACTGGAAATAACTGAAATACAAATGTCCAATAACAACGGAATAATGGAAAGAGCTACACATGCCCAACTAGATGAAAGTACTAAGAGTGGATCCGAATGAACGAAGTCGTCTAATCAAGAGACCTGCAACTCCCACCTAAGCTGCAGCGCGTTCCTTCCAAGAGATCCTAAGCAAGACGCCCCTGTGGCTGGGCACCTGTAATACATACATATATATACAAGAGAGAGAGAGAGAGAGAGAGAGAGAGAGAAAAAGAAATGGGTCAGAGCCCGATAGTGTGTATGATTTAAAAATTCGTTTAGCAAGTATTTAAATTGATACAGGCCAATGCAACAACATATTAGTGCGACACTCTCTTGAGAAATTCTCACCTCTCTTCTAATGTGCACACCTATCGTGCTAGCCCTCCCAATGGTCCGTCTCATCATATAACACGCTATCCTTTCCCAATGGTTTAACTTATCTTAGATTATTCGCATGATTCAAAATTTAAAGATTTAATTGTTTGAAAAGAATATTTCAATTAGTAACGAAAGTTCTCATTTTAACTTTATAAATCAATAAAGTTTTCCAGTGTCATATTATACTTTCTCGAAACAAGTATTTTCAATTTGAGTCATCAACCATGTCCTACATATCAAATCATAATAGGCAGTTCCAAATTTCAGAATTTCATATATATATTAACTACTCGTATAATATATATTATAACAGCACCCCAAATAAACTATGGTGCGACATACTCTACTATCCAAAACCCCATATCACTCATATTAAGGGGAATACATTCGGAATCACTCTCGAAATGTATTAACATACATACACAAACAGTATTGAGGCGAAGAATAGATTCCAAGTCTCTAAGAGGATGGCGCATGCCTGCGTCTCTTAGGACCGTCTGAACTATCACGTCGATAGCCTGTACCAAGGATATCTATCTTCTAGGGTACGAGTCAATATCCCCCATAAGGCAACACAGGATAAGATCGTCCCAGCGCGGCAACCTCAGGGATAGCAAGTAGCGTGGGCATGATTTTTCACACATAGATAGCTTATGCATACACAATCATATAACTATACTAATTTTACCATATCCATATTAGGTATATTCTCAAAACCCATAATTACGACTTTTATTCATTTATCATATTTTGGTAAACACTTATAACGGTTCGTTTCTAACCTAGATTCGGTATTATTTCAACGTACCACACAACTCTCATGGCTTTATACTCTAAATTATAAATTCAGTAGGTATACACATTTGTCCCAAAGTAACTCTCTTACGTCTCTCTCTTTAAATCACAAATTCACCGACCCTTATGTAATTATCCCTAAAATACAATCTTAGTCCGACATCAAGGGTCCCAAAATTTATTCACATGTCCTACTGGTCTTCCCTATCTCCAAAAACATTTTGTTAAGGCTGCCCAAGAATTATTTCATGATAAATTAAATTTAACTCATTTAATAAGGGAAATAGGAGTCTTCCAGGAGGGGTCGATCAATCGAGGTTTGGGGCTTGATCGATCGAACCTTCGATCGATCAAAGCTCTAGGATCGATCGATCGATCAAGCAGGTATTTCAATTTCTGCAGAATTGCAGTTACGGGTTCTACCACTTTTCTTCATCCAAATTCATGTTTTCCAAACCCAAACGTCCCAAAAATTCTACTACTAACATTATAACAATATACCAGATGTTTCTAACGTAAGGCATGTACATTTCTATCATTTAAACATGGATTATCAACCCAAAATTTCATCTAATTATCAAGAACCCTAAAATTTTCTTAAACAGGTTTCTAACAAATTTTCTCCAGAATTTCCTTCTTATAATCATCAAAATTTCGTGGTTAATTTCCTCTACATGGCAAGGGTTTCCAGAATCATCATATAAACCAATACTACATGGATTTTCCTATCACAAATTGAGTTTCCTTCCATATATTTCATTCCTAAACATTCCTAAACTAATATGGAAATTGCACCAATGAAATAAGCAAGATAAACACTTGCCTGGGATTTTTGGTGTTCTGATTTGCAGATGTTTTTGGTGTGGTTGCGTAGCCCGTTGCGCGATCTACGCGTTGGTGGTGGTGGCGATGCAAACGGTTGGAATTCGGGCCTTGAATTTGCCTTGAGAGCTCTCTCCTTCCTCTCCTATGGCCGTCACTTGCGTTTAGAGTTTCTAACCCTAGATGACAATCCAGATATCTGATATAACCCTTTGGATTTTCGTGGGTTTAATTACCCATAAATGTGAAATGTCCAAAATGCCCTCCCGGGGTACCACTTAGGCCTAAAAACGCTCCGAGACCCAAACTAAACCCCCGAGTACACTTTTCTGACTATCTCGACCCTTCCGGACACGTTGGCTCACTCAAAACGACTAGACGAACGACTTATAAAATATTCACTTTTATTTATCAATATATAGTCCCGACGCGACACGGGCGCGTCCCGATTCAAATTTCCAAAATTGTCATTTTATTCACTCGTGACATTCAATATAATCAATATCATATATTACTTGGCTCATTAGTAATATTCAACAAATTTCCCATAATTACTAACTCTCGTCACGTTAATAATTATAACATAATTAATATCCGGATTTTTATTAAATAATTAACTCACATTAAATTTAATAAATCCCCAAATTAATATAGCATAAAAATACGGGGTATTACAAAGGCTACTTCTTCTTCTACTGTTGTTGCTGCCGATGATTGTTTTTTTCTTGGAGACGAAAAATTTCAGATTGAGGGAAGAAGTGGAGGCACTAAAGAAAACTAAGTTTGCTTCATCTTACTAAGAAAAAACTAAACCTGGCTGAGCTACTATGGACGAGGTTAGGACCCAACAAACACTTGGTAACCTGGCTGCTCAATTAAAAGCAAAGAATTTGGCCACTGCTGACATGTCTAAGAAAATCCAGACTCAAGTCGAGCAACTTTCTACACAATCTCCCCAATTATAAGCCAAAGATGGAGTATTAAAAAAATTACATCATCAAGTTGAGAGGCTAACCTTCCAATTCCATAAACATCCTAGGGAGACCTGGATGGAGGGATACAATGAAGCTCTTAATAATTTTGATAAGCAATTCAAGCAAGATCAGAATCAAGATTACAAATGGGGTTGGACCAACTATTTGACAGTTATGAAGGTAGATCAAAGCAATACTCTTTGGAACTGGTATGATCTTGACTTATTGAACTGTGAAGATCCTCCCTTTAAACTGGATGTTAATTGGATTCTTGTCAACATAATTTCCCAGTGACTAATTTCTAAATATTTAGGGGACTATGGCCTTCATGATGAGCTAGAGATTGTTAATCCTTCTCATCTGTTTGATAGATTGAGCAACAGTAATAGAATAATGCTCCACGACTTTAATTTTATCAATTCCCCTTATACATTAGATGATCCTCCATCAGGCATGAAACTAGTTTCTAGTTCTTCTAAATCCTAGGGGAAGCATCCCTTAGAATAAATTTTATTCCTGTAATTCAGTTGTAAGAAATATCATGTAATTATTATCTAAATGAGTTAAATATGTGATTAACTTATCTTGCCAATCTCTGAATGTGAATGGATTCCTTGTTTCATTAGTTTTATTGACACACTTAAGCTCTTGCCTAATTTTAGCATCAATTACCAATGAGCTCATAGGTTCTACTAGTACAGTTAGATTAAAATCCAAGTTTAATACTAGTTACCCATGTATGTCCATAGGTTCTACTAATGCACCTAAATTTTTAGATTTTTCATTAGTTACCAGTGGTGACCAGGCGTATGTGGAATATGTGTCTACATTCCTTGTTAGGAATCTTCACAATGTTCTTCATTAACTTTGCCCAGTTGGATAAAATCTCATTTATCCTTAATTTCAGTGGGATAAAATCTTGTTTTGTCCTTGTCTTCAGTAAACAAGTTTCTTGAGGACTTAGAATTCTTATTTACTTAGGTTTTTGTCTACTGGCGATCAAGTTTTGCTTATGCCGAGCAATGTTTGAACATCAGTAATCAACTATGTGGTTGTTATTTCGAAGGACCTATTCTAGGCATCGATCAACGGTATGGTTGTTCTTATACCGAGCAACATTAGAGTAGTTTTGAAGTTTTTTTTTAAGTTTTTCCAAGAAACTTTCAACCAACCAATCAAGTATAGAGTAGTGCATAGCACTAGTACTACCAAAAAGATTAAAAAAGGAAATGGAGGAAATCATAATTTTTATTATTACTGAAATGACATGAGTACAATATGTTTCATTACATCACTGGTAATACTTCCTAAGATGCTCGACATGCCATGGATTCTTGAACTCTTCTCCTTCTAATGTCTCAATTCTACAAGTTTCAGGTCAGACAGCTGCTAAAATACGATATGGCCCATGCCAATTAGCCTTAAATTTTTTGTTCTTATGAATTACCTTCTTCAAAACATAATCTCCTTCCTTCAAGTTGGTCGCCTTCATTATTTTGTTGTAAAAATGGGTTGTTCTTTGCTGGTATGCTGTATTTCTTAAAGCATCATCCTCATGTACCTCCTCTAGAATATTTAAATCCAATCTTCACATTAAATCACTTATAGGAGAGTTGAAGCTCAACACTCTATGGGATGGGAGGCCTAATTTAGAAGGTATTATGGCTTCAGTCCCAATTGCCAACATGTATGGATATTCTCCAATCGCAATCCTTGGAGTTGTTCGATATGCCCACATAACAAAGTGCGACCCATTAATCCAGTTTACCCATTTCTCTGAGGATGACCTGGAGCAGAATGCAGTTTGTGGGTATTGGATTGAGCACAATAAGATGCAAATTCTTAATTGCCGAACTACATTTCGTGGTCGGTAATGAAGGCATAAGGCAACCCATATTTACAAATGGCATTCGTCCAAATGAAGTGATAGACCTTTTCATATAGCATGTCCACCAAGGGTTCTGCCTCCACCCATTTGGTAAAGTAGTACACATCAACGATTAAGTACCTGAATATCCTTGGGTCATCTGTAATGGGTCGACTAAGTCGATTCCCTAAATTGCAAACGACCAAGGTGAAGTTATTGGAGTGAGAGCAGCCTGTGGAGTCTTTAAAATGCTAGAATATCTCTGGCACTTGTCACACTTTTTAGCAAAGGTTGCACAATCCGCCTCCATAGTTGGCCAATAATATCCCTGTATACTAATCCGCTGTAATAGTGTCCTGCCTACTATGTGAGCTCCACAACATCCTTCATGCACCTCCTGGATTAGGTTTTAAACCTTTGTTAGATGAACACAATACTGCAAGATAGCTATCAATCCTCTCCTATATAACACTCCTTTGTCCAACACATATCTTATTGCCTTGTATTCCAATTTTTAACCTCAATTGTATCTGTTGTCAAAGTTCCTTCTTCAATGTATGCTTTAATGGGATCCATCCAAGATGGTCCCATATGTACCGTGATAAAATTAGTCACCAGGTCTTCATCTATACTCCTGTTACTAAAATCTTGATGGGAATAGTTCTTCGGAGTTCAATTCTTGTTTCGGAAGCTAGCCGAGCAAGTGCATCTGCTCTGGCATTCTCTAATCTTGGTATTCTGCTCATCTGAACGGCCGATAATTTGGCCATTACCTCCAATGATTTAGTAAGGTATCTAATCATCATCTCTCCTTTAGCTCCATACAAGTTTAATATTTGGTTCACCACCAATTGAGAATCACTGTGTGCCACAACTTGCTCGGCGTTCAGTGATTGGGCCGAACTCAAACCCATAATGAGAGCTTCATACCCTGCTTCATTATTTGAGGCCTGTAGTCACAGGGCATATTCAATATCTATCCCATCGGGAGTATTAATTATTATACCTTCTCCACTATGGGTTGCATAAGATGATTCATCAACGTCTAAGTTCCATATTGGGAGATTATCATCAAACGCTTAGTCTATCAAAATCCCGTGATGGAATATTTTTCTCCTCGCTTCCTCATACTTCCTTGACATCCCCTGAGCTCTTGAAGAGGAATCCTATAGGTCAGTTGTGATTTCTTCTGACCTTTCTTCTGATGAAGGTTGCTCGGGCGATTGATCATTGATAACTTTAACTGGACTATTCCTTCATATGCCTTATTCTGCCTGCACTCCTTGTTGCTCGAGGGTCTTAGGAAAAGTGAATTCAGTAAAGAAATTTTCTAAGGCTTGATCTTTTAATAAAGACTTTGGTTCATACATAATATCATAGTCCCCCAATTCTACTGCCCAGTACATTAATCTGTCAGACTTCTTCATTTATGCAAGGCTTGCCTAAGAGGCATATCAGTGTACACCAAATTATATGGGCTTAAAAGTACAACTTCATTCGCCTAGACGCCTTAATAAATGCCAATGTTAACTTCTCTAGGCATGGGTACCTGATTTCTACTCCTTAAAAAGCTTTACTAGTGTAGTAGACTGGTTTTTAAACTCTATTTTCTTCTCGGATCAAGTCAGAATTTACGACTGACTTAGAGACAGCTAAGTATAAATACAATATTTCTCCCAAAATTGGTCAGGAGAGCAGTGGGGGTGACGCTAAGTACTTTTTCAACTCCAGAAAATCTTTTTTGCACTCGTCAGCATATCAACCATATAAACTTCCATATTTTTGGCAATTTTCTCCTCAAAAACTTTTTTCACCAATCTCTGATAAGTAGCACCTACATTTTCCAAACCAAATGGCATAACATTATAGATATAAGTACCTCGGGGAGTAATGAAAGAAGTGATTTCCCTATCTTCAGGCTTCATCTTGATCTGGTTATAACCATAATATGCATCCATAAAACTGAGCAATTCATGTCCTGAAGTGGCGTCAACAAGCTGATCAATTTGTGGCAAAGGAAAATGATCCTTTGGGAATGCTTTGCTTAAATTCACGAAGTCTACACACCTTCTGCACTTGTTATTCTTATTCTTGACCATTATTACATTGGCCAACTAATATGGATAATTTACTTCATCAATAAAAGCATCTCTTTGAATCTTTTCAACTTCCTCCTGAATACCTTGATTCTTCTCGGGGCTAAAAACTCTTCGCCTCTGCTTCACAGGCTTAACATCCTTATTAACATTGATCTCATGGAAAAGAAAGTTAGGATCAATCCTGGGCATATCTTCATGACTCTAGGAAAACAAATGCTTCCTTTATCTAACGAAATTCACTAGTTCTTGTTTAAGAACAAGATCCATCGTTGTTCCTATTTGAGTGGTGCATTCTGGCCTGTCATCATCCAGTACAATGCTCTCCATTGCTTTAACTATCTGTCCCTTCACTAATTTTATTTCTTCCATTGGGTCTAAGGGTTCAACCTCAGATTTGTCATAGGGTTTAGAGGTTTCCACTTGGTAAGTGGTGGTTCTCTTCTTCATCTCTGTTAAATCTTCTTGCTTGATAGATAAATAGTAGCACTCCTATGCTACTTTATGGTCACCTTTTACTATGCCTACCCCAAAGTTGGTCGAGAACTTCAAACATTGATGGACTGTAGATGGTACAACCTCAAACTTCTTCAACCGTACTCTTCTTATTATCATGTTATAAGCAAAATTAACATTTTTGTCCATTACAAAGAAACGTATTCTCTCTGTTCGACTGGCTGGACATGTACCGATCAACACTTCTACCTTAATTATGACCAAAGGGAATACTTTTTTGTCGAAAAAACCTACTACAGGTCTGTAGTAGGGCTCCAACTGTCTGAGATTGAAGTCTAAACTTTCAAACAAGGATATACCATAATATCTGTGGAGCTTCCATTATCAACTAAAACTCTCGAAATAATTATATTCTCCTTTATGACTTTAATTATGAGAGGATCGTCATGGGGGTATAGTATCCCTGAGAGGTCATTTTTAGAGAAGCCAATCACCAGCTTGTCTCTGTTGACCTTCCTCAGCCGATCTTCTTCAGCTAGATTAATCCTTTGTATATAGGAATATGTTTTTACATCATTGAGGTAAGCCTTCCTTTCAGCAGTATGGTCTCCTCCTCCCACATCACCACCTGTAATTAATTAATAATCAAAAGAACCAAATATAAGCATGAATACCTCACATTTTGGTTGTCTGGGTTTCTTGGGTAGGTAAGGATCATCCTCCTAATCATCTTCATGAGTCCTCTTTTTGTCATATCTAGGCTTGCAGGGAGACGTTGGCCTTTGTCAAGATCCATTTTTATTTTATCAATCAACAAATCTATCCAACTTTCCTCTTTGGATGAGAGTTTCAATTTCATTTTGAAGGACCATACAACGATCTGTTGTATGGCCATGATCTCAATGAAATTCATAATATTTGGATCTATTCCTCTTGGTGGGGGGAACTCCTTAGCTTCTCAGGCCAATAGTTATGATTGGTTTCCTCCAAAACATGGTGGATGCCCATTATCAATGGAGTGTAATTATTATACTTCTTGAGCCGATCAATAATACCTTTTTTCTTTGATTCCCAATGCTCTCTGGAATATTTGTGCTCCTTTTTGTCAGTGTTACCTTCAACTTTTTCCTCCGGGCTCTGCTTAGCTGCCATTGCCTCCTCAGTGTTCATGATCATGGCTGCCTTCGACATCAATTCTAACATTATCTTTGGAGTATCTTTAGTAAGCGTGTAGTAGAGTTTCTCGGGGAGTAGTCCACTCATAAGAGCAGTAATAACTATCTTTTCCTCGTAATCAATAACCTCCAATGTTTTAGTATTGAACCGAGTGATATAATCTCTGGTACTTTCTCCCAACTTTTGCCTTACAATGAGCAAATGAGAAACTGGTTTCACTAGTTTAGCTCCAAAGCAAAAATTACCAATGAATAGCTTGACAAGCTAATAGAAGCTAGAAATTTTCCCCTGAGGGAGACTGTTATACTAGATCTGAGCAGGTCCTGTAATTATTCCTGAGAAGGACATGCATCTCATTTCGTCGGGGACGACATAAATGTTAGTTGTTGCCTAATATTACTCTATATGAAGGACGAGGCCATTTTTTCCATCATATTTGGGTGTAACTATAGGATATTTACACTTTGAAGGTGTGGGGAAATCCATAATAGCTTGTACGAAAGAAGATCCCTTCACAAAGCTTCTTTCAAAGGGTTATTGGACTTAGCCATTTCTCTCAATCTATCCTCCAATCGCCGGATGGAACCCTTCCATGAATTATTACCATGGTCAGATTTGTGTGTTGTAACTTTTGCATTCCGACCAACTATTTGTGTTGAACTTTTTTCCTACGATTATTGCTCGTCATTGGCAGTTTGTCGAGCATCTAATATAGACTAGGTTGAGCCTTCCCATTGATCGATTGGCCGTCAAGTGTTTCTTGATAATGCCCTAGGAACATTTATATTCCCCATGGGTTCCAAACAATCAAAAGGTGACGCCTGGCTTAGCCTCTCTAAGGCACTCAATCGTTCAGGAGATAAGGATCGCTCATTATAGGGCTTCGATGTTCTGAGCGAAGAACTTGCTCTTGGGAGATAGGAAGTATCTTTAGTAGTCCTATATTGGCTATGTCTACTTCTTTTTGGAGGCGGTGGTGCCATATTTCCATGAGCAGATAAGGAAGGTGGCGGGGCTTGTAAGGTTTATGCTAACTGCCTCATGGTATCCTGCATAGCCTTTTGTCCTCTGGTGAGACTAGCCAGGATTCCAGTCAAATCATTGTGAGTTGGTGGAGTAGAAGGAACATGTGGGATGCCATCATTCCTGGTACTTGATTAAGGAATATTAGCCATTTTGAATAAGTGAATGAATGAAAATGCTTAGAAATACGTTCCCATAGATGGTGTCAATATGTTGATGCAAAAAACTAGAATGGATCTAATTATTTGATCACAACTAAATAAGTAAATAAAAGAGACAAGTAAGATTTTTAAAGTGGTTCGATTGAAAGGAATAGCTTACGCCCACTGTCTTGTATTGCCTGTGGGATTGTATTCGGGTCCGGTCCCTTTTACTGTAGGGATTACAACGTATTTATATCCCTCTTGGGAGACCAAGATTCGAAATGTTAAAGGATGGAAAGCCTTTATAAATTAGGAATTTACATTTGTACAACGTTCATAATGTATACAACTGATGGCATTTTACTGACTAAGTTGGTCGGTCTTCTTGCTGTTCATCGGGCTTCTTACTATGTTGGTCAACATTCTCATACTTGGTTTGCCTTCATGGACTTGGTCTAGGGATTACGCCTTACTTACTTGGATTGATGCCATGATGGAGAAGACATGTTCATTTCTGGTTGGTCCATGTAGGTGGATAAATTTTGGTATCAACAGGGCTTATAAAACATTTATACCATTCTCAGCACTAAAAAATATAGATGTTAGTTTTATTAATAACCAAATTTTAAAATGATATAACAATGTCTGAACAAACTAATTTAGTGCATGAATACAAAATGAATCATCATACAATGGTCATAAAGTAAATACAAGTGAAAACTGAAATAAATATACCATTGAGCTTATGCCAATACAAATCTCGGTATAAAATAAAATAACCAAATGAAGAAGTACAACCTATACTAGAATCATTGGAATGGAATTCGCTACATCCAAAGCAACTGTATGTTTGATCAATCGTCAATCCTGCTATCCCTGTTTATGAGAAAACCTTGGGGGGGGGGGGGGGGGGGCATTTATCATTTTGGGTCAGAGCCCTAAAGTTGCAAGTATTCTTCACCAATAAATATGAAAAATATAACTAACTCATACTTCATGTTTCACCATTGACGCTCACACGTAACGAGTGTATCGCCTCTCATCTAGAAGCAGTCTTACTCGTATCCTCAAATAAATGCAAATTTGAATCTTCCATTGTTTAATTTGATAAGTAATGATAGATCCATCTAGGTATGAGTCAACTACAAGTGGGCTTTACATCTAACATTACAATCCCCTGGTTAAATTCACATTGTTGTCCATTAAGTTCTATATAAGTTTAGTGTGTATTTTTACGTTATATAATGTTTCTTAAGTTTAGTTTCTCTCACCAGACTATTTAACTATTAATTTACACCAATTATCGTCTACACCATTTAGACTATAAGTTTCATTATCTTTAGTTCTTGTCTACATCCTTAGACTTCCCAATTATTATTGTTATTAATAATTGTCTACCACATTAAACATTAGAACTTAGTGTTACCAGTTATCCACATCTCTATGTTGATCAAACTTGTTATCATTAAGTAATATCTACATCTATAGACTATGATAGCGTATTCTCATATAAGGCACACCACAATGTGTATATAAATAAATACATATGTTCGCATATATATATATATATATGACACTCAAAAACATCTACCTTCGGTGTCCTCTTCGTTCTCTATCGATATTACCCGAAAGAGTCCCTCATCTTAAGGTGGGTAATAATAAAACCAAGCAAGTGGGGTGGTACCTACGCAGTACACTAGTTCACCGTCCATACCCAGTGGTTACAAACAATCCCAGTATCAACACCTACCTCTCATAAGTGACAGTGCTACATAGTACCTAAAATCTGACCTAACACGATGTCTAGCCCACCTTTGCCGCTATGTGCTTCATTCCTGAACGAGCGTGCAACCCCAACCGATAGGATAGTCCATGAACTAGGTTTAGTACGTTATTACATAACCCATATTAAGTCTCCATCCTACTACTACTTCCTAAGTAAATATTAAGTCCCATATCTTGCATCCTAGACTTAATAATCACATTTATTTCATCATTTTTTTCTCCAAACATATCTAGGTATAGTTATCCCAAACTAACCTTCCTTAAACCATTATAGGTATATTTATCCTCAAACTAACCTTACCAACACAATTATAGGTATAGTTATTCCCAAACTACCCTTACCTATACTATTAATGATTTGAACATGTTGCCTTCTTGGCTTAGACTAAATCCTTCTAGACTATTAATAATTATTCGCTTCCTGTAACCTTTTCGATAAGGTTTGTATGCACATATATAAGGAATCCACTAATATGAACAAGTAGTTTCAACTTAACTACTATCATAATCGATACTAACCATTTAAACTTAGCCCACCAGCCTTAGGGTGCATTTCTACTTAGTATCTTCATAAGGTAGTAATTCGAGGGAGCTAGTCATTTGTTAAATTCTCAAGTGTTCGACTTATCTCTAATAAGTATTTATTTTTTTCAAACTTACCACGAATTAATCATCATATCATCATTGTATCTTTTAGGGTCTTATCATTTATGTTCCCTTACCAAAATTTTCCAATCATCTAGGCACATCCCTTCTTTTGAATATATTTATGCCGTATAATGTTTTTCAAGGGTTCTACATATATTGTCTTCTTTATAGTTACTTGTATTCTAAGTCAACACACATGCACTACCATAACTATTGACCCCACATTCTAAAACTCCCTAAGTCTATCCTTAGGTCCCTATCACCTCCTCCCCTTTTCACTAAAAACCCTAGGTCGTACTCCGAGTATCAATATAGAGGCCATCGAGTGCTCATGGGCCCTTCTTTGACTTCATTCAACTCTATCTTCATAGAAAAAGCTCAATGAATCTTTGAAGGGATATGAATCCCCTTTACAACAATCATCCCGTGCTCGAATCGACATAACAGTTAAGATGAAAAGACCATTTTACTGTAAAAAATTAATATAGATTCAACTTAGCGCTCTCGGACCCCGATATTATACCATCAACTTTATCGTCAGAGCGGAAGTTTAATAAATCTTTAAAGGGAACTGAAACACCTTTCCAACGGTCTACCCTGTGCGTGAAATAGTATAACTGTTCAGACGAATGATCCGTTTTCCCTCAAAACTGATTCGGAGGCAATCAGGCACTCCTAAGCTTCGTTTGACCAAGGTTAACTCTTCAGCTCAATCGAGACTAAATAAGTCTTTGAAGTTCACAGAATACCCTTACTAACGGTCTGCCTCATGCCAAAATTAGCCTTACGGTACATATGAATGACTCATTTTACTCCAAAGGTCACCGGACACTTTCGAGCCCCGTTTGATAAAAGTTAACTTTTCAAACAGAGAGAAGCTCTTTAAAAAGTCAAAGTACCCCGTATAACCAATCTAATGGTCCCCGTGCATGATTATGACCTACAGTTTGGATGAATAATCCATTACCATCCAATGATCTCCTCTAAAGAAATGACGGGCGCTTTCGATCCCTGTTTGACCCAAAGTCAACTCCCAAACACGGGAGCATCCCAAAGGACTCTTGAAGGTCTCTAAATTACCTTTATAATGGTATGCCTCATGCGCTATTTGGATTTATGAATTTCTTTCTACGGATATTTTTCCAAATAAATCTGCATGAGACTGCCGATTGGTAGGTCCATTTCCCTACCACAGTGTGTCTAAGGTCACTTGCCGATTGGCAGGGATAGGGGTATGCCAATAAGCAATCCCCCTACCCTATAAAAGGTGGGCATGAATATCGGTGATCTCAACAACATTTTCTTGTAATTAGTGAAGTTCCATTGTATGAAATTCCTTTCCATCTTTCATTCCCATCTCTTTCATACCCAATTTAACAAATATTTCTTTCTCCCTCGTACAACATTCATCTCAACATGCAAGAAGATCATCAAGGATTAAGATCAAGCCTCAAATATCCAAAGAACGTTTAAATACCCTTTCTTCTCTCTAAATTTCTTTATTTTCGCATTAGTTACATAAATTCTCAATTTAGTTCTTTCCTTAAATCATACACATTAATATCTCATCTTTTATTAGTTATACTGCACATAATTTATTTTCTATAAAAAGCCCAAAATAAAGAAAAAGAGGGTTACACTTACAAATTCAAACGGGATCATTCATCACTTTTTCTCAAAACTAAAAAATATCTCTTCTACGCATCCACATATAACAACTCCCATTAGAATCTATGAGATAAACCCTATCCTTGTGATCTATGTGAACTACGTGGACTTTGATGCCTTTATAAGGTGCGTAGGCATTTCAGGCTAAAACTTGAGACTCGAGTCTAATTTTCCAATTTTCATATTTTCACCACTTCCCTATTTTATCTATATATTATTCATATATATCATGCTTGTTGATGCTAAATATTATCCACCTACGTGGACCAATCATAAGTAAACACGTGTTCTCTAACATGGCAAAATCCTAGTCAGCAGATAATAACTCTGCCGACCAACACAAAGAAGGCCGACCAACAAGACAATGAAACGTCATCATACCAAGGGTCATACTGCACATGGTTTATACAACCAATAGTCACATTTATTATGTAAGGATGTAAATTCTTAACAATATAAAAGCATTCCATCCCCATCCCTTGACATTCCAACCCGTGACCTCCGGGCCATTATAAATACATTGTATCCCTTTCATCAAGGGCAAGGGTTGAACGGATTCTAGGATATTCTTATCTACAAGAGTACCTAGCTTTCTATAACCACAAAAAATCAATAAAATAATATTGGACGTAGGCTTTCTTACATAGTTAAACCACTTCAAAAACTCTTTCTTTATTTACCATTACATATTTTATCTTTATTTATAAAATTAAATCAAGTCTAGTTTTTTACATCAATAGATTGGCGCCATCTGTGAAAATTTGTTTCTAATTGACATTCTTACTCTTGCATACTCTTGTTCTAAGAACAATGACTGAACCTAGGTCTAGTCTTAGAAATGAAGGCAATCTACCTGTTCTATCTGCTCCACCTATGAAAGTAGACCTAACTAAAATCCTGGATAGTATTGCTAGAGGACAAGAAGCCATGAAGGACACGGTGAGGCAATTGGCTCAGTTATTGCAGGTTATGTCTCCATGCTTTTCCTGGCAACCCTAGTGCAGAAGATAAATGTGGCATACTCCTCCAAGATCCATCTAGCATCATTATTCTAGATCTTAATGAAACACCTCTTACCATCCAGGAGCAAGTTCGTTACTCAGGTCCACATAACTCTATGATATCCATTCATTTTCTCCTGAAAGGCCGAGTGTTTTGGAAAGGCTAAGCAGAGCTTCACCCTTTGATCGTTTAGGACCGACCCCGAGAAAAATTAAATTGTCCTAGAGAATTATCCAGGAACACTTAACACCTAACCGACCAATATGACGCCTCAGTCAGATCAAGATCAAACGTCTGACGATCTGTACGTGTCGAGTAGACCTCTTAGGAGGAGAGCTTAGTTCAGACACATGGTCAAAATAATCGATCTTCTTCACATAGATATGAGGCAGGCAATATGTCCTAGAAAGGGTTAATCCAGAGGTTGTAAGATCGATTGGGTGAAATGGCAAAGGTAAAGAATCCATTATAACGGAGTTTTATTAAAGGAATCCCATTTGGTCAAGGAAATATGGATTTTCCTACTCCGTCAAAATTTAAAGCTCTTGTGTTCACTCCCAAATATGACGGTAAGACTGATCTAGTTCTCCATATCAATCAATATCAAGCTCCAACTTATATTTATTCAATCCCTAATGAAATGAGGTGCAAAGCCTTTTCAAGTACTATTACCGATTCAGCCCAAATATGGTCTAATAACTTGCCCCAAGGATAAATTACCACCTACAATCTGCTTGTCGGGCTATTCATTATCAACTTCTATTTTGGACCTAAGCCAGTAAAAAGAGTAGCTCATTATAAGGCAACAAGTAGGGGAAAGTACCAGGGAATACATTACGCATTTTATTAATGAAAAGTTGGTGGTGATTGATTATGAGGACAAAATATCCACCACTGCTCTTATGAGTGGCATACTTCCCAAGAAACTATATTATACTTTGGGTAAAGATACTGCCAAAACTATGGCTGAACTCATGGAAAAGGAAACAAATATAATGAATGCTAAGGAAGCTATGCCCGAAAAACAAAGTCCAGCCACGAAGCCTAAGAAGGAGGAGCAAAGGGAGTAGAAGTTGAAAAAAATAAGACAAGATAAAAAATTATGGAACCTACACTCCATTGAGTGTTAACATTCATCATATCCTGGAAGAAATCAAGCACAATGAGGATTTGCGTTGGCCTGAGAAGTTAATTGCCTCCTAACAAGAGAGAGAGACCCAAATATTGTGAATTCCATAAGGATCATGGCCATATAACGGATAAGTGCATCGCTTTTAAAAATGAGATAGAATCTCTCATCCACTGAGGAAAACTCAATAAATTTATTGATTGGCGTCATGGTAGAGAACCTAGAAGAAGGTCAAATTCTCAATGCAAGTGTAGAGATGACACAAAGAAAAATCATAAAGATAATTGTGAAGATGATCCGGACCTGCTGAAGAATCCCAAGCAATAAGAACGTGACGTATCTATGATCAATTTTGGTTCATTTGATTATCATATGATTACACTTAGTGATGCAGGAGGTGGTGATAAAACTGCTATAAGGAAAGCATACTTGAATGAAGTCGAGGCCTGTTCCTATATCCAAAGGATTGATCTGAATGAAGATGATTGGTAGAGAAAGTTTTACAAAGACAAACTGGTGATTGGTTTTTCAAAAAATGATCTCTATGGGTTACTTGATCCCCATGATGATCCATTAGTTGTCAAATTCAGAATCGAGGATGTTATCATCGCTAGAGTTTTGATTAACAATGGGAGTTCGGTCGATATTACGTTCTATCCTTTCTTTCAGAGTTCGGACTTGAAGCTCAGCTAGCTGGAACCCTATCACAAGCCATTAATGGGATTTTCTTGTGAAAAAGTTTACCCTTTGGGAACAATAAAGCTAGAAGTGTTGATCGATACTTGTCCAGTAAGTCGAACAGAGAAAATACGTTTCTTTGTGATGGATAAGAATGTCCAATATGCCTATAATGCGATCCTTGGCAGGGTAGGATTGAAAAAGTTTAAAGCTGTACCGTCAATAGTCCATCAATGCTTAAGTTACTAACTCATTTTGGGGTAGGTGTTATAAAAGGCGACTAAAAGGGGGCTAAAGAGTGTTATTACTCATCAGCCGGGCAAGAGGATCTGATTAAATTGAAAAAAAAGACTACAACTTACCAGGTGGATATTAGTGAGTGTAATGGTGAATCTGAGGTTGAAACCTTAGATCCATAAGACAAAAATAGAGTTAGTCAAGGGATAAATTGTGGAAGTAACTGAAAGCATCATTCTGGATAATGACAAACCCGAAAGGACTATGCAGATCGGCTCAATATTGGATCCCGTCCTTGAACAGGAGTTGATTATGTTCTTGAGGTAACAAAAAAATGTATTTTCTTGGATCCATGAGGATATGACTGGGATTGATCCCAATTTCCTCTATCACGAGCTCAACGTCAGCAAGGATGCCAAGCCAATCAAGTAGAGATGTTGGGTTTTCAGTCTTGAAAAGAATCAAGCTATCCAAGAGGAAGCAGAGAAGCTTCAAAAAGCCCGATTTATTATATATGTGAAGTATCCAAACTGGTTGGCCAACGTTTTAATGGTAAAAAAATAAGAATGATAAATGGAGGAGGTCCGTGAATTTCACTGATTTAAATAAAGCTTGCCCAAAAGATCATTTCCCATTACCTAGAATTGATCAGTTGGTGGATGCTACATCAGGACATGAGCTTTTAAGCTTTATGTATGCCTATTCTGGTTATAACTGTAACACCCCATATTTTTATTGTGCTAAATAATTAAGGGATTAATTATTATTGTTGGATTAATTAAATTAAAAATGTGAGATAATTAATTATTAATTAATTCGCATTAAAGATAAATATTAACTAGCGTGACAAGGTTTAATACTTATTGTTGATAATTATGGGATATTACTGTGTGAATACGTAATACGGAATTATGAAATTTTATAAATTGTCGAGAGTGGGAAAATATGACAGTTTGGTACATTATGTCAGGACGCGCGTGTGACTCGTGTTGGGACTAATTTAATGAATTAAAGAAGTAAATTATTTTTAAGTAACTCGTATGGTAATTTCGAGTGCGCCATTGAGTCCGAAAGAGTCGAGATAATTCAAAAACTCTACATGGGTATTTTATTTGGACTCCGGAATGTCTTTAGGCCTAATCGGCACCCCTTAGGGGTGTTTTTATCCTTCGAATTTTTGGGGAAATATTATGGACGAAAATTAAAGAAAATAAAATAGGGTAAACATGGGGGAAAAGGTGTCTGTCAGTTCCAAACCCACGATAGAGAAAGAGAGAGATCCATAGAGGAAGAGAGCGCCATAGATGTTCTTGGTGCATAACTCAAGAACTCACACCAAAAACCTCACCAAAGCATAGATCGGGAGACGAGAAGCAACCCTATACCAATTTTGACACCGGATTAGAACATCAATTAGAGTCAAGTGTTTATTACTTTCTTTTTTTTTAGCACCATTTATGTTCATGTTAGTGTAGGATTGTAGAAACCATGTTTATGCATAGTTTTGGAGAAATTAAGGAAGATAAGTTCTTAATATGGTGTGAAATTGGGGTTAGATTGATTTATCCATTTATGTAGAGGAAAAACTGTAATGTTTTATGTTTAAATGATGAACTAATCTGTAAATTACATGTTATTGGTTTGGAGATTAAAGAACTAGGGTTCTGATTTGTTAAATTGGGGATTTTTTATTTTACAGATGAATTATGATGATTTAATGCTTCTAAGTTAGGGGAAATCATTTATACATGTTAGAACATCAATTTGGATTGTTGTTTTGGTATTTGGGCTGAAAAATTTAGAGGTTTTAGGACTGAAATTTTGAGGTAGAAGAAGCAGTAACAGGCCTGGGCAAACCAGAGAAACGTTGAATCTCGTTCGAACGAGATTGAGTCTAGTTCGAACGAGACAGGGTCTCGCGCGAGGTTGTTCCAATGACAGTTCCAAATCTAGAAAATTCCCAATTCAATTCAACTTCAATTAAGCGATTATTTTAAGTGAGGGAGAACTATTAGTTGATTATTCGTAGTCTAGTGCATAATTAATTGGGAAATATTATTAGGATAACACTTTAATATTTGGATAGGTAAAATAACCTTGGGAATTTCAAGAGACTGAATAATCAAGTTAATTACATAATAAGTAGTGATGAAAAGAATACTACGTATGGAAAAATACATGTAATGGTTGGGTGATTACCTTGAATTTTAATAGGATTCGGGAATGCCTATTATATGAATATTATTATTGTGTGTATAGCATACCTACGCTGGTTGCTATCGGGAGGAGGTTTTCGTGCAGTGGACAGTCTTATCCTGGGTGACCCAATGGGGGTTATTTAACTTATACCCAGAGCACATGAACTTTGATTCGTGATAACCAAGTGGTCCTAACCAAGAGGCGCCAAGTGGTCCTAACCAAGAGGCACCGGATTTGTATATATATGTATTGGGATGATGTGGATATATGTGTGTGTATATATATAATAAGTTACAATGGTTTTATTACTATTTATAAGTTTGGGAGACACTTCACGGTTCAGATCGAAGCCAACAAGGCAACGATCCAACGGTGTTGATGAGATGAGATGCATTTTACTTTTTGACCCCACAATTATTTGGTTCCCCCTCTTTTGTCTCACTATGGTTCATTTTCCCAAATCCACTTTAATTCAAAAACATGGGAAATATGGTAACTCTCTCAATACACCCCAAAAGACCTACAATAATCTCTCTATGCAGACACATAACCCCAAATCCTCTCTCTCTCTCTCTCTCTCTCTCTCTCTCTCTCTCTCTCTCTCTCTCTCTCTCTCTCGACAGTGAGCTTCCATATTCACTTGCCCACCTCCATTTTTCACCATCGATAGTAACCACCTCTCATTTGTCATCGCGGACGGTACAATACCCTTTCCCTCTCACTATTTAGTTGTTATTACTTTCAATGTTGACTTTAACTTGGTTTATATGTATCTTGGTTGTAATATCAGGTTTTTGATTCCTATTATTTGTTTCCAAATCTAGATCATTTGAAGGTATGGATCTATGTACTATATCTCTCTCTTCCATCTTTTTATGTGTGCAATTTTTTATCCATTTATTTGTCTACAATTAAAGTTTCGGCCACTCCTATGTATTTTTCAAATCCGGTCAGTGCTAGGTATTTCTCAGAAGAAGTTATTTTCCTCAAGAGGAGCAATAGTAGTTGTGTGGAAGTGAAGAGGAGTAATGGGTTTTGGACAAATAAAGATTCGACCACTTCTAGCTATCTTTGTATTTTTCTTATTTAAAACTTGATTTTTTTATTTTTTTAATTTTAAATATGTTTTATATAATTTGTATAATTAGTTAGAGAAGTACCAGATTCATATGTAATGTGATCTCTCATATTCATCTCTTTTTTGTAGGATAATATATGAAACTATATGTTAAAATTAGAAGGTAATCTCTCATATTCACCTTTTTTTTGCAAATTACTGCCTTTATTCTTCACTTACTTTAATTGTTAGCCACTGAATTCCTCATTATTATGATGCCTATAGATTTCCGGTTGTTATGAATCGATATTTCCAGCATTTAGGTTTTGTTCATGGGGAAAACGATTAAACATGAAAATGATTGAGAGTTTAAGCTTTGGTGTAAAGGTTTAATTAGTAAACCACAATCTATATTGTGATTTTATTTCATTTTGTTTAGTTTGTCTTTTTGAAAAGTTTATGCCTTGATTTACAGGCTTATGGGCACAAAGTTTGACAATATAATTTACAGGCTTATGGGAAAAGAATCTCCTCCTTTTAGTTTACCACTACTGAACCGATGGATGAATCAGGTAGCCAAAGTTGAATCAACCGAGATCTTAACTACATAACTATCTCTCTATTAATTAACCTACATCTTCTTGATCTACTTCCGCAGACTAGCACCATAACGGGTACCATACTTCCCAACAATACTCGCCTTTTTAGTTCTTTTAGTCATTTTAGGGAGCTAGATTGATTCCAGTGATGATGGTAGGATTAATGAAGTTTTGTAGTTGGGTTCTTTCCTTCCAAGTTTTGTACTTTCACAGGTGTAATGGGTTCCACAGGATATGAGTTCTAGAATTATGATTGCTATTTTTTTTTCTACAAAGCTCATATATCAATGAGTGAAGGACACGGTAATCTCTCTCTCTCTCTCTCTCTCTCTCTCTTATACACACACACACACATAAAAAAATGAGTCCCCTGTCTTACCGTGGTGACTTTATAGTGGGGTACACACATAAAAATGAGGTCATTCATAGTGGTGTCCAAAAGCATATGGTGACTTTCATTTTCATCTTCTGGGAAGATTTTACTATGGTATGATATGATTATGAGTATGATTACGATCTTACTAATACTCTTATGATTATACAAGAGTTCGTTATGGTATGATACAAGAGTTCATTAGTTGGAAAACATGTGCAGGTTTTTGTGACAACCCGCCTAATAAAATACCGGGCGAGCACTCCTATATCAAATTAAAACAGGAGTCGCATATGGATCATTCTCATCATCACTGTCGAAAAACCAATTTAATTACTAATAACCTATTAGGCTGGCGTCAAAATTCTTCTTAACTAATATTTTTAAACAACTATACAATTAAAACCTTCACACAGTTTATATATATAAGACTGAAATGAAATAAAATAACCGAACAATCGGTTTAAACATCATACAACCATATCGAATGTCACACTAAAAGGCGGTAAAAGAATAAATAAATACAATTGGGCCATTGGCCCGAATATTTATACAATACATCCCATCTAGATCACAAGGGTAGAAGCGTCTATCGAGAACCTGCATGCATCCACAGCTATCGCAACACACGTCTGACTCGAAGGAATCATCATCCAGGCATCCCTATGTCTGGACACCTATATATATAATAATAGTAAGAGAGGAAAAATATAGAAACGAGTGAGAGCCCGAGTTTTGAAAATATTTAGCAAGTGCATAAATGCTTTATTTTTAAAAATATGTTTTATCTCATATTTAAATTGGTATCGCACTCCCACGAGATACCACTCACCCCCTTCTAATAGTGCACGCATAACGCACTCATCTAAAACATCCTAGTCAAGCTACCCTGCCTAATTAATCTAATTCACCCAACTGCTAGAAACCTCAACAACCCGAGTACTAAGGGCTAAATTTCTCTCCATTCTCAACACTGCGCTAAGTTCGTCCGTGGGGGGTCTCGCGAAGCGAAATCCAAACAAGGAACCCCCCGATACACTACTACTTGGCAGTGTCAATGGTCGAGATCCATTAGGTACTTCGTACAAAACAAATATATAAACATATTTATATAATAATATACATATTATATTCATTCTCATATGTATGTTACAATATACATCCGGATAATATCTCCCGGACTGAGGTTTACTCTATATTCATTTTTATAATGCACATCCGGATATAATCTCCTGGACTGAGAATTTATCCTTTTTCATTTCATATCTTTATTCTCGTAGAGATATATATTAACTTGTTTCCATACACAAGTAATATACTATACACACAAGTATAATAACCAACCCTCCGAGCTATAAATCGAGGATGTGGTCTCTCAATGCTATCATCATCCAGTGCCCGACTCACGTAGCATACTGGGGACCACCGGTAGGAATAAATGACACCTACTTCGTGGTAAAAAATATCACAACACCTGGGAAGAGGTCATAGTTCCTCCCTGGAAATGAGACGAAACATACCCACCACGTCTCACCCCTAATGAAAATCACATAATATAATAATAGACGCTATGACCTGGGGAATATCCACACCCTGCACCTAGAGCCATGGTGCTCACCCTCATCGCGCAACTTCCCAATGATAGCATTAGAGGGGGTATGCTTCACACATATACATACCATCCACACACACACACACAAACACACACACACAAACACACACACACACACACACATATATATATATATATATATATATATATATATATATATATATATATATATATATATATATATATATATATATATATATACATAAATACATATCTGTATCACATAATATATATACTTTACTCACATAGTATATATATAATCCACATAATTCCTTACACAAATACAAATGGCCAAAATTGCCAATCACACATAGCGATGACCCTTAATCCCAAATATTCTCACTAATAATAGCATTTAATTATCCGCACACTCACGATGCTAAACCCAAAAGTATTTCCT